>CM056996.1:63105985-64305985 GCA_029891345.1 Dryococelus australis
GGAAAAATATGCAACCAAATTTCAAGCGACCCAGTAGAGCATGTGTTCAGAAGCAAAATATTATACATACTGAAGTATCTTCCGGTGACAATTGCAGGAGCGATTTTTGCTCAGCATAATTTGCGCAAAATCGACTAATGCTACTAAATATTAAGGAGTTTTATTTTTTTTAATAATACAAACATTATCAGTTATGAACACCCCTTTCCTTGGTATTTTGATCGAAACCCTCATTCATGAAGTAATGATACAAAGTGTCCAATAAAAAATCTAACTCTACTTGTTACATGTTTAAAGTACTTACATGCGTAACCACTAAACAGAGGTGATCAAGCTGCTAGAGCACAAAGGCGATCTAGATTTCATCCCTGCGAGGTCACGTCAGGAATTTTCGCGTGCGGGAATCGTGCCTGGACAATGCTGTTAGTCGACGGTTTTCTCGAGGATCTCCCGTTTCCCCCACCCTTACGTTCTAGATGCTGCTCCAAATCAACCTCATTCTATCCCTCATCAATTCTCAAAACCAAACCTCTCAACTGCACCCCTCAACTAAACAGTGTTTGTGAACAGTTAACTTTGCATATGCACAGTATATTTTCGCATCAGCTACACACAAGTAACTTAATACAAAATATTGTAAATATGAATTTTTGTCTTTGTGTAAAGTACTGCCATTTGTAATTTTATGGATCATTATTGTTCCCTTATCTACTTGACTATGTACAGAAAACTGAATCTTGTAATTTTCGGAATGTGTATTGTTATTTTCCTATCTATTATAAAATATATTTTTGTATGTGTATTTTTTTCTTGTGTTTCACTGAGAAGTTCTTTACTATGTAAAAAATTCTCTCTGAAACATCAATAAATACAACGAAATTCTGTACTCAAATTCAGAAAATCCGCAACTAGCACCACGAGACTCACTCGTCTAAAATTATCAGAACGAAACATATGGCGAACCTATTACAAAGCTTTGGTGCTGTCAACAAGCAGCAATGAAAGGGCGAGAATGACCTGCCTTCCTATACCTCGTTTATCCGCTAGCAGTTTACATTTGGCAACGCCGTGGTTTCCAGATAGTTGTTTGGGGACAGTCTTGTGTTGGAGATCTTTATCGCACTTTGGGAAATCCTCATGTTCCAAAGCGAGAACTGAAACACGGGAGTGAGACAGAGATATGGGAAACTGTTTGTTACCTGCACGTTACCCGTGGCGCAGACAAGCGGAATTTCTCATAGGTCGAAGGTATCCTTTGCCGTTAAGAGTCGGAGGGACTCAGTTGGCCTTATATGTCACCAATGTTAACTTGCGCCACAAATTACAAGAAAACTATACATTTCCTCGAGGTGGTATTTGTTCTACATAAAAAAGAAAAATGAAGTCATTGTTACTGTTACTTTAAAACAGTAAATTTTCTTTATGAAAAACAATATTTTACTGTTACAATATTTCACGAACCCGAATTTTGCACATACTTATTGTTTTCCTATTTAAGCTGGTATGACTGGCTAAAAAGTAAAAAAAAAAATGCACATTTCCTCAGATAATTATACAGAATATCAAATACTGCCTCTGCTGTATAAATAATATGATTACTTTGGAAAAAATCGAAAAACTTTTGTAAATTATTATATTCTAGAAATGAATTCGTAGATAAACCTGTTTTGCACTTCGGCATTTGTCAGGTAGAAGGATTGAAGGATGGTTAACGACCTCCTCGGACTATCCACTATCTCTTCGAAGCATGTGCACTCTCCACAGCTTGTCTGTTAGAAGCAGTGGATCACTGTACGAACATTCTACCTATGGAAGCGCAAGTTGTAATTGAAGTTACTTTCGGGAAGTATTATCTCGATCACGCATATTACTCTTTAGCGATAGAAAATGGGTAGGTACATTACGAAAGGCAATGGAAAACGTTTACGACTTAGTGCAAGACCAAGGAAAAGGAAGATGAAGAATTTATAAGAACACAGCTCTAAAAAAAAGGTAACCTACTAATACTATGAATATAATATAGTTCATCTCATGTTATGTTCCCAGATTCTGACAGCTACTGCTGCCGAAATATTTTTTAGTCGCAACTGAATAACATCGCACTTGAAATTGGAAACAGCGGCTGATTGTTACGTGAAGTAATTGTGGTATCCCTGAATAGAAGATTGTCTCTCTTTCATCAGCGGAAAACAAATGCCTCTTAGTGGTATTAATAAATTGCAAAATAATTTTGGAATAAACTTAATGTTATATGTATTTCGAAATAATCTTTCACGGCATCGTATTCGTTACAGATTTACTCCATTCTATATGGAATTTATCAGAAATGTAACTGTTTATCTTAATGTTGGTGCAGTGAAAACGGACAACCAGCCATGTTGCTTGAGTCAGATATAATTTTTCGTGTGCGCGTGCTTGATTGAGCTCCCTGTCAGATTTGAAAACATTAAAAATTTTGTGCGTATTTTTATTACAATACCGTGACCAGAAAACACTGAATGAAATAATAATCTGTATAACTTTATTTGCAACACTTTGAAATACTCGGTCAGTGTCGCTTCCGCCCTGCATAGATACATATTCGTCACATTTAATGTTTCGTTTATTTGCGCATTTTTATACAGTACTCTACATTCATGAGATTCCACCAGTGAACTGGCAAAATGTGGAACCTGTAATTGAGAGAGAGAGAGAGAGAGAGAGAGAGAGAGAGAGAGAGAGAGAGAGAGAGAGAGAAAAAAATAAATAAAGAAATTTTGGTGGCTCTTAACCGTGAGGTCTTGAGAGCCGATGAGGGTGATTGAAGCGAATATGGAGCGGCGCCGGAATGATGGTGCGACGGAAACGGGGGATCCCCGAGAAGACCCGCCGACCAACGGTATCGTCCGGCACGATTCCAACTTGCGAAAATCCGGTTACCCGGCCGGGGATTGAACCCGGTTCGTCTTGTTGGGAGGTGAGCGTGCTAATCACTCAGCCACCGTGGCCCTAGAGAGAGAGAGAGAGAGAGAGAGAGAGAATAAACACTGCATTTGCATAAACTTTCTAATTAATGCTGTTATCTAAACATATGCATTACTACTTTGAATAATTTACGAATAATTCGACAATTACATACTACTAATTTTTCTATAAACTATTTAATTTTAAATCAATAAAATCTTGCGAATTGAACCGTTACCACCAAGACAAGAAGGCGTGACAACCTCTTCTTACCAAGCCAGTGACGTCACGGCTAGGGGCAATCGTTGCTGGTGTTTATGTACAATATGACCATACCTGTTTGGTAGTTTGCAGCGTAGAGTGAATCAACAGTTTACATCGGCATGTGATATATTTTGCTTTGATTGTAAGCGTTCAGTAAAAGTGGAATTCTCTACGGTGTGCAAGTTTACGTTCCTCAGCACAGAATAAAAAATTAATGTAATGTATATTCTGGTCCTTAGTGTCATGGAAATTATCTGAACGGACCGTTAGTTTACGGTTTTAAATTTCCAGACGATTAAGAAATAAACAAATAATTTGTAGAGGAAAACAATCCCGAGGAAGCACTTCGCGTCTAGAAAGTGCTCAAGAGTATGTTGATATTTATCAACGTAACATACAGTATAAATTGTTCTATATAAAAGATAAATTATGTGTAAGGATTTAGTTCAGTGCCACAAAACATTTGCAATAAAATTCTTTATTTTGAAGAACTATAAAATCGAGTTTAAATGTTCAGTTTTCCATGACCTTACTATTTAAATATCGTGTACCTTACGTCTGAAATAAATTCATGTGACAAGTGGCATGCTTCCATCCACATTATTTCATTAAAATGAGCGGACTTATTTAAATTTTTTCACCTAAACATTAATATTGAAAGGAGAAAATATAAGTAAATTACTTAAGTTATCTCGCTATTTTGAATGACGACATTAAAATTAAAAATGAAACAATCTGTTACGATACAGCAAAAAAAAATCATTGGCATAATCAGTTATATATGTATTTTATGCTTTTTTTTGGAAAAAAAAATTTTTTTTTGCAAGTTTATATAAATATATTCCATTTTGGCTTAGTGCGACTATTTAAAACTTCTATTTTGTGACGACGTATATTAGGAAATAGATGTTAGATGGTTTTATTTCACATTATAATGGGCCAAGGTTTTTTTTCTAACATTTTCAACTTTTCGACATTGATCAGGCGCCTAATGGTTCGTGTTCAATGGCAAGGTGTCCATATACCCTCCTACAGTAATTTCCGTCTTCCTCTTGCTTACAACCTTGCCAGTAAAGCACAATGAACTAACACCTTTTAAAACTTCTAAGAACACAAGGACCAATTTAAAAATAATATACCCTATGCATAGTTCTTCAATTTAAATGGAACGTGAGAGGGAGTGTTTTTTTTTTAAACAATGTGTGTTTGGTACTTGTGCATTGAAATTATTCCTTTTGGTGTAATTATTCATTTAGTATGTATTTACTTAGCACAGTCTGATGACCAATCACTTTTTGTAGAAATGTGTGAATTTTGGAAACGTCAACACACGGCAAAATTTCGACGAAAACTTGTATACATTAAATGTCAGCCAACGACGTGTGTGTATATTTTTTATGTAGGTATATATAAATATATGTGTATAAACATGCGTCATTACTGCCAGCACCTGTATTTCTCGTCATCTATAGCTATGGACATAATTTAAATTTAACAAAACATAGTTGAAATACGGCAGTTCACGAAAAATTAGCCGCAGTTTAATAGGCGAAACGGGACAAGTTTCAGCCATTGTGCCATTAAAATCAAATTTTATTGCTAGAAAAAAAATTCGAACACTGTATTTAAATTCTGTATGAAGCAAACTGCTTCCAGTTGTACGTTTCTGTATACCTGCACGTTACGTCGTATTCCATGGAAGACTACGCTCGCGTGCCGTGATTTGACTGTCTTCTACCTGTGACGTCACGCGGGAGTTGTCAGGCTTTCTTGTCTCTGCGGTCACGGTTGAACCATAGTAATATAACCTCTGATATAGCTCGGTTTATTGTAATATTTCTTTTTGGAATTCAGGGCAAAGACAGAAGCAATTCAGACTGAAATGTGTGATGGTGAATATGTGCTAGACACCGTGTATAGCGTGTTCACACCAGCCGAAACAGACACACATCTGAAGAAACTATCGTGTCACATAATACAAGTGTATCTAATAATGAAACATCAACTTCACAGAGTGAACAATTAACTAGCTCAAGCCCCTATACTTTTCAGGCACATGGGCGCCGAGTTGACAATATTTCTCACTTTGTTAGCAACTTTCAAGCACTTGACTTTCATAGTCCAATAGGTTGTGGTTTTCGAGATATGAGCATTGTGCGTGAGAAGAAATACGGACTGAGGAGCTGCTTTATTTTTAAATGCAAAATGTGCAATGTAGAACTCCCTGTAAATACCGAAAAAGACAGTCAAGAAATGGACGTGAACAGGAGCGCAGTGTGCGGGACAATGCCTACTGCTGGCGGAGGACATGCACAACTTGAAGAGATGATGTTGGCTATGAACATACCAACTATGTCAGACAAGACATTTCGTAAACATCATGACGATGTGTGTGATGGGTGGGAAGCTACTTCCCTGAATGAAATGAAGCTTGCCGCAGAATAAGAAGAAGCTCGTTTGGCTGTTGCTCCTGGTGGTGTTGATAGACATGGAGTATCAGTCATAACTGTCATCGCAGATGCAAGTTGGTCAAAACGATCATACAGGACCAACTACAGTGCCCTGTCGGGAGTGGTAAATTACAGAATCTCGCGTGGTAATGAAAGCGTACATGAAGTCGAGAAAAGCCGCTGGGTGTTAGGAAACTAATCTGCCTGTGTTTGGGTCGGTGTTCGGACCCGTTGTTTTGATGCGTGACCTCGGAGGCAAAGGGTGTTGGGTTCAATTCCTGATAGGGAAATTTTTTGTAATTGGAAAATTTCCTTCCCTGGTTAGTAACTGGGGGTTTTATTGTCCTTTTACCGCCATACCGCGGAAGGAGCTGGCAAACGACAGCAGAATCTCCCTGCCGATACTATGTCCATTCCAAGGTGGCAGCTTGTTATTAATCCGCCTTTCGAACGCTTTGGAGATAGGATTGGTTGTGTATCCAGTCACCACTGCGTCCACAATCTTACTCGCCACACGTAACTTGGTACGTTTTAACCGCGACACAGAAACAATGAACTAAAGTATCATGTGACTACCAGAATGTTGCATGTGCATGCTCATATAGTAGTGTATTACTATATTATAGAGCATTGGAGAAGGCAATACTAAAATTATAAAATAACATCAGAACTAGTTTCTACCGCCATCGTAAGGTGAGTTGTCAAGCCGGACAGTGGCTTTGAACTGGTCACTAGAGGCAATGTTTTTCTCAGTTACCACCTTGGGATGGATACTGTTTAGTTGCCCTTGAGCACGTACCAACGTTGTCTTCAATGTTCTTACCTGCCTTCGGGCAGTTAAAAAAATATTATATATACACACACATACATTTGCATATGCGAGCCCGTGCTGTGTGTGGTAAATGTGAAATTTTAGATATACAGTAAACCCCTATTTTAACATCTCTGAAGATAACACTATTATTCCATGGTGCCGCAATTTTTCCATAAAGGTCGATGTTTTCTTACGGCATATAAAATTTTATTATTCCCACTTCCTGCATATAGGCATGATATCACAGTTTATCAAAGTATGGCGAAATTTCTAACATTTCACTCTGTTTTGAATGTGAAGTGTGCACTTGAAAAATTATTTTGTGTCACATGAGTAACTATTTACACGAGGTAACAAGAAACAAGACAAAGTCAATAACAATCACATTTTTGTGGAACACTTATATACAGATAACAGGTTAATATTTAACACTCTTTTAGTTTGTCATATTTTACTAGTTTTTGTTTAGAAAATATTTTGAGCGAATTTAAGCTACAAAAGCCCAAGTAACTTCTTGTTTGTACTATTGAAAGATTAAATTAAAGTAATTTGTGGTTGAGTACCTGCTGTAGATACACTATTTCATTAATACTTTTAACATTTTCCTGTATTTAACATTTTATCCCCTTTAGAAATGTTATAACAGGGTTCTACTGTAGTAGGCTTATACAGGCCTACCCGAGTGTATAATGCGTGGCTACAGACGTAAGCAGTAAGTACGGATGAATTAACGGGACTCATTGCATGAATACATGAAAACAATGGCAGTGTAAATAGAAATACGTGTGTGTCATATTGAAGCATACATTATTACCTATTTAGCCGCACTGTGATGCCCATGCTAACTGCGAATTGTTTAGGAATTATGTGATATCAGAATTCCTGGGCGTCACAGCGCTGTAAAAAATATAGACTATTGTAATACCTTATCTAAGTGGATAAGGCACGATATATAATCACACAAACAGGCTATTTGGAAAATAAAACGAAAATGGTAGTAGGCCTATAGAAATTCTACAGAATTTTAGAAACGTACAGACCAACTTGAATGGCGAAACATTTAGTAAAATTTATATTTTGAAAGACGCGAGGATGAACTTGTGTTTTTATGCCAGCGGACTACATTGCTAACCGATAAGTTGCTGTAGCGCTGATGTAAACGAAAACGTCACACTTTATACTTAGTGCTTTTTTTTTTTTTTTTTTTTAGAGACAACACGTTTTAGTTTAAAGTGTGCAGCCTACTGTGATTCAGAAATGACAAATTAAGATTAAATCTACTTACCATCTTACTTTTCCGTTGCGCCTTTTATGTGAAAATAATGTTGAGGTAACTGAGCATTGCAAGTAATAACCTTCCTTGTCATGTTGTTGTCCAGAATTTCGTTTACAGTGTCGCTAATTACTTGGAATTCTTTATTCTTGAATTTGTTTTTTTTAAGAGCTTGGCAAAATTAATGCGAAATCCAATCTACTTAATAATAATAATAATTTTTTAGAATTAAAATTGCCATTTTTTGTAAAATAATTGCTAGCAACATTTTACATTCCATGGCAATAACACCTTAAAATGCATCGAAACGTAATATTGTAGCGTGTGTTGCTCTTGATGCAGATAAATTTCTTGTCATTTATAATTTCTTGTGAATATGTAAATGTTTGATCTGTGAACGATGACGGAAAATGTTTATTTTAAGACAATTTTTGCGAGTTGTTTTAAAAACTAATTTTAAGTGCCATCATTTTTGTGCAGTCAGTATGTGATAGTTTTGGAACATACATAATTTTTTTATAGCGCATATGTTCAGAAAATGATAGTAACAATGCATGCGAAAATTTGCAAAATCAATTTTACACAATTCTTCAGTATGACTAGAGATAGTGATTTAACGCGAAAATCATTCAGGTAAAGATGGTCACCAAAAAAATATGTTTTCATTTTAGGCGAATCAAGTAGGTTCAGTGTCAGAAAGCAAAAGCCTCTTTGGGCAAGCCAAAAAAAGGAAACTATTTCTCTCATGTACTGTAGCCAGTAAGGAAAGAAATGTTGCAGGCATGCGTATAGGACGGTGAGACCTATCATGATGTCCGACATTTTCCCGATAAATTACCATCTCTAGAATTGCGTAACTGTGGTCATATCCCGCCTGTAGTTCATGCAACATTGTAGAAAAGAATTTACACCGAAGAAAAATACGCGTAACTTTCTGGCGTACAGTTTTGTACCCAAAGGTGTACCATTTGCTAGTCGACAAAATTAAAGTTGAAATGTACTCATGATTCAATCTTTGGGAGACATCTTGAATGAGAAATTTTTTTTATAAAATGTATGTGTGTGTCAGAATATCTGCCAGTATTAACGAAATTCAGTAATTTAATTTTTGAGTGGATTTTCGTACCAACCTGATTACAAAATCATTGCTGTAAACACGGTCAAAAACTAATTAATGAATGCGTAATTATTTATTACAACTGATACAATGAACTCTAGTCTTAGCGCAAGTGTTAACTAAATATATAAAGCCTTAGGAGAAACTATATTTGCAGCTTCCAGCCAAAACCTTTGCGCAAATGGATTTAGTGTTTGGAACGCAGACCTAAGTTAATGGTTGTAAACTCTCATTACTTCGACAGTTTCACACGATATGAGGGTACAATATGATACACAAAAAATGTCTATACATTTACTACATTATTATAAGCGCAAAGAGATATTATTAACCTTAATGTTTTCACTAATGACTATACATGGTTTTATTGGCATAACTTAAGATAATGTATGCAAATATGAATTACATTTTTACTTGCCTAATCAATGTTATTGATTTCTAGCTCGCAAGTAATACTTGTTCATATGGTTTTACAGGCTGCGATATTACAATTCAGAACTGGAAAAGTCCTTTTTTTCGGCATAAAAACTAGTACTGTACAACCTGTTGCCGTGCTGCAGCATTGGAGAAAACTCCGAAGCCGCACACATGCTTCAAGAATTGGGAGGAAAACCAAAGTTCATTAAGTATGGAAGCCACGCTAATTGTTGAAGGTTTCCGCCAGAGTGAAGAAATGTATGGTATAAATATACTAAACTAATTGCTGATGGCGACAGTAATGTGTACAAAAGAGTTCTAGACGCGCATCCTTACAGAAATGTTATCGTCAAAAAAATTGAGTGCACAAATCACCTTCTGCGTAATTTCTGTAATAAATTTAAAGACATTGCAACCACAATAAATAAACAGATTGCTGACACTGCCATGAGAGAGAAGCTTGGTGACAGTATTCTTCGATTCAGAACAGCTGTTATCAAAGCTGTAGAACACAGGCGGCAAGAAGAACGGCCACTGCATGAACAAGTTGAGGAATTATGGAAAGACATCTTGAACAGTACACGCCAAATATGTGGCGATCATTCCCTCTGCTCGGATAGAGCCTACTTTTGTAAGTGAGATGGTAGTGATCGTAATTATGTGCCAGAGCTCATTAAAAGTGGTCTGCATGATAAGATATGAGGTGTAGTAAGACAGATGAGTAACCACAGCAGAAGTTTGATCCACAAGTTGTGCAACGACCCTGCAGAATACTTCAGTTCGGCAGTAGCTAAATTGTGTTGGTGGAAAGAGTATTCATTTCTCCACTAGACGATCTTACACTGGCAGATGCGCAGGAGCAGTTGTAAAACACAGTACAGTCATATCATTGTATACGTTACATAAAACAATGTACAGAAAAATCACGGGAAAATTCTGCAAAAATGTGGAATACAGACACAGAACTAAAGTTGTAGCAAGCAAGGCTAAAAGAAAGGCAACAGTGAGGAAGTGTCGTAAGCCTTTACTACGCCGGGCGCTTTCAGATAACTTCTATGGCACCAATGCAGAAAAATCGGATATGGATCCAGAGACTTTCGATAGAGAATGCAGAGAATTTCTTGGCTCTTTGCAAATGACAGAAAGTGAGAAACAGAGAGTCTGAAGGGCAACCGTACTGCGAGAAGAAAGTGGGGAGCGGAAAGAGAGAAGACGGAAAATACTCACAGCATCGCATTTCGGACGAATATGTAACATGAAGCCATACACGAGTTATGAATCTACAGTAAAGAGTATATTATACAGCAGAATCGATACCAAAGCAATGAAATACGGAAGGGGTATCGAAAAACTTGCAAAGGAAGCGATGGAGCAAGAACTAAAACTAACCATTTTAGACTGTGGACTTTTTATTGATCCGGAGATTCCTTATTTCGGTGCCACCCCAGACAGACTTGTAGGAGACGACGGAATTGTAGAAATTATGTGCCCATCGTCCGCCTCACATAGGACTCCCAAAGAGTCCATACAGAAAAAAAAAAGTCACGGCATGGAATACTGACAAGTCAGGAAACATCTTAAGCATGAAAAAAAAAAATCACGGTTTTCACCTACAAGTGTTTGGGCAATTACATGTTACTCGCAGAAAATATTGCCTGTTCGGCCTCTGGACACCACTAGGAATAAGAATTGAAAGAAAAGAAAGAAATAATGAATTCTGGAACAAAGAAATTATGCCAAAACTGGAAAATTTTTATAAAAACTGCCTCCTTCCGGAGTTAATTGATCCAAAGTTCACACGGTCAATGCCCATAAGAAACCCTGCATACATTACTGAGAATCAGGGAAAGAGAAAAGCAATTCAGTAAGTTTCAAGAAGCTACATAGGAAGAATTTAATTTATTTCCAAATTATAAAATAGAGCCATGATTTGTTTTCTTCAAGAATTGGAATAATGTTAAAATATTTTTACAGTTATGTAATGTGATAATTGTTCATATTATTCATTTTGATCCATGCATATTAATCGTATATATTATATATTAATTCTTTTTAAAAAATGCGTATTATGTTAAAATTCAAAATGCATTTTCTAATGATCATTACATTATTTAAAATTTAAATTGTAATTTGTCTGTTCAGTGGCTACGGCCAAATTTTATATTTAAATTGTCGTTTATAAATGAAAGAACGTGGCATACAAAATGAACCAGAGTCTTATGTCCCAAATGTTATGCTTAATTTGTTTGTTGTTTCAGTATTGTTGAAGTGATAGCTACTTTTTCTTTCAGGAATCAATTGCGTGTTGAAATTCACTTGTGTATATAAACTAGAAAGAAAGTAAGGCGATACCAAATATACGGTGTATATGAACTATGCAAAAGTGATTGATATAAAATAAAAAAAATTCGTTGAGAAGGATGGCATTTTTCGTTCATTATATCCATTAGATGCATAGTTGTTTAAGAATGTGAAAATATTTATAATGTGAGATTTTGAATAACTTTGTGTTACAAAATTTGGGATTTAAAAATTTTGACCTATTAAAAACCAAACAAGTGTTCAAGCTATTCCTTGCTAAGTAAAACATTACAACAAAAATTATTGCCATTTGATTTTATCCAAGGTTCCTCTATCCCTCTCCCAAGCGATTTATCAACATTCATAACTAATGCGCGCTATCGTAAGTATTTAAATGACTATTACAATGTTTATAGATGTATTTATACAAGTACAAATTCAGCTCAAAAATAGAAATACAATAAGTATATAAAAAATAACTACAAATTTATTTTCGGCATACACTGCATAATCTTTTAAAGACTTTTCATAACGAATATTGACTGTTTGAAAGCCATTTATGAGGAAACTCTCAGTTTGGCGTACGTTCACTATTTCCGCTAAGTAATTTGTAACTGAGATTCGCGTAACATAACTAAGTCACTCAAAGCGGGACCCAGGTAAGTAATTCTTGGATGTTCAGGTACAAGGGAACAGTCAGGATATTGGCCAAGACAGATGAGTTGATGTTTAAAGCGATAAGACCGCAGCTACACTCACACCCGCTGGTTTGACGCTCTTTGATCCTCAACGGAGTGCGTGCAAAATGGGCATAGCAACAACCACGTAATCCACATCTTCTGGCGAGAAAATCGCGTATTTTCGGCGAAGTCCTTCCGACTCTTACGGTGCAAAACAATAACACAAAAATAAATAACAAATGTTTATAAGGTTATGTGTATCTTCGTAATGTGTAACCATAAAAGTTGTAACGTATGTATAACACCATGCACCGCATTTTTCTGTTGTCATATAGTTTGTGGTATTTCCGCCTAAATGTGCGACCAGTCTAACATGAATAGGCGATGACATGTCCGAATAATTTCAACAAGTACACGACAAGTACACATCACTGCTAATACGCAACTGTACATAGGCCTACTTAACGTATATGCTGACAATCCGGAAACATCCTATATTTAACTCCTCAAGGTCACGTACAGCACCGTAAGGAAGCATTACGCGACGTTGATGGTAAATAGTATATACAAGCTTCAAGTGTGTTCTGTTCCCTCAGAATTTTAAGCGATGACTATATAGGTAATCTGTACAGGAAAGATATCTACAGCAGTGTCGTTATAGCTTAAAACATTGTTTCATGCAAATTTAATTACTTTCGTAAACAGGGCCACTTACTGCGATTTTTAATGACTCTGACACACTTCTAAGACCACATTATGTTTCAACTACGGAATTTTTAAATAGAAAACAAAATACAGACGTTTATCTCTGCCCTGAGAAAAGACTCACATTGAAATATTCTATAGTATTGTTACGCACTTGGTGCTTCGCCCAACATGAGCGAGCGAAGAGGACAGAGAGAGAGAGAGAGAGAGAGAGAGAGAGAGAGAGAGAGAGAGAGAGAGTCGTTGTATGATAGCGACGGCGGCGGTGGCAAGGCAATGGTGGGTTTGTAATCACGGACGTTCGCCGCGGACTCTAGTTGTATTAATTTCTGCGTTTCTCTGAAGAATGCTCTGGATTACTGACCGCATTCTCTCAGCGTGACTCGGGGTGCGTTGAACCTTCCAGATGTCACGGCAAGCTCTATAAATATTACGGTGGGTCTCCGGGCCGAGAGTTGAGTAGTGAATTGCGTTGGAGTTGATGAATGAATGAGTGGCTGAGTTCTGAGCGATAGAAGACGAGCAGAGGGATAAGTGGCCTACGAAAGGGAAGTCTGCAACTGCGAGTATCAAGTAGTGAAGGGTGCGGCTGGCAGGCTGGACTATTGGACTAGATGCGTGAGTGAAATATATTATAAATGATTATAACAGATTAGACTGAACACGTGTTGATAATGAGTATGTGGAAATTTAATGTAACCAACAGAGACAATTGAGGAGGACGTTAATTAGAGTTGAAATATACATCAAATATTGCGCTAACTGTTAAATAGAAAGAGTAAAAGTGGAGACAGAAATTCTATTCTGTAAATAATAGCTGTGAGAATAAAGTGTAAATCAAATTTTGTTATTTTATTTTTATTAAGACCTCCATCCCTCACGAGCTCAGATACGCCCCTCAGGCACCCGCATGTAACAGTATTTTAAGAATTAAAGTAGGCACAATTGCTTACAATGAGACCCATATTACAACTGGGGAGTGCCCTTAAGCGAGAGTGTTACTGAGCATAATAAATTCAGAAAATACTTTATAAACAACCTTTCCGATAAGTTCTGCGTGCTCTTTGCTTGGCAAGCAAATCTGTTTCTAGTCAAAATATAGAGTATTCCGATGCATCTTTCAACTATTCAAATTTGAAAAACAGCAAAGTGAAATAGGCTCAACTCATTTGCTACCACTGCGTTAACATTTTAAAACTATACTATTTGGTACTTGCTTAAGTATATGTCATATGGCATCAGTATGTCAGTCACTAATTTGGGTAATCTGTTATACAAAATAATAAAATTCAAAACAAGTTAAGGCTAATTATGAGCATGTTTACGAGAGAGCCAACCTCCACCCTCCACGCCTTTGTTGCTCGCAGTCGCAGGGTTCTATGCTTGTATTCTTAGCAAAGTCACTGAAGTATGTTCCTATATAAATGATAATGTAGTAATATTTTAAGTGTTAGTCAGTCCTATTTACTTGAAAGCAAACAAATATCTGTTGTTCAGAAGAAAGAAATGGGGTGTGGCTGTGTTGGGGACACGGCCGTTTGTTTTGCGAG
This sequence comes from Dryococelus australis, assembly GCA_029891345.1. Lineage (NCBI taxonomy): Eukaryota > Metazoa > Arthropoda > Insecta > Phasmatodea > Phasmatidae > Dryococelus > Dryococelus australis. The sequence continues at coordinate 63,120,500 of CM056996.1, forward strand.
AATACGTCTACGTTGACGCGCTCGGACGCCTTCATGTTTTTTTTTATGTTCCCGGCCCGGCTTCACTTGATCATATGGGGTTTTATGGGTATCACTGGATTGCTTTTGAGATGCTTTTTCAAACCGTATACGATTTCTGTATTTCGACTTGGCTTTTTGATGAGTACATGCCGACATTATGTTAAGTTTTCTTAATTTTTTACGTTAAACTCGTACTATTTCACCATAACTACACCACACAAATTTTATTTATACTCGCTATCGATTGATCTCGACGACAGCTGTCGATTGAAAATTCAACGAGCGTCGTAGCTTCCTAGTCAAAAGTCCTCACTCAACGTAACATATTTTTGATCGTTTTGCAATCAAGTGGTGTAATTTAATTTTGAATGTAGATGATAGATTCGGAGCTGCAATGCCAAACAGTATCCCCCTATTTTGTTATCATCGGATTCTCTGGATTGCATCCCAATATGGTTGCAAATTTAAAGACGTATTCACGTCAAAAATATAATTTAATAACTGATGATCACAGAGGGCGTGGCCACTAACGTGGCGTGGAAGCCGGGCCGATAACTTTGCTTCCCCAACTCCGCTGGACAAAATTATTGAGCGAGCTGACCGCAGGAAACCACGTGATTAGTACTGTAGTCAACTTTGTGAAGAATATCCCATCATCTCAGACCCTTCAGAATTCATAAATATGCCGTATACATCCTTGAAGTTTACTCTTTAATTTAATAAATACACAGGAAGTTAAACTGACTTGGAATTGCACATTGCTACCTATATTATGTAAAACAGCTGATGAACACAGCTTGCTGTATTCAGCAACGTTTCCAGAAACTTTATATCGAGATACGGCGTGATTTTAACGCCCTAGCATTCGACAGTAAACCATTTGGATAATGACCGAAAGAGCCGGTGGTCTGCATTTTAAAATTAAAGCAAACTTACGCCACTAAATAGAACAAGCATTTGTGTCCAAGCCGAAGTGATAAATAACTTATAGCGGTGGGAGCTAGTAACCCAATCAAATTTGTATCGTCCATCGACAGGAAATTATTATAGGCCACAAAAAATTCTACGATGTTTCGTAATGAAATGACGCAGTCATTTATACTTTTATGTAGCATATCGCTGGGGCATATCATTGGGCATTTCAACCTGCAAAGTCGTATGGTTATTTGAGAAAATTATTATATATCCCCTGATCACGGTGGCAAATGGGTCGTCTGTGCGCAGCGGATAGGGCCAGCGACGGCATTCCGAACCTTTTCGAATGAGCTGCTTATATCGCACGGCCAAACACTCTCAGTAGCTTTGTCAGTAATAACAACAGTACAACCCATTAGACAGAGATCACGACATTAACATTCACTCTAGCCGGGAGCTTCACTCCTCCACCTAATACACAACTACGCGTAACTTTTCTTAAAATAGGCAACACATTTAAACAGCCTTAAAACGGGTCCGGTGCCCAAGAAAAGACAGCTAGACAGCGCCCCGCCTTCGCCTTAGTCGATGTCACACTATGCGTTTATGCCGCTGCTGTTGAATCGCTCCGGTTTGACGAGACGTTGTTGTAAATGAGAGGTGTCACATTTGTGCGGTGTTGACGCTCCGACCGGATGTGACCGCATCGTGCTGCGGCAGCAAGACGGGATAGCCGAACAGGAAGGGAAGCGAAACTCCTTTAGTTAAATGAGAGCTGTCACACTGTGCGGTAGTGCCGGGGCGTTCATGGTATTCTCTAGTTTTCAAATACATATTCATAATTTTTGCTAATATCTGATATTGATAAATTTATTGAACACATGCATCAGAAGCCAGATTGTGGGATAAGAGTGCGAAAGAGTGTGTAGACAAACTGTGCCGAAAAAAAAGTGTGGATCGAAATTGGGGGAAATATGTACGAGGATCGGCTGCCTCCACCTCAAGTACACACGCCATTTTCAATTTCGGCAACATTACTACACGACACCCACCTGCTGCTCACCTCACCACACGCGCTGCTTGAAGCAACCTGCCAAGTTCTGGTCCCGCCATGCGTTTTGACGGGAACTATGTGACATCATGAGGTCATCCCGTCAAACCTCATCCCGTTTAGCTGCAGCGGCAAAAACGCATAATGTGACACCGGTCTCACCCTGTGTTTGCAATAGGTGTCGCGGTGCAATTGTCATTACAACCACCTAGTGAGTTATGGGAGTCTAGGCTCCCGGGCTCAGGAAACACAGACCATCCGGTGGCGTATGAGGGTTCGGCGGACTCTCGGTAGCTTTGTCAGTAACAGCTTCCGCCGGAATAAACTGACTCTCTATCTCCAAAGTCTCAAGGGGCTGCGGTGGCTGAGGAGTTAGCCAGCTCGCCTCCCGCCAAGGCGAACCGGGTTCAATCCGTTCACCCCGGATTTTCGCAAGTGGTAATCATGCCGGACTATGCCGTTGGTCGGCGGGTATTCTCAGGGGTTCCCGTTTACCCCGTCCTTGTATTCCAGCGCCGCTCCACTCTCACCTCATCTGCTCTCAAGACCTCGATGTTGAGAGCCTCACAGACCTCTCCACTCTCACCGTGCGTGAAAATAAAAAATATGGTAGCACGTTATAGGTGATATTTTCTTTTCTTTTCATACACAGGAATATTAAAAATTGTATGAGTATTTTTGTTGTTACTGAAACATTTAGTGTTATTGAAGTATGGGATTTCGGAATATACAGCGATGACGTGCATAAAAGGAACATACATTAAGTCATTCAAGCGTGTGATGCTTTATAGCGTTAGTGTACATACGATACGTTAATGGTAGTGTTGGTCGCTAAAAAGCCACGTCCCCGTCACAAGATGAAGAAGCCGGTGATGGTCAGCTATTGATTTTCGGCATTATTTAATTTACAAGTATATTGAACCGGCAAGCGAGTTGTTCGGATTCCACTCCAATCAGGAGATTTGTTTGACTGTAGCCTGCCTCTGCACGGATTGCGACGTAGAAACCAATATTTAATCATAGTTTAGTGCACGCTTGATTACCCCTCGCGTGTTTCGCTGAGAATGGCAGCGAATGAGAAGTGGGAGGGGATGCCCGAGGGAGGTTAACGACGCGGATTGACGGCGCAAACATGACGGGTTGCATAAACTCCCAATGAACCGATCGCGCGCGTACTCGTCGTCGTAATGGGCCGCATCCCTACAAGCCCCATTTTACTGTCGCCGCTGACTAGGTAAGAGGCGCTCGTTGCTGCCATCTCTCTCACTGCTCGTAAACATTGTGATGGTTCGCTACCAGTAGCTAGCTGCATCCCCGCGTAATTTACCGTAATGTGCGTGGGGGGAGCAGTAATGCCAGCACCGGATGTCGAAGCCCGCATATATATATAACCTCGAGGGCTTGAGAGCCGATGAGGGTGATTGATGCGAGTATGGAGCAGCGCCGGAATTAAAGGGCGGGGCGACCAACGGCATCGTCCGGCACGATTCCCCCATGGGAAAATCCGGAGTGACCCGGCCGGGGATTGAAACCGGATCGCGTTGGTGGGTGCCGAGCAGGCTAACCGCTCTGCCACTGTGGCCCCTAGTGAGTGAAGAGATTTCGGTGGTTCTTAACATCAAGGTCTTGAGAGCCGATGAGGTTTGAAGCGAGGGGAGTATGGAAAAGCGCCGGAATGAAAGGGCGGGGGAAACGGGAGATCCCCGAGTAAACCCCCAGCTAACAAGATCGTCTGACACGATTCCCACATACGAAAATCTGGGGGCAACCCAGCCGGGAATGGAACCCGGTTCGCCTAATTGGGAGGCGAGTAGTCTAACCACTATCCCACCGCGGCCCCGAAGAAAAAACAGTAACCACGGAGTTTTCATTAATTTTTTAAATAACAATAACGAGGATATTGCACCTCAAAAGAAAAAAAAAATGTTTATATGAATTTAAAGGCTACTCACGGTATAGTGAGACCTTTTGTAATCAACCTTCGAAAAATATCACTGGGGCAGACATACTTGCGTATACTTATAGGTCAGACTGGCTAGTAGAGTTGGCAACAACTGATCGGAAGTAGTTCTGCGTCTTAACGTCAAATCAAAAGAATGTGGTAAACATTTGGGAATACTGAAATTATTAATTTTACTTACTACATATTTTAATATAAATACGTGAAAGAATGAGCGAATTTGTAAAATATTAACCTTGCTAATAATTTCACAGTTTCGCTTGCCCGACGCTTCAATAAAATGAAGAGGCCCATGGCAATGTAAATTTTACATATAGAGGATGAACACTCAATGTGCATAGAAGTAGATCTTTAGCAGGGCTTTCAAAAGTGCTCATTTGACCGTGAACAGCCTATACGTTATGTGGCCGATCGTTTTCGAGTTGCGTTTGTTTCACATGTACGCGGTCCACGCCGAATCCACAGAGCGGAAAACTAGAAAAACAGTTCTCGTTTTCCGCCCAAACTACGCCGAAAATTTGGGCTCGCGCCGACATTTCTGTTTGCGGAATTAGCATATTTAAGCCGATATTCCAGAAGTCGGTGGGTTCACAGTGTTCACGTACTTTATACCACTAATTTCTTGGATAATCAAGATGTTTTTAAGTATATAACTGTATAGGAGAGTTAACGTGTGTATTTATAATGAAATAATATGAACAAAAACCTTAATTTTATTCGACACTTGTATTAAAGAAATGAATTTTTGGAATTGGAAAACGCTAATTAAAGTCCCCCGCTGTTATGCTTGAAGGCCTATCAGGGAACGGCTTATAAACTAACTAATGATAACACCCGTGCCTTACCTGGGATTTGAACCTACAGCCTTCCGCACCCCAGACCGGTGCACCAACCGACTGCGCCACGGAAAGTCGGCTTAGATAAATGTAGTTTTGAAATGAATGTACACGGAGCACTAATATGTAAAGTATTTTGGAAGTTGAAAAGAATGGAGAAATAGTGGAAGATAGAATGTGTGTATGATTAAATAAATTATGTAAAACATATGCAAAACAGCTCATAAATCTACACCTCGCCGCACCCCTAGGCGAACCGGGTTCGATTCCCTGCGGGGTCGCTCCCGGATTTTCGCATGTCGGAATCGTGCCGGGTTTTCTCGGGGATCTCCCGTTTCCCTCGCCCTTTATTCCGGCGCTGCTGCATACTCACCTCGCTTCACCCTCACAGACTCTGAAGACCTCTATGTTGAGAGCCTCCGAAATCTCTTCACTTATAAATCCATACGTATATTAGGGCTTCAGTATATGCTGGCAAACAGGGTCCCAATTAGTTTAAAATGAATTAATACTTATTATAAGACCTGACGTTGTATTTAAAGTGTAGGATTAAAATTTAGGATTATTAATACCTAAGATTAATTTTCTTATACATATAAGACCACGAAATTTCATATTATAAACATATTTCCTTTCCTAGGATTCTCCTTGTTTAAATTTTAATCGCGCATGAATAAAGTGAGAGGGTCTATAGCAATGCTAGTCTTAGATTTAGCGGAAGTAGGGAAACTATATCCTAAGCAGCGCTTTCGAAAGTACTAGATTAACCGTGAAAAATCTATATTTATGTTACATTTTTGTATGAGTTGGGCTAAGTTTTTTACTCCGGTGGGGATGAAGTTAGGTATCGACGGAGCTGTGAACGAATGCAAAGATTTAAGAAACATTAGCGTCTGAGAAAAAGAAACTTACCACTGAGCCATAGCGTTCTCCGTGTATCCAACATGCAAAAGTCAAGATGTAACCCCGCTTCGAATCAAATCTGGTTTGCTGGCCCGAATGAATCCAAACTCGGACGATCTGTAGGACAGTGTACCAGCAATAAGTGAATACGACTGCAGAGAGATGGCGTACACGTAGGTCCAGCAGCGTCCTCTCCTGTGTGACCGGAAATGGCAGTGTTACGCAAAGCTCAGTCAATGAAGAGCCGTCAAACTATGTGAAAGCAAGTGTCAGTATGCCTCGTCGACGTCAAAGGGCGCCATATCAGCACGTGAGTGAGTTCGAACAGGGCAAGATGATCGGTCTCCGGGAAACAGGTTTGTCATGCCGTGACATTTCTGCTCGTACAGGGCATGCTAATTGCTACGACAGTAATGCGTATGTGGGACCAGTGGATATAGAGGGTCGTACGGAGCGACGAGCGGGTACTGGACCAAGAGATGTGACCACAGCACGGGATGACCGCCATCTTGTACGCACGGCAGTAACATACTGTACAGTCTCGTCCATAGTGTTGGCTCGAAACTGAAGCACTGCAACATGTGTGGACCTGTCTGCGTCGACGGTTCGATCCCGTCTACTGCGTGCTGGACTGGTGGCGCGCATGTCATTGCGTCGGCTTCCATTGTCCAGAAACCATAAACGCCTCAGACTGCAATGGGCACGTGAACGCCGTCGCTGGCGTGTTGAGTGGCAAAATGTAGTTTTTTTTCGGACGAGTCCCGCTTCAACCTGACCTACAGTGATGGCCCCATACATGTTAGATGCTACTGTGGTGACTGAAATCTGGTAGCATACATTGTGGAGTGAAATAGTGGGGAAACACCAAGTGTGATGGTTTATGCGCCGTTGGATACAACATGCGATCGCGGTCCCAACGTATTGTGGACAATCTGAACAGCGACCGCTGCATCAGGGAGGTTTTAGAGCCCGAGGTGCTGCCCCTCCTTCAAGCAACTCCAGATGCCATATTTCAGCAGGACGGAGCCCGGCTACACGTGGCGAGGAATGTGCAAGCACTTCAATGAACGATGGCACCACCACTGCATCCCAGGCTTACTCGTTCGCCTGACATGTAGTCCATCGATCATGTGTGGGATATGGTTGTTCGGTGGCTTCTTCGTCACGGTCCTCCAGCAACCACTGTTGATGCTTTATGGACTCGCATTCAAACCGCGTAGAGGAAAATTCCATAGGAACATATCCAGGTCCTTTTTGATTCCACGCCACGACGTTTAGGGGCTCTGATTGCAGCACGTGTGTGCTTCACACCGTACTGAATTCTCAAGGTCAGACATCATGTGCAGTTCTGTAATCCTAATCAATAGTGTATTGTCATGAACATATTTTGTGTTATACAGTTCGTTTCATTCACATGTATCCTTCTTGGTGTTGCAGTTTTCACAATCGTTAGTGTAGATCTGCAACAATGGGAATTTATGGCACGTGATAGAAGCCCACAGACGTAACTATGCCTTCATGCCGCTTAAGGAAAATGCGCATGCTAGCTCAAAAAGCATGACTTTTTAAAACCAATTTACCGATTTTTTCTCTTTTTGAAAACACTTAATATGATAAAATTAAAACCGCACGGGATTAAATACTAGGGATGAATTGAGTTGAGGGATTTAGGCGGCTCTTAACAACGAGGTCTTGAGAGCCGATGAGGATGAAATGAGTTTAGGATGGAGCAGGAGATCCCCAGCACAATTCCCATTTGCTGGATACTAGGTTTTGATCATCACTGACAAGTCGTATTCCAAGCATATTTATTTGCTGAGACACGCGTAAACGCCCAAAAAACGAATGCACAGAAATTACGACCGGACCAATAACATTTAAAACAGAGGCCATGTCCGAATTGACAAATTTCGTTATTTCGATATTTTGTAAATTTGTGATTTGGCAGGTATCAATTCAGACGTTGTCGACAGTCACTTGTTTAGCACTCGCGACAATACATTATTACATTAACAGTGCAAACTATTTTTATCTAAATTTAATGCTTAAAACAGACGCAATACTTCTGCAATAATTACTGGAATACTACGAATACGTTAATAATAATAAATAATGCAATACTGACTTTAGAAAAAAGATTTTTGCGGTCTATGTGCGTGTGTGTGTGTGTATATATATATATATATATATATATATATATATATATATATATATATATATATATATATATATATAATTTACGCTTTCGCGCATGTGTTTTTAAGGTAAGAATAAACATGGCGCTGATTTTGTCATTTTAAATATTTGCTAACATCTGCTAGATACAAAAAACGAAATACCAAATTACCAAACATGTCACCATTTTTGTATACAAAATCGGGTCACGTGATCATTTTGTATACAAAATCTGCCAATTTGGACACGGCCAGAGAGTGTGACACGTAATTACCTAAATAAAATATGCAACTAAAAATGAATGAAAGTTGCATGAAGTCTAAATGCATGCAAATCATCAAGTGCTTCAGACAGTTTACTAAGTGAGCTGGAAGGGACTTTACGTACAAGAGGCAAGCGTGCGCCAGGAAGAATGCCGAGCAGTAGGTGTCTTACGACGCGTGCCTGCCCTAGTTTACATATCGACCCCGGAGTCCCGCCGGGCCGCATAGTTTCGTCGTGATGTCACCCCGCACGCTAATCGCAGCAGCTGGCCAGCGCATGCGCGACGGCCCCCCCCCTTTTTTTTTTTCTGTGACACACCGCATACCGCGCGCCGCCACCAAACCAATTTGCCCCCTTCCCCCCCCCCCCCTGCTGCATTTTTTGCTATCTGCGGCGGGTGAAACTCCTCGTCGCGCGACGCTGTGGTAGTCATTCACCTGTAACTCCCCCGCGGCACACATTCCATTCGCTCGACCACGCCGGGCGGCACGTGGAAGACATGGCACGGCACGCTCCGTAGCCGCCGCGGGTCGATCAGAGTGTCGCCACTCTCTAGAGACTGTTCACGCTAAAGTGAGCACTTTTTTTGAAATCAACCTTGAAGAAAAAGTCACTACCCTTGCATGCATGCATATACTTCAACGAGCGCACGGAGTGACGTGCGCCCGGTAAAGTTGGCAACGATGGATCGAAAGTAGTTCCACATCTTAACGTCGAATAAATAAGTGTTAGATGTCCACATGTGATAACTTAATAATTTAAGTTTTTTTTATGCACTAGAGTGTAAAAACTACCAGATTTGTAAAATATTTACTTTTCTAATATTTTTACAGTTTCACCTGACTGACGCATGAATAAAGTGATGAGGCCCGCGGCAACGTTAATTATGCATCAGGCGGAATAATATACAACGTGCGTACAAGTAGATCTCAAGGAGGGCTTCCAAAAGTGTTCATTTTACCGTGAACATCCTATACCCTTGTATAGGCTACTCACGGTAAAGTGAGCACTTTTGAAAGCCCTCTCATTTGGAACAATAGTGAATAAAATATATTTTATTGTAGCCTTAGACGTTATCTTACGAGTGCGGTGGAATATGCCTGCACACTGTGTTTATTACTTACATGGTAGTATTTATTTTATAATTTGGTTAAAGGATAAAACATCGCTGGAAGGGAAATTAACTAGGCTCTCAAAAGTACTCACTTTACCGTGAACAGCCCATAGCTGGGTGTCTATTTTACCAACTTGAAATCAAACTTTAAAAATTAACCATGGTTTGTATCCATTTATTTTAAAAAGAAAAGATGCAGGTTTTTGAGTAGTAAATTTGGCAGTGATTTACCAAAGTCGTACGAACTTCAACTTGAAGTCTAATTAAATATTTTTAATACTTTCCTCATACTATTAATATAGAATATACTAATACATATTAATTTATATCTATTATATGCAATTTGATATGTAATATATAGCATATTATGTAATAAATACAATAAATCTTTATTATTATATATACCGTTAAAAATAAATTAATAAGTATCAAACATTTTAATCCGTGACTTTTAAAATTTATACCATATTATTTTCCATAACTGGAGTAAGAACTGCTGTGCAGCTACGCGTTGATGTTCCTTTCAGTTCACATTGCTATTTTATAAATGAATTATGATTACTTATCATTGCGTCATTGGCAACTGTAAATTTTACGTGTGATGAAATGCACCGCTGGTTGAAAGGAGGATAGTAAATTGTATTAAAAAACGTTTCAGTCAACCGCTACATCAAAAACAGACGTTACCTACCATCATCTTAAAGAAATCAGACACTTTCATTTTAATATTTTTGTGTTTGTTGACAAAATTTAATTGTTACAATTTTCATCATTCGCAAATAGGATTGCTTAACAAATAGGTTGTGATAAAAATGTACACGATTAAGATTTAATAACCTGATTCAAGATTAGTTAAATATTTTTCGGACATTATATTGCCTCATTGAACGAAAATGTAAAAAAGTTTTCAAATTTTGTAAAATGCAACTATAAATAATCATACATTCATTGATTATTTGGTAGAATCTATACCTAAATAGTAATAATTACTAAGTTTTATAAATAAACTGTGCAACAAACGTAAAATAAATAAATAAATAAATAAATAAATATATATATATATATATATATATACTGCATTTAGACTTACATAGAATCTTTGTGTTTAAGAAAGTAATTTAGTTCCCGAGTGGTTTTATCTACACGTAGAACAATTTTTACTATGCTGGTGACTGTTCATGGAGGACCTTTTAAGAGGAAATATTACGAATATTTGCCACTGTAAAGACTTGTATGACTATTGCTGCAATATAATGTAAGTTTATTTTTAAACACCCCTTTTGTTAACTTGAAACGTAGCAGCTTTGAATATCTGGGCCTTTATTTTCTTTGCTCTATTCTATTACTTAAAAAAAAAAAAATAGTACCTAGGATTAATTTTCCATAAAACTGAATATGCGAATACAAAATAAAAAAATTTGAATTACAACTCAATAATACAACAAATAGAATAAAATCTGTAAACGTTTGATTATCTTAACAGATTAAAAACTCATAAAAATATTATAGAAAAAATATATGTATATATTAATTCCAGATAAATATTCACTAAATTATAAATTATTGCAACAAACGTGGGATAAAACCTATTAACATATTAGTTGTTAGTATAGGTAATCGTTATGATCATTAACCATTTCCTGGTTTTGATTGGCACTTTGATAAAAGTATAAATATGAGAAATATTTCTTATTCACTTTCAAATTTGTTACAAGCGATTTTACGATGATATTTATATGCCTAAGAAATTTCCACGACCTGCCAATTTTCAGACAGTCTAGAAGTTTATCAGAAGCGATAGCCATAGCGAATTTGCAAGGATGGATAAATATTCACAATTTTGTAAAATTTAGGAAAAGTGCAATTTGAAACATTTCGACTGACGCAAGGAACAACAAACTCTGCCAATTTAGTTCAACAGCATATCCAATGACATTCCATACAGATGTTTCCAACACAGTATACAGAAAGTTCGTCTGGCAATAATACACTGGTGTACATGACCATTGCTACGCCCATAAGAAGTCATACGTTTGCAATAAAATCAATACCGCATCATACAGTACCAATTGCGCAATGAAAGGTCAAAATAACGTCGCAAATACGTCACTTCAACACGCAATATAGGTGCCGATTTTGGATAGTTCTCGTTGCTTTAGAGTGGGATGGACCCCCGTAGGAACTCCGCGCCTAAGGTCAAGAAGCGAGGGAGCGATACGGGCGACACTAACACGCACGCCTAGCGCCTCATCGCTCCTACGCGCGCAAGGCGTGCAGCGTTTCCGCCGCAACGCTGTACTGTGCAAATTAGATCGGTATCAGTGGGATTTTATTACACGCTATGAAAGACGACAGATTAAACTACTCCCGTATATTTGTACTTTTCTCTTGCCGCTTAAGGAAACTGCATAGTCAAGCTTTAAAAATGCGATATTTTTGACCATTTTCACGATTTTTGTTCTTCAAGAATACACTTAATATGAAAAAAGTAAAATAATAATAAAATTGATAAAAAGTCTGACAAAAAGTCGCGTTTGCAGAACATTTATTTACCGAGATACGCGTATTCGCGCAAACAACTATTTCACAAGAAAATGCAGGGGGTCCATCCCAATCTTAAAAGAACGACACAATAGGCTGGAAAAGCAGGAATATCAGTATGCCGCGGCATCGTGTACGCGAAGAATACTCCCATCCAGACACATTTGAACGGCGTCGTATGGTCGGACTGCACGACGCCGGTTCGCCGACTCGTGTTGCCTTTCATTTTAGCTTGCAGTCACCACTGCGACACTGTGTGTGCAGAAACGTACTCCTGCCCGGCGTACTACGGAACGGTAAGATGTCGTGCAGTCTTGCGGAACGTGGCATCGCGTCCAGAGAGGAATTCCAGTCTGTGGGACATGCGCCGCATTTGACGGTCTCAGCAAGAAACATCCGCCGTCGTTCGAACGAGGCTGACCTGTAGGCACGGCGTCTATAGGCTGCTCACGGTAAAATGAACACTTTTGAAAGCCCTGCTTAAGATCTACTTGTATGCACGTTATGTATTCTTCCGCCTTACGTACAATTAACATTGCCAAGGGCCTCATCACTTTATTCATGCGTCGATCAGGAGAAACTGTGAGAAATTCTTTGGAAAGTAGATATTTGACAAATCTGGTCATTTTTACACTTGGATGCATTGAAAAAACCTGAAAACGAAAGAAATAATTTAAGTTATGAATTGTTATCTACCTCTTTTATTCGACGTTAAGATACGAAACTACTTCCCATCCATCATTACCAACTTTACTGGGCGCATGTCACTCAGCGTGCCCGTTAAAATATATGCAGGCAGGGTCAGTGACTTTTTTCTAAGGTTGATTTCAAAAGTGCTCACTTTATCGGGAACAGCCTTTACTGCGCAGTATGCCTTTGGCCCGTTGGCATCGCGCGGCACGCCGTCAGTGATGGCAGGAACGTCGGCATTTGACAGAGGAATGGCGAAGCATTATGTTCTCCGATGAGTCCAGCTTCATTCTTGATGAAGATGATGGTAGCACTACGTTTTGGCGCCGCCGCGGTAACACAACGATTCTGCACTGACTCGTGGACGCCGTACATGCTGGACACACCAGGGGGGGGGGGGGGGTTATTCTAAGTCTCTCCGTCCGACGGAAAACAATAGATTCTTTACAACTGTCGGCTCAGACCTCCGTTCGGTATTCTAAGCTTGAAGCGAAGGTCGAGTGACGCCACGAGCGGAGTCGGAACGTCTGAACTGCTCACGAGCTGTTAGCAGGCTAGAATTTCGTAGTTAAACCAATATGGCGGACGTCGGTATTAAATGTGGCCGTGTATTTCAATGATACAGAAATACATAACGTGTAGCATCAAGTCAGTGCAGCAAGTGTTTGTGTTGTATGGAGTTACAATTTTCCTACACATATATTTACGATACGAATAAGCATGAAAAAATATGTTATATCCATTACAAACGTGCATCATACACGTCGGTCCTTCTTAAATATTGTGCACAACATGATACAGACTATTTTACAAGGGGGGGGGGTATTATTACAAGCACGTAAATGTACAAATACTCATTTGTAAATATTTATTCAATAAACCATTATTACCTTATCTTAAATAAACATTTTTTCGTCCCTGAAGTAGTATGGTCTGTGGTCTAGCGGTTAAAAGTTACATGTTTCGCAATACAAGTGTATCCACAGCTTGACATCGAAACTCCCCTCCCATTTAATTTGTTTAAATATGTGTGATACAGTTATGTGATGATATGCGGTAACAGCATTTAAAAAAAAACAGCAAGCTTATAAGCTGTGCAGTGTACATTTGTAATTTGGCCCCGAATTTCCTACCGTTTGGAATGTTTTGGGGCTGGCTCTGTTATAGTTTTATATATGTAGGGTAAATGTTGACAGTTCTAGAACATTAGCACGACCACAAACTATCCTTCCACTGCAGCTGTTTTGTCAGAAGGAAAAGACGTTTGTAAAGAAATGTTTGAGTCAAATGCACACTTACGTTTTCCTCTTTGCTCATGTTTCCTGAAAGAATAACGTTATCTATCTTCCTTGCAGTAATTAATTTACGATATTATAGCTAGTTTTGCACTCATTAATTTTTATTTTTGTAATTACCAAGTTATTTTTGTTGGGGTTCTGTTAATTTTATTTCGAGGGATAAAGAAAACAGTGAGGCGGCGGGGGAGCAGTGTGGCATTTTGATTTGCATTTTTTTTTTGACCGGACAGTGGAAAATTTTGCTCGTATGGAAATAACATTCAAATTATTTAACTTCGAAAATGTTAACTTTTAATGAAAAAACAAAACGTTATATATATATATATATATATATATATATATATATATATATATATATATATATATATATATATATATATATATATATATAGCTGTTCGTATTCGTACAGATGCAGCAACACACACATACGATATAGACAAATAAAGAAATATTAATCACTCACTACAAAAATATGGAAAGTGCGGCTTTTTTCAGGCCACGTGAATTTCAATAATTATATTAACAGTTTACAAATACATTTACCAAACACGCAAACTTACTGTTTGTAAAATTCGCAACCTCTTGAACACGTGTTTTTCTATGGCTTTACAGTACACTTCGGTGGACAACAAGGTTAGGAACAAAAATATAATCGATTTAAGATGTGTACATTCCTTTGTTATTCAGTACAGTTTTACGTGAAATCTATAATCATCATCTGCTAATACATCTCCACTTAGCCTTGACAAAATATTTTGTTTCCACGTACACATATTTGCTGAACACGCAGCCCATGTCCGTAACACGTAAACCTCTATATCTCACGAAGGGAAAAAATACTGTTCAACATGTGGCTACCAACTACACTTTCTCAAACTCCTCACAAATCCAACGAAAACTGTATACAATTATTTTCTTACAAAAAAATATATATTTGTTGTTATGCTAAACGACTGATAACTCTAAATACCGTCTTGGATCCGACGAATATTTTGGTCCGCTGCGAGACAGTAGGTTCATGACGGTATTACCTACGAAACTTATAATAAGCACCCAGGTGTCATGGTACGAGATGCCACCAGTTATGACGCCCAGTAATGTCTCGCGGATGCTGAAGGCACGGAGACAGCACAGCGATATGCCAGCGAGGTTCTGCGGCCCCATTTTGCGCCTTTGTGCCCAGCATATCCTCGCAGCAAGATAATAATCGTTCCTGTACAGGTCGCATCGCCCGCGGGTTCTACAAGATGTTGCACGCCAGTTGCCTCCATGTGCGTCCCCTGTTGAACACATGATGGAACACGATGGTGCGACGTTTGCACCAGCATCAACCACCTGCCCAAACACTGGCTGATCTACGCGTGTGCAGTTCAAAGAAGAAGCATGGCGGTATGTGTCTCAGGACACTATTCGCCACCCGTATGATGGGATATCCCACCGCATCGCTTCCTTTATAGCAGCGAGACGAGGCTTTACCCCATACTAAACGCGTGCTTCGCGGATGCTAAACAACGCGCCCTATATGCATGAAATACTAAAGGTTGTTCACGATAAAGTGAGCACGTTTTAAATCAACCTTAGAAAAAAGTTACTGCCCCTACATGCATGTATTGTAAGGGGTGCAATGACTGGCATGCGCCCAGCAAAGTTGGTAACGATGGAGGAGATAGTAGTTCCATATATTAACGTTGAATAAAATATGTTAGGCAACCATTTGTGTTAACTTGAATTATTTCTCTCGCTTTCGGTTTTTTTTATGCATCGAAGTATAAAATTGAGCAGATTTTTTGCAATATTTACTTTTCTAATTATTTCATAGTTTCACTTGGCCGTTTGCATGAATAAAGCAATGAGGCCCATGGCGATGTTAATTTTACATAAGGCGGAAGAACACACAACGTGTATACAAGACGATCTTGAGCAGGGCTTTCAAAAGTGCTCATTTTACCGTGAACAGCCTATAATCACTTTTCATTTGTACTATCATACATCATCTTATGACAGATTCATTAAGCGGTTTTCACAAAAGACCGTCAGCGATGAGCGTTATTTACGTCTTCACAATGGAGCGATATTCTGACGCCGTTCGCCTGCAACACAGACCATGCTGCCATATGGTATCCTGCAAGGAAGCTTGCAATAAAATTCTAAAAACGAACGAAATGCAGTGAAGTTTCTTGACATTTAGTTAATAAAATTGCTTATTTTTCTTTTAGTGATATATACTCTTCTTTAATAAAAGTATTATAATAAAATTCAAAATGATGTCGTAGAACATGAACGACTCTTCAAGCATCGGAAAACATACTTTTGTTTTCCTAAATTGGGACTCCAGTTAGTATATCTGCAAACCGTTAATATATGTCTTCGGTTCTTTATCACAGTTTCTCGCCAGTTTATTATGAAGTAAAGAAATGTTATTCTTCTTATTCCCTGACGCTGGCAAACGAGCGTCAAAACCAACGTTCGTCGCTCGTGCAGCGTTATCGACGCTAGCGTTAGGGCTCTGATTGGCGGGTGCTCGACGCGACCCGTCGCGTCGCAACGCTCTATTGTGAAAACCGCTTAACGTTTCACGTAAGGGAAAAGGGTGCGCCGATTGCCATGTCCAGCAGCATAGATCACATCAGTGGCTTGGTGCGATATTTTGAAATGAGAATGTCCTATAGTGGCGGTACTTTTCTATATTAGTCGAACCGGGGTTCCGGTTTTTCTCTGGTAAATTTTACAAATATTGTCTATAAAAGCTAACTGGCTTAATTATACTCTTTAGTTTTCATGGTGTTATCGGGTAGCCTTGATTTTAAAAGCCAATGGCGTGGAAATGTACGTGAGCTGGACTGCGCTAGTGGCACAGTCTCCGTGGAATACGCGGACAAGAATCATATAATCGTTTACATCCGTTCAGCTGTCTCACTCTCAAACTTCATGTTATAGAACTTAAACAGCACAGCAACAGGGTAGGCATACTTAACATTCGTAACGCCAAGTTTTGGTACCCAAGCGTATAAATAATAGCCCAATTTATTCTCTTCAGAGCAGATCGTTTCATCATAATTTAATTAAGTTTTTATTTGTGTGTTTATTTACCTATATTTTATTCAGACATAGTAGGTAGCATTTCAACAAACAAGTGTTACATATAAATCGCATATACAACTCCACAAAAAATAAAATAATAACAATCAATCTTATTAAGCTACAAAAGTATTTGTTTCATGCAGTTGCAAATATGTATACTATTATATCATAAATTTTACCGAAGTTTATAATATTAAAATTCTCTAGTTTCCACTAAAGTGGATGTTACACTCAATGAAAATATTATGCGGATGATTTTTATAGATGTATATATTTAGGAGAACTGGACCACACCAATATGTTTCCTTTAAAATCTCAAAAACAAATTAAATTCCTGATACTTCACTTAATAAAATGTTTTATTACGTATACAAATATAATTATTACTCTTGTATACATTTTTATCTAATGACTGTATATTAATTATTTCCTTAATGACTACATCAATTTCATTGTTATAAATCATCATTTACTCAATACACAAACTCTCAATTCAGAAGGCCACGAAAACTAAACGTGTAACGATATTTTAAAAGAAGGCGTATTATTTTTAGTTACTTCTTTATTTGAAAGATTTGGCGTAGGAGAAACGTCTTTTAGAACATATCGGTCGTTGTTACGTCATTGTGTTATGATAACTTATACCTACCCTACAAATCTATCAGATATTTAGTGTTGTGGATTTATTACTATATCTACTAGTAAACTCGTTTTAATTAACAGGCTGCGCTAAACTGCATGAACGTACATTCAAGTCATAGGCAGCTCTCTTCTACTGGAGTGTGTAAAAACAATCTAGTAAACTTACCTATTCATCATAATGTGACATGATTACTTTAACTTGGTCTTGTGCCTACCTCGGTGCTACAGCGAGTTAGTTTCGGTATTGTATTTTGTTCATGTGCAAGTTCTTTGTTATGTAATTTGCCTGACTGCAAACAAAGTGGTTCACAAAGAACATTTTTCTAAACAGCTTCTTTGAACACTTTAAAAAATCAAAGATGGCTAACTAAAATAAGTTCACATATTTATAAACAGTTCACTTAAATATAAAAAAATACGAGTGTTTACAAAAAATAATTTCCTAGTAAATAACCATTAAGTTCGCATGCTTTCGCTGACGCTGTCTGCAAAGGCAAGACCCAAGCAGAACAACTAGCAGGTGTATACCGGATTCCCTGCTCATGTGGAAAGTTACTGACTGAAAGGAAAGTTATCACAAGGGCCAAGGAACACAACAGAGACTACAAACAGGAAAATGTTCCGTCGGCAATAGCAGAATACTCAATAGAAAACAAGCACACTATTGAGATTGACAGATATAGTACAACAGCAAAGTCTCTCTCCAATTACAAGAAAAGATATATTCGAGAAGCAACAGAAATATCAAAACATCCATCCAACATAAACAGGGAAGATGGTTTTAAATTAAGCAATATATAGGCACCACTTTAAAAAAAACCACAAAAATCGGCTGGAAAGTAGGACAGGAGCAACCTTGTCCCTGATTGGCCAACCTCCTCAGTCAACCAGGAGTAAAACTATGCTGTGTCCAAGCAACAAGGTATTACGAAGCAACAAATGTTTAACCAGAAAATCTCATATATTCACTACTTAATGAATATCAACGTTACAACCCTTGATATTTGCTTAACTGGTACATAATTAATTATCTCAACTCTACATTCAATGATAACAGAGTTCCTAGGCATTCTAAAGGTTATATATGCACATCGAAATATTTTAAACTAAAACTAATGCCCTTCTTATTCTCACACATTAAAATGTAGATTTTATTCACTTCACTATTTATAGGCTTACAAAAGATTCCAAAAATATGACCTTTAACATTCTGGTCTGGCCACAGTGCTAGGTAATTAATTAACAGAACAATTTGATCACACAATCATTAAAGCTTAAAGACCTGATAAAATATAGTCATTTAACTTGACAACCACTCTCTACTAGATATACTATAGACCACAACACTCACGTGTATTTTATTCAATAATTATACAATCATTATAATATGGATACGATGGGCGCATATAATTCAATTTTATATATTAAATACGCCCCAATAATTCTCAACCATTGGTGGCTGATATACATTAACTAACATCTCATACAGAGGCTGACAAATATTAAACACTCAAATACAAATTAAATAATTAAAGACAAATACACACAATAGGTATTATGTTTATGTCGGTATAAAAACCATCAAACGGGGTTGCACCTGGTTGCCAACACTTACTGTCACACTCACGCGTGACTCAAGGTTATCATTTCACTTTTTCTCATAAACATTAATTTAAAACTGCAAACAGTTTGCAGAGTTGTCCATGTAACCCTACGTAGTCTGTAAATGAGTCTCTACACTCCTTTAAGGGAGCAAAATTTTTTTAACGTCGGCAGTACCTAGTGCTACCACCAACCAGTTTTTGATTACCAGACATGGAAAGCATTTTCCAAAATGCATAATTAAAATGCTTCTTTCCGGTACTTCAAGGGATCCAGCCCCATATTTAAAAATTAGAATCCTCTAAAAAGAATTCACCGTTGCCTCACGGCCACTAAGCAAAGCATCACTAAAAATCTTTACTGCCGTAGGAAAAGGTCACTCCACCGAGCCTGTTAAGCTTCCCCTGCGTTACAGTTTTCTACACCTTTCAAAATTATCAAAATTTTCAACAACCTACTAGGGCTGGCTAAAACAATTCAAAATAATTCGCCAGACCAAAGATAAAATAATATCTGAATATTAATTGCAAGCCAGGTAAATCAAGGCTAAGTCGTGGTAAACCCGCATGAGCCAACTCGAGCGAAAACGACAAATCAAATTTGGCAAGTTGCACTCACGTTAAAGCTAAACCACGCTTTCAAACACTGATGCTTGATTTTGAAAAAAACTAGCACAGTAAAACCCTACCATTATCCAAAATGCACAACATATTTAGTCGACAATTCGGAGAATCATACTGGTGAACTGAGACACCAAGTCAGTGTTATTCGACGTCCTCTTGTCCGAAGCTTTTGCGTAAGCTTTTAGAAGTTCAGTAAGCCGCCAAAAAAAAAAATCATGATGTCAGAGGGGAAAGGAGAAGAAAGGAGGGGGAGCAGACTTCCGCCGAGATTGTCTATTTTATGGGAGCGCCGGCATATTTCAATAACGAATCCAGCGCCGCCGGTGGCTCAAAGCAACCAGAGATTGGCCAAAGAACAGCCAACCAGAGTAGAGGCAGTCAGTGATTGGCTTAAAGCTCCAGCCAATCAGGAAGTGCCCTGGTACAGCCCGCAGTATATAAAGGCAGTAGGACCTCGCCCCTTCGGATCACCTTTTCCTATGTTACAGAGAGATGACTGGCATCTGTTGGATGGGTGACTTAGTTCTGTTCCCCACCACCAGAGCCGCATAGCGCGACCCTGGTTACTCTTCAGATGCGCACTTATTTCATATCACCCTGCACCAAACTCACTAAAGTCTATCTTTGTTAACTAACAACTTACCCTACTTTCTCCAGCCCCAATCCAGTCAAAGGAATTTAATTTATTCTCCACGACTGTCGCATAGATTTTCCCAAGCCCTCTCCACTTTGCCTGGTTGGCTATGCCCTTCTTCTTTCGAGGTGTGTCCATGGCTACAATTGCGGCCATGGCGCCAGACAGCCCTGCTATAACCGCGATGAATGAGTACATTTTATTATAATAAACCAGGCTTAAGGGGTATAGGGCTTGCCTTGAGACACATCGCCGGGATTTGAGGGCTCGCCAGTAAAAAAAAAGTCCCCTTGGTACCAGCGAAGGAGAGGTGCTCCTGTGAGTGCGGTGGGACTATGACAGATTGTGTGCGGAAACTATTTTGCAATTCAATGCGTTCCCAGGTGGCAGATAGAGGATCCCCAGGGTCTGGGGTGGCTGGGAATATTCCAATACCAACCTATGGACCAACTGGCAGGTGCGAAAGCGCCGTCGTCGCGGACTTCGGGATCCTGGGTAGCTAAGTACGGGATGGCGAAGTTCTTCGTGCAGAAAGATGTCCATTGATTAAGGTGGGGAGGGGGATCTCGAGGTGCCACAAGGGATATGTAGCGAATCTCACCACTGGATTATGCGGGCTGCCGATTGCGGATGCATGAGGAAAGGAATGGAATGCATTGGACCTTGCAAGCATCCCTGATTTCAGCCTTCACTCCTGGGTCAGCGGATCCGCCACCATAACCGGTAGGTCCCGAATGTCCCGCCGAGCTCTTCTTATAGCTCACCTAAGAACGACTGACTATTTTGTAGGATGAGAAGGGGGTGGCTTGGCTCGCCAGGCGATTGCTCCCCTCCTTCACTCATGGCGTGGAGATCCTGCTGTGTGAGTGGAAGAGCGACGATGGAGTAGATGCCATGACCGAGCTGCCTAGTTTTCCGAGGCACTCGACGAGAAGTAGAGGGGAGGGGTTGGGGGCTGCATTCAATTTTCTGCTGTCTATATTATTGCGCTGGTTCGCCTGCGCTGAAATACTGACAGTATTTCAACCTCAAGGGATCTTGCTCCCACAAGACCTGCCTCCTCTCTTCTAGATTTTCTAAATCTCATTAAAAAGTATGGAATTTTACACAAGCTGCTTTCCGTAGCATTTTCAGTGATGCACGAATAAGTTTTGAACTTCTCTCCTGTCGTGAGGAGTTTTTACAGCGCGTATGCCGGTCTTTGCCCTCCCTCTTCTTAGCTATAACCTCAGCTATAGGAATACTTTAGGGAGGCAGTCATGGACCAAAACGGCGGCCATGGCTGCCCAATCACTTTCTGCCGCAATGTGTGCCTCCTTTACACAAATTCCCTTCGTTTTAGGCGTAAGGGCTTTCCCTGAGGCGCATCTAGCTCCCGTCCTTACTTCGGACGTACACTTAACACTTAGCAAAAGGGTAGGTTAGAAAACATACGGCAGAGACTCGGGACTCACCGACACACTCCACGCGAGTTTAAACTAGCCACTAGCAAACAACATTACACGATGTCCTACAGACATCACGACACTGCAACATGCCAGTCAGGAGACTGGCGGGGAGCTTCACTCCCTCGCTGGTTACACCTACATGTAAATATACAAAGGTAGCAATATTGGTTACCAGCTATAAAAACCGGTTCGAATCCAAGCTAAAACATAAACATGGCAGCCCACCGCCGGCTCAATGATTTGACCCAAGTCTGTCAGGCTGCAACTACATTTGCAAACCCACTGAACGAGTTATGAGAACTTCGGTTCCTGGTCTTGGGAGAGCACGGACTTTCGCGGCCATATGAGAGATCGGCGGTGGCAGAGACTCAGGAGGTAACAATTATTGTTGCTACTACTTCGCCCTGAAGATAGAGGCTGCAATGTCTTCCGCAACACCGGAAGGATAACGGCAGTGACGCGGCTATTACCCACAAGCCAAGATTTTGCAAGTTTAGATAATACTAAAAACATATAAAAAAACAAGAATAATAAAGCAATTCAGACTGTTTAAGTGGCCACAAATTCTACCCAATTCAGTAGAGCCACGATAAAAATAAAAGGAATATGATCATCGATTTAAAAGTCTTTACATTTCTCGTTTTCTCGTTTTGTGCATTGGCTAGTAGTTTTAAAAACTACCTCTCACAGATAAGCGAAACAGAATATCTACAATGTCACTCTTCACTTGAGCCAAAGATGCTGTGAGAAATGGAATGTCTTCACAGTCAAATTCTTTGGCTTGTACGCTGGCGCAGCGCGCGGCGGTATATATCGAAAAACGCTAGTATAGTTGGCGCAGCTTGCACCGTTGCATTCAATAAATGTATCCATATACGCGGGATGGACTGGCGCAGTGGCGTGTGGTGAACTGTTGTAAGATAAGCTGGTGTTTGCTCACTGCTGTACATTCTAGTGCATTCAGCAGGAGCCGGTAAACACCGTGCAGCCTAAAAAAACTGAATGCATTCCGATCACTCACAAGCGAAAAGCAAGGAACCTATTGCACGCTGTACGCGTCTTGGGCGTCTGCTGCCGAGCTACGTTTTGGTGGTGGAGGTATGAACTAACGAACAACAAGGTACAGCACAGAGCTAACGCCATCTTACCTTACAACAGTTTTCCACATACCGGACTGGCGTCATACACGTCGCTCAGATTTGGGACATTCTCGACGATCAGCAAAGCAGGAAAGGAAAATCTTGGCCTTTGGTGCATATATTACATGTCTAAGTTGCAGAAAGTTTCCATACAGTCAACCCTGTTAAAAATTACAAATAATTATCTATTTATTTTCAAGAAAACACTGGTCATGTGAAAGTTTTGTTAAGATGCTATGCTAATGGACCACATGACGTCCAACATGGCCCATGCCACAACACAGGTATGAGTTAACGTGGTAAAGATCCAATATGACGTTTGTCCATCCCAGGCAGAGGTACATGAAGAACAACAGGATCCCATTCTGAGAACAATATCGATGAACAGGTGGAGTATGCAGTCTTGCTCCTTTACCGTATTCCTCCGATGCTCTTGGGTGATTTTTGGAGGTTCTCGACGCCTGAATTGTACCAAGATTGTTTGACACCATTTAAGCATCTCGGACGGTCCATACAATCGGCCAATGTCCTTGATTCCATGTGATCATTCACCACTGCAAACTGATTGTAGGGTATTGTTACTCAATCATGGAACACGCATCCATCACACCCCGAAAACTCGAAATACTATCAGAAGTTAATATTTCAGTACACCCGGCTTCATACAGAGCCACTGTCAAATACATGTAGGCATGAACTTGAATCCAACATGACACCGCTCCTAACAAAGAAACAACTGCCCTCTCCTGATCTCGCTGAATGTAAACTCGTCGGGAATCATGGTTTGAATCATGTACATTCAATCTAGGTCATTTACACAAGGGAAGCATGATGGATGTTTTCAGTGGACGACAGATTTTTCTAGGGTTTTCCCCACTTTTCGTCTCCTCTCCATCGCAGTTTCTCTTTTCATAACCTACCTAAAAGTAAATTCACTCTGTTGCACGGCAACTCCTGTCCTATACGCGTTGTTATTAATATGCGTTAGCAAAATCACACAACATATCGAAAACACAAATATATTGGACCAGTTTTCTAAAATAGGAATTTTTCGCAAGCCCAGAAATATATCTTCAGAAAAATTAATGTGTGGTCATTGTTGGAAAAATATTTATAGTTTTGTGACATGTAACAAGGTAAGAATAGAACAAAACTATAATTTTTTTTCGCAGGATAAGTATGACAACATTTCTTCCAATTTGATGAAATGACTTTTTAACCAGGACAGTTAATTTTACTAATTAGACGACTTATATATTGTGATACATTTAATACATGTAACAGTTTTTGAAATGTGTTGAAAGATGTTTTTACAGTAGTAGTGAAAATCTCCAAATGTGTGTTTTGACACCAACTCATATCGGATGAAACCATAGCTTCTAGGCTCTTAAACACAAATTCTTGAACCACGTACCTTGATCGTCACCTACTTTTTCCTTTCTTTCATATAAATTTTCCGAGGCTCAGATATATCGACAGATGCCCAAGTTATTTGTTTCATGTTTTCCACTGATGCATCTACATTATTACTGGCTAGCAGCTAATTTGAAAGCATTTCGTTAAATCACTCTCTACATATTGCAATATTTTATAAAAAAATTCAATGTAAAGACACATTAGTACCAATGAAATTTTTAATAACATTCTTTATTTCAACGAGGGCCAACACAGCCTAGACAACTAAAAACAGGCCAAATTAGGAAACTCGACCAAGTTAACAGTTTGGTATGCCTTACACAGTCTGCATTAACCAATTTTAAGTACTTTTTATTTTGAGAACAATTACCTTTATGATTTACGAACGTATATACGCAAAAAAAAAAACAACGGATATTTAGTCTTAAATACAACATATGTCTTGAAAACGCTTCCATTGCCCCATAATAAAGTACACTTCCAATTCGACACTTAAGAGTTGCCTGCGTAAATATTTCATGCGCTTGCAGGTAAGCGGACTTTCAGTACACAAACTCACATGTTCAGCTTTTAGCGTTGCGAGACAAAAAAAAAAAAACTCAATCAAAGACACGCTGTTCGCAATCATACGTAGTCCACAAAAAGTAATCAGCGAGGAAACTGGTTTTTCGCCCGGATCGAGGGCTTGAAATAAAACGAACAACCGGCTCCCCCCTTCCAAGAACCGGGTCCTGTCTGACGTCAGCGTCACGTGACCTCCAGCCCGCGACAGCAAGACGTTTAATGGTGGCAATACAGCATAGCGGGGAGCCCGGTCTGCGAGGGCCTGTCAATTATTGCGGCGGGCCGGAGGTAATTGGTGTAATTCGGGTAGCAGCCGCCCTGCGCTGTAATAACATGTCTCTCGGCTACACTGTGAAACAATCAGTTCTTACATCTCGTTGCCGGTAGATTGCACGCGGCTCACGCCAACATGGGGCAGCACACCTTCATTAAATATCATCAAAGGAATACACGGATTCTCGTCTGCCACTTACGAGGCATTTCCGTGCCACAAAGGACAATAAATGAGCGATAAGCTAAGGACGAGATTACCACGCGCACGATATGCCACGTCATTACAACGCGCAATTATTAAACTGGGCCACTATTCTCGCATCGCAAGCGCGTGGAGCGGAAACCTGAGCATTACTGCGTTTACCGGAAGTTTTCCTATGACATTGTGAATCTTTTTTTCCGTTTAATGTCTGTGCTTTTCAGTGTGGAAACGATTATTATAACTTGTTGCGTGGAATTATTCTCTGAAGTCGGGATAGGCAGATTTTATAAGAGTACTCTCTATCTCTGTCTGCGAACGATTAAAATCAACCTCCGTTCCCAGTGAGATAGTATTTTCCTAACGATACGAGTGGTTTTGCTGTGCTTCAATGCATGTTCAGCACCGTAAACAATTTACCAAACCAACGGATACTCATAATATTATCATTCCACGCGCGGATTTTGAAATAGGATTGTTTCATACAGATTTTACGAAGCACTTATGAAGTTACTTTAGATTTGTGAACATCCGCTTAAGAATGGGACTAGGTATCACCGCCGTTTGTACTTGCTGAGGGGCACTTCAAACCATACAAAAAGTATTTCTTATGGCGCCACGTGGCAAAGAAATAGTGAACTGTAGCTGTGTATTTCAAATTTTGAATGTTATTTTCCCCAAGTC
Organism: Dryococelus australis; assembly: GCA_029891345.1. Lineage (NCBI taxonomy): Eukaryota > Metazoa > Arthropoda > Insecta > Phasmatodea > Phasmatidae > Dryococelus > Dryococelus australis. Next base: position 63,146,574 of record CM056996.1, read on the forward strand.
ATCTTTACTATTCAAATTGTCGTGCTCCCGTATGGCAGTCACGCAAGCGATGTGGGGAAATGTAACCCTGATGGAGAACACAATATTAATACACTACGTCATGTAATTAAAAATCATTAAATGTACATCCTGGTACATTAGAATCATAAACACTTGATATTTTTGGGCAAATACCTTAAACTGCACTGGGGGAGCGTGTTGCGTTAAGCGACTCTTTACCTGCTAGTATGTATGCATTATCTTGTAAAGCTAGCCACGCATCGAACTAAGAGTTCTTCTTCTAACTGATGGAACGGCTTTACCTTTGTGTTGCAGAAGGCTGATTGCTATTACGGCTATGGCGGACGAAACGCCGTCTGGCGGTCCATGTTGCCCAGTCGTCGGCTGGATGTTGGCAGACCTGAGCTTAACTCCTTGGCTTCCGTATGTACTTGGTGGTTTACAAATTACTCCTGTTGGTTGCAAACTGCTCCTGCGGCTCGTGTGCATATTGTATCGGCTGCGGTTCGCTCCCGTGACCTCGACTCGCCTAGGCGGTGAGCTGGTGCGTTCATACAAGCGCCACAGCAAGGTCTTGCCCACACTATAACAAAATGACATCAAAGCGGAGATTTTTAGTGGTTCAAATTCACCCCAGTATGTACCGAGTAATTAGAGTTTACGGTGAATAATTTTAGTTCATGGAATATGACGTACGTCATTAACAATTTCAAGCAACACACTGTAAAAAAAAATGGTACGGTATTATATTGAATGTCAAAGGCTTAAAAGTTGTTGAACCATATCACCACGATAAATTTTCGTTCAAGTATTTAAATAATTAAAAGTTTATTTTATTTGCGGCTGCAATAATAAAAATAAATATAGATCGCCTTCCTCCCGAATAAATAACTTTTTTCTAGGGGTTTTCAGCCCACACAAATGAGCTCTTTTTCTGTGTCAAGGGAAAACATTATTACCGTAAACACACTAAGTATTTTTAACACTTAAATACCTTCATCACAACATAGGTAGGGCCTACATATTGAACCACATGCCACGTCCTTTGAATTACTACTCATCCTTTTCTTCTATAAAATTGGACGAACCTTGTGAGGTACATCACACACCTACATAAATCCTGATAGGGCTGATATAAAATCATTATCATAGTGCTTAAGTCATTCTATGGGGAAGAAATTGAGTATAAATCTGTGGATACAGTTGTAAAGATGGACGATGCATTCCACTACATTGCGGACAGTTCACTAGTCGGAATTAAAAAAAAAAAAAAAAACACATTTTTCTGGCACTTCAGTAGCTATAGCAGCGTACATTGGCGCCAAGTATAGCTAGCGGCAATGCAGCGAATCGCAGCTGAACTACTCGAATAGCTGGGCTGGGATAGGCCACGGTACCAAACTATCACATAAAGATAAAGGATGTTTTGAATAGTGCATTTACGACAATGAGGTTTGTCCTTAACACAGGGGATTATTAATGTGTGTGCACGGACTGTAAACACACAAGTCACTGTAGCGAACTCACGAGAAAAAATAATTTAGAAAAAAATAACAAATTTTTTATTTTAGTGTTTGTGGCAGAAACTGATAATAAACACCGACATGGAGGCTTCCAGTTAAGTTTGGTAGCGAATTAATAAAAACAGCTCTAAGATGTGACGTTGCATTGAGATTGTGAAATGTAAATTTTCTATTTATGAAGCTAGTGGTCCTTGTTTGACACAAATCAGAGCACGAATATTCATTTTACGAACACGTTCACTTTCCCAACCATCTATGAATTCACTTGAGTGATGCGCGGATGAAGTGAGACAGTTTGTAGCATTGATTATCTTTCACATAGCGAAAGGACACAAAAATGAGAATAAAGTTAGATCCTGGGGAACGTTTTCAAAAGTGCTCAACAATCCGTGAACAACATGTGCACTAAGTGATACGTTTTTATGGTATATTAAACATACCATGCAGTCGGGAATCATCAGATAGGTCAACAAGCTATAAAGTTGGCCTATCTTTCCTTAACACATCCGATTCAGTGTTCATAATTGTGTACGTGTTGCATAGGAAGGCTGTATTTGATTGGTAATGTACATTGTGACTGAAGTTTAATGCCCAACGATCTTCCTCATGGATAACAGATTTGAAAGGTTTGCTACTGCTGTAGGCTCTGGTTAATAACAAATCCTAAAACTCATTTATTAAAATAAAACGAAACATATTGGTTAGTCTAAGTATGGCACGCATTAAAAATTTCTTATTTATGTACTATAAATAAAAGCGTGACTAAATCATATTATGATACTAAAGCCGAGTTTGGCATTCAGGCGTACTGAACTACTATAATCTCGTCATTTTACAAGTGTTTCTTTCACGTCAGATAGCGTTTGAACATGAGAAACTTACAGCCAATTTTAAATAATGCTTTGAACAAAATCCCACATAAAATAGAGTATAAAAAGCAAAGTAAGAAATATTTATCGCGTATATATTTTACTAAAACCGAAAAAAAATTTTAGAAGGTTCGTTGCAGTTCAGTGCATATGCCGGTTGTGAAATTCAGTAAGTATAGACACCTAGACGATAATACCGGAGAATGTATATTTATTTATTTGTATTTGCGAATGTCTGCAGAGGTAATTAATAACAGCGATAAACAAAAGAAAATAGAGCACGGGCTAAATACATCACGACTCATGTCGTAACAGCGAGGCGACTATTAAGAAAAAAGAAGCGTCTTTGTTTTACAGCACTTTGCTGCACGAAATGTGCATTTGCATGCAGTCGTTATTCGCCACGAAAACAGAGCAACGTCAACTCGTTTCTTTGGAGATGGAAATGTGGGAGGGGAGAGAGGTTTGCGGGGAAACTTGTTGTAACAAGCTGTTACAATAGAGGTTATTAGAGCCACGTGTGCCGCCATTGGGGAAACTTACACACACGATATCGGGATTCTCTCCTCCGGGGGCCGCGGTGGCTGAGCGGTTAGTCTGCCACCTCCCACCATTACGAACCGGGCTCAATTCCCGCCCGGGTTACTCCCGGATCTTCGCATGTTGGAATCGTGACGGACGATGCCGCTGGTCGGCGGGTTTTCTTGGGGCTCTCCCGTTTCTCCCGCCCTTTAATTCTGGCGCTGTTCTATACTCACCTCTATCACTCTTATAGGCTCTCAAGACCTCGTTGTTAGGGCCAGGCTTCACCATGCATGGGCGTATAGGGAATCAAAGGCTGAATTCGGACAAAGATCTCTCAGTTGTTTTTGTGGTAGTATTTTCAACTAAAATATTTTTTTTTTGTTAGAGATTGAACTCATCTAGATTTGTAAACCTTTCGAATTTAGTTTTGTTTTCAAATGTACGTTTTCATTATTTATTAAATTGTGACCTTTTTTAAATAATTAAAAAGTGCATTTAAAAATTTGAAAATTAAAATTTGATTGGTTTACAAATGTAGATGCATTCAATCTTAAACAAAATAAACCTTAGTTGAAAATACTATCACAAAAAATCACTGAGAGATCTATGTCCGAATTTTGCCTTTGATTCCCTATACGCCCATGCATGGTAAAGCCTGGCCTTAAGAGCCACCCAGATCTCTTTACTCGCTCACTTTTCTTCTGCCAAGTCCCCCCAGCCAACAACATCCCTTTACAGCACCACATTAATGACGCAGTAGTCCTAGATGGCTCCTAACATACGCACTGTCGCATCAAGATATTAAGTAATTCCGCGGGGCGTCTGTGCCGCGCTACATGCCCTTATTCCTTTTCGTTGGACCCTACATTCTCGGAAGCGTTTAACTCATGACAAAACTTTCACTTCTCGAAAATATTTATGCGCACTGCGGTATGTGTCATCAGTCCGTGAACACCAGGGTTACGCCGGCTGGGCCCCTGAAAGCCACCGTGCCTTAGGCTTACCCTCTAGTTCACTGAACGTCACGAGCCTAGGGAGGATAAGGTTCGCTTGATTACGTTGATATATCCAAGTGTCAACTAGGTTCGTTAGTCCACACGAATATTTAACCAAAAATGGTACTTTGACTTGGACGATCGTTACACTCAACCGTCTCTTTCCCAACAAATTAGTTTAGACCACACTGCGATTAGTAAATTGAGAGGTGGGCACCATAATACTAACATTGCGTTAAAGAAGCCAGTGATAAAGAAGAATGGAATTGCACACGCAAGCGGTGGACACATTGCTACATTGAATGCCATATTAGTAAATTGAGAGGTGGGCACCATAATACTAACATTGCGTTAAAGAAGCCAGTGATAAAGAAGAATGGAATTGCACACGCAAGCGGTGGACACATTGCTACATTGAATGCCATATTAGTAAATTGAGAGGTGGGCACCATAATACTAACATTGCGTTAAAGAAGCCAGTGATAAAGAAGAATGGAATTGCACACGCAAGCGGTGGACACATTGCTACATTGAATGCCATATTAGTAAATTGAGAGGTTGGCACCATAATACTAACATTGCGTTAAAGAAGCCAGTGATAAAGAAGAATGGAATTGCACACGCAAGCGGTGGACACATTGCTACATTGAATGCCATATTAGCAGTGCTAACTAACACACAGTCACTGATGATGTTGTTGGAAACGAACTAGCAAATGGCGGTGAAGTTAGTAATTTTAATTTTAAACGCGACCGTGTCATAAACAAAAGATTTGGCGCTGTGTATGAAACCAAATTCGCATGTACCCAGGACGTTACTTAATTTTGATAATAGCTATCTTGAACACTTCTGCAAAAGAAAACACCATATAAGAACGTTAAATGTATGCGATACCTAATGTGATTGAAATAGTAATTCTAATAATTTTTCACCTGTGTTTTCCATTGCTCTCACTTCTACCTTCGTGTAGGCTTCTTCTAAAGTATTTCAGAATTATCTTGTTACTATAGTAAATTGTATATGTAAAAACTCTCAGAAACATAATGCCAGACTGTACAACATATTGTAAATTTTTTACTATGCAAAATATTAAATTGTCTTAAATTAAAATTATTTCGAATGAATCTTGACAGTGGCGGTGGAATACAATCAAGATTTTGCGTATTTTAATTTACAGAAAAAATAAATTATTTAACGAGGAACATAGAGATTGTACACTCTAAATCCCAATTTGTGATATCAATCAGTGAAATATATTTCACTGAAATCGAGTTGATATGCTAATGCTGACCGGCGAATCAAGCAAATAATCTGGGAACAAGTGATTTACAGCAGTAACATTATTGGCATTCAGGGGGAAATCACAATTAAATCAATGAAAATTAACCTCTATATTAATTGGTTATAGGGTACTGATTTTTCAGTTACTCAATTCTCACTGTTTTCGTTGATTTGGCTCAATTTTCCCTGATTCAAGTTTAGAGTGTAGTGAATCATTTAGTTCACCACCGCGGAGCAGTGTCTCCAGAGATAAACCTCGACAATTTGTCAACATTTATAACCATCGAAACACCGAAAGAAAAATAATCATGAGAGCATATGTTTTTATGAAACAATGACTTTATGTAAACTTATTTCAATGCGAAATTAGTTGATATATCTTGCCATTCTTCGTCAATCCTAATGTATTAAAAACTGAAATAAACGTATTATATTTTTTATTTCGCTCTGTAAGAATGTTCATGAAGCTTTGTCGTATTAAAACTGCACATGCCGATAAAATGAAAATTGCACACTCCATGGTGGGGAAGCTGAAAAGACTACTTCTGAAACAGTCAATATAATTTGTTTTGAAAGGTACTATAGCGAAATTTACTAAATGTGAAGAATATTTTTAAGGCGAATTGTAAAGGCACTTGTATATAAATATTTAAGTATGTAAACATATTCAATTTGTTAAATCTTCTCAATTAGTGAATAGAAAGTGAAGAGTATTTCTGATTATACTTTGAGCTTGTTTATTAGACATACAGTGTTCCTATCTTAGTGTTATTCTAATACCACAAAAGAGCAATCATTATTTGCGAGTTTAGTAGGTAAACTTTTGGATTATATTTTTAGCAGTTATAGGTCACGAGGCACGGTGAGTATTCGTTCCGTCACAGCATCAACATCTTCAAAACATATATAGGTATTACAAGTAATGGGTTGAATATTCGGCCAGAATGTAGCATAATAGACTCGGGAAATATCCAGAGGAACTGTAGCGAAACGAATGGCAGGGAAATTTCCGTTGGCCGAAAACTGGGCGGGGTGCGTCCAAACCAGTATTCTTCTTCCACGGATATTTTATAGGATTTCTTTTTTCCTTTCCCCTTTCACTGCTACCTACTGCCCGCCCCTACTCATTCTTCAGGGCGAAGAAGGAAGAACAAATACGGTAATCTAGCTAAGGATTTTTTTTCCCTCGGGGCTCCAACGTTTTATTATTTCGACAGCCATAAAAATGAGACAACGCCACAAGATATGCTTTTACGGCGGGGCTTGCAAGCAAATCACGGCAAATAGGAACCGCCATTTTTGCATGATTTAAAGCGCCCAGCGAATTTTTATGTTCCGAACACAACTGCCGTGACAGATCCGACGGTGCGTGCACTGTCTTCGCAAACATTTCTTCTTGAGAATGTTGAAGAACTTAACGGATGCACTTGTTTATGATTAATTCCTTGGTGTTAGGAAGGCAAAAATGATCTCGCAGTTGTTCGACATTAAATGTTTCTACTCATGCTCTGCATTTGTAGTTGAAATAGAAAAAAGTATTTTAAACCAAATATACGCTTTAAAAAAAACTTATTTTGATTTCCATTAGTTATTGAAAATATTGTCGTTTCTGAAGTTAAATGGCAATTCTGTGGTGGAACTGAATTCTAATTTTGATTTGATCTCCGTTGCCTACAATGACTAAGAAAAAAGTAACTAAAAAACTGAAAACACAACATATGAATCGAATACCACAATATAGATTCTCCGTTCTTTGCTTATTTTTTACGTAGTCATTATAGGATATATTGTATTGTATTGTATTGTATATATATTGTAGTCTTCGTTTTATTAATTGAGTCCTCTGTTTTTGTTAACTTTTTTCGTAGTCATGGTAGGCAATGGATATCCAATCAAAATTCGAATACGTTGAAAATACTTTCAGAAAAAACACAGTATTGGAAAACAAGGAACTTGGCCTAAAGTTAGTTCCTTTTTTAGGTTAAAATAACTTGTGATATAATATTTGTATATTGGCTCGTATAATAAGTACCATGTACTTTAAGTACAATGTGAAATATCAGACTCATTAACGTTTGCTTTGATCAATACAGTTTAACTCAAAGCATTTTGCTGTAAACTTCGGGAAAACTATTCTAAGGGAAACAAATAAAATAAAAAATTCCACTAGGATGTAAAGGAAAAATAAATTATTGGTGAACAGCATCAACAGCAAAGATATTTAGGAGCTGCGGTGGTGTAGTGGTTAGACTATCCTCCTCCCACCTTGGCGAACCGGTTTCGATTCCCGGCGGGGTTGTCCGCGGATTATCGCAAGTGGGAATCGTGCCGGGCGATGGCGCTGGTCGGTGGGTTTTCTCGGGGGTAACCCGTCTCCCCCGCCCTTGCATTACGGCGATGTTAAGAGCCGCCCAAATCTCTTCATTCACAGCAAACGCATTTGGACTTAAAACATGTAAAAATAACGTTCGTACAAAATTGCAAATCAAATTTATCTTAATTATATTGTTAAGATCAGTTTGGCTAACCATTAAATTTTTTCGTGTTGTAGTATACGATTTCGTGCTTTAAAATATGATAAGATCCATTAATCACTAAACGTTTAACCTAGTATATAAGGAAATTCTAATCACATTGTCATTAATTGATATAATCAATTTTAACTGCAGTCATAACTTGATTTCCTTTTACCATGATTATAATACAATTGATTCATCTACCCATTCATGAAACAACTTTTAGGCTACACTATATATTTGTTTACTGATGAGAGGTTATTTAGTTCCATTACTGCTATGTTTGTGACTTCGCGTTTCCACTGTGATTAATAAAATTACTGATCGTGGTGTGGAATTTTTTTTTCAAAACCTACTGACACCACATTGACTACTTTAATATTATATGTATATATATAATATAAACACACATATATACCGTACCAATGATTTAACTGGTCCGTGAACACGTCATACCAATTCATGAAGATATTAGCCATGATACTTGATTACTTCCATGATCCTCACTGCCACAAATGTAAATGTGTTCCAACGACGTGGAATTGTCTCTTCCACCACCAAGTAATATTTTGTTTCTCGATAATACTTTATGTCAGTTCCATTGGTAGCTGCGAAATTTCGTAACTGCTTTATTTAAAACGTTTGTTTTCAGCTAGTAGTAGCCCGGCGCTGCAGTGTGTTGTGCTTATTACCTTTGTCAGTGCTGATGCTTCTAAACAATTCTTATACCATGTTTGCTGTGACTGCATATTTAACGCCACTCTCAGACAAACTGTAGTAATACCAAGCAATTGTTTCGTTTTAATGTTTCAACTACTGTCTGGCGATACAAATGCCTAAATTAAGAATCATAAAATATATTGACATTCATTGCAATAAATCCGTGTGACTGGTAGGATGTCTACCATTTTTTTTTCAGTAAAGCTGTTCCAACACACAAATCCTGCACAAATAAAAAAGCAGCACAAATAAAAAAGCTCCACAAAAGCTTCACAAATAAACAACTTGCACAAATCCTCCACAAAAAAAGGCACACAAAATCAGCACAAATACTGCACAAATAAAAAGACACATAAATTCTGAGCAAAAAATGACACAAAAATCTGCACAAATAAAAATGATGCACTAAGTTGGAAAAAACAAAATGACACACAAATTCTAAACAAATAAAATGGCACACAAATCCAGCACAAAAAAATGACTCGCAAATACTGCACAAAAATGACCCACAAATCCTGCAAAAAAATGACACACAAATGCTGCACAAAAATGACTCGCAAATCCTGCACAAATAAAAAAACTGCACAAATCCTGCACAAAAATTACTCACAAATCTTTCACAAAAATGACACACAAATGCTGCACAAAAGTGACTCACAAAACCGGCACAAAAAAAACTCACAAATCCAGCACAAAAATGACTCACAAATTCTGTACAAAAATGACTTACAAATAATGCACAAAAGATTACTCACAAATCCTGCACGAATAAAGATGACACACAAATGATGAACAAAAAATTACACAAATGCCGAATAAAAAATGACACAAATCCTGCAAAAATAAAACAGCTGCATAAATAAAAAAGCTGCACAAAAGCTGCACAAATAAAAAAGCTCCACAAAAGCTGCACAAATAAACAAGCTGCACAAATCCTCCACAAAAAAAGACACACAAAATCAGCCAAATAAAAAGACACATAAGTCCTGCACAAAAAATGGCTCACAAATCCTGCACCGTCATGATAGTCGAGTTGGGACCCAAATATAGGAAGACCCAATTTGGGCCCCAACTCGACTATCATGATGGCAAAGCAATATTTATATCTGCACCTGGCCTATATTCTTAAATTTTTTATAACAATCAATAATTGGAAATAAGTTGAATTTTTATGGGTGCCCAGAATAGCAGATGGGGCTAGTTGGAATCAAAAAATGTTCTATAGAAAAATATGTTAAATTTTTGCGAAACGTTTAGGCGATACTTAAGGTGATACAAAAATGTAAAGAAAAGATGAAATAATTATAAGTGTTAATAGTGCATTATATTTTCCCCCGTTTGTAATAAGGATAGCCACTAAATATTTTATTATCCAGGGCCCTAGCTTCCCTTATTTCTTCTTCTTCGTCTTCTGCATTGTCCTCTTCTTCCGTTAAACAATTATTAATGACATACAGAATTCTTCCAATATATATCGATCTAGTTTGCTTATCGAAGTCCATTAATTCTGGAAATGCATATTTTTCCTTGTCGTAAACTGCAATTTTAGCACAGCCATTCTCAAGTAAAATTATATCTTAACTTTCTACCTGGTAATCTTCTTCTAGCAAACTATTTAATTTTTCTCTCTTATCTTGGTAATGTTTCTCATTGTAGTAGAAAAAAGCTAAAAGCTTGGAGTTAAGATCTCGGTTATCCATTTATTAACCATAAAATTTAGTTATACATAAATATTTGCTAGCGGAGGGGGGAAGGGGGGGGGAGTTTTCCCATCTACAATATTAGAAACAAACAAATATATAAAGCTTATAAACTTATTTAAACTCGGAACCCATCCAAGATGGACAGGTTGGTTGGTAACGTGACATCAATAGTCTAGATTAATGAACCTAGACTCTATTCTTTAATTTGGTCTTATAAAAAAGAAGCAAAAGAATTTTAAAAAGTAGATTACATACGAAGTTGTTGGATATAACTTAACAAATTTAGTTATATATATATATATATATATATATATAACCATTTTGGTGCTACCCAGGTCTTTATAGGGGCGGCGTTTTGCCTCCCTACTAATTTCTTCTAATTTAACTTTATCTTCCACATCTACATGTTTTTTATTTATTTGTGCAGGATTTGTGAGTCATTTTTTGTGCAGGATTTATGTCTTTTTATTTGTGTAGTATTTGTGCTGTTTTTGTGTGTCCTTTTTTTATGGAGTATTTGTGCAGCTTGTATTTGTGCAGCTTGTTTATTTGTGTGTCAATTTTTGTTCAGCATTTGTGTGTCTTTTTTTGTGCAGGATTTGTGTCATTTTTTGTGCAGGATTTGTGTCATTTTTTTGTACAGGATTTGTGTCATTTTTATGCAATATTTGTGAGTCATTATTTTGTGCAGATTAGTGAGTCTGTTTTGTGCAGGATTTGTGCAACTTGTTTCTTTGTGCAGATTTTGTGTCATTTTTATTTCTGCAGGATTTGTGCAGCTTTTTTATTTGTGCAGGATTTGTGCAACTTTTTTATTTGTGCAGGATTTGTGTCATTTTGTGTTCATCATTTGTGAGTCATTTTTTGTCCAAGATTTGTGTGTCATATTTTGTTCAGTATTTGTGTCATTTTTGTGCAGGATTTGTGAGTCATTTTTTATACTGGATTTGTGTGCCGTTTTATTTGTTCAGGATTTGTGTGTCATTTTGTTTGTTCAGGATATGAGTTATTCTTAATTGTGAAGGATTTGTGTGTCGTTTTTTAGTCAGCATTTGTGTGCCATTTTTTGTGCCTGCTTTGTGCTGGTTTCGTGTGACATTTTATTTGTGCAGGATTTGTGTGTCATTTTTTGTTTAGCATGTGTGTCATTTTTTTTGTGCAGGATTTGTGTATCATTTTTTGTGCACGATTTGTAAGTAATTTTTTGTGCAGGAATTGTGAGTATTTTTTTGTGCAGGGTTTGCGCAGCTTTATTGATTGTGCAGCTTTTGTTCCATTTTTATTTGTGCAGTTTTTGTGCAGCTTTTTTATTTGTACAATCCAATTTTCTTCTTAATACATTTTTCTTTAGACATAAAAATGCCTTTTTTTCCATGCAGCCAGACTAACATATTAAAGGTGATGGTAGTGGTTCAAGAACACCTTCCTATAGATTAGATAATGCGTCTGAAGATCTTAAAAAACATATTTAAAAAATTCCATTCAAATTTACAAAGCTTCCAATGATTAATTTTAGGTATAACGTTGACGATAAATATGAACATCGAGAAATTGGTGAAAATATAGAGCAAATAGAATAAGTTTTAAAAAATTAGTACAGCTCCAAATATAAACTGCAAAGAATAATAACAAAATGATTCATCTGATTTGTAACTTAAATTTGCTCGTTTTTAGCTTAAATGTGCTTGATTTTGAGAATTAAAAAATCCAAACTTTTTTTAAATGGTAAATTAGCTTGATTTTGGGGTATAATTGCTGGAATTTCAATGAAAATTGCCGGTTTTTATAGTATGAAAAGTTCTGCATGGCCATTTTGTAAAATATTGCAAAAGTTGCTTAATTTTGGTCTTAAATTGCTTGATTTTCGATGAAAATCGCGTGTTTTTTTAATTGAAAATGGTCGCTTCTAGAAACACGAACAAGTAGCTAGAACATTAGAAATTTTCTTGATTTTAGCTTAAATTTTCCTGATTTTGCTCGTTTTTAAATCAAATTTCAAATTTCGAGTTTTAAATTTTTCCTTGTACTTTCGTTAGAAATAACGGTAAGTTGTTAATGTTACTTTTTCTCGCACTTTTAGTTGGAAATTACCGGAAAAAGTTAGGTGAGCCAGGACCCGCACTAAACATCTACTCTAGACCGGAAACCTGTAAAGCATAGCATAAAATAATGCTTTATTTTGCATTTTAATTATCAGCTGAAAGTATCCGAAACAAAAATTATAGTATTTTAAACAAAACACGTAAATCCCAGTATTACCTTGTTATATATATATATATAATTATATATAATTATAAACATGAATAGTATATATTGCATACTTAATAGGCCTAATGCAACTTTTATGTGTGCAATATACTCGTATTTACTTTAAAAGTTCTACAGGAAAACGTGGTAGGGTATTTGGTTGCGCTCTAGACTGCGAACTCAAAAGGTTACGAGTTCTAATCCGTATTATTCCACAGAAATGTTCAAATTGTGAAATAATGCCTGTGAAAATGGGAAATCGTTAATTTTTTAAAATTATTTTGGCGAAACAGAATTATTTTTATTAATTTTGTTTTGTTTTGAAAATGCACGGAAAGCTGCTTTTGGGAGGTTCACAAGTTACAAATATTTGAGTATAAGCGGAAAATACTTGGGTCACAAGTGGTCAGTAGCTGTGCCACATGGGGCATGCCAACAGTTGGCTGACAACAGTTGGTTAACTTATGGCAAGCCGGAAGGAGTAAGCCAGTGGGCCACTGCTACTACCCAGTGGCGTAGATAAAAGGAGGGGGTGGGTTCAGTGGGTCTGGATCCTCCCCCCCCCAAATATAAGAAGCAAAAAAAAAAAAAAAAGGCAAATTAGAGTAAAGCACGAATCCTGCTAAATTAAAATTATAGATCTGAATTAAATAGGTAATAAAATTTATTTAAAACTGCACCACTTCACACACTGAATTAATATTGATTGTTCTTTATAATATCACCCGTGTTTTGAGATCGTGTGGGTTCTGTTGCGCGCGGCTTATTTCAGACCTTCGCTAGGGCTCGGCTGTCTTCGGCTGCAGTCGGCCAGTTAGGTCAGCCTGCCTCTGCCAAACGATAACTACAAAAACAAATAACTCGTCCACTTCCAGTTACCTTTTAGTCATCGTTGTCGTCGTTTGGATTTAGTTGCGATTGTGAATTGTGAATGTTTAGTGTGTATGGTATGCTTCCTCTGTCATCACCCATGAAGTAATTACCTTTTTCTCCGTTGCTTATTGTAAAGGTCAGGTCAATTTTGTATTATTTTTGTAATATCATGCAGAGGCAAAGTCTTCCAAAAAATATGTCACGTGTATCAAGTTCAAACAAATGTACCATCTTGTATCGATTTGGACTTCAAGGTTTACCTGCAAAGGCAGATAGTGAGTGGACTGTTGGAATGTTGCTCTATTTGTAAAAGACATAGTGAATGTAACCCAACAAATACTCAGTACTAGTTGTCTTAACTTGATACACGTGTCACGTAATATTCTCTTACAGTAATACGTTCTGTTAACTAAAATTTGAAAGTTATTTTACCTCTACGAAAATAATGTTTGCCAAAGTTTGTATTCCTTCCCGATATGCTCATGCTGCTGTCTGTTGCTGCCAGCAACTGTTGGTATACAAGAAATTCCTGTATTATTACAAACGTTATCATTGTAACTTTACAAAGACGTGCTTTTACAAGGAAAATCATTGCACTTTTACAGAGGTTTGTAAAAGTACAAAGAAAATCTTTGAAAATTTTACAAATTTTTTAATTGTTGGAAGACTGTAACTGTGTAATGTGCATGCGTATGAAGGTGTTGTGAACCAGACTGCTGTTTTAAGTATTTATTCATCACATGATTTTGTTTACATATAAGAAAATTAACACTTTAACGACCATAGAGGTTGGTCGTATACGACCGTTCAAGCTTTGTCCCTGGTTCGACCGCACTGGTGTCTCGCGACACTGCACAAAGCTTTGTCCCTCGTACGACCGCCCTGGTGCCTCGCGACACTGCACAAGGCTTTGTCCCTGGTACGACCGCACTGGTGCCTCGCGACACTGCACAAAGCTTTGTCCCTGGTACGACCGCCCTGGTGCCTCGCGACACTGCACAAAGCTTTGTCCCTGGTACGACCGCCCTGGTGCCTCATGACACTGCACAAAGCTTTGTCCCTGGTACGACCGCCCTGGTGCCTCGTGACTCTGCACAAAGCTTGGGTTATGATTTTTTTTTTTAACAAATGTTAAGTGGTGTGTTGGTCGGAGTATCTATCCGTGTGTACTATATCCAGCAGACTCGGATAACAACCTGAAGGCAGCAATATTAGTTCCAATCTGGCTCAGATTGCAGTTTCCCACAGCGGCGTCTTTGTGCGTCACCGCTTATCTCTGTATTTAAGGTAAACTGAACATTTTTCAACTTCGGTTTGATGCCAGATAAGTTTGGAGGTAGTGAAGATGTGGAAGTTTTCTCGGATTTCATTCAGCAGATCAAAATGAAGCTATATAGGACAAAAATAAAAGAATTTGCAGACGGCGTGAGCTGGCTATGCATCCGCTGTCGACCTGTAGGAAAAATCACTTATATGAGGTATGGAGGGACCATGGCGGACGTATACGATCGATGCAAATGTTGATCAGATTTCACCAAATTAAGGTACCAAAAATCATGCAAAACACACACACACGTTTCACTAGTAGCAACCAAATTATGTTAAAAAGCATCGTTGTTCTAGACAAAGAATATGCTCATATTTATTTGTTCATTAAAGATGGAGCCTGGTGAACTGGTTGGGACTGGGTACTACATTTATTTATTTTTATTCCAGAAGAAATGTAGTCTGGAAAAAGACAAACATCAATATCTCAGTTTTTCTGTAAACGCCAAGCTGTTGAGGACAGTACACATCATGTGTCTTCTAATGTTGAAGAACATGTTCGAAACAACGATAGGCCTAGAGTTTCTGGCTCTCATGTACAAGCTGTATTTGATGAGCACCAAACTTCTAGCTCTTCAACTGAAATTCGAAACATAAATAAATATGATGTGTCCCTTTTCGTCAATTGAGTTCTAAAAGAAAATGAGATTCGTTATTTCATTAACAACGCATGGGTACCAGAACCTAATAATTTATTCCCCGTGTCAAAACAATCATAAGAGAAAGGAAAAAAAAAACTAGAATTTCAGTTTGCTTGGCTTAGTAGGTGGGCATGGTTGTGCTATTCCAAAAAGAAGACCGAGCTTACTGTAAATACTGCATAGTATTTTCAAAACATGACACTGGGAAAGGTTCATCACAGCCCCATGGTTCCTTATGCAAAAAAAATTGACAACTGGAAAAAAGCTGTCAATACATTTGACTATCATCCATGACACAGTATCACTTAAATTGTGTTCGTGACGCTGATGAACTCTTATCAAGGTCCGCTGACCAATCAATTGAAATGTTGATAGATAAAGACAGATTAAAAAAGATTCTTGCAAAGAGAATTAACGTGGTGCCTATAATTGATACAATTATTACCTGTGGAAGGCACGAGTTATCTTTGCGTGGACACAGAGATGCAGGGAAACAATTTATATTGACACAGAGGTTTCCAGAAACGAGGGTAATTTTCGTACGCTTATTCGATACAGAGCTCTTGGGGGGATACCAACTTAAAACAGGCAATGGAATCTGAAGGACTTAGAAATAAATATACTAACCCTTTAATATAGAACGAAATTATTGACGTGTGCAATTCTGGCTTGCTCAATAAAGTTGCCAATAGAGCAAAAAAAGCAAAATTCTTTTCAGTTTTGGCAGACGAAACAACAGATATCAGTGGTGTTGAACATATGTCTCTTTGTGTTAGGTATGTACATATTGATGAAATGGTTTTGAGAAAAGATTTCCTTCAATTTGTGCCTGTATATGACGTAACAGGAAAAGGGCTTGCCACATCAATTATTGAAAATTGAACCAAATTAGGGTTATATATTGAAAACTTAAGAGTTCAATGATACGATGGGGCATCTTCAATATCTGGGAAATATATAGGGGCCCAATCAATTGTAAAAGAAAAACAGCCCAAAGCATTGTACGTCCACTGCTCAGCACACTCTCTGAATTTGGCCATAACAAAAAGCAGTGAAATCCAAGCAATCCAGAACAGTACTGGGATCGTATCAAGAACCCACAATTTCTTTAATACGCCAAAAAGGAAAGGCGTACTTTCAAAATGTATTGAAGAAATGGAGGGAAACTGCCATGCCAAAAGCTTAAAACGTCTATGTTCAACCAGATGGGAGGAGAGTTTTGATGCAGTCGCTGAATTTATTGAACTTCTGTATCCTGTAATTGAAGCTTTGACAGAAATATCGCAGTGGGACGATGCTGATTCATCAAGGGATGCCTTTGGGTTACGAAGCTCTATTATTCAGTGTGAATTTTTAATTTCACTTTTTGTCACTGAAAAAGTGTATCCATTGGGAAGGATTTTATGCAAAACACTGTAAAAGATTGAAATTTGTTTAAAAGATGCCATAGCGACTGCTGAAAGAACTGTTTAAAAGGTAGAGGAGCTCCGTTAAAATGCCGAAGTGATATTTAAAGAGGTTTTTACATCTGTTGAAAAAGTTTGCAGTGGGTTTGGTATACCAGTGGCTGTACCTCGAATCTCAAAAAGGCAAACAAACAGACCAAATCAACCTCATTCAGACCCAGAAAGCTACTTCAGAATTACACTATATATACCTTTCCTTGATTCGTTCATCATGCAGTTTATGAACAGATTCACAAATCACAAAGCGGTTTTGTCTGGCTTTCAAGCTCTTTTTCTAGGAAATGCAGATGACCCAGAAGTAATACATTCTTTTAGAAATATCTTTGAATACTATGGGGAGGATTTGTCAAACACCATCTCAGATATAATGACTGAATTGGGTATGTGGAGGAACAAAATGAGAAAACGAAATCCACGACCTAATTATGCTATAAGTGCAATGAGAGTTTGTAATCAGGAAATATATCCGAACATTCACTGTCTCCTAGAAATTCTTGTAACCCTACCAATCTCAGCAGCTACACCCGAGATATCATTTTCTTCCCTAAAAAGGATCAAGACTTACTTGTGGAACTCAATTGGGCAGGTAAGGTGTAGATAGAGTTAAGTTACACCTAAAAAATGACATTTTAATTAAATATTTTTCTAGACCCGCCAAGCACAAGATTCCCTGACTTTCTTGCTTATCGCAACTGTTGCATCCTCCTTCCCTTCTTCTATTTGTCAGTCAATCGTAACTATAAAGTTAACTACAAATATATGCATAGAATAGAAACAAATTCAATGAAATTATTCACATACTATCAAAACTTTAAAACAAATGAACCAAGAATCTTAGACAATTGCAGTTCTCTCGGAAAATTTTTAAATGAAATGCACAGATACTATCATAGCCAAAATTGGAATAAAACAGAAAGTCCTTTCTTTGCCCCGCTTCAACAAACAGTTTTTACCAAATCTGGATGTTATACTTTAACACAGTAATACAATACTGAGACAAATATGTTATTGTTATTGTTACAGACAAGACTGAATGGCCTTGCAATACTCATCATCCATCCGAGTGAGTCTATTTCCGTAAACGAAGTTTTGGATGAGCTGTCAAAGTTTAGAAAGAAACTTAATTTGTTGCTGTAAGTGTAACTTAAAATCTATTTCCGGAGTATTTCTGCAAATGAAATTTCGAACGATTTTTCATAGTTTAAGAAGAGACTTAATTTGTTGTTGTAACAGTTTAACTTAAAACCTAAGAAACCTAATGATTAAATTTATTGCTGTGTTATTTTCCGTTTTTGGACACGTTTAATTTCATGTTTGTATCTTAAAATGACGGATAAACAATAGGTCCTGCATTTTGTCTCTTTCTTAAGCAGTTTGGGGAAAAAGTGCGATTGCGATTAGACTAGTACCCCCCCCCCCCTTTTGCCGAACAACATTTTTTTCCACGCCACTGTTACCTCCCATGGTCCGCTGATGGCGCTGGTATTCTTGGGGTGGAGTAACAACAGTCAAGAAGCATCATGTTCATCTGCGGATGTATTACGGAGGTTGACTGGTTAAGGAAACCATTTGTGGGCTGCTAGTGTGCAATCAGATATGTACAAGCGAGCTAATTGACTTTTGCAACTTGGGAAGTAAGTCTCTGAAGCAACTATTTAGATGTGTAAATGTCAGTTTTATTTATTTCGGCATCTGGCTAATAATGCTAATAATAATTTTTAAAATGTTATACATTATTCTAAAATTAGTTTTATTGTTTGTTTTTTCGCCTGTATTATAAAAAAACTAACTTAAAATTTCCCCACAGTGTAAAACTAACCACACGATTAAGATGGTACCTAAGTAGGCATAAACGAGTGTGATATAAGTTTTGTGTTATGCATGTACTTAGTAAGAAAGCGCTGCTGTCGCTCGTCTGATGGCGTGTATTAACATTCCACAGAAAACCGCGCGTGACGTGAAAAGAATAATACGTAACAGGCAAGATTGGGTAACTATGTACATGCCGAGAAGACGTAGGAGTAAATAGTAGTAACGATTAACAGGGTTCGAAAGATGCTTCATAATAGAGTTTCGAGATACATTGTAGAAGCCGTACCGAACTGCCTGTAATCTGAGACGTTCAGATTTTACGGACAGAATGTGTTGGGAGAAAATAATGCTTGAAATTAAAGGCTGTTCAAGATAAAGTGAGCACTTTTGAAATCAGCCTTAGAAAAAGTCACTGCATATATTTTAGTGACATGCGCCCAGTAAATTTGGTAGCGATGGAGGGATAGTAGTTCCATATATTAACGTCGAATAAAAAAATATTTAGTTTTCTAATAAATGCACGGTTTTACTTGACCGATACACGAATAAAGTGATGAGGTCCATGGCAACGTTAATTTTGCATAAGGCGGAAGTGCTCATTTTACCATGAACAGCCTATAGCCATCAAGGTGAACCAGGTTCGATTCTTGGCGATGTCGCTCCCAGATTTTCACATGTGGGAATCGTGCCGAACGACGCCACTGGTCGGCGGCTTTTCTCGGGGATCTCCCGTTTCTCTTGCCCTTGCATTCCGGCGTTGCTCCATACTCACCTTACTTTACTCTCATTGGCTCTCAAGATCTCGACGTTAATAGCCGTCCAAAACTCTCTCCACAATCTCCCGACGACCTTTACGTGTTCTGCCATTAACATTTCAACATCGTCGCTTTCATTTGCAGTGATATCAGCAGAGATCGACATGCAGCCTGTATATATATAATTTAAGTTTAATGGAAATTGTGTGGTGAAACTGAATTCAGATTTTGATTGGATCTCCATTGCCTACAAGGACTACTACAAAAGTAACCAAGTAAACGCAGACAACACAATAAATGGATGAGAAACACAAATGCAATATATATTTCATTCTATAAATAAAACACATATATGGAACAAGAAACAACGATCCAGTAAGACATATACTAATATACACAAACATAATACACAGGTAACACACGATCAATTAAACACACAGCAGGTTTACTATAGTTAATATTGATACATGGGACACCTGATGGGGTATCTTGAGTTCGTGAGGGACGGAGGTGTTAATCAAAATCAAAGAACTAAATTTGATTTCTAATTTATTCACACAGCGATTATTTACAGCATTAGATTATCTGTTTCCGCTGTTACTCATTTTATTTAATATTGAACGCATAATTTAATGTCTATTTCAACTCTAATTAACGTCCTTCTAAATGTCTCTGTTTGGTTACCGTTAATTAACTCATACTCATCATTAATAAGTGTTCAGTCTATATGTTGCCACCATTTGCAATGTCTTTCACTCACGCATATAGTCCAATAGTCCAGCCTGCCAGTCGCACGCTTCACTGCTTGATACTCGCAGTCGCAGATTTCCCTTCCGCTGGTCACCTCTCTCGCTGCTAGTCTTCTATCGCCCGGAACTCAGCCACTCATTCACTCATCAAATAGTCGACTCGGAGGCCTGCCACACTTATATAGCGTTCGTTCGCCCCGACTATCTGGAAGGTTCAACGCACCCCGAGTCACACTGAGAGAACGAGATCAGTAATCCAGAGCATTCTTCAGATAAACGGAGAAATCAAATTAACCAGGGTCAGCAGCATGCACCGCTAAAGAGATTATCGTGTCAACTCACTTTCTGTAACAGATACGCGGCCACCGGCCCATCGCTTGCCTGTTCATTCAAAGCAATCTCCTGCTCCGCCGATGCCGCTATCATATAACGACTCCCTGTCCTCCTTCCCGCTTATTTGCGCGGAGCGGCCCAACGACACGTAACAATATCATTGATAAAACCATCAAAAGTTTCCTATATAACAGCATATTCAAAGGATAAATAATTACAGAAAAAATTGTTTATGACTTACATATTGCTGTCTGACATATTATACAGCACATTAATATTATATAAAAGTATGATGCGTGGCTGCTTTGGCTTAAGAACAATCAATTTTCGGCGTTTCGCTGGAATTTAAGTAATACTTTAAGTTTACGAGTTATGTAATATTTTTGTTTGGCATTCAGAATGTATACTAAAACTATACCCAAGAAGTTTCCCACTTTTATAGAAGATATAGCAGTTCCCAAAATAACCACTGTCTTCAGTAAAATCATCTCTTCCAAGCGTCTTCGAATTCTGAATTCAGACAACCACGTCCATGACAGTATCACAAAGGTATCCATAAATATTTAAAATTTGGGTACATAATACCTTTATTACTGTGAAATAAATAAACAGGAGCCACGGCATGGCAGAGAATTCCTGTTAACGTCGAAAATGAACTGTTTTAATTGCCCTGTCCATTGATTGACTTTTTTTCATGCCAACAAGAGAGATGGGGTTGATAAACACAAATCTTTGTTAAACATGTGAAAAGTACTAAATAGGTTTAAGAGTTATTAAAAATATGTTTACCTATCCGCACAAGTGAGAAAATATGCCGTAATAATAATTTCTTATCAAAAATATATAAAAAACTTTTCGATAGCGTTTGTTCGTTATAACTAATCGCTATCTTTATTCTGCACTAAAAATACCAAGTTGATTCAGATTTCATGTTCAAAATTTTAATTAGTAAACCTAAATATCCTCCTTACACTGTTTTCAGTGTATTCTTGTTTGCCACACCACCCTCTATTATAGCGTACGCGTTCTAAGGTTTTTCAAACATAATGTTTCACGTGCTTTTCCCACGTTTGAACACGGACTGTAATTTTGTAACTTTGGTCATATTTCATATTATTTCTTCATCACTTAAAAATTACTTTTAATATTTGATACAACCACAAAATATTGCAGTTATCTTAGTATCACACTGCAAGTTGATGTGTGTATTAACTTTTACATTTACCTCAGGTACCGAATTTGTTTCGATGGGAACAAAAATTTAAATTCTTTTCGCATAATTACTTTACTGGATATTTCAGACATAATAAATGACATGGACATTATCACCACTCACCAACAACGAAAGTACCCTCTGAATACAATAATTACATACGAAAAACTGGTTTGAAAGTTTTGGATAATGGTATGAATTTTGCATATACCTAATGCACACACACACACTCATATATATATATATATAAATCATCATTGTGAAGTGTCGTATGTAGACAGTAAACAAGCCGAAACCACTTTTACACGTGAACAGACCCATTTAATACCATGTATTCCCTGTGTTGCTTTCTGTATGTTCGTTGAAGCGATATAGCACAATTGATCAGCTCTAGGAAACGACAAATAGCTGTAAGCGGGAAAAAAATATTTGTTACACTTTACAGCGTTTTGTTAGTTAGGACCACGTTAAACTTGGCTTATAATTTTCCTAGAGCACCTACAACATTGCAATTTCTTTGCCGTGTTGTTTCGTTTGTAAGAAAAATAGGCATGTTCTACCAGCAACTGGCCTGATCAAAAATTGTTTCCGTCGGTGAGCTTGTTTCTAGAAGCGCGTACCAGAATTGCCCCCTTTTGTGATCTGCGCGATTTCGTGCGACAATTCAATTTATTCCCGGGGCAATGTTCACCGTGGGAATCGTGTCTTGGCTGCCACTCGATCCCTAAAATTACGACTTCTCGTGATCGTGCGATCGCCTTCCGAACAAACGCAAATATTTGTCCGAGGATAACGCTGTCTCATCCACTTTCTCGCTACCACAATCTCATCTGTAAGAAAATGCGCATAAAGGCATCGTGTTGTCCTTCTGGAACCATGTCTATTCCAGTTTATCTGGAGTGATTTACACTATTCGTTGTATATATATATTTATATATATAATATTTAACTTCTTTTGGTAACAATGAAATTATAAAATGTAGAAAGTAATATGTTATGATATTTTATAAATTTCGATTTAAAGTAGATTACTCTCCTTGAAAAAAATACTGCAAATAAATTGGTGTTATTTTTATGAATGCAGAAATTGACGGACTGATTAATGACGCTGATCAACTTAACAATAAGTAACTTATATAACTAACGGGTTTACTTTCCTATACACGAGTGCAAATAATTTCTAATGAGGTTCTTAAAAGCTTAAACAGTAGGTAAGACGACGTCTCGTTAACGGCAATTTCATTAGAGATGGAACCAAAAACATATGCAACTGTAGTGCAACAATCAAAATACAAATGTGCTTTACCCGGGACTCGAACCCAGAAAACCTCATACCATAGGTTTCCGTGCAATCAACTGCATTAAGGAGGTAGGGTTCGGAGCAACAACTTCGTATGCAATCAGTCTAATTATTTAATAGATAGAGTTTACTAAACTGAAATATTTAAGGGGTTTTCATTTTGAAAATAAGCGGCTGAGTCACTGAAATATTCACATGGCATACCATAGCGCTACTTGTATGAATCATGTGATGGAAATCAGTTTTATTGGTTCCGAGATATCGCATGAAAACTTTGTTCTCATTAGGTGATATCGTACAGAAATGCCTAAAAAGAGGTTCTGTTTATAATGCTTCAAATATATACTCTCAATATACAAAGTTAGGTTGAAATGTTCAATAGAAATTGCAAATCTAACCAAAGTATTTGCATGGCCATCATTCTGAAAATATATGTCTGACGCACTTAAAATATATTAATTGTTTTGACTTACCGTAGCACTAATTGTCTCCAATTTTTTGTATGAATGGGCTTTTTCCCGATTTACGACATAAAATCTTGTGGCACCATCTTACAAAATGGCGCGCACAAATGAGAATTGGTGTAAACTAATCTGATGGTTGTAATAGATACTGCCAGCATACAAAGTTAAGTTGGAATCGATCATACGGTTTCGATAGATATATTATATATATATAATATAATTCTATGTGAATAACATGCTGATCTAAAGTGTTTGCATTAGCTGCCATACTGAAAATAAGTGTTTAACCCACTAAAAATACCCACTTATATTACCAGCTGCAGGATTCGTGGTGATGTTATTGTCACACTACTCGACTCCCACTTTGGCGAACCGGGTTCAACTCCCGGTGGGTTCGCTCAGGCATTTTCGCATGTAGGGATCGTGCCGGGCGATGCCGCAGGTCGGCGGGTTTTATCGGGGATCTCCCGTTTCCCCCGTCCTTGCATCCCGGCGCTGCTCCATACTCGCCTCGCTTCACCCTCATTAGCTCTCAAGATGTCGCTGTTAAGAGCTGCGCAAATATACCCCCTCTTTCCCCCCTCTTTCTCCATCGCCTGCTGTAGTACTGCTTGTAAAACTTTATTTAATCATGTTGTTTTATTTCACAAAATGACGTACAAAGAGGCTCCGTGTTGACACATTCTGTTTGTAATAGATGATGCCTGCATACAAATAGAGGTTAAAAATTGGTTACATGGTTCCGCAGATTTAGCATATGAAGACAAAATGCACTGTAAATATTTTTCTGGTAAACTTCCTAAACTGTAATGGAAGTTTTTAACCTATACACTGTATGGCAATAACATCACACATCAAGATGCAGATATAGGAATGTTTAGCAGCGCTACTATACAAAGTTGGGGACTTCTCTACGCATTTGACTGTTTCCTGAGTAAATGTAGAAACGCTACAATGAATGTATAGTGGGAAGAACTACCTTTACCGCTTTCTCACTAAGCGTATACACTGGTATTGTAAATTTCCTAATAATTTCTTAGAGTGTTATTTTTAATGACCACCATTTTGAGAAAAAAAAAAGTGTCTGACCCGCTTAAAACATCATATGGATTTTCATGACCGCAGCATTACTTGTGTGTCAAATTTGGTAGGAACCGGCAGATTGTTTCCCGATACAAAACATAAATCCATTATCGATTAATTTGGCGAAATCTTACAAAACGGTATACAAAAGTGGCTATGTGTTGGCATATCTGCTTGTAACATATACTTACAGCTCAAAAATTTTGGTCGAAATTGACCAAGTGGTATGGTAGAAATAGCAAAAATACTTAAAATATTTGTACGGCCACCATTTTGGAAAAAAGAATGCTTTGTAATCAAATCGTCTATGTTTACATGATCTATCTATGTATTAATGTGAGGCCAAAATTGATCAGAATCGGTTGAGTAGTTTTCGATTTAGCCTATAACGTAAAATCTTTATTTTTTCTAGGGGTTCTATCTTCTTTCTTCCAGAACCAGCGAACCAACAGCTATATCCATTTCTCATTGAGTGCTTACATGATGCAATATCAACATACTAAATTGGGTTGAGATCTGTTTAATGCTTCCCGATATACGACACATAGCCATAAATATTAAAAGAAAACTGCCATTTTGAAAATAAGCACTTTGAGTTGTCGAAAACTATAGAAGTCGGATGCCCTTGTCAAGTGTTATAGCCTATGTGTTCCGAGATAGGTAGCATTAGGTTTGCGCTTGCAAAATATTTTAAGGGCGAGAGGACACGCAAACACAGTCATACATACACACAAACACACAGACATACATGAAAGTGATCTTATAAGGCTATCTGTCTTGCGGAAATTAGACTAGCCAGCGGAAAAAAAAACGCGAATTTATGATAAGATTACGACTCTGGTACGGCTAATTCTTCGACCATCTGAAACACGAAAGTCGCCATTGAGCAAGAAATGACAACCATTTATTTGCCATTCACTTGCTAGTACAGCATGCATCATATTTAAGTTGTTCACGATAAAATGAGCACTTTTGAAATCAACCTTAGAAAAAAGTCACTGCTCTAGCTGCACATATCTTACAGGCGCACTGAGTGACATGCGCCCAATAAAGTTGGTAACATTGTAGGGAAAGTAGTTCCGTATCTTAACGTCAAATAAAAATTGTTCAAGTATAACCATGTGTGATATCTTATAAATTATTTATGTCGTTTTCTTGTTTTTTTTTTTTAGTACATCGAAATAAAAAAATGTTGATTTGTAAAATACTTACTTTCCTAATAATGCCACAGTTTCATTTGACCGACGCGTGAATAAAGCGACGAGGCCCATGACAATGCTAATTTTACATAATACCGAAGAATACGCAACGTGCATACAAGTATATACTAAGCAGGGCTTTCAAAAGTGCTCATTTTACCTTGAACAGCCTTCAGTAAGTGTTTCCGTTATCACACGCTAACCCTGAATAAGTGATTTCAACCAATAGAATAATTATTTTAATGAATCTTCCGTTGATGTATTGTTGTGTACTAGCGAAATAGTGGGAAGCACTGACGTCTTACCGCCAGGTCAGTGTATCTCACAACGAATCAGTAGAAATCACAGTATAATCAGTGAATGCCAGGAACTAACATGATCACTAAAACTTTTACTTATTTCAGCGGAGCGGTTTCGAAAATATATGCAGCCAGACTCACCGATATGGAGCAGTTTTAATGTTTAGATGAAAGAGTGTAGTTGATAAATCCTTAATATTATTTACTTCTTTTCCTTTCTAGTTAAACAACCTATCTTATATACTATATATGACAATATATAAAGTACTGTGTAGCACTATATAGTACTATATAATTACATTACTATACATATATTACTTTATATATTAATATAATATATTACAAGTGTATTACTATAACTACATATTACTAAAATATATATATATATATGTAATATATTAATAAATAATATATTGTTATAAATATAAATATATATATAAATATAAATATATATAACTACTTGTTATCAACAATACTTTAATTAGTGGATCACCGTTTAGCAGTAGAATTTTTAACAATAGCTTTCATATTCTTCGCCTGAATTTCGATTGTCGTCTTAGTCGACTTAAAGGGCCTACAGACGGACGGATTTGGTCAGACGGTCAGGTGGATTTGGTCAGGTCAGGCGTAATATCAGGTAGTGTGTAGCTGTGTTGTCTGACGAAACCTTTGTCGGGTGAAGTCAGGTAGCCGGCCGCACCATCCGACCGCCTGATCGCCTGACAATATCAGATTGTCAGCACCGTTGTCAGGCGGGTGGGCTGGTCAGTTAGGCGTTGGGCATCGTAGCGATCAGATGTGGCAGCTCAGCTGGACTATTGAGCGGGAAGTCATTGTGGAGTTTTTGGAGATGTATAAATAATCTGGTTGTTTATGGGACGTGTTAAACAAGCAGCGTAGCAACAAGGAAGCTAGATACGAGGCTTTTAAAATCAGATTGGAAAAAGTAAAAAGTTATTAAAGGTGATCCAAAGATTGCGACCGTTAAGAAAAAATAGGAAATACGAGAGCTGCCTACAAAAGGGAATTGAAGAAAGTAGGTAAAATACAATTTATTAATGTGGCTTTTGTACAAAACTTAAGTAATACTATAGTAAATAATTATAACATCATAGAAACTTAATAAATGTCATGCTTATTTCAGGTGCAAGAAAGTAAAATCACAGGAGCAGGTACAGAGAGTGTACAGGTACCTGTACTATGCCTGAGTGAGAAAGGCTCAGTACACAGAAATGGAGTGGGCATTATTAGCACATCTGGTGTCGATGAAGGCGAAGACGCAGTATGTACATGTTTCAACGTTCTCAAAGAACATCGATCGTTATTTCCTGAAAAGATACACTCCCCGTCTCACCGAAATACTCGGTAAATATTTTTCGAACCTTGTTCCCAATAATTGCTGTCTTTGATTGTTTCGATCAAGATTTTTGACCGCCACCATTCACCTACCCGGAATGATCCCTTATCTATGTCTTCATTGTCCACAAAAAATAATTGTAATGCAGCCACTGGAATTTCTTCTCAGATAATTGTGCTGAACACAGCTAGCTAACACAATCTTAACTACATTTACAATGTCCAGGAATATGGGTTTCTGGAATAAACGGAACCGTGATGACAGTACACCAAACACGTTCTCCCTGACTCTTCTCGCACGTGATAACCTTTAGTTAAAAGTCCTCTTTTCATGTGTAAAATTTTTCTGGGGAAATTGTTTCAATACATGCGATCGCCCCGTCACCCAAGAAAACGTAAGGAGCTAATGTATATGTGCCAGTCAGTAATGATGACCGTGGTAAACTCAGTTTCCCAGACGTAAAATTTTCGTAAAATTTTGTGTGTTTCAAAACTCCACCATCAGATACGCTCTCTTTTGCACCCGAATGGACATGCATAAATTCATAATTAGCATTGACGACTGCAAATAAAACAACGCTCTAACGTCCCTTTATAGTTATAAAATAGCGATCCGCTTTGTGGTGGTTTGATAATTAACACTTGTTTTCTACCCATACTGCCGACACAATTTGTAAACTGCCACATTGCCTCGAACTGATTTGCTGCTTTTAACAATTCATTTTCTGTGGCGGGAAACTGAAACACAAGCACAAAAAGCGCATCGACCACCAGCCTGTAAACGGGGAGCTACAAATGTGATGAAGAAACAGAAGCAACTGTCGATCGACTGTCGGGCCAACACAGTCAGATCGTCTGTAGGAGCCTTTAAACATATGATTTTTTTTAAATTAAGACTGGGATGGACCCCCCGCATTTTTTTTGTGAAATAGTCGTTTGCACGAACACGCGTATCTCGGTAAATAAATGTTCTGCAGATACGACTTTTTTTCTTCAGAAAAGATAAAAAAAAAAAAAAAACAATTTCCTATGCCCCTATTCTTTTACTTTTGTCATATTAAGTGTATTCTTGAAGAAAATAATTCCTGAACATGGTCAAATATCGCATCTGTAAAGCTTGCCTATGCAGTTTCCTTAATCGGCAAGAGAGAAATACAAAGACACGGGCGTAGTTTAATCTGTGGTTTCTCACCGCGTGTACTAAAAGCCCACTGTTACAGATCAAATTCGCACAGTACAGCATCACGACGGAAACACTGCACGCCTCGCGCGTACGAGTGATGACTAGGCGTGCGTGTTAGTGTCGCCCGTATCGCTCCCTCGCTTCTTGACCTTGGACGCGGTGTTCCCGCTGGGGTCTTAATGCCGTTATCGTAACTCAAACGCTCGTGTAAAGTTGGCAGCGAACTAGGCAAAGTACGCAGTTTCCATGTTTTAAGTCGCATTAAAAGTGTAACGTTTAAAGTTTACATTTTAACACATATAAATTTTCACGCGGGCTATGTCTCTCTTCAGCAGTGCATTTCACTGTATTTTTATGGGCAGTGTTTTAGATACATTATGTAACGCAGGACGCTGCACTTAGGGTCAGTTGCACCAATATCGCCCCCGATCCGAGATCGAATGATCCTAGTTCCGAACCAGAATCCAGTTTGATCTTTGTTCCATTGTAAAAGTGTTGCACCAACGAAATTTCAATTAATCTGGATATCCGATTCGTCGATCTTGGAGAGATATATTAAGTATAAGACAAATTTTGCTATTGGTTCGTAATCCATAACGTCATGGAAGTAGGAGCATTTTTAACTATAGATAGAACTAGATGTGCGATCTTTTATCTGTTTTAAGTGAATTATTGTTGTACGAATTTTACTGAATAGCATTCAGGTACGTATAATGTTGTTTTAATTTTCCAATAAAACAATTAAACGTAGTTCTGTCCGTTGGGGTATTTCAAACTACATTTGTCTACGATGGCTGCTGATCTCGGATCGAGATTTCGAACAGCCAATTTCGGCGGTTCGAAAAGAACTTAATCTCGATCTCCAGTCTAGCTCTGAACTCGAGTGGTGCAATAGTTTTCAGTGTCGATCTTAGATACGATCTCAGATCGAGTTTCGAACCACGATGGTGCAACCGGCCCTTTGTCTCGAAAATAAAAAAGATACACTGCATTCATTTAGTTAGTTTTTTTTTAGTATGCAAGAGTGAAGAGATTTGGGCGGCTCTTAACAGGGAGGTCTTGAGAGCCGATGCGGGTGATTGAAGTGAAAATGGCGAGGCGCCGGGGGGGGGGGGGGGGGAAGCCGGTGGTAGGGGGGGAGTTCCCCGAGAAGTCCCGTCGATCAACGGCATCGTCCGGCACGATTCCCAATTGCGAAAATCCGGTGACCCGGCCGGAGATTGAGCCCGGTTCGCCTTGGTGGGAGGCGAGCGTGCTAATCGCTCAGCCACCGTGGCCCCCAAATATGTAAGAGAATTGGATTATTATTAGAGCTAGTGATTTCTCGCGAAAATATATGAGCACACGGTAGACTTCAATAGCACTCAAAAGCAGTTTGTCTCTTGTCATTGGTTGCTGTCTGCTTGAAAAGGCGTTTTCATATTTGACCGGGTCACTCAGGATTCGGCAACGTCGGCACGTATCTTACGTGAATCGTGTGCCGACAGTTAACTCATGGAAAACAGTAATTCAGCCAGTCAAGATAGGTAACGACCCTACAGTGTTTTTAAATATAACTTGTCTTGAAATTTTTTCGAGAAATTTCGCTACCCCTAGATATAGAAATACATCGAGAAAGACTATAAAGTTACGGTATCAGTTGTGCAGGACTAGGCACGTAGTTGCTATAGGCGAGTCACGGTAAAGTAAGCCCTTTCAAATTTTGAGGCCCTTGTTATTTTTCCTATCAGCTATTTTTTTTTATTCCCCTGCCACTTTTTAAAATAAATATTGCTATGCAAGTAATAAACACAGTGCATAAATTTCACCGGACTCTATAGTTTACGTCTAAGGCTACAATCCAAATGAGATGGCTAAGCTAAGATAAGCATTGGCGCAAAATGCCATTGCTGGGGACAGAACAACAGCACAGGGGTGTATAACACATGTTTAAATATAGTGTTCTCTCTTTATGGGGTAATAAATACAGCCACTTGACGTGGCATGTGCATGATGTCATGCACCGTATTAATTTAACGGCATTGGTAACGCTGAAGTTTCGTTTGGTCTTCACCCGCGAATTCTGTCATGCTTGTGTGTGACGAGTATATGAATATTTCATACCTCGTAGAGTAACAAGATGTTTAATCTCGATAAAACGGTTTATATGTGGTCACCTGAACGAGTTAAACAAGCATTATGATTTCAGTATACGATATAACCCTGTGTAAGAAATTACTTAGATGAGTATGTGACAATTAATTTTAAAAGGTCTATCTACACAGGCAATGGTATAATACGATCCTACGTCGGTTGGCTACATTGGATTCTCGCTGGTTTCTCAGTCGAGAAGTGTCGCTAAAGCAAAAATTTCACACGCACATAGCGTCAGTTTTATAAACATTTTAAGATAAGAAATGAAACTGCATGTTTATGTGATCTCGTATCTGCAGAAAAATTTATAAAATACTGCACGGTAAGTATTCGAAGATGTGTCAAATACGCACGGTACTAGGAACATAAATGTACACCATGGGTTTTGTAAATTACTCCTACGCCAGGTCATTTATTGGCAAAATTAATATTCGGATCAGCTGAAACTCGGCTTGGAACGCATGCGAATGTCAGCTCCCTTGACAGCAAGATGCCAACCAGCGTTATTTAAACCACTGAAATTGAAGCGTTTTATACTAGTCAACCCTCATTTCCCCTGCAAGGGAGAATCCGGGAGCCTATTTTCGTTCCCTCTCCATGCACTTTATGAACTGCTCTGGCAGGAAGCTGGGTCAAGGCCCTGAACGCCTTTTACGGAGCCTGTGGAATGATAAAGCAGTTACTGCTGCACTCCATCTTATACTTTGCCATAAAGTCATGTTGGTTTATTGATCACTAAAAAATTTTTTACGATCTTGTGCTCGAAATTTTTCTCTCTCTCTCTGCTGAGTAAACGTTACGCAAAACCTTCTTCGAGTTTTATGGTGATTGACCTCTGAAACGTCGAATCGAATTTTCGGGTTCGTTAACAGTCGGAAATATAGTGGTGGTATTTTGATAGCGTTCAAGTTAGAGATAAAAGAAATGATTCGTCTTGAGGAAGAAGAACGAGCAGTCGAGGAAAAATATCATGTGTCACATACCGACAATCGTCTTATGAATAATATCCTTAATTTAGCATCAAGTAAGCGAGCAGGCTAGTGAGCTGCAAATTCTAAGTTGTAAGTTAAACTTTTAAGAACAAAATTATTTTTAAATTGCTTGATATGTGATGCTGTCTCCCTATTTTCGGGAAGGCCATAGCTTGTACGGATTTACTCCGTTTCGCAAAATAACATGGAATCAAAAAATTTAATATTTTGAAATTTTGTTTTATAAACTATTATTTGGGGGGAGGGGGTGAATTTTAAATGCTGGGAATTCAAAATACGACTAATGCATATATTAAAAATGCTGTACTTTGAATTAACGTTCAAAAATCAAATTATAGTTTATTTATAATGTTTCTAAACATGAAGGCACCTTTATCTATTGAGAAATCATTACTATGAAGCTCGCATTTTCGTTATAGTCTGTCGTGAGGCACTTTGGCGGAGGACCCTAAGACAATTCCGGAATGGAAATAGTAAATATTACCGTACTCTGCTACCAACTGATAGAAAAAAGATGCGAAATAAACAACGATGCCTGTGTTCCAAAGGTTTGTGGACTGGCAACTCTGCGCCGATAGAGAAAACTAGTCTGTGACTGTTGCCCGTGAAGATAGTCAGCGGCGTTATTTGTTAATGTGAATAAAACAACCAGGCAGTTGTATTTTTGTCTGTTAGAAAAGTTGAACTGCAAAGCGTATTAAATAGATGAATGAGAAATATATAGGCATCACCGTTTATAACCAGACAGAGGATTGGTATTGAATAATGTGTTAAGTTATGTAAAATTGACAGAAAACGTCAAACAAGCGTACATTGAAGAATCAATGGGCAGATGGGCCGTATTCAAGTGGCGGAAGCATTTCGAGGAAAGAAGAAGCAATGCGCAGGATCAGGCGACAATTTGACGCCCAGCAACCTCTGTGAGAACATTGTGAAAGCAGGGACGTTGTTGAAAGCAGAAAAGACTTTTACCTTTAAGTACGTAAATTGTCAATTAAACTGATATTGCTAGGGCACCGACATCACGGTTAATATAGCACGCTGCATCCGTCTTCCTTAAAAAGATTTCATCACTTGAGTAAGGCCGATCAACGAACTGCTTCTTCAGCGTAGCTTGTCTTGACTTTTCCGGCCATTTCCGACACAAATTTCAACAGCGATCCTCTGTGTGGCTATCAATGGTATATTCTTCTCATTCGCCATTTTTGAAGACAATGCATTTTTAACTTTTATCTCTAGCAAAACACGGGGCCACGGTGACTAAGCGGTTAGCCTGCTCGGCTCTCAAGACCGCGATGTTAAGAGCCGTCTAAATTTCTTCACTCACTCCTGCAAAACACGATAGCAAAGCACTCCGTAGGCTACATTCATATGCGAATGTCACAAAATCGGTTTTATAGAATCGACGCAGGTTTACCAGTGTACTGTTACCGGTTGCTAGCTTGGCCAGTTGCAGCAGCCCTCATAAAACACATTTTTAACGGTAAAATAAACAGTTATAAAGCACTAGTTGATGTCTGGTAAAATCTGGACAGCCGGACAACGGCACATGTAACACATTTCAATATTTTACAGTATTTGTAACCACTTTGCGTGTTCAGTTCATATTTGCTTTATTTGAATTCAGAAATGTTAAAAACTTTATTCACTTTCATATTTTAAAAGTTTTGGATGTATTGCACCCAATTCTGTCCTAATAAAATTTATCTAAATAAAAATTTTTACAGTTAATATTTTCGTATTTCCAGTTACTCTGTACAATAAAGCAACCTCTGTTACATACAATAAATATTATAGACCTTGTTGTGGTTTAAACGATGCCGACATAGAAAAGCCAAGGTTTAATGTACTAAGCTCTGGCCAACTCACAAGTGAAAAAAAAAAAGGCCTGATCATAAAAACCCGATTTACATTGTATTGATATACATATTTTGTCAATTATCTGTGACACGTCCACAGAGCTTGTGCAAATAATAACAGTGAAACATTAAGCCGATACTCATGTCATCGATGCTGCATTGTTTTGGCTTTATCGGAGGTCGAATATGAAAGTCCATCATACAACAAAAAGTAGCATGTCAAACGAACCAACCGAAAAGACTGTAATACTATTTTGTAGACATGAAATGCAAATAACTGTTGCGCTGATGTCATTATACACAAAACAATATATAACAACTGCGCAAATGATTGATTCGTCTGCAGACACTTTTCTGAAGAACTGTAATTTACTATCAAT
Source organism: Dryococelus australis (assembly GCA_029891345.1). NCBI lineage: Eukaryota > Metazoa > Arthropoda > Insecta > Phasmatodea > Phasmatidae > Dryococelus > Dryococelus australis. The sequence continues at coordinate 63,180,369 of CM056996.1, forward strand.
ATCACTAAACTCAGTTTCCTAGGAGTTGGCAATGCCATATTTTACCCAAGTTAAAACAGGTAGCCCTATTTATGGTATGCACAAAAATATTCCGTATAATGTAAAAACAAAGCAGTTATGTGGTAAGAATGCTTGCATTTTATTAGAGACAGAGTTGTGGTCAGTATTATTGGTCAGAGTCGTGGAGTATATAAATAATTAATTTTTGTGAATACAATTAGAAATATTTTATTTTTAATTTCCATCTTTCGTGCTCATCGCAGTAAAATCTTGAGTAAAATAACAATGGATTTATAGTTTACTGTAATGCTGGTTGAAATACGAGTCTATAATATGTAATAGACGTATTACAAATATATTTATTACAGTTTTGTAATCCTAGAAAAGGTTTTTTCCCAACAAAATTTCCAAGAATCTTTCTTGTAAATGTACAAAACAATTATGGTCAGAAGCAGCATGGAAGCACCGTTCCCAAACACCGTTCTGATAGACCAAAGTAATATTGCTTCTACTCAGGCTGGGGAGATTAATGTTAAAAGTTTCGCAACCAAAAATTTTCGCTACTATTTAAGCGGTAATGTCGCAAGGGAACCAAATTTTCTGTATTTTCTGCGTTAAAAAAAAGTATAATTATAATAATTCTGAATCAATACAACTAAATAAAATATAAGTGTCTGTCTGTGATTTTCGAATTTTCCACTTTTAATTATTTTTTCATATAGTATAATTGATTACTAAGCCATATATAATGTTAATTTTTTCGTGTATGTCTGTCCATTTAACTAAAAAACCACTGAATGTAATGACATCAAATTCACACAACTGTGTGAATTTGATGTCATTACATTCAGTGGTTTTTTAGTTAAATCCGGTCGGACAGACAGACATATATATATATATATATATATATATATATATATATATATATATATATATATATATATATATATATATATATATATATATATATATATATATACTGTGTGAATTTGATGTCATTACATTCAGTGGTTTTTTAGTTAAATCCGGTCGGACAGACAGATATATATAATAACCCCCGGACCAACTTAGTCTTTGTTTCATTGAGATATTTCAAACGGTTCCGAGAATATGTTAATCAGGAATGTACATAGGTACTGGATTAAGCTTTTCTTAGGATTACTGATAAAAAAAAAAAGCATTGTTAAAAAAACTTCCGTCATTTTTCCTTTCCTTTTGTCTATGGGCTGTCCTCCTTTCCTTCCCAAGAGCGATTCCAAATACCAAAAATGTCATGCGTACGAAGTAGCACAGGAAAACTATCAAAATATAAAATAATTTCGTAACAAAGTAAAATATTTCACTTATATTATTCACGTGGATTAAAATTTTATTTTAAAGTGACCTCTTTGAAACACTGCGCACCCAGCGGCGGAAAGTTTTCCCTATACCAAACTCTCCCGTAAGAAAATTCGTTTTGTTCCTAACAAAAGTAAAAATGACCTTAACCAAAGTAACCAACTAATAGGAACACGCTATCTCTGAAGAGTGTTATTGTTATGAAAGCCCCGCCGTGAACCCGTTACACAAGGTTTCGCCTAAGCGAAGCGACAGTAACGAGGACACAGTTTGGAAAACATGAAAACCAAACATTTGACCAAAAGTGCAACCTGGAAACAGTCAAAGAAATGCGCCTAAGATAACACAGTATGTGGGTCCAGCTAAGTGAGTAGTTTCACCGGTAAGCATGACATCCCCTCGACCAGACTCCACCCACAGGGCACGGCGGGGACCAATCAGAAACCATCACGACGACAAACACACGTGGTGGGGTGAGAAGTGTGGACGGAGCTACGTTGGGCCGGAGGAGACGTAGTCGGTGACTCGAAGGCATGTCCAGGTGCGAGACCTGGTGAGTCCCTCAAACCATGTTTCAACTTCTATATCTTTGAACCAGCTTTCATACCTTTATCCCATCTCTCCAATTGGCCAGGTCCATTGTTATTCATGTTCAATTATAATGGTCATTAATGTTAAAGTGAATGGTCCAAGCCAAATCTTAATTAATTAATCTTTTCTTTTTACTTCAACTACGTCCCATTCCCTTCCGCCATTCTTCCTGTCTTTATATAAAATAAGTCTATAAGATTATACGAAATAATCGTCAAACAGCCTGACGTTGCTTGAAGAGTGGCGTCAACACTTTCGTTGAATCGTGGAGCGGCTGAAGGTCTCACGGAGAGGCGAGTCAAGGCACGTCATGTAGCAATTACGTGGACGTGTGTGTGTGTGTGTGTGGGTGGGTTGTTTCCAGATGCCTGGCGAATTAACATTTAAATGCTGTTCACGATAAAGTGAGCACTTTTGAAATCAACCTTAGAAAATAGTTACTATCCATACCTGCATATATTTTAACGGGCGCACTGAATGATATGCACCTATTTAAGTTGGTGACGATGGGAGGAAAGTAGTTCCATATCTTATCGTCGGATAAAAAGTATTAGGCAACAATTTATGATATTTTTAATTATTTCGTTCTATTTCTGATTTTTTTAAAATTTCATCGAAGTGTGAAAACGAGCAGAATCCTTAAAATATCTAATTTTCTAATAATTTCACAGTTTCACTTGACTGACGCATGAATAAAGTGATGAGGCCCGCGGTAATGTTATTTTTACATAAGGCGGAAGAATACAGAACGTGAATACAAGTAGATATTAAGCAGGACTTTCAAAAGTGCTGAATTTACAGTGAACAGCCTGTACCCGAGTGCGCTGTGTCGGCACTGAAATATATGGCTTTAACGTGATGGCCTGGGGCAGATTCCTTAGTTTCGACTTGAACTATATTGGCGAATCGATAAATTCTGGCATGCACTAAGAAATTTCACACAATAGCGGGCTTACCACCATATGACAACAGTTGGAGTATGTCCTCCTCTTGTGCCTGTGCGTAGTTCGTCTGTCCACAGAGCAAGGTTAGAAGCGTCTTGGTTTAGAGACAGTCATTTGGGACTGCTTGAGTGACTCGCTCAAAAAGACACAACTTGGAGCCTCTTTTAAGTGAGAAAGAGAGTCGTTTCTGTGCCACAACTACTTGAAAACTATTCGATGTGCTAAACGGAAAATAAAAACAAAATTCCATCGGTATTGTGCCATGACTTAGTGTAGAGTCTACAATTCAGGGCTTAAGTGGCCTACCTTGATGTCAAATGTCGATTCTTATTTTCAAAAGACTTTGAAATATTACACTGTAAACTGTTTTTCAAGATAGAAATGAAAGTTTGTATTTTAATGTCAATTTATATATAAGTCTGGTTTGATTGAAGCACAAATGTTGTTGAAAAGTGTTGTAAAGTCAGTTCTCTGTTTATAATATTTATTTTCTGTAAAACAGTATTTTAAACTACATGGACACTGCTGTATCTTTCCTCTTATAGGCTATTCACGGTAAAATGAACACTTTTGAGCGTCCTTCTTAAGATATATTTGTATAAACGTTGTATATTCCTCCGTCTCATGCAAAATTATCATTGCAAATGGGCCTCGTCAATTTATTCATGAACCGGTCAAATCAAACTGTGAAATTATTATGAAAGTAAATACTTGACAATTCTGCACATTTTTACACTTAGATGCATAAAAAAAGACAGAAAGTGGAAGAAATAATTCAAGTTATCACAAATGGTTACCTAACACATTGTCACTCAATGCACCCGTTAAAATATATGCATGCATGCGCAGTGACTTTTCTCTAAGGGCATTTCTAAAGTGCTCACTTTACCTTGAACAGCCTATACCTGAACAGATTGCTGTATTAAAATCCTATAGTAGATGCTTTAATTCTGAGGAAACAGAACACACGCGAAGTTTGTCTATGCTATTTTCCATCTCCGTCACATTATACTTCCTTGAGGTGCTGTACGTGACCTTGAGGAGTTTGTTTTACTAGGGATTTTCCTTATCGCATGATAACAGCAAAGGAATATCTGAAATGCTATTAATTATATGCTTTTATTGGTAATCTGAGCACTTTTGAAAGCCCTGTTTAAGATCTACTTTTATGTACGTTGTGTATTCTTCCGCCGTATGTAAGATTTACATTTCCATAACACTCATCATTTTATTCACGCATCGGTCAAGAGAAACTGGGAAATTATTAGAAAAGTAAATATTTTACAAATCTGCTTATTTTTACACTTCAATGCATTAAAAAACCAGAAAGCGAAAGAAATAATTTACGTTATCCCAAATGGCTACGCAAAACTTTTTATTCGACCTTAAGTTAAGTAATTTCTTTCCCTCCATCGTTACCAACTTTACTGGACTCAATGTCACGCAGTGCGCCCGTTAAAATGTATGCACGTAGGAGCAGTGACATTTATCATAGGTTGATTCCAAAAGTACTCACTTTATCGTGAACAGCCTTTAATTGGCTGGCGCCTTTGAAACCAACAGCTATACGTATCATGCTACTTTTGGTGTATTTGGGAAACACTACGGAATTTGCCATACGGAGTGAGAAAATAAATCAAAGTGGAGCGAAGTAAAACCATCCTGTAGAAATCTTAACCACAACTTCTCGATTGCAAGTCAGAGACGCTACAGTATGACCAAACAAGATTGCTATGAATACATTTTTTCTACTCTGTGTACTAAAACACGTAGTATGAACTCTGAGAAGTTTCAGTATACCTGTACACTTTAATTTACGATACCAGATTATTAACAGCTTCTTAAAAGATTATGGTGAAAAACTTGGAAGCCGTACCAAGTGTATAACTTGTAGTACGTTATTACACAAAATGGAAATTAAAAGCTTTTTCTGTGTAAGGTTTTTCGAAGCACGAGTTACGTGTTTAAGATAGGTCTACTAATTTACACCTTTCGGCAAATAAAATTGTATAAAAGAAAAATGTTCAAATTTTATGTTGTGGAAAATTACGTCAATAATTAATCTAGTTTCAATTTACCCTAGCTTGAACACTGTATTTCTTAGGAAATTCAGTTCGTTTAAATGGCATAAACGTGCTCCGTCATGTTTTATAAAAAAAAAAAAAATGACCATACACAAATATTCTGTCCTTTATTAAGTGTTTCATAAACCTTTGTTATTTACACGGTATATAGATCCACAGAACTGAATAAAAACCGGAAATGTGATATGTGTGTATGTATATATAATATTATATATATATATATATTCGTAATAAAATAAACCACGGAACATCACAAGTCTTGAAGTTAATTTACGGATGTAGCAGTAGATAAAATAAGATTCAAATCGAGGATAAATAAAATATTGAGCTGGTAATTGGTTTAAATAAAAAACCCTATTTAAACTCCATTTACGGTTCCTTTGAACTTTTCTGAAGACCTGCTAAAGTCCGGGATATTCCTCTGCCTCATGCAACAAAGGTTTACCATTCTAGAAAATTTTTACCGCGCTCAGTGTAATGATGTTCTGCATAAGAACTATTTATTATTAGTTATTACCAACACACCTAATTTATCTCTGTTGTTACACGTATTAACTATAAATTAAATATTATAATTAACAGATAAAATATAAGTAAATGTTCAATTCGACAAAAATAAGGTACTTTTATGTTAACTGAAGTATAAAACGCTTGTGATAGGTTAGATAGTTATGAAAGCATCGAAAACTTCATACATATACTTATTGCTAGAGACCTACAAAATTCGCGTTATTATTTGGCATCAGGCTGAATTTCGTAGGTATGTATATACTGGGGCCGCCGTCGTTTCTTCTTTGACTTTGGATAGATGTGAAAGCCCCCCCCCCCCCCCTTTTCTGACTGACCTGTACATGATTGGGAAACACAATTGTGAAGTGTTCATTTATAGGTGCAGAGTTACCCAGGGCGTATCAGATAAAGCATGGTCAAATTACAAACGTCTACCAAAGGTACACGTGTTTAAAGTTTAACTTGTCCCCAAATAATAACGAGAATTTTGAAGGTCTCTATTTACTACGCATGTGCGTTATGGCTGCATGAGCTGCTCCAAGAGGGGCGATCATCCTGCATTCCGCAACTTTCCTGCGGGCTTGCAGGCTGCTTCACGTGGTAACGGTTCGTTGAATACCACGCGTCTCCCGCTGCGCTCAGGAAAATGGACTTGATTCAGCGACATTGTCGTCCCCTATCTCATGACTCACACTTATTTTAAATAGCGGCTCCATAAACAAGACTAAGTAGCTCCAGTAGGTGGCGGTAGCTGCGTCCGAAAACATTACCTGCGAGCAGGCAGCTCAACAATATTCCCGCATCGATGTTACTAGCCACTGTCTCTTGCTGCAGCTTGCACGCTTTTTTCTCCACACAGGTTTCTTGAAGATAGCTTGGAGCAGCGTCCTGCGGACTCTAGTCGACGCCTCAGATACTTCCTCTTGCTAAAATTTTCATTGTTTATTGGCGCAGAAGACTGTTTTACTAAGTGCAACTGATGCTGTAATACTTATTCTACAATCCTTGTATTAGGACTACATACTATTTACTTTACCAGAGAACCTATGATATTGAATGAATTTAACAAATCAGATTTTTTTTTTGCGGTGATACACAAGTTGTACAAACTGCGCACAACAAACTAGAAATTTATCTTTTGTTCACATAAAACAAGTTCCGACACCCCAATGGTCCGCACTTATGTGCATAAGAGGTTGAATGTCTTTGTGGCTGCTTATAGTGTGCATAATGTGCGTTGGCACATTGCGGTCCTTCGCGGTCGCCCGTATAAAAGCAAGTCATGCCTGATGCTGCTGAACTACGAGATCACGGGACCACCAAGTAGTCCAACACAGCGTTGGGGGCTCTGCCCGGAGGCGAGCTGGAGGGATTCCCCGGCGATGCAAGGCGCCATGGCGGACGCCATAGGTGTTTGAATAACAGGGTGGCGAGAAGAATCCAGGGCAAGGTTGGCTGCCGTGTATAAGAGGCCGAACGTGCACCGCACCCCCCCCCCCCCCCCCCCGACCAGCCACAGACTGACCAGCCATCCACGCTGCCGAGTGTGTCGTCCACGAACTGCCACGAGGCGTCAGGGTCGACGCCAGCAGATGGTCTTCACAACTCCACGACGAGACGAGGGCCCAGCGGATCGACTACCGAATTGTGTGACTGCGCGTCGATGAACAGTCGCAAGAGAGAGTCTGTATTAGGTGCAGGAAGGGACAGTCACGCTATGCAACGTCGTTAGGAAATTGGCATGAACATTAGGCTTAGGAAAAGTCAATTTAGCGGTAGGCCAACAGGATTATCTTAGGTGGAAGGAGAGATTAGACAGAGACTTGTAGAAGAGTTAACTGTTGAAATAATTAATGTATAATTAATGAGAATCCATACATAGCGCCGCTTGCCTTGTATTTAATCAGCTATTATAATTAGACTGAGAGTACGCACCCCTTACTTGTTCTAAGCTTAAATAGCGAACCAGAACAACAGTTTGTCTACCGGTACGATCTTACATACATATTTCTGCTGGTACAGCGTTAAAACTCGTCCTTGCAAGCGTCAGTTGCATGGTCGAGCGTGAAAAGTGAAATAATCGGCATGCCTCGCATTGTCAAACTCCAAAACGTTTCATTCCTGTCGGTTGCCTCCTTGTGGTTACAATTTTTTTTTGTACCGAAGAGTGTATTTCCTATATGTATTATTCATAATGTTTTCTATATTATTCCAACACATGTCGCTCACAGGGAACTTTTCATTACACATAAGAAAATGTAATATTTTAAAAACTAATAAAATAACCACGTATTGATTGTAGTTTGAACCAGAACCAAAGGTAGTCTTGCAATAATAATTCGTTACGTATTTGTGCGTAAAACACAAGGGAAAAGTTAGAATACATTCGTTTTATATTTCGCATGACGCAAACAAATAATCTCAGTTTTTTTTTTCTGAGGGACCGTGGCGGCTGAGCAGGTAGACTACTCGCCTCCCACCAAGGCGAACCGGGTTCAGTCCACGGTCGAGTCATTCTCGGATTTTCGCAAGTGGGAATCGTGCCAAACGATGCCGCTGGTCGGCGGGTTTTCTCGGGGATGTGCCATTTCCCCCACCTTCGCATTCCGGCGCTGCCCCATTCTCACCTCAGTTCACCCTCATCGGCTCGGAAGACCTTGATGTTAAGAGCCGGCCAAATCTCTCCACTCCACACTCCCGTACTGGCAAAAAGTACTTCAAAATTCCAGCTTTAAATTTTGTTACACGAAATTGAAAACGTAACTCTTCCAGTTAAAATAAATTATCCGGAGGGATGAGACGAAAATAATTTCGTTCGAGGGAAGGTCCGTGAGATAGCTGCCCAAGTGTATAAAAAAATCTGGTAGATGGGGAGGTAATACTGAGCAGCGGCAATTCGATGATGCCTGTTAATCACCAATTAAAATCTTTGCAGCCCTATTGTAGTAGACTGTCTCGCTCCCATGACAATACAACCCTTTCGGATTCCCTGCTCTCGTGTACCCTTTTCCCCACGGCCTCCCCCCTCATGTTAATTAAGTGGGGTCGGTTTTACGGCGATTGGATATGCTGCAGGTTCGCTCCCTTCCGCCCTCACTGCCATGCGGCACGAGCAGGGGGTAGACCCGCTGAGCAGATGGGCTGAGGTCACCCCTCCGTGCTCCGCTGGGGTAGACGAACTTCCTGGAAATAAAAACGCGGCTCCACGGTACTCCGTTGCCGCGAGAGAAAAATAGAATTAAGGGTGGTGGCTGCTATCGGGACTAACCACGTGAGATCACGCTCTGCTACAAGCGCCTGACGTCTTGCCGCGCTGTCAGCGTTCCTTTATTCTTTTTTTAAGGCGGGTAATTTTTGAAATTTCGTTTAAAATTTCCAATTTCCAAGCAACACAACTGCCTGACGCTCATAATTGAATAAAAAAAACTTTTAATCAAACTAAATAATTAAATCTCTGCGTACCATTTTCATTACACAGCTTTCAATGAGCGCAAGTGTAAAATGTACATACGTTCGAAAATATAATTTTTAATGTATAAAAATTTAGTCTTATGTTCCAGAAACATTTTGCCTGTCTGTAGATCCACATAGTTTATATAAAAATGTTTAGATCAAAAGTTCGTTATACATATAAGTTGCAAAGAAAAAGAATTTATTTTACTAGAATACGATATGGGACCAATTATGTTTTGTGAATAACCTTGCATTATTCGCAGATAAGTTCATACTGACCATGAGTTTTCTTCGGTAGGAGAAAAAAATTTTCCACCATACGCCTAATTGGAAATGTAGTTCTCTTATGAGGAAGGCAAAAATACTGTATATGACCTTGTCCACAAGCATAACAAACTATTATTTTACGCATGGTTTCATCTTTACAGATAACGCAATTAATTAACTTTATGTTTATGGCGTCAAACTTCGTGTACGGCATTCAAAACCATTCCTTTTTAGTATTATCAATTATAACTCTCGCTTCTCTTATAAACGTTCCTACCTTTTATTTTTTTTTAAATCTTGGTGCCACTAGATTGCGTTGTTCGAGAACAATAATAAATACTCTACTAAAATCGCGTTATAAACTTGTGTTGGTTGGACATTTCTTTAATAAAGCAGTAACACAAAATATTTTGTTCTTCCTGTTATCTGTAGCGTAATACAACTTTTGGTTGCGGCAACATTACTTACAGGCTTTATTGACAATAACACTTCAACAGTATATTTGTATTGTTTGTAATATAAGTGTTTGTAAATGGTTAACATTGTAAACTTTTTCACTTAATTAATTCTACTACTACTTAAACGTTTAAAGAAATACCTCAAAAGGAATGTTTTGTTGCAAGAATATTAGATTTTCTTCTTCGTATAGCAAGGAAACATCCCAGCTTTTGGCTGGAGCGGTTTCGTGAAACCAATGAAAACCGGAATCAGGAGGGCGTTTAAGTAATGAGTAAAGGATCACAGTAATTGTTCCTCTCTCCAAACCAATGGCAAACTTGCAACGATACTGTTACAGTTAGCTAGTAAATAAATACGTTAAAATACTCAAGTATTCTTTTGTGTAGTAACAAGTGCCTAATAAGCAAATGTAACGAGATTATATATCCCTAAGCCCAATTTCAAACCAAATAAAGTGAATATGCAAAGCGTAAAAGTTTTGATTTAACATTTTAATGACGTTACAAGGAATGCTATTTTTTAAAAGTAAATTATGGCCCGTGCATAGTATTATGTACATAATTGCTTCAGCGTCACATTAAAAACTATTTGAAATAATATGATTAATTTTTCAGGAAACAGTAATATTGATGTACCAATTTACGACTTTGACATTTACGCTTGTCCTAAATGTGTAAGGGTTGAATATAAATAGAATAATATTAATATTTACTACTTTTCAAGAGGGCACATGCTTGTCAACACAAGGAATTAAACAAGTAATACAATTAATCTATTAGGTCGACATGAAATAAGCATGTCACTTAATGGTCATGCTTGGAAAATCTTTTGTCGGTCTATGCTAACAATAAATTTCACAGATGCCAGCAAATGATGTTACGTTAATCCTGGCCAAAGAATGTATTAAGGTAAGACAAGTTACTGGACATGACTAAGTAGAGAGGGGAGAGTTGGGATGGCTGTTAATATATGGAACTAGAACACTGATGAGATTGAAGCGATGTATGGAGCAGCGCCGGAATGCAAGGGTGGAGGAAACGGAAGATCCCGAGAAAACTCGCCGACCAGTGGCATTGTCCGGTACAATTCCCAACTACGAAAACCCGGGAGTAACCTCGCCGGGATTCGAGCTTGGCTCATCTTGGTGGGAGGATATCGCTCTAGCCGCTGCATCACCGCGGCCCCAACATAACAAATGATTAATCGTTCAAGACGCAATTAATGCACTTCAGCAGCCTAATTTTAGTTTAAATTAGCCAAATGGTAACAAAAACATGCCTTTGTTCACTTGTGACTGCTGAAAATGATTCTTGCTTGCCAAATGTGTTGAGACTCTATAATAGCTACGTGATATGTGATATTTAAGTTTAATGTCTAGGATTTTATTTTCCAGCACGGCGGACAAAAGAGGTTTTAATATGTGTACATATTTAATGCAAATAGTAAGTTGCTCCAGCATTCCAAGTTAAGTTCAAATAGGTTAGTAGTTTCTGATATGTACTCTCAAACGTATTTGTTTTCTTTCCAATTCGAACAATATTAAAAAAAAAGAAGAAAAAAAGGCCTGACTAGAGAGACAACATTTATGTTTACTTTTTGGCTATAAATAGGCTATATAAGTAATTATAATTGTAAAACATATTAGTAATATGTCAATTACGTTGATATTATGTGGTAATTCGCCACAATTGCTTGCGGTATTTTTCCGTGCATTGGAGTTAAATGGAGAATGGCGAATAAGTATAATAGAATTTGTTACTTACACCAGCACATCAAACATTAATATGCACAACCAATCATTTATGGCTAATATTGGTGATAAAACATACAAGATTGTGATACCAGTAGGATCTTATGAGTTGGAAGACCTTGAAACATTCATTAAAGCGACATTGCCTGAAGATATACATTTCAGACTACGTGGAAATCCAAATACGTGAACTAGAGCAATGCATAGTAATGTCGATATCGATTTCTCGGAAGACAATTCAATTGCAAATATGTTGGGTTATGAATGGAGAGTATATCCAGCAAATCAATTACACGAATAATCAAAACAGGTTAATATTTTGTCACTAAATGTATGTTGTATAAATTTTAATACTGTAGGCTGTTCATATTTCAATCGAAAACCGACAAATAAATTACATGAATTCATGAATGCTGTATCTCCAGGATATAAAATAATTGAAAAACCTAATACATTGATATATCTTCCAGTAACAGTGAATCAAGTTGAATAAATAGTTGTTACAATTGTCGATCAAGAGGTACACTTCTTAATTTTAGAAACAAAGAAATTAGCATTGATTTACACAAAAGAAAAGTCATATAAACACCATCATTCTGCTGTCATTACAATCATAATGGGTATTGTGTGCAATATTAAATTCGGATGTAAAGTAGGTGGTTCTTTTAAGAAGTATGACGTCAAGGAACACATTTCGAAGAAAGAAAGTATAAAAAGACATAAATGCAAATATAAAACACTCATTTCAAATAAGATACCCATGAAGTAAGCCCGAGGCAACGAATCGTATTTAAAAAAATTGGGATATATTTTTAATAGAAATGGAAGACATACTAAATGTCGAAGAACCAATCACTTATGAAAATGCAATAACTAATACGCAAATACATGTGTATGAACCATTTTGAGCAGACCCATAAATGTTTCCTTTGGAAATAAGGATTTCAATACAAAATCATTATATTTACATGTTACCATCGAAATCAAGTTAAAGATTTCGAGGAACAATTAAAAAGACAGCCGATGCAAGTAATCCAGCAACTACAAAAATTGTAAAAAATGGAATACTTAATTTAATCGACAGAATTGCATAACTGCTAAATTAAGGGGAAATAGATCAAACATGGAATGTTGGAATCACTTCCACAATACATAACTACCCCTCAGCAACTGTATACGATATTTAAACAGGGCTTATAGTTGGGTGGAACAATGCTAGTGATTACTCACTACAAATAAACCCAGGTCTAAAACACAAAGTTGTTATACCGTTAAGTATGGTCTTGGGCTTTGCAGAAGACTACAAACATGTAATATTAAATGCTAAACAAGAAATAGTTATTCTATTTGGCAATACTCATTTAAATACTCAATACGATGCCGCTAATAACGGGGAAGGTGTGGAATGATTGATGCCACATATTGAAATTAACACTCATGAACTTGTAACATTTTTTAAATTTATCGAAAAAGTGAAGAGTCTAGATATTCCACTCAGATTGTGGGGTTTAGAGGCTTTTCCCAACACTGCCAATATCACAAAAAGTCATTTGGAATGTGAAATAAATTTTTTTGTTGGAAAAACCAAGCTATGTTGTCATTTGTTTTCAAACATATCGACAAAACAATTTAAAAGCAGATTAGTCAGTATTCAATAATTGTGATATGGAAAATATCAAACTGTATCTAAACAGTCAAGCTTATCCCTATGTGGATTTAAATATGAACTTTGCCAGTGGGGAATTTCTTATTTCGTACGAGACATACTCAAAGTTTCAGGAAACATATTATAACAAAATCAGTTCACTGGTCCTAGAACCCGAATCATGTATAACCAGATGAATGTTATTTGTGTTTGATGTCAGCAAACAATAAGACAGAATTACCAATGGCGTGATTGATTCACAAACTGAAATCTTTGCAAATGCACCATTTTGAGCAAATACACATGTTCATGCTCTTATAATTCATGACAGATTAGTGAGTTACAATGTAAGAGATAAGATGGTGAAAATAACTAATTGAGTTAGTAGGTGACAAACCATGGCTCCGACCAGATGTTTTGCAATGTGCAAGGATTTCAGTTTGCAGAAAAAGAATTATCATTAAAGAATTCACTAGCACTGATTTGGAAGACTAAACAACTGTATTCAGCTTCAAATCACCATTTGACTTGTAATATATAACTTCTAAATAGAAAATGGGTTACCAACCATCACCATGGTTTAAAATGGGAGAGTGGATGTATAGATTATCAGAACGTTGAAGATATTTTCAAAAATTACCTAAATAATTGTGAAATATATATAGGAGGAGTTGAGCGTAAACATATTTTCCAAAGTGTGTGTATAATCGGAAAGAAATATATAGTCACAAAGAATACAATTGACCTTCGTTGAAACAATTATGTAAAATCTGTGGATCTAATTAATGCTTTTCTCTGCAGAGGGAAACTCAAAATTAATGTTAAGTTGGGAAATAAGCACTGAATGGGGTGAAACAGAATCTGATGATTCTCCTCCCGAATCACTTTTGGATATTAGTTGAGTCATATGCTATTATTTAGAATGAGTGCAATTTACTATAAAAAGTATTTGCTTGTATGTTATCCACTAGTTCGTGAAGATGAATCCACAAGACAAAGAAATCACCTGTTCGTGCAAACAGAAATCAAAATGTAAAGCGAATATTAGCAAGTTATTAGCACACTGGAGTAAACCATTTAGAGTTTGTCTCGGAAAGAAATAGTTTTAGTATCTTTGTGACATTCCTACTGTAAAATATGTCTTTCTTCCACCCAACTGGTATTTGTGTGTCTGTTACCGCTGGAAACTCTTGTTTGTCTAATGGAATAATATATCATTTTGGAGAGATATGCGATGGGCTGTTTCATTACAAAAAATATTCAATGTCCCTGGGAGGGTGAAAAAAGTAATGATTTAATATCTTGTCCAGATCTGAAAAAAAAAAGTCCTGTATAACATATTTGTCCGAATACAAGTCTACCAGTGAGCATCGAAGAATTGTAATCACACTTTAATGAATCTTTTCCTGATTTACCAGAATGTATAATATTACACGCACCCGAATACATGAACAATTATAATAATCAAACAGATGAACATTCTATAAATATTGCCAAGGAGAAAATGAAAAAGATATGATGTAAAAATGTTTTTTTAACCACACAGTGATGAGAAAATGTATCCTGTAAGCAAATGTACCGAAGTTAATGGTTTGAAACTTTTTTTTTTTCTGTTTTACTGACTTTACAAATGCATGAATTATAATATTCCCATATTCTGGCTATCGAATGTTAAATAAACTTTGCATGTATTTAACATTCACATCTAAATGTGTTTGCATATAAAGGTTTGATTGCGAGATAGTGATGAAATAAACCTTTACTAATTTGAATGTGATTTAATACATAAAACCATTTATACATACATTCTAGGATTCAAACATCTTATGTTTAAAAAATGTACTTTTAACACCTTCTACAATTCAGACATATTGTGTTTAAAACGAATAATGTAATACGATTGCTTCCTGGATTAGCCTATAACTACCTATAAAACATGTATGCTTTACAGTTTTATTCTAATCTTTGTATAGTACAGAATAAATTATGGCTTTGCTGTGTTGCTTCTGCAGTAAAGAATTTACAGATTTGTGGAACTTACGTCATGAAAGAACGACCTGCAAGATGAACAGTTCGACTGTGAGTTTTGAATGTGAATTCTGCCAGAAACAATTTTTTTGGAAAGATGCTTTAAAGAGACACTATAAAATCTGCAGCAGTGTTTCTACACATCCACATCCACATCCACATCCACATCTAAACCCACATCCTTATCCACAGCCATATCCACAATCTGGTCCACATCAACATCCACATTCACATCCGCCTCCACAATCTTGTCCACAATCTGCTCCTCAGTTAGCTCCTCAGACAGCTCCACATACTCCACCTGCTGTCAAACACTTAAATTTTCCAGCTCCACCCACTGAATTACCTCCACAAATTCGATATGTTAATTCAGGGATGAAAAGTAATTTGATTTCCAAGTCTCCAGCTTCAGTCAAAAGTTCATTATCCAATCTCAGATACGAGATACTGGCTACAGCATTCGTGGGAAGACTAATTGACATGGAGATAGTTAACGATAGGCTTGACAGTGATGTGGACTTTTCTTGTTTCTTTGAGTGGTGTAAAGTCCCCTTATTAAGCTTAATAATGGCATCACCCCAGCTAGTTAGACTATCAATTTCTGTAGCGGATAAGTATTTGAAATCCCTCACGGCAGAGGAAGACGTTACACAAACATTTCTTTAATGGATCTACATATGAGTCAATACCGGTCGTTCACTGCTGGTGGTAAATAATCCAAGTTTATTAGCTATTAGAAGACTTGTAATCCGATTCTGCTCCATACTCACCTCGTTTCACCGTCATCGTCTCTCAAGACCTCAGTTTCGAGAACAACTAAAATCTCTGCACTTGCTCCGATGTACAGTTAAAACATTCTTGCTACAAGGTTTTAATACAAAAATAAATCCGTAGATTATTCCTTTTCTACGAAACCCAGAATATGTATAGCACTTCTGAACTGCGAGCCTTACTTCATATCAGTGTGATGTGTACGTCAAACTTTACACTTCTTATATTTCAGTGCTTCATTCAGGCCACTGGTGTATCCTTGTTGTTATATCATAGCATTCCTGTGTACATTTTCTTCAATTAAACTGCCAGCTGTATCAAGAGTGAAGCAATCAACTGACAGGTAGTGTCTTAAAATAACTAATCTGAAATTCTAACAACCAAAGCCCCATCAAGAATCCGCTGTGTATAACAACTTCTCACAGATTTGCGAGCAACGAGTTCATCTTCCTACAGCATCAACCAAATGTTACCAAATTCACTCCCAGAAAATAAGATTGAGTGTTTTTTCTGTATATAAATATATATTTTTTTAAGAAGCATGTGATTTTTTATATGTAAATAAATATTGTGTTTATTGGAAAAATGGGATGTATTAAAAATTTATTTCAAAGTGAATGTGTGTTTGATTTATCTCCAAATTGTAGATCTGAAATTTTATGAAACATATATCTTAGAGAAATGAGTGAGTCCATGTTTTTGCAAAAATATATTTGATTACTTTATCCAGCAGGGGTAGTAGATTTGTTTGTGTGGATAACATTAATTTATTCACGGTGTTACCCTTTTCTACATGTATATATTAAAAATGGTACTTCAACATAACAAAACAAAAATTACCTGGTCAACTGATATGTTTTAAGTGAGCAGAAATATTTGGATGTGAACTGAATACGTACTTTTTCCCTCAGTCGGTTTAACAAGTGTGTTCACAAGAGCTGGCGAGTCACTTTGTCGGAGTGCTTTCCGTAACAGCGAACAATACTGTTCTGCTGTGAAATCAGTTAGCTTGAATAACATCTAAAATAGCGAAATTGTTAATATTTAAGACAGTAAAAACTATGGAGATTCGCAAGGAGTTAACGATTTTGCGTATTAACAGAAAACAAGACGAAATAAATAATTTAAATATAGTATACTAATTTTAAAGGCAAATGTAAAATGCAGTTAATGGGCATTAACAAACACGAGATATTTAAAACACAAAGCAATGTTATTTACTCAATATCTGCCTTTATAGTGTAAATCACTCAATTTAGTGTTTATTCAGAAAGTAAATGTGTATGACACTTCGCGTGAAGCTTGTAGGACTGCTACAGCTGGGGCAAGTACAAAGAATTGGTACCAGCCCTTGTCCTAAGCAAGAGTTCTGCTGGTCGTTTGAAGACAGTTTGCTAGGGTGTTGCATTCCCCATAGACAAAGTAAGAAATTCATCCCTCATCGGCTTGTGCTCTGTTTCAAGACAGAAAAAAGATAGTAAAGTTGCATCAGACTATAGTGGCGACCCATCGTGTTTACGAAATCCCAACGACCCCATGCTTCGCCTGACTGCTAAGACAACCTGCAATGCTTGCTAGGTGATAATATTATCATTCTGCTCGGGGTTAACACCTTGGTCACAGTCTTTGTAGAAGTATTTTTCTTACGTTTTTTGCGTATTTAATCTTGGTAACATAAAATATGATGGGATTTAGAATATTTTTATCCATGTTAAAAATATATTTCTTTTTTAATAATCGTCGAGTAATGTTTGAGTTCAGTTTCTCTACTAGTGTTAATTACGGAAATCAGTAATACTTTTATTTCGATAGCTTATAGTGTAGAAATCTTTCCCTTTATTTTAAAGTTTGTGCATGTCTATTATTTCTTTTAAATAATCTAAATATCATTCGGATAGGATTCGAAAATATGTTTTTTCGAAGCTAGTCTACGTGTGTTTGCTATGAGAATTTTGTTTTTAAACTTTCCCTGTGATACGTTTTCGACGAAGTTTGTGTTAAAATTATTTCGGATCGATAAACTGCATTTGCGGTAAATAACTTAGTATTGATTTCATGGTTTTTCCTTCCATGAAGTTGTAGGAACTCGAATCTATCCTAGATTTATTCAGTTTGTGACAAATTTATGTGGATAATTCATTCGCCTAGATCGTGATTAGGTAGTATTTGTATATTTTCTCAAAATTATGTGCAGTAATTAAATAGTGAGAGGTGTTAAAAAATTTATTCGATGGAAAAAAACGTTCAACTACTTGAGAGTGTAAATGCAAGGATTTTCCAACATCTCCTGCACACAAAGGTTTGAAGGTTGTTGGCCAGCTCCAGGTATGGTGAGTCGGGGGAAGGGGCTGTTGGGGAAATAAGTCAGAGAAGGAGACAGGGCAGATTTTCGGGAGAGTCCATTTGTCATGGTTAAAGTGTAGTTTTGCAAGCAAATAAAATTCTCGGAAGAGTCCAACTTGGTGTCTTGAGGGGTGTTCTAGCAGTTGGAGACTCCCTGAAGCTGTTGTCAGACAAAAGACATTTTCTGCCCTGATGACGAGGAAGGGGGTCGGGGGTGCATGGAAGGATCATGTCACTCTGGACAAGGGGTGGAGGGTAGTGTGGTTGTCGCCATCTTGAATCAGTGGAGAAAACTGAGAATCGAGGACAGACGGGTGACTGACCCCCAGGACCTCGCACTCCGATGAGGGGCGGTAGGGGGCGTAGGGGTGGTTGGCATCATTGAGTCGGGCCAGCTCTGAGGGGTGCAGGGTAGGGTGGGTGGTTGGGGTGTGAGGGTGTGGCAGGCAGGCTTCCTCCGATGTGCACACAACTAATCAGATGATGCCATCTTGAGAAATTACCGAAAACATTTGACGATTGTGGGCAGCTCGGGGAAGTGCGCAGTGACGACGGGCGGGGAGGAGGTGCAAGCTGGTTTCTTGACTGCAGGGTACCTCAGACTTGGCCTGGAGGGGAGGGGAAAGGGAGTTTTGGAGCGAAGTGACCTCATCTATCTCACTCTCTGCCATCTTCCGTCGTTCATCAATGTTTGTGGGAGACAAACATGCTAGTCATCAGCTCCTTCATAAACACCTCACCCCTAGACACTTGGCGGACGATGAGGCCACCCTCTGGAGTTACCGCACCAGAGACCATCGCAGCTATGGACCATCTCTATTGTGGTACCTACAATTTAATATAAACATATTTTATCATGAAAGCATAAATTGTTTTCACGTGTTAACTTATTTTTTTTGTATCGATATACTGTGTTTGTGATAAGTAATTGATTTCATTATTTTTCTTCGAGGAAGATTGTATATTCAAATTGTTTGTTTACATTGTGATTATATTTTCTAATTAGGTGTGTGCGATTTACATTTTAAAGTTAATCTTTGTCATAATTAATTCGAGATAATATCGGCATCGACACGAACCTCTTGCTAATCTTCAATTGAAAGTTTTATTGCTTGTTAAAAGTACATAATTTTAAAATACGGCTTCTTACAATACAACAATTATTCGCAGTGGTAAACCAGTTCTCTGAATATGTCGTTAAATAATGCAAGTGAATTATTTATTTATATTTCCCAGCGAAGTGAAATTGTGAATATTAAACATGGCAGAAGGGTAAGTTTTTAAAAAATGTAATGTGAAACGTTTAAGGTTTAGGAAGACGTGATTATATTGTTCGTGGATAGTAACTCATTAATAGTAGCTTGGTAGATTTTCTGGTAGTTGGAAATTACAACTCTGTTGCTTGTCAGCCTACGAACGCACACCATGTATATAAGCATTCGTACATCATAGCATCCAATCATTCTTCTAGTGACCTCTGATGTGGATGGATGTGCAATTTCGGGGAGCTCCTGGAACCATTTGATTATGTGTTTTTTTGAGCTTGGTGTATGAAAATACTGTTTGTTTTAACAAGTGCAGTGAATTTCACAAACATTTACCGTAATTTAAACACAGTTGCCTATCAGACATGCTACACATAACTACTCACAGCTCGACATAAATGCTACTCATTCATACTTCGAATTGACTTATTTTAATGTTTCAGGTATGTGATTAGTCTTGTTTAATTTGTCGTAAGATATCATTCTCAAGGCTGAATCATGTTGTTTATTCAATACTGACCAGCTGGATTTCGTTTAGTGAGTTTGAACTTGTCTCTCGTGTTATTCACGTAGTTAAAATTCTCTCTTGTGTAAATTATATTTGTAAGCTCGAGACTCACATTATATTTAAGACTCACATTATTGCTTTTATTATTCACATAGTCTTTTGAAGTTTGCGATTCGATGTGTGTAATTTATTCTTACGTATAACACTCTCAATTCTCTAACATTCAATTGCATTCGGAAAATAGATTATTTAACACATAAATCGCATTTTTCAAAGTCGCCTATCTACGGTATACAAGCACTATCCCCCAAAAACATAAAATTACACTTAGGCCACACTTAGAAATTGTGTTAAACACCCTGGAATTCTCTTGTGTGTTAAATATATTCGTAAAAATCGCCTATCTACTACCAACATCCCTTCAAATGCCTCAAAATTAGACAAAATTTAAAAAATTAGCCTTAACCCACTCAGGCACTAAACTCTACACCTATATAAGACATTGCAATCCACCACTGACCACTCCAGTCAATCGACTGCCAGAGCTCCAAGGGTGAGGATGTACCAGAGCTCCTGCAGCCCCCCTCCCCACCCAAAAAGAAAAAAAGAAGTACAACAACAAAAATTAACCCTTTCATATTTAACCCTTTCAACCAATTTAACACTTTCTATTTTTGATCAGATGAAGATAGGAATAAGAAATTTTTATTCGGATCAACATCGGACTAAGATCGGATTAACCCTTCCAATCAATTTAATTAACCCTTTGATATAAAATCGATAATCCGATTAATCAATGTGAAGTAGGACCTGCCCGCCCCTACTACTTTCTAATGCTTGCTATTATCCATGTACCCAAGTTTGACAAAGTATTACATGCATATTGGTTTATGTCGGTTGTGTTTTCACTCTCAAGAGGCCTTATCAGTCAGTCTTGGTTTGGAATATCATGCATCGCGAGGCGTCTTTCTGGCAGTGAGACATAGAGGCATATTCAACTAAACGAGCGTCTCTCTCAAGGCATTTCTCGTCGTGCTTAACTATTTGCGGCGTGTTAAATTTAAGAACATTTTCACCCTCTCACCGGCAGCAGCTTCTTTACTATGCTGCTTAATCATAGCAGCGCATTTACACAAAAACCGATTGAACTTATGATAATGAATATATTATGGTAGCCATATCCAAAATTATTCAATTAAATTGTTATCAAAGTGAAACACGTTCGCACACCTCTGTAAAGTAATACAAAAATAAGACAATCCTATGTAAACACACACTTGTAAATATTTGATCACTTACATTCCTTATTTTTGTTGAATTCTCAAAATGTTGATACAGTTATGTTTACTTTGACTGGGGCAGTACAAAGTATATCGATATCTGACCTGGATTTTTATATAATTCAACGAATGCAGAAAATCCCATCTTCAGCCATCACTGTTCGTTTACTTTTAAGTAGGCAGTCGGAGCGCAACACAGAAAAAAAAATACGTTCTGGTTTACTTAATACGCCTTTTACTTTGATCAGAAAGTGTCTGCGATCGGAAAAAGTACGGAGACAATGTAACTACGTACAGAGCTGAATATTTTTGAATGATGTAGTTCTCTGTCCTGTGTGACCGCTGTCTTAGTTACAGATCGTTAGTTTTCATCTTAAGTTTAATACTTGTTCTTGTATTTTTAATGTTATTGATGTTGATAATTGTTGTTGACCATTAAATGTTGTACATCATTAGTAAGATGTCCATTGTATTTTTCACAACTTTTCCTTTCGATTTCGAAATACGTTTGCCTTCTCAGCCAAAGTGCATGAAACCTATATAGTTTACAGTAGCCAACTGTGGTCGTGTTTATAAACATTCTGACGAAGCGCTTTCCAGCTTATCTCGTGTATTACGATGGAAAGTTTACTGTAACTCTTGCTGTTAAATCACATATATTAAATCACAACGCTATTATTAAATGTAAATGGTTACACCAAACTTAACAGGCTTTTCGTAGAACCATTAAAACACTGCAGAAAAGTTTTATGAAATAATAAACACATTAATCGGTTATTCTGCTTATAACTGGTTATGATTAATACGCCACTCACGACTTTCGCGTAACGCTAATGATGAAGTAAAGCCGGCATAAAACGCCACGATATTGAAAAGGCAACACTACCTGAATCGTGAAATATATGAATGAGTGTGTTGTTTGAAGTAAATCTACACAATAATATCTTTTAACTAAGCCCAGCTGCCTCGGGTCTATGGATGAATAATACAATACGATATGTTTATGACTTAATGTGTGTGTATATATATATATATATATATATATATATATATATATATATATATATATATATATATGAATCTATATACGTATATATTTATAAATACATGTGTATGTGTGTCTACATGCATAAACACATATGTATACATGTGTATATGCAAATATACACAAACTCGCACACTCGCTGCATTCAATAAAATATTAAAAATTGAGTTGATATCTATATGTTTATTTATGTGGGCTTACATATTATATTAATATGTTACTTACATAAAATATTCACGTCCTACATCTCAAGCTTGTGTTTTAAAAAATGGTAAAAATACTTAATTGACGCTGATGTATAGTCCCTACAAATATTTCAGTCGTTGACGCAGTTACCACAGAGATCAATGTTAAGGAATTGTGAGAAAAATGAAGGAATAGCTCTAACCTTTAACCGAAAACGAGTTCCATGTTGCTGTACATGATGAGTGACATGGAATATATATATATATATATATATATTTTTTTTTTTTTTTTTTTTTTTTTTTTTTTTTTTTTTTTTTTTTTTTTTTTCCCCATAACTGCCATTAATCCTAGCAAGGGCCACCTGTTTTCGCGAAAAGATTCACGCGGATACTGGGCTTCAATATCGTACGTGCACATTTGCAGCATTCCTTTGGGTATTGACCGTCTGACGTGAGAAGTCTGACTGCTACATCAGAAAGCTAATCAGAATTAAGTTTCTCCGATACTGACTACTCGAGATTCGCGGGCAGGCAGACAAAACGTGCAAAAATGGAAATTATCCAACCACTAAAGTGATTCTGAACTACAGTATTTTTGAACACCACTGATCCTGAAATATTTTCGCAAAAATCAGTTGCATTAAATGTAGTTCGTTTCCTGTATAAATTTTTCTTTTCTACTAAAGGCCTATAATGGTATTTTTGATATTGTTTTGCCACCTTACTTTTAAAAAAGGTTGGGGGCACATATAAACAAAACACGTAGATCTAGCGGTGATGGCGCATGTGCTTGGGTTAGTTCAGGCATAAAAAGGGGGCGAACTAACATTCAGCACAGCATAACAAATTTATAAAATTATAATAACATCTTCAATAATTTAGCTTATAACATATTACTCATAAGACACTTTATAAGTAGTGAAATTCTTTTACTATGGTTTATGGACTCAGGTTATGAATTACCGTTAAAAAAATGAAAGCTTTACTTCGGAAGGACAAGAAGATTTATTATAACTCTCTCTCTTGAGAATATAAAAAATAGGTTTCCACATCATCGGGCATTATATATATATAAAATCTATAAAATTATTCTCATTTGTATACATATCATTTCAGTTGCACAGATTTTGTAAAAACCACTTCATAATTGTTATAAAGTCTACCAGATAAAAACAAATAGGGATCCCGAGCAAACTTTGCAAAAAAAATTACTTTCCTATTTAAAAGGACAAAAGTTATACACGGCCATCTTTCCGAGGAAAAGTTGTGTAAAGGACACAAGTTATTATGAAAAGAAGTTATAACTTTTTTGTTACATTCTGATATTTCTTGGCATGACCAAAGAATTTAAATAAATTACATAAATTTAACAAAGTCCATGTTGAAAGGGGTTGCAAGGGTAAGCAGAGTCCATAAACGATGTTTCAAGGTCGAGGTCGAAGTGTTAGTATAAATTTTCCATGCTAAGAAGAAATAAAATGAATAACCTGTTTGAAGAATTCAGGCTTCGCTCGCAGTCAGGACGATGCTGGGATGGCCGAAAATTACTCCAGAAGGAGGATGCCACACCTCATTGTGAATCTGCTAAACCGAAGCACTCAAGGCTTCATGTCTAGGGCGGTAGTCGGCGACCGCTGCGAGAACGGTTATCAAACAAAATAAGTATTTCTCGCAACAACAAACTGGAAGAAACATTGACGGGGGAAAAAAATTAGCAACCACTTAAACTTACATTTTGCAGTCAAAATGTAATAATACCCCATAATAGTGGAAAACAAGCTTGAAGAGAAGACTTCAATATGTCCTACATGATTATCAAGTCGTGAAATTAGTAAGGGGGGGGGGGGGGTCGTTCGGAAGTCGCCATGGCCAAGGATCGATTCAGGAAGTAGTACAATCGATATATTACATTAAAATTATTTACTAACGTGTGACATTTCATCACACTTAAAATTTGTAACATAAAAAACTTAGTTAAAACAGCTTATTACACACGATAGATAATTATTTCTCCATCATTACAACAGCATTTCGAAAATTTATACTTACACAAAATTAACTTTCATAGATAGGGACAAAATGGTTGGCGACAAAATAATTTCACAGAAAAGGAAAATGTTCACCGCTTAACAGTTTGTTTATCAAAACGTGAAAACTTTAACAGATTGCCAACGGACATACAAAATTAATTATACTCTTTTAAAATTATTTTACTAAACATAGTCATAGATAACAAAATTGACAACTTTTTTGGACTCGTTTTTTGAATAGTTTCAAAATTACAATTTCTCAAACAAATTCTTTATAAGTTACAGTAAATTAATAAAACGTTAAATGTTACCAAATTACACAAATATATAGAGAAAAATTACAGTATCTCTAGCTGGATACAAGTACAAGAAATTAAAGATACGAGTACTCAATAAGGTTAAGTATACGTACATGACAAAATTACAAATGAAAAAACTAGTCGCTGAAACTGAATACCGAAGTTTTGTTACACGGGGAAAACAAAATATTGTTCACCAAAGAAATAAACAATAAAACAACAGAGTATAGACAAAAGGCCATGGAATTCAGGGGCTCCGCTGAAAAACGGATACACACACACTAAAATCAAAGGTTTACCTACTCTCCATAGAAGGCACCAAAGTCAAAAATAGTGGCGAAACTGAATCGCAACATATGCAAATGACCAAAACTTAAACTAAGTTTAGCAAAACGATTAAAACAAGTTAATAATCAAGGTTAGTAATAGTAATATTAAATATTCAAAAGGACAAAGACTAAAATATATTTAAAATGCAAATAGTAAAATCGCTCAAATCAGTCACGACAAAATCAGAACTAGATCTTGGTATAGATTAAGATTCTTAGCAACACATTTTAAGAGTTCAAAAATACAAATAAATAGAGGTGATACATTTAAGGCGGCACATTGTAACCATTACACGATTTCTTTGATGTTATTAACTGTTACAAGTTATCAACAATGTACAATGAAATTGATTTGTCATGAAAGCTTCACAGATTGGGTGGCCCACTTTGAGTTCTGAATTTATGGTCACTTATGTTACAGTATTTTCCGTCCAATAATTAGGTACTGCACATAATATTGAAGAACTGTGTTGATGAAAAACTAACTAGTTAGATCTATTGGTACCAAAACGGATGTATAAAATATTCATTAATGAGTATCTGTTTATATAGCAATTTTGTGTGGATGTAAAACTGCATACCCTAAATTCCATAAAATGCTAAAATGTTCCCAGGAAGAATTTTTTTGATGTCAAGTGCTAACAAGACAGTTTATATATGTTTGTGATAAAATGACATTACAGTTATTTTGGATTAAAATATGTTAGAAATTATAAATTTCGAATTAACTCCGAAACAAAAATTTCATAGTCGTTCCATTAATTAATATCACATCGTTAAGACATAACAGGTCGTTTGTAGGAATGAATTTAGTAACTATGACAAAGCAGTTCATTTTTAGGAATAAATTCTGCAATGACGCTTTGTTTTAATTTTCTTAATTACGGTCTTCAGAACTATAAACATCCGTCTTTCACGCTGACAATTGTTCGTGCTGTGATGCTTCTGTGTTATTTGTTACAGAAATACCAATTGCACTGACGATTTAATGAACTATTATTACACAAGAACGTGTTAAATATGTAGGTATTATTATTTATATAGAAATAGTTGCTAAGAGTAGCTTACGTTTCTCTAGTGAGAAGTAATAAGATACCTTAAAATTAAATTTCATTTTGCATTAAAGCATTTCCGTTAAATAGCCCAGCACTTAATATTTAAAAAAAAATTCTAGCATTTCATTCCCAGATTGCAAGGGTAACTGAACGGTAACTTAGCCCATTTCCTAACGTACGCGTAGGTACACCATACCAAATTTTCGGGTTGGCCAGAATTTAATATCCAGGCCTACTTACATAATGTCAAGAAAATTCCTATATAGTGAAATAAATGAATGTCAAAGCCTCACTGAAAGCACTCTCTTTTAGCTGGTAATAAAGAAAAAGACCCGCGACGGAAAATACTGCTTTGAATTCTCATAAGGATTCTCATAACCTTTTTCCCGGAAATAACTTTATCACTTTGTCCAGTGCTTTAAAGAGGGTTTCCCGGTATGTACACTATCTATGTGCATTTATAATCAATCCTTATCATCTACCTGCTATTAGCTTCAGCTACATTACATTAGATTATAGCCATAATTTAGATGTTTTGTTGTCGAGGAAAACGTAAAACTTAGTCAGACGCTAAAATTAAGTATAATTTTAGTATACATTACATTAGAGAATTTTGACGTCAGTGGGAAATTCATTTCTTTAAAAAAATCAACAGGCGATTTTTCACTTTTAATTTATTCGCAATTCCCTGTAAAACCACACATGTAAATAAATTAATATCATTTTTGTAGATATTATATATATATATGTAATTTAGTAGCAAGTGGCATAGGACTTTCAAATACGGTTTTTATGTTCTGCAGGTCATCCAGTCTATTATTCGTTCGGCCTAGAAAAATCACAATAATGTCTGTAGTAGCTCGTTGTAATTATATCTACATCCCAAAAAAAATTCGTTGAATGAAAGTAATGCTAGTTGTGTTAAGACATACAAGCATATTAATGTTCTTGGTTAACAAAATACTAATCGACTGGGAGGTACACTGTGTCTTTATTCCACGCAGGTATGACACCATTCTGCAAGAGATTAATGCTATTGTAAACCACACAAACGTTCGAATCATGAGGTAGTTGCTGGTGTTCTTGTCGCTATTCCATAATTTTAAAGAACTAATGGACAATTGTTCCGGTCGGTCGATACCTTGGAGCGTGTGTGTATACAGAAATACCAGCAGGTGGTTTTTTCCCCGCATTTGTCAATGTTCGTTTGAAAACCGACCTTTCTATACACCACCGCTTCAGGCCAGTCCACTGTCGGGCGAATAAACCAAAGATAGTGACTTTCACAGTCCTACGTGTTACTTGGTTAATATAAGGTAAGGCTGATAGTATCTTAAGCAAATTAATATTGTCGTACTGTATTTTGTTAATGGTGTAAATCAAAACAAGTAGTTTTACTTAATTTCTTCGCGTTATTAATTAAGCTTCCCTCAAATGCCAATGAAGAAATTATTTCCAAAACAGCACTGATTGAATGAACACTGTCAATTTTCCGCAGTGTTAAAGACTTAGTTTGTGTGTTTTTTTTTAAAGTAAATTTTTTCAGCTGTACCAATATCTGTGACGTCTTTATCATCCAAGGCATAGGATAATTGCTCCCTCCGTGTATTTGAATGCACATACATGCAGTTAATTACCGCTGTGCTATATAATAACGCGAATTCAAAAAGTCTTGTCAAGTCATATGTTAGGGTATAAGCTAAACAGCATATAAAAAAGTAAATTTTTATCATTTATAAATGGCTAGATTGTTCACTTGGATAAAACAAACGCAAAATGTAATTTACTGTTTATTTTAATATTTGATACCAAATTATAGTCATCACAATAGGTTAAAGTGTTTTCATTAACACAAAATACTCCTGCACAAGGAACTTGGTCGTCTGACGTTATAAATCATAAATATATGTGATTTCCAAAGAACATGAACTGTTAGTCAAACACTACCTGAATAAAATATATAAAAGAAAATTACTTTTATCTATCGCCTTTGAAAAATTTGAACAATGTTCTAACATTTATTAATAAAAATATCTCCTTACAATCTAAATTCGAATCAGTGGAAAACCACTGTGTCACAGTGAAAATGGCCCCTCTTAGAATCAGTGAAATTGTTTCACATCACCAATTCAATCAGTGTAATTTTCCCACTGAAACAATCAATAGTTGGTTTTTTACTGATTCTAAGTGGAGCCATTTTCACTGCGAATCAGTGGTTTTCCACTGATTCGAATTTAGAGTGAAGGTCATTTTGAAATAAAATGAAATGTTCAGAGTAAAACTATCAATAGAGTAAAAAATATTTTTGCATGCAGTTATAAAGTTTATATATTCTAAAGCTATTTCAACGTTTATATATATATTCCAGCACAGCTGGCCACACAAATATGTACTTCGGCTCAACTTTCTACCTCATTTAGCAGTAAAGCTCCGAGTAAACAATCAGTGGGTAAATTTGTTGCCTAATAAGAATGAAATGATACATACGTTCACTAGTTGCGCTGTTCGCAGTTTCGTCATACTTAGGAGGAAACAACGAAGTTACATAATGTTGAGTTTGAGCGCAGTCGTAAATAATTTAGGAAACTCAACAGCCAACATCAACAGTTTTCCTGCAGAATTAATATTTTCTATTTCCGATAGAAAAGAAAAAACTATTACTTCCCAAGAAAATAATTGACATATAGGATTGCTTCCTGTTCAACGTTATAAATCCGGCGTGTCTTAATAGAAAGCGAATATTTTCATCTCCCCGATAACGCAATAGTTGTTTCTAGTCAATATTGCTTAGTATCAATAGCAAATAATTTCTGCTCTTTTCGTACTAAAAGGTCTCATAACTGAGACAGACATCTGCGCAGATTAAACCAGCCTATTATGTAACTCCTTACTGGCTAAGCAGATATTTTAGTAACGTTGTTCATTAAATAATTACTTAAACTTTTCTTAATTGAAAGCCATTTTTTTTCAGCCTACCAACATGAATGTACAGTACATAACATTGATTTTCGTTTCGAACGAGAGCTGTTGTTAAAAGTGCTCATCATATTCCTCAGTGCTCTAAAACCAAAATATAGAAGAAGCATTTACTATATCAAGAAAACATTAGGGCCTGTCTTCCGAAACCAAATTCACTTATACAAAAATTACAGCTGTAATCTGAAATATTTATATTGTATTTTTATACTGTGTAATAAATTCGCCAAATCGTTTTCAGTATGCGTAGCTATAATTCAATACTCCGAGGCGTATTTAGTTAAATGTAAACGTTTAAATAACGCTAAATTCGCTGTCCTTTTAAGATTTTTGTAAACGAAAATGAACTGGAATACTTAAAAATAATATCCAACACTGCCAGAATTAGTTAATAAGGATACAATTTTCACTAAACAAATAGAAATTACACCATAACATAATGTTTGTAATTTTTTTTTTTCAGTCACCTGTCATACTGGCCGCATGATTTTTTCCATTGTGGCAGCACTGCTGACAATGTTTGTAACTACCGGTGCACACAACCAACACATGACGTCCTACAAGACATAAGATGTAGAACCTCAAATGGTTATCATACATGTATGATACGCACTTCCGTAAGATTTATACCCTCGTGGTCAGTGTGGATACACCTGAGTCAGAGGCTACCAGCCCGTTCATCAAACACGTACACCACTCTTATTCTGCGCGGGCTATTACGATCAATAACGGCAGTGTAGTAAGTGCCTTAAGAAGGTGCAGCGAAGAGGAACTGGAAGAATATCCAGTACGCACGAGAGTTGCCATTACGGAAAATATCGAGAGAAGTGTCGGATATATTATTGTCACGAAAACAGTTTCTGGCCAGTGTGTAGTTCCTCAGGGTTGGAGCGACTCTTGTGTTCTGGAACCCTAGAGCTTGCTTCCTGGTAATAATAACGGATCGTGAAGGCATTAGGACACCGGCCGTAAAGAGGACCCTGCTAAACTGTCGGAACAGGTATAATGTTCTCAATGCAGAACTTATGTTTTGGAATAGAGAAAATAAGCGCATAAATATTATTTCCGTTAATCCTTTCCTAAAAGCTGTTTCGATAACAGAAGAATATTCGACATTTTTCTCTTCATATAAAAATAAGCTAGGAAATATTCATGGTTATGAAATAAAAGTAACCTATTACCCAGAATATACACATTCAATATTCAAGCAAGAAGATGGAGATATTCGTGCATATGGTCACGATGGAATTATAGGTGCCATATTTGCGAGAAAAAAATCAACTCCACTTTTAGATTCTCAGCTATATGTGATACAAGCCAGTCTCGCGATGACATTATTATTGGACACACGGCACTAACAAAAAGGAATCTGAATTCCACTTCTTATCCTTTCGGTACTATTTGTGTAACAGCTATTGTACCGAAAGCTTTAGAAATACCTCGATATATGAATATCTTACTGCCTTTCACATATGAAACGTGGACAACTGTTATATCCGTAGCGTTTATATTTTTTATAATATTTTTAATCACTCTCACATATTAGAATTTTGCTCATACTGCATTTTGAATCACATTCTTGGATGAAGTCGTATAAGTAACGCGATGAAATTTGCAGGGTACGTAGCTGAATTAGGAACGAGGAATTACTTGAAGTAGGTAAGGAACACGTTTTATGAGAATTTTTTTTAAACATCACCATATGTTATACTCATACAATATAAAACAAATATGCACACGTCTATCACAATTATTCATGTCACCATACCAATATTTATCATGGAACTACGAGTAAACCACAAGACATAGACAAAAAATGCATAGCCCCTAAACTATCAATAATCGCTTAATATACAGAGGGGTGTTTCGGATAGGTATCGAAGTCCTCTACCTCTCTGTTTCGGTCTGACACTACTTCCTGGGGACATTCTGTTTATAAGTGTGTTTGTGTGTGTATGTATATATACACACACACACTTATATACAGGATGTATGTATTTTCGACATATTTTCGACCTATTTTTAATGACTGTCGACATTTGAATTCCATCCTGTAAACACACATACGTTTGAAAAGCAATTTTAGTTGTTTTTAAAACATACCTTACGAGGGTGAAAACATCTAAAATAAATCTTAAAGGACTACTCTACTCTAATGCTTACTAAACAATAAAATATCGTTATGTTCTTTGCTATCAAAGATTGTCTACTTAAAAAGGTACTTATAAATTAGTTTTGGAAATTCAATCTCTAAAAGCGTGAAAAGGTTTAAAATAGGTTTCTGAGTGTTCCTAAATATGGCACTAACCTAATAAGTAGGGATAGGAAAAATTCGCGAGTTCAATAACCTGTAGGATAGACTCCACAGTCCTGTGTGTACTCGAGCCTCAGATGTTTGTTCATTGGCTGCTGCTCCAGAGAGTGGATAATGTTTCTTCACACCTGGCAGTTTCCTCGCAAGTCTGGTATTGGCTCAGAGTCTTCCAAGGTGTGTCTAATAAACTGCGATCCAATTGCAAAGTCAACTTCAGTGTACGCGTGTTTGACGTCTATCTTGCCCTGAAATGAACTCGCGAAATATCCCTATCCCTACCAATAAGGTATAGTTATGCCATTTACTTGAAACTGTTGTCTATATAAATACCTAGAGATTATGTTCAGTATTTTTTATATTCCCCTTTTAATACTGCGAACTCTATTAAAAAGTTATTTCGAGGAATCCTTCAGTAGCTCCCTGACCTGATAGAATATCGTTTTGTGCATTTTTCCAAAGACTGGCGACGTAAAAAGTTTAATTTCCCTTGCAGTTTTAGACAAAGTTATCAGAACTGAGCAGAATAAATAAATATCTCACTTTCGAAGATTGAGCTATTAGTGAAGTAAATAACGCTATATTATATTCCTTATAAGACTCTTAATAAAATGTGTAAAAATCACATTTTATACTGTGGTCAATAATTTCATATATCATTTTGGATGGAGAACGAATTATGATGTAGTGCACATGCCAGTTGCGCATGAACTAATCTGTGTTTTGAAACATCAATTGATCTCTTGCAAACAGAGCTGTAAGAACAAAAAACTTGTGAATCACCTATAAAACTTAGAAATAACATGCGAAGACATTTTGTCTTTGGTTTTCCGACAAAAGGGATCTTTCAAAGAATATAATATTCAACGTAACAGGAACATCTTTCACTAGCATTAATTCACAGAAGACAACAATCAGTTTATCCAATTGTTTTAAAGTTAATCAACAAAGTATGACAAAAATTGCCTTAAAATAAGATGTTACTTGGACTGAGCAACTTTAACAATATGATGAATCATTTGCCTCTCCTGGCCTATCACCAGACAGTATTCTCCTCAAAGTTTGGGCTCCACTAAAGTTCCTACTAATCGTTAACCTGCCAATAAACTTCAACTAAAGCCAGGATCCAAGTGAGGGATTGAAGGTGTAATTGAAGCCAAGGTGTAATTGATGCCACTGTTTTCACTGGGTGCACGTGGGGAAAAAGCTCCCATAATGCTTATACCACTCATTCCATTCAAACACCCTTTCGAGTTTCAGAAACTGTCATTCCTCCTCAATATCTGTTTTGTTATGATCTAAGTGAGGTCCAGGGACAGACGCTAATGGTTGCAGGGAGATATTTGTGGTAGGACTGCTCCTCACATGGACAGCTGTACAGTAGTTTGGTATACTAATGAATATGCTGCTAAGGGTATCGGTAACTTGTAGAATTTACTTGAACACACACTTTAGTAATTGTATTAGTGATGCATTGATTTTCTGTAAAAGACCTTGTGTATTTTTCGGAAGCCTTCAAAGATGCTGGTAGTGTTCATTAAAAGATCCAGAAGAGATTCAAATTTACAAATATTCTTAGTTGTGCTGTAGAAAATTATATTGTTTTCAATAGTATATGTGTTTTGTGTTGTAACTGAGACACCACTTTCACTAGTTATTATATGTATTTTTTTTAAATTAAAGAACATTAATTTTGATAGTTAATGCAAGCAAAATATTTCATTCTTAATTATTTTGTAAAACAAAAGTCAAATGATAACTTAAATCTGTATCACTTTTCATGATTACAATTTAAATTGTTTTGTTCGATTCAACATCAAGTAAAACTATCAGTCTTTAAGAATTTCTCGCACTATTAAAACGTTTAAACCATCGTAAATTTTGTAGCAGAACAATGTAATGTTTTTTTTTTACCCACCTACAATGTATGCTTGTCATTCATGTTGTGTAATTAATCATCTGAACATAATGTTTTTTCACATGTATGTATGTTTTGAAATTAATTGAACGGAACCAACACTGTTGAGCATGTGAGAGAGGGTGGTGGCTGTAAGAAATATGAAGGTACAATAAAATGTATGTATAATTTAAAACTATTGTGTCTTCTTTATTCAACAGTAACTGTCTAAACATACCCCCGAAACATACACGTACTTTTTAATCCATATTATCTTAACAGATGATCTGAAGGAGGAAAGGGCTCGTACTTCAGTGGGGGAATACTGGAGATTGCCTGTTATGAATAGAGAGGGGAGCTCGGCAAGTGGGCTAACGTGTTACTATTATACCAATGTGCGCAGCTGGGAGGATGTAACGACTGGGTAAGTGTGGGGCCGTCTCCCGCTCCCCCCTGAACAATTATGACCTAACTTTATAAACTAGCCCGCTGCCTGCCACTGATTAATCTGGTCTCGCCAGTCAGCCAGCAAGTGTGTTCGTTTGTTGTCTCTCTCACCACATCATGCACTGTCCCAGTGCCTGTTCGTCTCGTTAGCCAGTGTGTCGACTTTCACCACACTCACTGTCCCAGAGCTTGCTGTTACTGTACTTTGCTTCAGCACGTGTTCTAAGTATTACATTCAAATCATGTTGCTGTTTTCTTGTCGGCTGTTCACAGTAAAAAGTGAGTATATTTTTGTGGTTCCAAGTAGTTTTCCGCCAGTCATCATAAGTAAGAGTGTATTTCGTAGGTGATTGTCGAAGGGAGGGCTTTTGCCTACCTATGGTGATGCTGCTTCGTGCAGGATGTGTATTACTTAAATTCTAATATTTTATGTAACAAGTTAGTTAAAGAACATACTTACTTTGTTTAGAATATGACCTCAAAAGTACTTACTTTACCGTGAACAGTCTTTAGAACCTTTTATTTAATTGTTTTTTTTTAACTGAACATAAACTTTCACAAGTGGGAATCATGTTGGATGATGCTGCTCGATGGAGGGTTTTCTCGGGGTCATCCCATTTTCCCACCCTTTCATTCTGTCACTGATCCATACTCGCCTCTCTTCACCCTCATCGGCTCACAAGATCCCAATGTTAAGAGCTGCTCAAATCTCTTCACTCATTCATGAACCTTCCCTATACACATTCTAATTTTTTCTATGTACAAGAGCATCGCGTACACTTCACCAAGGAGACATTTTTCATGATAAGGTCTCGTTTACCTGATACATGAACTATGTTGCATTGTGTAAGATAATACTGTTATATTTGGTGATATAACAGCACATATTCTTACTTAAGCAGTACGGACTGGCAGTGAGCAGTAACCTTACAATGATTAATTATAGTCTATTCGCGGTTTCTTTGAACATTTTTTAAAAATCAGAACTTTGATAAATCACACCATATTTGATGTGTTTTGTTATTTCACGTATTATAATCATTTAATACTTCTGATCATGTAAAAGTTTCATAATTTTGGTTGAATTGAACATTTACTTATAATTTTACTTCAAATTATAATACTTATCAAACCTATATTTAATATGAATAAAACAGGAAAAAATAGGTGTGTTGGTAGGTAATGCCTTGTAAGAAATAGTTGTTATGTAAAATATTATTGAAGTGGCTGTGTTCGAATACGGTGCTCTGCCCTTTGGTGTAATTTTCTAGACCTAGTTAAGCTATGTTTACTTGAGGCAGAGGAATACGGTTAAAGTAGAACTTGAGCAGGGATTCAGAAAAGTTGGAAGTAACTGTGAATTGACTAAACATAATAAAAATGTATTTTTAAAGTGCCTCTGGCACTCCCTAAGCTTATGGTTCAGTCGCGCACACAGAAGGTCTCTGTGACATGAACATGTGCGGCGCACTGTGAGCGGGTAGTAGAGGAACAGACAGTGAATTCATCACTCATGCATGCATTCTCTTTTTTTAACCTTTACGAATAGCTGTGCAGGGTGTTGGGTTCTTTGCAATTACCTCTTTATAGCCACAATTGAGCGACAGCCTTCTCACCCACATTTTTGCATTTTCTTCGTAGAGAAGCAATAGAGTAGCAACCTTCTGGCCCCCATGCCTGTTGATCAGAGACAAACGGCCTCAGAGCAATGAGGAGTACTCCTCCTACAGTGTTGAATATCCCCGCTCATCTGCTTGTCTCTTAAGAGAGTGTGAGAGAGAGATATTATATGAACAGACTTGTAAAATACAAAGTTTTCTCCACATTTAATTCAGAACAGCAGATGACCTGCTGTCTCGCCAAACATTGGTGACATAAGTGTCGCCTATTCGTATTAGATCAGGTGCTGTGTGTGTTTCTGCTAGTGTGTTTTCTATTTACCTGTAACAATCATTTTAAATATATAAGTACTTGGTATGGCTGTACTGCTGTGCTTGGAAGTTAACATCTACAACAAAGATATGCATAGTATCACAGTCACTTATCACTTATCACAGTCTCTTGCTTACTTTTAACCATAGGTAAGGGTCTGGCAGTTGTTTCTCCCGACCGGAACAGAGGCAGGCCGCTTCGTTGTACTGAGGTGTGAACAGAACTCCGGTGTTGAGTAGCGCTCCATTGCCCCCAACCAGTTGAGAGGAGATCGTCGTCATAATTTTTTTTATTACCACGATGGATTCGGACACCTCTTCTTCTTTCGAACCATTATTATGTTTTGTTTCCCTGCAAATATCTTCTTATCCACCACCACCATAACCTTTTTTGTCTTCGTCATTCCCATCATCATCTCAGTCATATCCTAATGCAGTTTTGTTAGTGCGGCCAGCACTTCAATGTGTATTTTGACAAAGTATTTCTTGTTTGCCACAATGGACTATGTCATGAATGGAACTGTGCCTTCAATCCATCAGGGATGCACAACACATGTATGAGTGATGTGGGAAGTCCTTGGCCCGCTCCAATTTATCTTGCCAACCACCTTGTAGCATTTTCAGGGCAGACCAAGCAGACAGCTTCTTGCCATTGTCAGCCCTCTAATGAGGAGTTTGCTTGTGCTTGTGATGCAAGTCATCATGAACATACTTGCTGGACAAACTCTAATAGGACCCACCCCTCTCACAGCTAAATGCACTTCCATGGCAACCAAACAACCCCAGCCAGGAATATTCACCACACCGAACCTACATCTTTCGTGCTGGCCCTTCAGATCACCGCTGAAGTATGTCGATGTCGTCCAGCTGTCATCACTGGGGCCAGCTCTGCAAACAAATATGGCTTTGTGGAAGTTGAGAGCACATTTCGGGGCGTGATGCAGACTTGTCACCAAAAAAATGTCGAGCAATAACAACTGAAGCAGGAAATAGCTGGAATTTACATCAAGGTGGGCAACACTCTCATACTGGCCTCCAAGACGAACAGTCTCCCCACCAATGTGAAACTGCACATCGGGGATGATGCAGCAAAGCTCTTCATTACGATATCATGAGGAATGGCACTCTGGTGAAGGAGATATATAGCCAGTAAAACCGGATGCGACCACTAATCATAAGCGAACGGGGTGGTTGTGCATTGGCCAACAACTGCTACCTCTGTACCGACCTCTTCACTGAAGAAAACTAGAAATTTCGAGACCACAATTACTTAATCGGTGCATATATTGGGTTGGCTTGTAACAACTGTAACAAGCTCCAATGCCATCCCATGCCTCTGCCAATCCTGTTTCACAACTTGACATATGATGTGAATTTTACAGTCACTCAGCTTGGATATGACATGGAGGACATATTTACTATCCCAAATACAGAGGAAAAAATAATGACTTTCAGTAAGAGTTTAGACAACAAATTCGCAATAAATTATAGTGACACCTATTGCTTCATATCTGTCAGTCTTGCAATGCTTGCTCAGAACCTACCATCTGCCATTTTCCGGACCAATGTTGCTTTCTTCACCAGTCCCTGGCAGTTCGAACTGGTGAATCATATAGGAGTGTTCCCCTAGACTATATCATGTCATGGAGGACACTTGACAAGCCAGAGCTGTTGGGCGTCAATGTATTTGCAAACTGGCTCACTGGATGTTGCTTTACAGAAGAGGAGTACTGCTATGCACAGGTGGTCTGGACAATGTTTGGATACAGCATGCTGGATGACTATTCCAACCTCTACCTCATCATCAGCATTCTCCTTTTATGTGACATCTTTGAGAACTTCCAGGGGCTCTGTCTGATCACATACAGGCTGGACTGTGTCTGGTATGTGAGTGCCCCCAAGTTCTCATTTGATGCCATGTTAAGGAAGACAGGTGTGTAACTCAACCTCCTAGTCAATTATGATGCCCACCTGTTTATCGAAACTGGTAATTGGGGAGAGGTGGCCCAGTGCATCACATTTTACATGGTGGCAAACAACAAGGACTTTTCCACTACATATGATGCCAGCCAGCCATCTACCTAACTCTAGTAAGTCGATGAAAACAACCTGTATGGATGAACAATGTCCTTGCTGCTACCCTGTGGCAGCTATGAATGGACCAGTATGGGTATTGACAAGATGTCCATGCTGGACGATGGCCCAATTGGATATATATTGGAGGTAGGTGTAGACTACCACACCAATATATGCCATTCCTGCCCATCAATGAGTATGCCCCAGGGTATAAACAGCCCAAGATAATGACCACTCTTGAGGGGAAGACACATTACATTGTCCACTTTCTCACCCTCAAGGAGGTATTAGCTCATAGGCTAGTGCTGAAGGCTGTCCACTGTGTCTTGAAGTTCCACCAGAAAGCCAGTTTGTAGTCATACATTGAGTTGAACACACTGGAATGCTAGGCTGCCATGAACACCTTCGAGCATTAATTCTTCAAGCTGATGAATAATGCTATATACAGCAAGCTGATGGTAAACAAGTGCAAACTCAATGGATGGAGCTTTTCTGAACTGACATGCAGTCGAAAAAGCTCATCTTGAAGCCAGAATTCTGGTGTCGAACCATCTACAATGAAACTCTATCCCTCGTCAAGCTCGACCATGAGAGCATTTTTTTTTGATAAGTCAGTATATGCTGGCTTTGCCATAATTGGCCTGGGACTGGTTTATATAGATACCAATTGCAACATCATGGCCATATAGCGTCCCGATTTATACCACAACCTTGCCTCAGACCAGACACTGATGTCCAAATTTGACTCAAGCAGATACCCTCCCTTTCACCCTGCTAATCATCCACCAATGATAAAATTTTTTTATCAGCTAGTTTAAAGATAAGTGTGGGGGAAATGAAATGATTGACTTTTTCATGGTTGAGTGCCAAATTGTATGTGTATAGGTGCAGAGACAATGTAGTGACATAGGCCAAGGGGTTTAGAAGAGAGTTGTCCATAGGGACATCACCATCGAGGACTAAAGACACATTCTTGTAAACCACCATCTCATGAGGGTGCAGGTCAACAGCATTAGGTTACACCATCACGTATACACAGAATACAGCAATAAGCTAGCTCTGTCATGGATGGATGACAAGCATCTGATCCTGGATGATGCCATCCATACTGTTCCTTACAGTATTGATGGGTATGTATAGACACACACCTCTGGGGCAGGCACATATTATCATTAGGTATTAATATCCGGGAGGGCACCAGGGGTCGGGGTGTATATTAGGAGGCTGTTCCTCGCCCCAGGTTGGTCAAATCTGAAGTGCTTCCTTTCCCCGCTCCCACAACAAATCACTTGTGTGTGTAGATTAACTCCCAGCATGCTGGAGCCTCAAGCAGGAGCTGTATAGATCCTGCCAGGTATCCTGGCATTTTCCTGCTCTAGTTCCAGCACACCATAGCACATGTAGGAGCCATATCAATCTTACGAAGTGTGTTGGCTGCCTGGACAGCACATTGTAGCACATGTAGGGGCTGTACAATATCCTTGCCAGGTATGCTGTCCATGTGTTTGTGTCTGAATTGTGAGCATTTTTCAGCACACTGGAGAAAATACTACAGACCAGTCAGGTATGCTGGCTAGTTGTCTGCTATGGTGCCAAGCATACGATTAGTTTATTTGTTCCCTACTCCAGGACCCTCCCCCCCTAAATACACACACAAGAGACCATTTCAACATGTCCAGTATACTTGTTTGTGGCTTGGTTACAGCATGCCAGAATGCATTCAGGGGTCATATCTACCCTGTCATGCACGCTGGCTGGTCATACACCGCAGAATATGTGGGGAGCTGTCCTAATCCCACAGAGGTAAATGACCAGTGTTCTTTTGCATGGTTGTTTTTTTCTCGATGGCACATTGGAGCACATGTAGAAGCTGTATAATATTTCTACCAGATGTACTGCTAAAAATATTATACAACTCCTGTAAGGGTTGTCATTTCTCTTGCTGAGTGTTGTTATTAGTACGTGTGATGCATGTACTGCTTCATATTCACTCACTACAACCTATATTTCTACACAAACAATGTCTGCAAAAAAACTACAATCAATAATTCTGCACTAACAATCTTTATTCGTAACCAATATCTTCAACGCTTATCCTATCAGGTGTGATGTAAATGTGTAAACTAGTATATGTATCATTTAACATTGAAGTATCTAGTGGTCACTATCGAAGCTGATTTAATTCTTACACAATCTACTGTACCTACTTCTCTCTCCATCTTTCTATCCGCCTGTACCATTCTGTATTCTGTCATCTTTCTTGGCATTCTCTCCTAATTGCTTTGTTTTTTTAACTAGGTGTGTTTTCTTGTTTCCGTATTGTAACATCGCAGGTTTAATTTGCTACCATTACTATTGGTAGTTATTTTTTTTACCTTATATGCATTGCATATATCGTAAAAATCTTTCATTGTTGGTGTTGGTGTAAGCATTTTGAATCTCTGGTCACAAGCCCGGAAGTTGTCCACATGTCATATTACAATGTCATGTGATGGTGAGACAGACTGCAACACCGCAGTGTCGATAGGTATGTGTGACGGCGCTCAGTGCACTGCCAAAGATCAGTTGTGAGCGGTGGAGGGCCTGGTTGGCACAAGTCACGGTGTATATCTGCTACGAAATGGAGTTCATATGCCGACGACGATGGGGGCAGAGAGTCGGGATGGAATGATGCGAGGTGTAGTAGTAGAATGAGAAGGGTCATTAAAGCTCGTGGAACTGTGCGAAGTAAACCCCAGTCTGGTGTTGTGGCAGGGATCCAAAATGGCAGTTGTCATCGGGACGTTCGCTAGGACGTTAAAACTATGGGTGGGAGAGGGGCTGCATTGTGTTAGGGATTGGGGGCTGGAATCATGGTTGCGGAGCCTGGAGGCAGGGTGGAATGCAAATATAGAAACATTCGCTAGGATAGAAGCTTCTATAAAAAATTGGAATGCAAAATGTGGGAAGTTTCTAGATGTACTGGCCATCAAAATGGCCGCCATCGGAGTATTGGCTAAAAAAATTATCACCAGCATACTGAACAGGATATTAGCTTCGAAAGAAAAAAAACTGGAATGTAAATACGAGGAGTTTCTAGATATAATGGCCACCAAAATGGCAGCCTTTGGAGTACTGGTTATGATGCAAACATTTGAAAAATCCGTATCTGTAATGCAAATGTAGGAAGTTTAGGAGAAAGGCTGATGTGTTAGGAATCGGGCTCTGGAATCATGGTTGCGGAGTTAAGGAGCAGGGCGGAATGCAAGAGCGTAGTAGAGACATTTGGTAGGATAGAAGTTTCCAGAAAAACACAATCAGATTTGCAAAATGCGAGAAGATTTCAGGTGTCCAAAATTGCAGCCACATACATACTGGCTAACAAAATGGCAACCAGAGTATAGGCTAGAAGCATCCAGAGAAAATAAAACATCCAGAAAAAACCAGAATGCCATCAGAAGAAATTTCATGATTTACTGGCTGCCAAAGTTTCCGCCATCGGAGTACTAGCTAACAAAATGGCCGCCGGAACAAGGGCATTTTTTAGGGAAATTTTCCCATTTTTAGACAAAATAGGGAAATGTTTCCCTCATGAAAAAATCCAAAATGACCACTGCTCATCCTTCAATCCCTGCCAGAATGACTGTTGTCCCAGGCCATATTATTTCTAACTACTAATATACTAACTATTCTTGTGTCATTTAACGTAACATTATTATAATTAAAAATGCTTTC
The DNA here is from genome assembly GCA_029891345.1 of Dryococelus australis. NCBI lineage: Eukaryota > Metazoa > Arthropoda > Insecta > Phasmatodea > Phasmatidae > Dryococelus > Dryococelus australis. Next base: position 63,221,900 of record CM056996.1, read on the forward strand.
AAAGTATTCTTCTTTATTCCAAAAATTTTATTCGCTGCCCCATATTGCGATTGATGTATTTGACATGAGAACCAATTCAAGAAATCTATGACATCAAAAATATCGTACCAACAACTATGGATATGGTACGAAATTACATTCGGCATTGGCTAGATAGATAACAGCTCTGTACGACTTTATGTGTTATTATTTGTACTATTGTTTTTATTTGGAAGTAAAACTGCTATTCTGTATAATGCGTTGTCAAGTTGGCTTAGCATTATGCTGTCTCAAGCCCTTCAATGTTTGCAAATCTTGTGAACAAGTATTGTCATGAGTAATGCATTCGCTTCGAGATACTTTTCAGTTTATGGCGAAAGAGTTTGTAATACATTTATTTGATCCTCATCTATGAAAATGTGGAAATGTAATAAGCAATTTGTTGATGCATCAAACATTCCCTCTCCATCATTGTCTAACGTGATTTTAATTCGATACTGTTTAATATTTTAACTGAAAATTTTTACTCAGTAATAGAAAAGCGATTGGCTTCTTTCGATCAACACACGCAGAAGGAAAATAAATCACCCGGCACACACTATCACAGGAGCACTGCTGTATTTTGTCGCCAGAAAAAAGTCACCGCGTCCGGTTTTGCATTTGCTGTTACTCAACACAAATTACCGAATGTTTCAAATCTCCACGCGTATATTGTAGGGCCGCTGTCTTGCCGCTCAGCTAGAGACCAGTCCGTGCCGAGCCGCACTCTGATGCTGGTTCTACAATAGTGCGATGCGTTGCGTTGCGATACGTTGGGCTGCGACGAGCTATACTTGCTGTCTCACAATTAAGCGATGCTCTCTATGCACCGTTCATAGGGAAGAAGGCAATTCTCCTCTCGAGATTTCCCTTCTTCCGTTGCGTGGGCGTAACAAGACATTCAGTGACGAAAGGCGGACGTAAATATGGAGCACTATGTAAAGCACATAAATAACATTTTTGGCTTCTATTAATTTTATGAGTTTTGATTGATAATCAAATTTGGTAATGGGATATAATGCTCACTAAGTGTAGGCCTAGTCCTAAATAGTGTTGAATGAAACATTAATACACGTAGACTCATGATAGTGTCAACAGAATTTTTTAAATTTCAAATGTCAATGAATGTGGTACCGTATACATAGTGTATCTAAATTCGACCGACAAACTTCGGTTCTAGGTTGGAAACATATATAGGCGTACAACCTATAGTCTAAAGTGAATATTAAGGTTCGTACACATCTTTGAAGTTGTACTTGGAACACTTGTATATTGCAAATATCGGAGATAATATTTACGATGGAGCACCCATTGTCTGGATAATGGTTAACTGAACAAACTTCAAACACCACAACACTTGTCGCTGTCCTCAAATTATTTCATGTAAATAATCACTGTTACTACCTCTATTTCAAAATAACATCCATGTCGCGGTAGTATATTCGGGATTTAAAGGATGGTTTGTTGATCCTCGTGTCACAATTAACAAAAATGTCACCTCGTGTAAATACCCTAAACCTCTCAGTTTTCGATAATTCGTGTTTTACCTTCAATATAATATTTACCAATACCTGGCAGGTGGGGTACGCACGATACCCAGTAACAAACTTATTCTGCTATTAAAGGGAGGGGACAATTCCAGAGGGAGGTACATTATAGTGGTACTGTAATAATCTTTTTCTTCTACTACAACTTCAAAAATGTCTACCTCCCTTAGAGTTAATTTTCGACAATAAGACATACATATGTTTTCTACTTAATTTATCGTGATTAACCTACATCCGAAGTATGTCGGTAGAATTTAGATACATTCTGTATAGTCCATTCACAGTAAGTTTACACTTTTCTGAAACCCTACTAAAGTTCTACTTTCATGTAGAGATTACGTAACCTTCCGTTACATGTAAATGAAAACAGTGTCACGTGACTTCAACGATTCAACTGTGAAATGTTTTGTTTACGTTTTTAGTTGTACATAGAATGTTTGTATATATATAAAAAAACATAAAATACAAATTCTCAAAATTTTGGCATGTACAGTATTTAGATGGGCTTTATTATTAATAATATCTGAATTGATTACTGTTCTAGGGGCAATTACTTTACAATTATTGAGATATTTGTGTTCGTCGCGATATAACACTACACTTTAATATTTTGTTCCAATTGTGTTGAATCCTTTTTGATCTGTGGGGGAAAGGTTTTATATTTAACCTATTCTTAGTGATGCGTGTTGAGTTATCTTTTTCTTAAAGGACGACCTCGATTGAAACCTTACTACTATAGAAATGGGAAAGTGTGTTTTTGTGTTTGTTTGTCCTTCTTTCACGTCAAAACGGAGCAACTCGACGTGATTAATAAACATTTAATTACCTTATACCCTCTAGGAAGAAATGGAAAATAACAAAATTTAATAATGAATAATGCTTAGAAACAAATAAGCCTCTATGTAAATTACTTATTAATAAAACAAAGATTAAACTGCTAACTCATATTAAAACTTATTTTGGACATATATGAAAAGAAAGTGACAACATAAGCAACTACTCTATAAATCACGTGTAGTGAAATTATCTATGCATAAATGTAAATATACCACGAAATATGCAATGTTATAATGTGTTCAACGAAATGTCACATTTCTTGTAACTACTTAAGCTTTTGGTAAAAACTAAATATTTACGATCGTATTTTTTTTATTTATTGAGATTATGTCTAGAACAGATTCTGTAATTCGAATGCGATTACGCCGCACGGTTACAAGTGCACCAACTGCATTTTTGTGAGCTGAAGTTAGTCTCAGTAATTTGTTTCTTTGTAGGTAAGTAATCGCGTATTAATAAAGGCAAAGCAGTGCCCAATAAGATAAACACACATGGCTTCTATATTTGAATTTGTGATGTGTAAACATACATTAAAATAATAAATTAACACGAAGCCGTCTTATTCCCCTGTGTCAATATAGCCAGAATATTACTGTAGTTTATGTACACCTTCTTACTGAATAACGTACACGTAGCTTGCTAATATTCTGGTTGTAGTGTAGTATGCGACTTAATATGCATGTTTACTTTTATGTATTGTTTCCGAGTTTTTGTTTTCAAGGTTGGTCAAGGTTATGGCCATTGGCTTCCAATATGGTGGATGGGTGATGTCTACCAAGATGGTGGTCGCCTACCAAAATGGTGGTCGCTTACTAAAATAGTCGTCACCTACAAACATGGTGGTCGCCTACCAAGACGTTGGTTATCTACCAAGATGGTGTTCGTCTACCAAGATGGCGGTTACCTATCAAGATGGCTGACTGGGTATGGGCGAGGGGGTGGATGCCTGCCGGCTTATTGGTTTGGAGAGGGAATGAGGGAGATCCTCCGGAAATTTATTTTTTCGATATCGTTTAAATAATTTTTTAACAATATTTAATAATAAAATGTTGCAATTTTGCAATATTTTAATAGCATTTTTTTTTGTAATTTTTACATAATTTTTAACAATACAATTTTTTAGGGTTTTTTGGAATTTTTTTTAATTTTTAGTTTTTTCAAGACCAAATATCAAGGTCAAAGGTCGTGGGTCAAGGCCAAAAGTCATCAGCATACAATATGGATGCAAGATGTCTGACAACCGAGATAGCTGATGATTAGGTTTGACTACAATCCTGGATCCCCTGTATCGATATGGCATACCCTATGCCTATAAAACCAATATGGCTGCAACTGCTCTGCTAGTCATAAGGAAGCCCTCAAATTACTTAAATTGATGGAAAATTGGATTTTAATGGTTTCTTACTGGACAGGAGGGGCTTCTACCCTTTTTGGGGGCTTCTACATTTTTCAAGGGAAAATGGGATGTTTTAAGGGGAAAGAGGGAAATGGTTAGGAAAATAGGGAAATTTTAAGGATATTTTAGTCGATTTTGAGGGAAAACGGGAAATTTTGATGGAAAAAGGGGAAAATGGCGGACGGTGATGTAACAACATGGCTGCGGCCGAATCCTGCCATCCTGCGACAGACACCGTTGCCTCAGAACATAATAAATCCTACTACTTTTTCGCCTAAAATACATGCTTAGTGTGCTACAATATATAGATTATTTCTGTACTCATTATATCATAACCTGTGTCTGAACCCACATACGCCCCCCTGAGATAGCATCTTAAGGGTGATAAACATTTTTGCATTTTGTGATTATTCTCTTCCGTACCTCATGAATATTATAAAAAATCACTTATAAACCAATGATTGTGCGCTAAATTTGCGGTGAACCCAGCGAGGAGCAGAATGCATACACAAAAGCACCACTCTTCTGAATGTAGGGTTCAAATATTGAAATGAGACTTTGATTTTTCAATAATGGTATTTCATTTATAGCGATCGCCAGGAAATAGGTTCCCAGTCCTGCGTGCCTTTATTTTGGCGATGTTTTCTGATTCCCTTGGAAAGAGATTTAAACATTCATTGTCCATTATTTACTCTTAATCTGTGTCGTCCTTTAGAAACGTAGTTCACTGTCGCTGTTGTTATTCATGCACGTAAATGAATATAAAATTGAGTAATTTTGGAAGAGTGTATGATCATATATAATTCGGTTAGTGGCTTATTTCTGAAGAATTCTTATGATAATACTGAAAATATCAATACGAAAGTATTCACAAGAGTGAGTGTTTTAATATTATTATTATTATATTAATTGATTTGACTCTTTTTTCTAACTTAAGGTCTTTATGGCAGTGCATCATACCTTAAGATCCATAAATATGGTTACATTTCAATACTATTAAGATATGTATAAATGCTCTTCGAAATTATTTATTACTACATATTTTTTCTTAGAACAAATTCAACAAATATTTCCTATAAATATTTTCTCAAGCATAAAATATGCAGATCCTTATTCTTTCATCTTCTCGACCAAAATTGGACAAACAACTTCTTCTTAAACTAATGAATTCTTAATTACTTCTTTTCAAACACAATAAAACGATATTTTCTTATTTCACAATTACATTTCTTTATTATATAAAAACACCTTACAACAATTTCATTATCTATTAAATAATTACAATTTTCATTTAATAAATACACGTCTATCCTATAAGAGGCGAGAATTGATTGTTAAGAAAATTTTGTTCTAATTTACATTTGCCGTACTTACGTTTGTCTTATGTCCTCTGATTGGCTGTCGTCTAACCATTGCACATTTCTCAACCAATCAGCAATGGCGAGGCGAGAGACAACCAGGATAGTTTAATGTTTAATAAACATTTAATTGCTTTATGGCCTCTAGGAAGAAATAAAAAATAACAAACATTAATACTGAATACTGTTTAGAAACAAATGAACCTTTATGTAAATAACTATTAAAATAAACAAAATGTTATATTGTTAATTCATATTAAAATTTAATTTGGACAAATATCAAAAGAAAGTGCTGACATAAACAAATATTTTAAATATATACATATAATAAAATTATCTATGCCTAAATGTAAATATACCCTGTAACAAAATTTACAAAGTTGTTACAAACAAAAAATAAATTTACGTGTTAAGAGTTTATATTTTCTACACAATGATTTTTAGATTCAAATTTTACATTCCAAATATCCCTATTACTTTAATCAAAATTTACATCAATAAAATATTAAACATTAACCTTAATTAAAACCTCTTTTAAGTTATTTTTCTACTTCGCAATTCTCAATCTTTCTATCTCTATGTTATAATTTTTTTATATAATTTTTTATATAATTACTCACATGAGACTTGGTACCTAATTTTGCATGGTTATTTCATGAACCCTCTTACTTTAATCACATAACATTACTATTAATTTAATAGTAATATAGTTAAATTCTAATTCATTATCTATACACATTCTGCTCTACTCATTATTTGCAACTTATCACTATTGTTATCTCTATATCTCACTGATTATAAGTACTATAGTTTCTATCTCTAGAATGGTATTTCTCCATGGACACCTTTTAATTACCTATATAACATTTAACGACAGCAATATAAACCTAAATTTACATTTCTTACTTTACTAATATATACATTTTTCTTAAGGGGCATAAGTCCCCGCCATCTTGGATTTACGAAATTTTCACCTTAACTTGCATCACAGATCTTGTATTTTATTTTGGGCATCGACAAGTCACAGGGTATTACTTTACACATGTTATAAAACACTTATTGATTGATTTCCCTTGCCAGTATCATTTCTGTAAACACCCGTAAGAAAAAAAAACTATTTCTTTTCGGTGGTCACTTGTCAGAAATTAATAGACACTGTAGCGATGTATTAGTTTGATAAAGCTTCAGAAGCTATTCTTTATGACATGTGCGAATTATTTCGTTAAATAGTCTTAAATATAACTTATGGCAAAAATAATGAAAATCTAAGATGGCGGTAACTGATCCGTCTTAATCTAAACTTCTTATCTCTGCGTCAGTTTTACTCTGCAAACTTTTTTTAAATCAAAATAATTTTATTATGTACAAAAATTACATACAACTAATTTATGATACTAATTTTTCTGTTTTGTCTTTCTCTATGGTTTTCTTTCTCTTCCTCTTACCACCAACCAATCTCAATTTTTTTCTCCTTTTCATCCCAATTTTCTTTCCCCTTTCCCTCATACTGTATTTCCACTTTTTCCTTTACATTACTCTCTAGATTTTAAAAACCTTTTATTTTTATTTTCCTCATATTTCACTCACCATAATTCACCAAGTTTCTTTCCTTTATTGACTTAAATTAACCTGTTTCTTTATTTTCCATTTCATACTTTCTTTACTGTTTTCGTGTGATCTTTTAAAATTTACACCTCTAATTTTCTACAATTCCATTATATTGCGTAACAGTTTTCTGTTTCATTTGACGCCCTCAATAATCCTTACCTTCTTTCCCTTTGCCTAATTGCCCTTTCTCCTCTTATGTTTATCCAAATTTTTCAATCCCCTTTTCTTATAATATGCCCTATTCTTCTATGTTTATCCCTGTTGCTTAGGTACCCTCCCCCCATCCTCACCAACCAAATATTTTTAATATTTCTTTGCCCTCCCTTGCTCATGTCTGGTACAATTTCCCTATTATTTATCAACTTTTTTCTCCTATTACTTTTTCAAAACCCTGATTCCCCTTTCTACACATCATAACCTTATGATCAAATAATAAAAAATCCTGTTGGCTCATTACGTCGTCTTTATATTTCTTTTCCCCATCTAATTAATTTCTTTTAACCTTATTCTGTTGTTAAATTTCTATGTCGTTTAACAGTTTTTTTTTTTCCATTCGCTATGTTTTTGTTCATTTCTTTCCAAATTTTTTTCTAGATTATTAAATATCAGTTTGTTGTACTCTAACCATTCGCATTAAATTTTGCATAACCTCACTACCTGCTCAAACAGTTTATATTTCTTTTTGAATAATTGCGTTCATTTCATTTTGCATGGCTTCAAATTTTTAAAACATTAATACGGATATTTTTTCCATATTAAATATTTGACTTTCTATTTTAGCCTGAAGAATTATCGTGTCTTCAACACAAACAAAAAATTCTATTTTTTCTCCGCAACTCATCTTACCAGAAAGATAAACAATTTTTCCCTTAATCTGTACATACAGAAGATCTCCTTCTCACCTAGAGAACAAAAAAAAAAAAAAAAAAAATCTTCTTGCGTTAGCTCTTGCGTTCTCGGATTGCCCCGATATCCGCTTCTGTCACCGTTTTTCCGAAGCTCTCAGCTTACCTCACGTTTCTCTTCTCTGTCCTGACGTCTTGATTTGTAATATTGACTCCTGAAGTCTTGACTTGTAGCATTGACTCCTAAACTCTTGACTTGCAGCATTTACTCTCTCTCTCTCTCTGGTTTGGTTCTTTCCTCTGCTGAAGTTTATATCTGCTCTCGTTCTGGACTGTCTCGAAGATCTTCCTTCAGCCTGACGCTGGGTCGCCAGTTGTTATATTTCAGTAAAATTAAAATATGTATAATTTCTCTTCATCAATTTTTATTACTTTGTATTTATTTTTAAAAAAATTCAGCACATTCTTCCTATGATTATTTCCTCAAACATAAAATATTCATATACTTATTCTTTCACCTTCTCAAACGACATTTGACAATTACTTATTGTTAAACAAATGGATAATTAATCACTTCTTCTCAAACCCAATAAAATGATAATTTCTTATTACACAATTATCATTTCTTCATTATATAAAAACATCATGTAGCAATTTCGTTATCTATTAATTATAAAAATATTCATTTTAGTAAACACACATCCATCCTATATGTGGTGAGAATTGATTGGTTGCCGTCTGACCATGAAACATTTCTCAGTCAACCAGCAATGTCAAGACGTGAGCCGGATAGTTTTATGTTTAATAAACATTTAATTACTTTATACCTTCTAGGATTAAATTAAAAATAACAACATTTAATACTGAAAATTGGCTATAAACAAATGAATCTCTATGTAAATAATTATAAAAATTGACCAACGATTATACTGTTAACTCATATATTAAAGCCTAATTTAGACATTTTATTAAAGGTGTGACAACATAATCATTAATTCTTTAATCATATATAATGAAAGTAATAATAAACTCTGTGCCTAAATGTAAATATACCACGAAATCTGCAACATTGCAATCTGACTCAGATACATCTTTTTGCATAACATCTCAAGATATGTAAGATTGATTTGAAACAAACATTTTAATCTTGAGATATTGTATAAGAAATGAATTTAAATAAATTTTAACAGCTTTTTGATTCACACTTTTGGAATATAAGTTATTCCCATGCAAAAAATTGGCGTTAAAAATACTTTTGCCTCAGTATTTTTTATTTATTCCGATAGATAAAAGTTGGTACCATGAAGTTCTATGAGTTTTTTTTTTATTTTCGCTACTTCCATTCATTGATTTTTTTTCAAAGAGGTACAATTTATCAATTTTTATGGTAATATTTTCTAACGTAGGTATCACAGGGTGAATTTAAACCAAAATGTGCATTTTATCAGATTTTAGTTGACTTCGAAAATTTATTAATTAGAATTATAATTAGAATCATATCAAACAAATTAAGTATAATAATATATGCATATATTTTTTCTACGGTCCATAGAAAAGAATGTCACGAAATTTGCTATTATGAGTACTCTTATTTATTGACTGACATTTATAGGTCTCTCTGATGAATATAGCATTGTAAAATGGCGGTGGAATGAGTATATTTTTCTTTTCTTTATATTCACAAAGCATATGTAATTTAAACTCAATATAAAAGAACACTTGTTAATACAAGATATTACTTAATCAGATAAATTAAAACTGTAATCAAACAGTTATTTTATTTGCCACTTTCGACATATTTTCACCATAAATATTTTGCTTTAAGTGCCATAGCTCAGAAAACTATGAGTAAATTTTTTCCTATTTTAGTGTTCAAATAGTTCAAGATAACACACACAGGAAAATGGTAAGTATAACTGCAATATTATATATAAGTTACAGTTAGACGTGTCAAGGGGTTATGAGTGTTAGATTCGAACTACTATATTGAAATGGCATAAAGTAACTATTCTGCCGTATTAATATGTTATATTTTGACAGCACTTTCATTTAAAGACAGTAAATTTCTTCTTAACTGTAATTTAAGTAGACAACTTAAAAAATGTTTGCATTTAATCTCAGGCTGTCTGGTTGGAAATACAATACAATTGATTTTTACCTATATGAGCGTTAACTATTTACGACATTTCCTAATACGATTATATAATGTAGTTTTATTCCATTTAAAACGAATAACCTTTACTCTATATGACTTGTACTGACGAAAATGTTTGCGAAATATTTCCCAAAAGAAGACTAAAATACTAAAAACCACACCCAAAAATAAAAGGAAAAATGGAGCTTGTAAATGGTAGATAGTTATTTGAGTTGGTTTAGTTTTCGCTTTTGCTTTTTTCTTAGATTTGTGAAATTTTCCGTAAGTATCGATATTCCACTTTTCAAGTAAACCAGCTTCCAGAAGATGACCGATAAAATTACTGAAAGCAGACAGAAAGGGCGAGTTGTTTGAGAAGTAATAAGTTTTCAGTAAACTAAATATATGTTCTTCAACCTCGTAAAGCAGTGGTTGTCCATTCGCATAGTATTCCTTTTGTTTCATGTAGTATTGTGATAATTCCATTGATGTTATTCTACTTACATTCCTGTGAAATGCTACAATATTTAAAGCCTCTTTATCGGACTTTATTGGCGTAAGGTGCATCATGAACCAAGAAATGAATTCGTCATCAGTATTCAAAAACGAACTGACATCAGCGCTGGTATAAGTGCTGGCAAACGCAGACATTGTAAGGCCTGACTCCATTAGTTCCTTTAGGGTATGTATATCAGGGTGGTAATAAGTCACTGTAAGGAAACTTATCAGCGACCCTTGGTAGCCATTGCTTACGACCAAAACAAACACTAGGCATACTAGCAGAAATAATCTTTGGGAGAATCTTTTCGGAGTCCATATCGTAGAGCCCAGGATTATCAGTTGGAATGTCTCCAGAGGAACTGATACTTTGTTTGATGTGAACAAATAGTAAAGGCTCAAGATCTTCCAAGAAAATCCAATGAAGAGCGCTGAGCCGAAGATTGATGCCCATGTGTAAGAAGTAAACGGCAAGATGATATTCATGTACCTTGGCAGGGGATAAGCCTTAGGGACGATCGGCAGTACACAAATCATACCATGAGGATACGACGTCTTTAAAGAATTCCCGACCACCATAATCTCATGAGTAAAACTTATGTCAGATGTGAAAATAGATGAGTTATATCGTACATTTTCTGGATCATACACTTCAATTGTTGCGTTCAGTCTACTCGCAAATTCTTTGACTGGTAAACCGTCAGGTCCACCTATTTGCCATTTACCATTTTCTTCAAAGGCCTCAACTAGTGGTGGTCCAGACAATAATGATCCTTTTAGTTTGTATCCATTGAGGTTAGAAATCAAATGGCGAGAAACACTCATAATTTCCGTATGGTGAAGTTGTCTAGAAAGGGAGTTATATGTATATGTGTGTACCTTTATTGCTCTATTTTGTAAATGGGGTGCTGTAATTTCTTGTTTATGAATACAAACTACAAACCAGTTCACTATGTTAAATAGTTGCCAGCAACTTTCAAATACTGTTGTCAGATTTTCAACATCGCTTCTAATGACCTCGTTTAGTGCCAATAAGAAGATTGCTCTAGGATTCCACAATAACAAGTTAGACCACTGAGAAGGGACAACACAACTACCATTAAGTTTATCAGTGAATATGATATACCCCACACTATTGTCTATGTTATCTGAAATGGCCTGTTTCTTACATTCCGTTTCTTCCTCTTCATACGCTTCCGTCTCTTTACATTTGGTTAGACTGTCGACCAATATGCTATCGCATAATGTCAAAACATGAACTGATGTATTTTGATGAATGTAGCGTAAAGCATTGCTGGTTACATCAGACAGCTTTGTGCTGTCGAAACCAATAACTAGGTTGTAAACTTTATCCTTAAACACTTCTTCATACACATTCTTCAATTCAATACTGATTGCGGTTACCATATCTTTCTGCAGGCGAAGATTCTCGGCGAGTTGCGGTGCACCGCTTGTCAGCCAATTCAACATCGTCACCAGAGTGATAGAAAATAAAATGGTATATATTTGCATTCCTGGTAAACAAGAAAAATATGTTAATCTGTCATATACAGCCAAATGTGAATAAAGTTAAATGGATGAAGAAAATAAATCTAATTAATTTTAGTTAATTTATATAAGGAAGTCTTAAATGATGCCTCACATATTGTGGCAGGGAATTATTAATTACATGTGCGTATGTATATGAAAATTTAATGTACTTCATGTATGTTTGCTCGTGTGTGACTCGTATGTACAAATATGTATTTGTGTGGTATGTATAATCTAATTTATTTTTTCATACAAAAACGTACATAAATAAAATTATTATTCGGTGATATTTCTGCGTAACCACGCTTATATATTCTCACAAAATAAAGTTTTCAACATGTATATGATTAATTTAAATTAGGTTATATTTTTGGTATCCACACATAAAGTAAAAATTAGCACTTATGTAAATTGTAAATATTTTGGGAAGTAATTAAAATATGGTATTATTATTTTGCATGGATTTTTTATATATGTTTTGCATCCAATGTTTAATTTTCTGGTATTAAATTATTTCCCGCAATAACGAGTATATGCCACCCTCATGCATCACGTCTCATTAAATTTGTTTACATGAAAAGGTTATTCGATTTCTTTAAAAACTGAGTGTTAATTCAATATATTCAATGATATATATAATTCAATATATTCAGATAGTATTATTAAGATTAACTTCACCATAGTTGATAAATAAACACAACATTATTTAACTGCTTATTGTTCTTGATAGGTAGGACTCACGCCAAACATCTGGGACTGGCAGTGGTAAAGCACTAGGTAGGTGCAATGAGTCTCTTAGAACACACATTATCAAAGTATATTAATGGTGATCTTATAACCTTTACTCTTTTGTGTCCTAAGTTATTTTTTCCTTTCAGCCATTTTTTTTTTTTTTTTTTTTTTTTATCTTTTAACAAACTTTTGAAATAAACATTGCCACATGAGTAACAAGCACTGTGTGTTTATTCGACTGCAATCGGAATTTGACATCTAGGGTTAAAATAAGATATATTTATTGATTATTATTCCAAATAACAGGGCTTTCAAAAGAGAATACTTTACCGTGAATTGTTTATATTTATGGTTTACATGCAGAATGTATTGCTGTTATTTAGGTTTTTTAAACTTTTCATTAAGTGATTGTAAAAATTGGGTTCTGGGGCAGCAAATTAGGGCTGGGGACACGGAGAAACATGGTTGTCATCTTGGATGATATCATTTTTGTACAAATACGCACATAAAACGGCAAAACTCGCTGAACAATTGACTTGCACAATGGGGCTGGCAGTTTGCAGAAAGCTGCTGTCATTTGTAGAATGTGGCTGAATCAGTCGGAAATTGTGTGATGGTTGGCCAGCTGCATCAGTGAGCAATCAGTGAGCAACCAATCCTAGTCACAATGTTGGAAGGAAACCTCCTCCTCCTCTGTCATTCCAGTGCAGGGGTTCCCTTGGCATGCAGCCGTGGCCAGCTTGGCATATGTTCCAGACGCTTCTGGATGGTACTGTCTAGCAAAATGGCGGCTGGTAATATGGTGTAGAGTACCCCACTGACTACCAACATTGTGGCAGCATTCATACTAACCAGTAAAATGGTGACTGTCTAGCAAAATGGCTGCCAATGAACTGTCTAGTGAAATGGCTGCCAATGTGGAACTTCGTTCTCTGTCATTCTGGCCTGCCATCTTAGAAGTCGTACTGACAAGCAAAATGGCGACCAATGCAGCAAAATTACGACAAATGCACTGTTTAGCAAAATAGCTACCAATGTGGTGTCTAGCAAAATAACCGGCATTATACTATCTAGTAAAATGGCTGCCAATGTGCTGCCTAGCAAAATGATGACCAATGTATGGTTCTATCCAAACCACCATCTTCGAAGTCATACTGACTGGAAATATGGTGGTAATGGTGGGCCATGCCATAGAATCCAGTGCTGACTAGCAAGATGGCGCCGGAGTACTTTTACCACCAGGGGCTTGGGGTTGAAGACTCTAGGACAGCTTGCCGTCATCTTGAATGGCATCACGAGGGGAAAAATTCGCGTATGCACGATTTTACTTCACACCCATGGAATCCATATTGGATGTGCTCCTCCTGCTCTGTCATTATGATCGGTGATCTATGGGTGCTCCCAACCGAGTCTTGTGTCCTACCAAATGTGTGCACTTCACACTCCCACATTCCATGTGAATGGGGAGACCCCATTCCAAGGCACTCTGCCAGCCTCAGGTCAAGTATAACCTATGCTACATATATGCATAGTTCGCTTTAATTTCCGAACCACGTGAGATACAAGAACCAAAACCGCAACATAGGCATCGCCCTAGATAACAAAAAGTACGGAAGGGTCACAATTAACTTAAGCATGCTTATAAGAATAGTTGGCTATAATTTTCGAACTTTTTGAGTTACAACTACCAAAAATTGTAACATAGACATTTCCCCAGACAACAAAAAGGGCAGAGTGGCCATGTATGACCTATGCACACTTATAATCATAGTTAACTGTAATTTACACACTATTTGAGATAAAACTAGAAAAATTGTATTATAGGCAACATGCCAGACAATGAAATGGACCGAAGTGTCAAGTAGGACCTAAGTGCACACATAAGCATAGTTAACATTTATTTCCGAGCTGCTGAAGATATTCTTGAATTATAAATGCATACAAAACAACATATATTAAGGCCATCCTTTATAAGCATTTAAAAACATGTGCATGAGCATCGAGCGTTGTATGTTATCTTAGGTGACAAAAAGTTCAATTAGGAAGTTTAGGAATGGTAAGGACAACACTGCTACACAAAATTACAAACTGATATAAAAAATATATAAGCATGTACCAGCCATTGCTATCACCTTCGAAATGTTCTGCATGCTGCTTTAGATGATCGACAATACCAGCCCAACCTGGACAGAACACAATCTATACAAATAGAATTAAACTTAACAGGCCGAAATTACAAGTCTTGTGCAGGTATCGACACGTCTAAGGGATGGTACATAACACTGGGTGGGAGCGACATTAGGGTGGCAGACCAGTCGAGTGCATGTCCCTGTAGGAGAAGAATTCAGATATACAGTACTTAGTGCCAGAACCATACACACATACGAAACAACAACATACATTTAAATTACTAGTCGTGCAAGAGTGGGAACACTGCTACATATTTGACAAAAAAAATATAATAAAAAATAAATACAACATGTTCTTATTTCGAGTACATACCAGTTATAATGCTAGAACTGTAAGATAATTACGAAGTGAATTACCCATGATTTGCTAATAATAAGTATGGATGTATCGCAACACACACACAACAACTTTGTATATACTCAGCTTTTCGAAGATGTAAAACATAAAGAGCAGAGGTTTACCTTAACTAATGTAGCAGTGGAGACCTCTAGGTTGCGAGCACATATCGTCGATGTTAATTCATTAAAAGGAGAGAGTATAATGACCATTCGCCTTTCCATTCATGGTATACATTAGCGATCAAGAAAGTAACTCGATATGTGCAAGTACATCACTACCACAATGTTAAATCATACTTACTTGTTACATATGCTATTGAAAGGTAAAAGTAACTAATACATGTACCTTGATGGCAGTGCAGGCAGTAAATCATCCTTTAAATATAATGTATCGCAGGTTCAATTCCCATAGAGAGTCCAATTATTTCACAGGTAAAAAGAAATATGAGGTAATGCATACTGTCATGAAAGTAGTCATTGTATGTCCGCCTGCAGTGGATAGACAATTGTCCATCGGGGGGAAGCAAGACATTCGCCCTACTGCCAAACATCACGGAGATAGCAACTACCATCTTCTGCAAGACCGACCCATGCAGTGTAGTTATATGTGTAATAATTGTGTTCCTTTTATGCACACACAAAACAGGAAGTGTTCGAATGAAGACTAAGTTGATCATGTAAGATGTGCGAGTGTAAAGAAGTCGAAAACCCTATTTCATTGGATAGACAGTTAACGGCTGTTTTAAACATTACCATGTCTCTATATATTATCGCTTCGAATAAACTGATGTTGGTAGAGGATATCGCTCTGGTCCACTCTACTCGCTTTAAGGTCTACAAAAGCAGAATGTACCAACACACATCGCTCAGAATGTCTTGGCATGTTATGCTCATGGCATGTGGAGAGATTAAATCACTTTCTGCACTTGACAAAGATACCGAGATTGCACACCTGCCTAAATAATTCCTTCTCACATATGCACGGCATGAAATAAAATTCGTCTTAAAAACCTACCTATCTGCAACAAGATGATGAGAGATTCTTGGCTTTTTACCATGCCTAGAATGTTGTCAAGAGATGGTGTAAGACACAATGGGAGCAAGAAGCAACAGCAGCACACGAAAAAAAAACCAAGGGACCTCCAACATGGAAAGATAAGCATGTGTAAAGAATTTGAGATGCAGAATTACCAACATCACAGGCTAGACAGCAAACTACCAGATGAGGTAACATACTTCGGTTCAGCAACCATACAGACATACACATCACACAGCCAGCATTCATCTACTGAGACAACCAGAGAT
Organism: Dryococelus australis; assembly: GCA_029891345.1. NCBI lineage: Eukaryota > Metazoa > Arthropoda > Insecta > Phasmatodea > Phasmatidae > Dryococelus > Dryococelus australis. The sequence goes on from CM056996.1 coordinate 63,238,236, forward strand.
GAGCAATAAAAACTTGCAAGTAGTGTAATCAGTATACAAGCGAGCAGTATGTAAAATAGATGTTAGTTTGTAGGTGAGCATGGTGGTGGAAGATAGATTGTTACGTCTACAATATGAAGATGGAAACATTAGGTGAAGACTTACCATCTACAACACCATCGACATCGGCAACACCAAGGGGCCCTGAAGAGTCGCTACAAGCATTACGGTATAAATATAGCTATTGTGAAAATATGTTTAGTACAAGGTGTAATTCATAACGACATGCAAAGCTAACAAGTGTATTTCATCAGGAAGCGAGTCCAAGAATTGCAGCAAGACATTCGCAAACAGCACCAATGTCAAAAGTCATGAAGATAGCAACCGATCATTTGCCATCACCTACAAGACCTATTCATGTGATAAATATGGTGGTGTATATGCGAATAAGCAATGCTTGAAAGCTCATAGCAACAATTTTTCGAATGAAGACTAATTTGAGTGTGTAAGACGAATGAGTTAAAAAAATATGAGAGCCAGCAGTAATCTATTGAGAAAGCCTGAGACAGGTAACATAAACTATCATGCAGTGGGAGTGATAAATGCGATGCTGTGTTTACCCGCATGAATAACCTGTATAACATTAGTTGCAAAGGAAATGTCTGTCGTTCATTGGGAAGAGAGACATTTGTAACCACACAAGTGCTAAATGACATGGAAATAGTAACTACAAGTGTCATCTGCAAGACTTACCCATGTAACGAATCAACATACCTTTCAAGCTCACAGCTCGAATGAAGACTAAGTTGAGTGGCTAAGATGAACAATTGTAAAGAGACCAACTTAGCAAGCTAGACAGTAATCGACCTGATAAGTTAACCAACCATGCTGATGTTTGCATCTCATACAGCCAACCCAAGACAGGAAACAATAACTAACATGCAGTGTCTGAAGGTTACAACTACTACGGCCACATGTGTAATCTACTACAGATGGAAGAAATGGTTGAAGACTCTCTAACACAGAAATTAACAAGGCCCTCTGAAGAGTCACCACAGTATCAATGTTGATGATGCTATAATACCACCAGCATCGTCTAGGGTCTCCGAATAGTCGCATTATGGTATCAATGTTACTGCTGTGGAAGTAAACAACCAGATAAGGTAACTACACTGATGTTTGCACTGCACACATCGGAATTCTGAGACAACCCGATATGAGCAATGGAAACTAGCATACAGTGGGAACAAACAAGCATTGTGGGTTACGACTTTGTACACTACTACAGATGGAATCAATGGTCGAAGACATGCCATCTGTAACACCGTCCCTGAATAATTGCTACAATTTTATGGTACCATTGCGATCTCAAACTCTACTACAATATGAAGACCGAATCAATGGTTGAAGACTCTGTAACACCATCAGCATCGGCAAGGGTCTCTGAAGTGTCGATGCAAGCATTACAATAACAATGTGTCGAAATAAAATTAGTAAATTCCATCATACATGCCAGCACGAAGTTTCCCATTGGATGTTCAGCCCAACATACAGTGAGTTCTGCTGTGTTTAACTAGGGTGATAACATATAATAGTAGGTACATTTCTTAGATGGTAGGAATTAAAATATCAAATTTCATTGTTGTTGTGTTTTGTATTTATTTATATGCATAACCACATTACACACATTATATATATATAATTCAGTAAAGCCTCCAGCTCTGAGTTCATCAATAATGGAATTTATCATCAATAATGGAATTTATCTCTCCAATAACAGAAAGACATCCACCTCTCTACAATGAAACCAACAACCATAGTCTATCAAATAAATCATTGGGGTCTTCACAGTAGTCAGACTTTGCATCACTCTTCGCAGAAGGTCCGTGATACATGGCTGCATCTATGTTCTCTTCTTCCGTGTTGGGTTGGTTGTGAGGTACTTTGGGACTAAAGTACTGAGGTTTGAATCCATGTTTCTTCCATCCCAACTTCAAATAGGTCTCAGCAACATGATTTTGCTCTGCAGATATCTGCACGTCATCTGTTGAATATGCATAATCACCAGCACCAGGAGACTTGGAGGTCACATGCTTGTTCTCAGCAGACTTGGAGGTCACATTGTCATTCTTGGCAGGCTTGGAGATCACATTGTAATTCTCAGCATCCTGGGTAGTATCTTCATTGTTTCACTTTACATGTTAGGGGTGCTGGGGTGTTCACAACTTCTGACGATCTGCATGGTTCATGCTCTGCAACACTCGTAGTTCCTGCTTCATGCACTGGTTTGGAACACCATGCAGGCCCGCATAATGTTATGGGCACTCGGACTATCATTAGGATACATGATGAATCTGCAGGAAGGTTAACCTTATCATACTGTCTCATGTCAAACAAAGGCACATCACCTTTACACATACCAGTGTGTAGCTTTAGATTATCGCTTCTACCAAATGTCGCACCACACATATCACATCTGGAGGTCGGTCCTTTTGCACATTTGCTTTTCTTATGACGAGGTGCACGGCAGCTTTTGCTGAAAATCTTGGAGTGTTATATATATCCCATTCTACCGGTCGAAGATGAAGCTATGTTGTCATCTTCTCGATAGTGAATAAAATCAGTATGTACCTTTTTGCTAGTTGGTTCGTACCCACTAGTTCTCAGCTCTAGAGCATTTACCGAAGCCAGAATCCAACCCGAACCCTTAGCTACCATTTCTTCTTCCCCTTGACATATTTTGGGTATACTATTAACAATCAAATCTACTGCTGCAGATGAATGCAATACAGCTACAGCCCAAGTTTTGAAGGTTCTGGTGCAATATTACAAATCATTAGGCTCTGGTTTCGTATAGCTAAAGTTCACCTTCATATTATTTTTGACTGCAGTGTGTTATTATACCTCATCGATAAGTTGGTTTATAATATTAGGACTCATACTTGTCAGGCAAGAGCAAACATTGTGTGGTGTATTTGACATATTCAGTGCAACCAAATCTTTCGAAAGTCCCCTGAATCCAGATTGCTTCAGGAAAAAGCCATTCACATTATTCTTGGGAGATGGTGAATAATCTTGAAGTTGTGTATCAGCAGTCTCCATATTCTTTCCTTTACAAAGTTTCAAATGTCTATTTAAGTCATCAACATGTACATACCTTCTTCGACACTTATCACATTGATATGCTCTATGAATTGTGTTCCTCACACAAGGACTAACCTTGACATTTGTAAATAAACCTTCACGATTATTTGGTAATCTTCGCCTGCCAGGCAGTGTAGAGTGACCCTTACATGTTGCAAATATGTATTTTCATATTTTCAAAGTGATACAACATCCAAACTGTCATTTATACTTTTCACATGTGAACACAGTGCGCTCTGGATTCCGATGATAATCATTTCCATGCTGTCTGCACATGTTGTTAAATGCTTATCACCGATGGTTTAAAATAATTGTGGTTTAATATGTGCTTATATTTCTAGCTTGTGTGTGCACTTAGGTCATACTTGACCATTTGGTTTTTTTTGTTGTCTGGGGTATTGACTAAGTTACGATTTTGCTAGTTGTATCTCAAATGGTCCAGAAATTACATTTATCTGTGCTTATATGCGTGCTTAGGTCATACATTACCCATCTGCCATTTTCGTTGTCTGGGTGATGTCTATATTACAATTTTGGTAGTGGTAGTGGTATCACAAAAAGTTCGAAAATTACAGCGAACTATGCTTATAGGCGCTATGAGTTTTTTTTGAACTTACATAATTATGGTATATTATGGTGATATTATAACTTCTTTTGAGGCATAGGTAACGTTTTCCTTTCAGCCTTCTTTTTATAATTTAACAACCTTTAAAATAAATATTGCTATATAAGTAATAAGCACAGTGTGCATAATCCACCGCACTCGGGATTTAACTCTTAAGACTAAAATTATATACATTTATTGACTATTATTTCAAATGAGAGGGCTTCAAAAAGTGATAATTTTATCATAAATAGCATATTTATACGATTTACAAGCTGGATGTACCTAATTGCTCTTGTTAAACTTTTTTTATATTTATAATTAGTTTCTCGTTGGGAGTATTAGCTTTGCATATAAAAGTCCACGAATTTTGCATTGAGGATTGCAAACACATCTAAATTGAGGAGATTTTTAACGCATCAATGCTACCTTACGCATGCCTGCCTGTCACGAGTAATTAATTTTCGAATTGGTTTATAAATGTTCTAACAACTGTATAATTAAGTATTTTTTAACGCTTATAGCTTATATATATTATATACTTTATTACAATGAATATTTGATAGTCACTATCACAAAATATTTACATTTAAAAAATGCTTTAATTATATTGCACATACAGAAAATGTTTAGTTTTTGGTTCCCTTAGCTTATCAAATGTTGTAAAAAATGTTTAAGTAATAAGTAATATATTTATCATTAGAACTCAGTTCTGATTGTACTATATTACCACATTCGTTATTTTGAAGTTTAACATAAAAACATATTTAAGTAAGAATTCCTGTGCAACAGTACAAGCAGAAATAGAATAGTTAGCTTTCGTTTTAACATATACTGAATATTTAATATTATAAAAATTACATTATTTAATATTTAATCTTTAAAAAATATGTAGGAATAATTCTAATCAAACTATATGACCACACACAACTGATTTAAGAACATGTATGCTATCAACTCTGCAATAAATAATTAGATTCAGAAAATGCATTAAGAATATTAAATAATTCAGTATGGTTATTTGTCAAAAACTGTTAAAATAAGAAATATTGGAATCTTTTGCACCAGCGTACCAAATGTTTCCCAGGTTTTGAAGAGATATAACAATTTATTATTGATATATTCTCATATATTTTATATGGGTTATAACTTAATTACATAAATATTTCTAAAAAATATATATTATATTATTTTAACATAACTTATCATATTTACATGTAGCAAATACGTTAAAATATACTCTATTCATTTATTTTAAACCTTCACTTGATAAATGTTCATACGTAAGTTTACTTTATTGATTATGTTGTAATTCTTTATATATATTTATATCGTTATATATATATATAACTCGTATCACCAGTTACTCCACATTATACACTTTATACAGTAAAAAATACAGACAAAACTCTACCTTTATGAGCTGTATATACAAAAAGTAGTTATTTTTTTCGCTAAACAAATTCTTAAATAATGTTAAATATAATATTAAATGAAATCCTTGCATTTTTAATTATTTAATTTTTGTTATCTAATTGTTTTTAAATAATTAATCTGCATTTCATTATTGATGTTTAACGATAGTATATAGAAAGAGAATACGTTCTATTTTATCAATGTAATGTAGATTTCCTATAACTTAAATAATCTGAACAATATTATGTATTTAATTGTGTCCAGTGTATGTTGTTATCCTATTCTTAATGCATCACTTTACCTTAATTTAAGTCTATTTTCGTATACATTGTTCCAGTAACAGTTTCAGATGACGATGGAAAAACTTATTCTATAACAGACTCAAGGACTTAATCATGTATACGATTTACAGTAGTAATATATGTGTCGTGTATATGTAGAATGGCAGAGTAGAAGCAATTTGTATAAACGTAGCACTCCACTTTTAACGACTTTCGTCATGGAAGAACACGGTGATGGCAAAAAGAAGAGCGAAGGTCTTCCACTTATAGAAAATATTCTATCAATCACTTACTTCTGTGCCAGACTATATAAAATAATGTTAACGAAATGCTAGAAAATAACTGTATCCATGTATTTTTCCAATATAAGGTACAGTTTACAATTGATATATTTCAATTCACTTGGCCTTCACATAAAAATAGAAGTACAAATAATTATTAAAATTATAAATCTCAAACAAATAGACGTTTCTTAAATACGTCCTTAAGATGCCTGTCTCCAAAAGACACAATACAGGTTACAGGATGTCAGCAAAATGGATATGTTTAGTTTTCGTTTTTTATGGCGTATTTTAATGGGCATAATTTAACAAATTAGTACTTTTAGGTTATATTTATTCTATGATATGCGTATTTTCGGAGTTAACATGTTTAAATCAAATATAGAAAATAATTTCAAATTATATTCGAGAAGTTAAAAAAATTTACAAGCATGTGCAGTACGTTATCCTGCCATTAAATGTCAGAGTAGCTTCTAAATATTACATTGGATCTCGTTGCCGACGAATTGAGTTACTCACAAATTGAGTGCTTTGCTCATAGGGAGTAGATATATAATGAGAGAGCTGGCTCACCTCTTGTTTCTCATAGAAAATTACGCAGTTTTCACCCAAAAGCAAGCAAATTTAAGCTAAAATTAAGCAATGTACTCAACTGCTGGAAGAAGCAATTCCAGGTCCTCAAATAGTAAGCAAATTAAGCCAAAATCATGCAAAAACAGAAAAAAAATTTCAATTGTCCCCTAAATGATCCTGCAGGATTTGGCACAAAGTAAAACAAAGCAAAATTATGCAAAAATCAAAAATGGTTTCACGTTTTCTAGAAACGCAAAAAAAAAAAAAAAAAAAAAATTCTCTATGAAATTTATATCTTATAAATGGTTGTATTAAAGATATTCAAAATGAGTGGCCTTCCAGACACAGATAGCGAATCCGGTTATAATTCTTCAGAGAATTACGTTGAATTTCTAAATGGAGAATAAGAAGATTATTTCGATAACGAAGGGTTTCCAACTGTAGATCGCTTATCTGATTCTGAAGTATCTGGTTATGTTTCAGATTATTCAGATGTTTCAGATGATTTACAAAATCCAGTTGCAGAACACGAAGTTGAGGTTGATGGCGATGGAATTCCAATTGAATATGGCATATCTGATTTCGATTACTACAGATTTCCAACTGAAGATTACGAATATGAGTATGATGAATTTGATTACAATGCAGATGATGAATCTGATTGAGAAACGAAATAAATGCAATGAAATGATCATTATCGAAGTTGTACTAATTTTTTAAAAACTTCTTCTATTTGCTCCAGATTTTCACCAATTTCTCGAAGTTCATATTTATCGTCAATGTTATCTAAGATCGATAATTTTTAACTTTGTAAATTTGAATGAAATTTGTAAACTATATCTTTAAGGATATCGAATCTATAGGAAGGAATTTTTGACCAACTACCGCCTTTTAAAATGTTTATCAAACTGCAACGTAACACAGGCATTCTTAGTTCTGTGTATAAGGAAAATAAATTTATTTATAATTAAGAAAATTATCTTTTATTAGATCAAAAATCGTAAAAGTTTTAAATGCAACCATACAACTATAAGCTAAAAAAATTATTTTAAACTATTGGAACGATTTTTTGATTCTTCCATTTAATAATATTGAAAATGTATTAATCTTCAGTAATTCTTCCTTAGACTAATCAAAACAACATTACAAATTGCACCGGCTTCTTTAGGAGCTTTATTAATATCAACACAAATGTTTATATTTGTTTGTTCTTTAACTGCGGTTGTTTTTCTGTATGAACAATAATAACATATAAGGCCTTCGCCCCCAAAATTAATAGTAATTAATATCACTATCAAAATTTACAGTTGGTTTATAATAAAGTTCATTATTTCTATAGCCAGTATCTAGTTTGATTTTTGAATTTTTTTAATCAATATAAGCAAGAAATTGTTTAAGATAAACACCGTTTTCAATGTCTAGATTCCAGTTTTCTTTAGGAAAAATTTAGTTTCTATCGTTTTTAGCATAAATGTTTCTCGCGTTACAATGATCATACACAGCAACATGTTTATGCTGTTCAGCACGATTTTTCTATTAAATTGAAAAATCTACAATTACAAATCTCCAGGCATATAAAATTGTAAATTATTAAACTGATATTTTATATCAAAGCTTCATCATCTTTATTAAAAGTTTTATCAAGAAATAAACAGTTGTTATCAGATGAATTACGAAAAAAAGTAATATTAAAGCCACCATTACAATAAACTGCATAGTTATCAAGAAAATAACAAAACAGATATCTAAGAGGATAGATTGTTTCATTTGTTTTTACACAAAAATCAGTTTTAACATGTTTTGTTATTTTTTCACAAGAAACCGATTTATCTCGATATGGATTATCAACACCAGTAAATTCTAAATAGTTTGGTTCATTTGGTGATCTTAATAAACCATTCATCATTGTTGATGTTATACCTGAATTATCGACTGCTTCAATAATATTTCAATGCTTTGAGATTTCTATTCTAGAAAATTTAAAAGGAAAAAAGTTTGAACAAACATCAATATTGTCTTCTTCATTACATTTTGCATCAACTCCAACCTTATCTCTCTTTAGTAAACTAAATTGCTCATAAACATAATCATTATTTGGGAAAGAAAAGCCATCACCTATAGGGATATCAAACTCGATTCTATTATTGTAAATATTTAAATTCCTCATAGTTTGATCAGTCGGGGGAAACGTTTGCCTCTCGAAGTTCTCAATACATTTATGACTCATTTATAAGTAAGAAATTTATATATAAATGGATGAATCGAAGGGAGTTTCTCGAGTTAAGTTACTAATCGAATATATAAAAAATATAAAAAGCATCATGAAAAGAATATGAAATAAATAAGAAGAAAGTGCAACCATTAATCGACGAATTACGATATATTGGTATAAAAAAAGTAGAAAAAGTCAGCGAAGAAAACAAAAATTTAATATCAACACTAGTTCCTGTTGCTGTAAAAAATTTAGATTATCCACCAACTCCAGAAGAAACATCGTTTAAGAAAATTATTTGCAGAACTAGAACTTGGAAGAGTAAATGGGCATTATTCCATTTAAAGATTTGCCACCTATAGCAGGTGTTTCTACTATAAATCTTGGAATATATATTGCAAAAATAAAAAATGTTATTAATAAAAAATATGGTTTACGTGGAGTTGGAGAAAATTTTTCACATTGGTGATACACAAGTAACGATCAATAATGATACATTATTTGTTAAGGATAAAGAATGCTTTTTAACACCAGAACTCTGTAATTTGTTAAGAGAAAATTCACAAGAAGTCCTTGAGGGTAAATACATTGCTAATGACTATGAATTACACCGAAATTTATTTTACTAACCAATGCTCTATTTCAAAAATATATACCTTATGAGAAAAGGAATAATCCAAGTTCAAGTGTTGGCTGGAAGTATAATAATATAATTAAACCGATTTATAAACAATCTAAAAAACTGTATTCAAAATCATTACCAAATACACCAGAATAAATATTTCTCCAAGAACTAGTGATGGCATAAAAAAATACAATAGTTTGCCGAAAGAACATATTTGGTCGAACGATGTTAGAAAATTAATCGATAGGTGGTTAATTATTCCTTGTGAAGAAAATTCTGGAAATAACAATTATTACAGTGAAAAAGTAATTATAATGAATATGTTAAACAATAAGTTTTCTGATTTTGTTGTAAATAATCCGAAAGGAATTCCTAAGAGTTTTAAATGTAATTCCACACTCATTTTGGAATTCTGAACATCATGGTAAAGGCATTATAAACTGGGCGTTAAACAATTTAAATTGATCCGAAATGTATTTGCCTGGATATAATTATTGTGCCCTATCTTCAAAATTAAATGAAAGACTAGAAAGCGGAAACACAGGAATAAATAAATAAGATGAAGCATGCAAATATCACGATATTGCTTACAGAGATCATAAAGATTTACATTCTAGACATGCTACTAATAAAATTTTTCAAAAAGAAGCTAAAAAATCATGTTAGATAAAAATACTCCAATTGGAGAAAAAACTGCTTCTGCTACTGTTACCTAAACTATGTTTACAAAAAGAAAATTAGGTTGGGGAATCAAAATGTTTTATTATATATATAACTTATAAATGAAGATAATAAATATAACTTGCGATATCCCCTTTGAGGAATTTAAATATTCCGGTATAGATCAATTTTTAACAAATGATCAAATTGAAAGAAAAAATAAAAAATTGAAAAAAGGCAAAAGTTTCAAAATAACTTTATCATTGCCAACAGTTAAAAAGATGGCCAAAGAAAAACTGGCAGTGGTTTACATCGTGGAGTAATAATACCAATTATATTGGCTGCTTTAGGTGCACTTGGTGGTTTATCTGGAGGAGCCAGTGCAATTTATAATTTTGTTCGGAAAACTAAAAAAATATTTAAAAAAGAACTAGAAGAACAAAAATGGCATAATTAAGCAATTGGAAGAAATCTGAAAGCAGATTAAAAAGCGGGTGGCCAAAAAAAATTTAACATATACCAGTTATATAATATCGATATAGAAAAATATGGAAAAATTATTAAATTATAGATATTTCAGAAATGTTTATATGATTGATAAATTACCGAAAAGTATGCACAAAAATGAATGCGCTGTAGTAAGTTTTGTCATTTCAGCAAATCCTGGTACTCATTGAGTGTGCTACTTTTAAGAAAACATCTATGTTTACAATTTTGATTCATTTGGAGGTAATATTCCTAGTGATTTAATTAATTATTTCAAAAATAGCAATGTTTATTACAATGATGATCGAATTCAGAATTTTTATTCAGTTATCTGTGGACATCTATGTTTCAGTTGTATTACATATTTTTTCTAAAGGTTTTAAGTTTAACGATGTTATTTCTTTATTATTAAATTACAGATATAGTTGAAAAACCATTGATCAAATCTTGAAATGAAAACATTGACATTATTACTGAAGGTTTAAAAACATATGCAGATTCAAAATACAATTCGAGAGTTTCTACTTTACAATGTAAACTAAGCACTAGTTTTGATTTTAGAAAATGTTACATTTCTTTTCTAGGACGTAGACTTGTTAATTAAATGAACCTGTATATAATAAAGGAACAGTCAATAAAAGATATTTTGATATGCATATAGCAGATTATGCATTAAAAAGGATATCGATTCAAATTATACAACTATTGTTTCTGATTATGCTTTAAAAGAAGATATAAATTTACAATTCAGTAACACTATTGCTGATTGTATAAAACGAATAAATAATGCAATGCAGGCACTAAAAAATGAAGTAGATTCAAAATATAAAACTTTTGTTTCTGATTATGCTTTAAAACGCCATGTAGATACGAAATACAACAATATTGTTTCTGATTTAAAAACATATGTAGAATCAAAATATAATATTATTGTTTCCGCTTTACGAGACCAAATAACCGAAGTTTTTGTTTATACAACAGAGTATGTTTCTCTTCAAAATCGTAGTCCCTTGTTGATGGTAAAAATGCGGTCAATAAAATATATTTCGATAAATAAATGGCTGATAAATTGGACAATTAAACCAGAGAAACTGTGAAAAATTGTATAGAATTAATTAACTAGAAAGCAGAAAAATGCCATATATATTTTACTTACCTGTAAGGTGGGATAAAAGTAAAAATATTTTTCACTTAGATAATAATCTAATTTTCTTTACTTTTTGATGGGTTGTACTATTTATAAAATAACTACAGCTAATTTTATTTTTCTGATGGCATGACTGTCATTAAGGGAACTACAAAAATAGATTACAGTAAGCCTTTTGATGTTTACAGAGGCGATACGTTATCTTTTATATCAGAAAAGAGAAAATATCTAATTATGAAGATGGGGTGAAAACTACAATAGACATATTATTTAAACATAAAGGTTAATTATATGTTATTCTTATTAACTGGAGAACACTTGGTGCTTGAAGTGTAAGGTCACCAAAAATAATAATATAAAACTGAAAATACTAAAAATCGCCGATTTGTTCAGAAAAGTATATGTTTAATATGTAATTATAATAAATCAACATAAAAAAAATTTGGCCACTGTGAGAGAGGGAATAATCAGTTAATTATATATGCCTTCAAGAAGAAATTTTCCAAGAATAAAAGTAGTTTCGTGTGGTATTTATGATTTATGGCAAATGGATCTTGTAGAGATGAATACTTGCAATTCGAAAGTCATATCGCATATAAATAATGGATATAAAACTATTATGAAAATTATCGATGGTTTTTCAAAATTTGCATTTGCTCGTACCTATTAAAGATAAAACAGCTCAAAATGTAGCAATTGCTTTAGAATGTATAGTATTTAAAAGAAAACTAGATAATATTCAAAATGATGATGGGTCCGAGTTTTATAGTAAAATATTTAATGAACTTACGAAAAAATATAATAATAATCATTATTATTCTTTTAGCGAATTGAAAGCAAGTGTTGTTGAAAGATTTAGTCCCACAATAAAAAAATAACAAGTGGAAGAGATTTGCTTTGAATGAAAATATAAGTGGGTCAATATATTAGATGAATTAGTGAAAGAATACAACAATACAGAATGTAGCACTATCGACATGAAGCCAATTGAAGATAATAAAAACAATGAAAAGACTTTAATATTGCCATGTGTGTTTACTGAACCAAAACTGCAAGCTAAATACAGAGTTGGGGATGTCTATCATGTAAGCAAAGTAAAGAAAATTTGTAAAGTCTTAAATTATGATGTGCCTACTTACAAATTAAAAGATACTAAAGCAGAAGAAATAGAAGGCAATTTTTATGAATTCGAAATTATGAAAACAGACTATCCCAATGAATATTTGGTCGAAAAAGTCGTAAAAACTAAAGGCGATAAAATTTATTTGAAAAATGGTTAGGTTTTGATATATCTCATAAATCTTGTATTATGAAACAGATGTTTCGTAAAAAGTAAATATTTTTTATAATTATCTAATTCAAATGCAAAACATACACACTTTTTTGATGGTCATTTAAAAGTTTTGTTTTAACATTAGTTTTAACATTCGTTTTATTGTTCATAACATATTTTCTTCATTAGTTTTAAAATTAATATACTTTTCAAAAATAAAATAAAAAGAAATAAATTCTTTAATTTTATTTATATATAATCCTTACATTATTTTTCTACTCAAATCTATTGTAATAAAGACATTATGTTCGTCTCAAAATTTTGCACAAATCTCTTTAAATTTTTTGTAAGGCGTGTCTCCACCAACAAAATCCTTAAAAATAGGATTTAAACTACTATCATATAATCTAAATATACACAAAAAAATAGTATTATCTCTTACCAATTGTATATGTATTTTTGAATATGTTTGGGCCAAATAAAATACATTAAAATTTTTATGTCTTCCTCTAGTAACATAATCGCGAGCTATGATTGATTGTCTAAAATAACATCTTCAAATACAATTAGAGATTCGTCTTCACATTGATCCAAGGACATCATTTCCTCTGTATTATTAAAAAGGATGCTATTTTTCTTTAAATTTAAGCTTTTTGGATAACATATTAAAATCGCTTTGTAACTCAATATATTTTTGTTGATTTAAACTTTTTGAACAAACATACAATTTATTAAAATTTATCCATCCTGTGTTATAAATAAAATTTATCATCAAATTAGTTTTTTCACATTGCTTGGACCTGCTATTCACCATTCTTTTTAATTTCGGAATTATCTTCTTGAATTAAAACACAGACACCCCATTTAACTTTCTTCATTTAATTATATCATTTTTGTAATAAATAGATAATAATGTGTTTATGTTAACAAATTATTCTTCTGTACTGAAGAAGAAGCTTCATTGTGATATTGTACATAATGAAAAATCGATTGCATTTGTTAGTTTTCATACAAAATTTTTATCTCCAAATATAAACAACAATACTATAGCGGCAATTGAACACCTGAGTCCTAATGTTGATAAAAATGAAGTTACAACTATTCATAGTGGTCTATGTGATATTGAATCATTTCCAAAAAATAATATTGAATTAACAGCAGGTAGTGTAAAAAATAGAATATCTATCAAATATAAGTTTGATAATAAATTTGATATCCAATTATCTGGTATTCTTGGTTTTGAAAGAAATATGACTATTGAAAAAGACAAAATTGTTGTAGGTACTAAATTATCTAATTTTGACCCATTTAAAACAATAAATGTTCACTAGCATATGATATTTTTACCAAATATTATTAATCAAATCATTTAGAAACAGATATAATAGCCAGTTTTCCATCAAAACACTGCACGGATTTAGAGGTTATATTAATTATGAGCCAGCATATCCTATTTTTTATCAAATTAATAGAGGTTAAATCACATTGTCTTGGAAATTATATATGAAAATGGCAAACTGATTAATTATGGTCGGGCTGATACTGATACAGGTTTAGAAATTAAAGATGTTTAAGACTCTGTTTCGATAAACATATGGCTCTGTTTCTATTTTATTTTGTAGTATAATTCTCTTGTCATAATTAGGACTTAATGCTATTTTATTAACTTTGTTTGTATATATTTCATGCTTTCGCTCCTTATTAAATTCATTGTTCTATATTGTATTTTTTTGTTAAACAAGTAATTCTTATAATCGTCAAATGAAATTTGTTTGCTAACAACACATCTCTTTACTCCTTTAGATTTTTTGTTTTCTTTATTGTCAACTCTATATGCATACATTTTGCTCTTAAACCAACAAATTCTTTCATTATTTTGCCATTACATTCATCTTTTATTTTGCTTAAAACTTTCTTATTTATTTGCAGTATGCTATAGATATTGTCAGTTGGATAATCACTTGTATCAAATTTGTCTAACATTGTTTTCATATCATCGTAAAAAATCGTCTGTTTTTATGTTATAAAGGTACGAATCGGTATCTTGACAGCATAATTCAATTTTTTGTGATATTTTGGTTTCATAACTTTATAATGGAAATCGCTGATTAGCTCTTTCGATATATCCAAAATTGACATGACCCCATAAATTGGCTTATTAAATTTCACAAATGTTTTATTCATATGTATAGCTGCATGGTTTTCATTAAATATAGTATGTTTCTTAAATTTTGGTTTTCCTATTAATTTTTCACATTTTACTTTATTATATCCACTTATATGCACTTTGTTCGTATATTCTTCATAGTTTTTCCAAGCACAGAATTATTCATCAGCTTATAAAAAACTTTTTCACTGTCATTTTTGGCATGAGTCCTCATCGTTGTATTTAAATCTCTATATGTGTTCAACAAATCAGACTAATTAAATTCAATATTCTATGTATTTTAGTCAGTTTTAATCCATTGTTTATGAATTGATTCATTTTGCAATAAAGTATTACATACTTTCCTTTTTTATGTAAAGTTGTTGATAATTTAGACTGCTTTGTTTTTGGAACTAACTTATTTTCTTGGCAAAAATGTATACTCTTATATAATTAATGTAGTTTCTTAGAATATTCCAAAACAACTTTTGATATACAACCATGATTAGAACCATCATACAAATTTAATATATGTTCATTGTAAAAATGAAAGGCTGTATAATTCTCTCATTCGAATCCACCATATGGTAAATACTTAGACATTGCAAGCCATATAAATTATTTGCATCAAGATATGCTAAATAGTTGGACTTTTGATTAGAGTCAAAATCATATAAATATTTATTATTTGCTTTAATATATTGTTTGCAACAATGCGATATTCCGCCTCTAATTCCTTTTTCTATCATTAAAATCATATCATAATTGTGTAATAAATTTAATGGTTTTTTAATCATTTTTAACATTTCTCCCACGATAATACTGGTGCTGTAAAATACCATGCTGGATCTAATTCATATGAATTTAAACACATCTTCCTAAAATTTTCAAAAATATCTGCTAACAGTAATACATCACTTTTTAAATATAAGTTGTGATATTCACCAGTATTCTTAGTATTAAGTTGATTCTGTACATATTTTGCATGCTCATAATCGTCGTTAGTTACATCATATTAATTTAGTTTATTATAAAATTCGTGTTTGGTGGAAGCATAGTTCTGTTAAGTTTTTCTGGCTATCCATATAATTGTATGGATAGACACCCTTTTTGATAACTAAATGTACTTGATATTTTGGACAATGTTTGTGTGTGTGTTTCATTTGTTCTAGTTTAATCAGATTTATTTTGTTGTCCAAACTGCTAGCCATAAATTTAAGCGTGTCTGTGAATCGGATTTTAAAATTTTCTGTTTGTTTCCCAAAACTAATAATCATTTCTTCATTATTTGCAATTAAATCTATATATTTTTCATCATAGCCTATATATTAAATAGATGAGCATCAGAGCCAGTTAAATTATGAAAATAATTTGGTACAAAGTTGAGCAATTTTAACTGTAGACTACAATTATTACATACAGGATGAATGAATTTGCATGTTAAATGATCATGATGATTATCCGTAGAATATTCGCACTCACATACAGTGCATTTCTAGATGTATCATATAACTCGTTTTCTTCTTTTGTAAGCAGTCACATTGATTCAATTTGTGAATATATTCCCCCAATTCTTTCTATGTCCCTTTCTATTGATTGTATAGAAATTCTATGAGCATTTAGACCACGATATACAACTGTTGGCTTACAATCACCATAAGCATGTACAATATAATAGCAAAAACCAGATGCCTCATGTAATTGATATTTCATAGTATATGATTCATTGTTTAGCTTTAAATCAATGTTATTTATTTGTTCATTAGTAAGATTATATCTTTCTTTAAGTATTTCCTTGTGAAGGGGATTGTCAATATCGTCTTCAGTTAAAACAATATATTTTTTGATTAATTTAAACTTATATAATTCCCTAGGATTTGGCTTAACTGTTGGTATTTTCTTCAATATTGATTCAAAATCGGCATATATTGCGAACAGAACTTTCATTGTAGGTTTATAATTTTTGAAAAATATCCTCTGTCCTTTTGCGGGTATATTGACTTTTACTGCTTCATTTTTAGAGGAGTCTTCTGTGTGTTTAATTAATTTCAATTGAGAATAAAGGAATCGAAGAAACATATCACATATATAAGTTTTACCATTATGATTAGTTTTTTTTTGTGCTGAAAGCAGCTTCGATAAGCTTTTAATCCAACAGTAATGCAAGTTTTGCGGAGCTGCATCTGCTTTATCATCATTGAAATGAAGTAAATTTATATGCTTATCATTTTTACTTTTTGTGAGTTTTAATAGATATACCATGGATTTCTTACCTTCGCCTTCAATAGAGTATACATTTATAGATACATTAATTTCCTGTTTAATTTTTGGTACATTGACAATTTTAATAGGATGTTCATACTTATCTATTATTTTTTCAATATTAAGGCCTAAATTTTTGTATTTAGTAACTCTGTCTGAATTATTGTCTGCTTCAAACATTGCAGATTTTATTGCTCAAAGAAAGCATTTTTGATCATCATTTTTACATTTATGCATGCTTTCTTATTCTTGATAAATTCTGGTAAGTCTATACATGATGAGCCATTCAATGGATTATACTTATTGATATCTAATTATATTCCAATTATTCTATCTAATGTCCAGCCTGAATCTCTTCGCTGAAATTCGGATAATTGTGTAGTTATATCTTGTATTATGAATTTATAAATTCTTTTAATATATATCCTTCATTCAATACTTTATAGTTGGGTTTTTGAAATGTAAATAATTCTACTTGATTATTATCTTGCTAATGGCAATTGGTGTATAATTTAATACTGGTTTTCAGCCCTCTAAGGTTCCTAAGATCAGTGTGTATTATCTCAAATAACTTATTTTTTTCTGAAGTCATAAAATGAATAGGCTGTACTATATTAAAGGCATTGTCAATGTTATATGTTGATATCCTACATTTAAAAGCTTTATTAACTATATATTTTTATTGATTCTTCTTCTATTTCTTTTGCTAACAAATAAATTATTATAGAATGGAAATATTTCTTCCAAATTCGTTTCTATCTTCGGGATATAATTTATTGATATTAGCGTCAGCCAAAGGCAAATTTGTAAAATTATTCTTTGTTACCCATTCTGTTACCCGCTGGCTTTAATTTCTAGGCTTTTCAAATATTTTGGTAGAATAAGGGAATATTTCTTTTAATTCCTTTTTCTCTTGTTTATAAAATATTATTTTTCAATTCCTTTCTATCGTTTTTATATAATTCATTGATATTGATATCAGAAAATGGCGAATTTAGGAAGTTTCTTCTTCTTTGCCCAACAATAATAAATGTTATAATAGCTGTAATTAAATCTGATTTCCTTAGATGATGCAAACATTTAATTTCAAATAATCTTTCTCTAATTATTAACTCCCGTACTGAATTCTCGCCCAGCTCAACTGCTAGCTCGTTTATCGCCACAATTCTCTATTTATAAGAAATAAAAATTTCTAAATAAAATGTAAAAACAGATATACGGGATAAATCTAATCCTAATGCTTTTTAGATGTGTATTATAAACATATTTTCTACATTTGCACTTTACTCGCTCTTTTTTAATTCGTAACGACTACTAGCATATTAATTATTACATTTTTTACAGACCAAAAAATGTTAATTTTTTGTGTGTATATGTGGTGTAAAACTTTCTATGTTTAATACTTTGCCACACCTTTTACATTGCTTGCATGTGTTATTATTTTCCATTTGGAGCATATTTTCCATTTTATTTACTAAGGAAATTATTTTACAAAGAGAATTTTTTTTTGTTTTTCTAGGAAAAGTGAAAATTTAATTGATTTTTGCATCATTTTGCTTTGTTTTACTTTGTGCCAAATATTGCACTCTCATTTTGGGGACAATTGAAAAAATTTGCTTGTTATTGCATGATTTTGGCTTAATTTGCTTGCTTTCCGAGGGCGTGGAAATGCTGCTTCTAGCAGTTGACAACATTGCTTGATTTTTGCTTAAATTTGCTTGCTTTTGGGTAAACACTGCTTGATTTAGAGGCGAGCCAGCTCTCACATAACATAGCTACTGTAGGGGAGAATAAGTATCCAATCCACGTAGGCCTATGTGTGTTACTTTTAACGATATACATAGTACACTTCGTCATAACTTCCAACTAGAGTATTTGTTCCTTTTCTCTGCGGTTAATTTTTATAACAAGACCTTACCTGCCATTTATTTGTTAATAAAATACTCGCCTCTCTTGTAGTTACTAGTTGCACTGACATGAGCACAAACTGGACGCGAACGAGTATATGAGCTGTTTACCAATAGCAACGGTAATGTTTTTAATGAAAAGTAAAGAAATTGTTTCCGTCCGTGTACTCTGAACACGCCCACGGGCATATAAATAATAAAATATTGGTTCTCTGTCTCCTAAATTAATGGGAAAACCGATAGGCACGAACATGATCACCGAAACTCGATAACTGCGACCGCGCGTGTTTAGATGAGCGGTAGCGTGTATTACTCGCATTCAGAATGTCACGAGTTCGATCTCGATGGACACAAAGATGTTCCATTTCCAAGTGGTTTACGTAACCCAGGCCATTAAATGGATCAGTTGCTCAAAATGTCTGTCCTCGCTTACTTGTTTTTCGACTAAGTTAATAATTCGACACAGAGCAAATGCAAAAGTAAGAAAGAAATCACAAATGAGCTTTGTGTGCTGTGTTCAATGGTCTTCACAAGCTCCTGCACTAAAATGTAGATGTATATTGGTTACATAGTTACCAGAGCAAAATTCAGTGTTTAGAGAGTAAATTCAGGTGCCGCCATTTGTAATGACATAGTCTTCGATATTTTTAATGACTTTTATTTGAGCCATTTACATTAAAAGTAAAATTTACAATAATTTTAAAATTAACAATATTTTTATTAATTTTTAAATGTTATGTTTTATTATATTTTCGGGCAATCACAACGAAATTTATTTAAATGACTATGTTTTAAATTATATCTAAGAAATAATGAGAAATGTTCGTCAGGTGCCCTTAAATAAAACAAAAATATTTGCGCAATCCATATGCTTCCTTCATTCCTGTTTGAAATCCAAATTACATTTCTTGACTATACACCCACATTTACAAAAAAAAAAAAAAAAAAAACCATTATTTTACTAATCATATTAAATCATAGCTAGTATAAACTAAAAAATAAAAATTCATTTTCAAGTTTACTTTTGTTTCTTGACTTCCAGTGTCTAACTACAGCCAGCCACAAAGCAGTTAATCTGAAATAACTTTTGACATCGCAGAGTTTGTTTACATTACGGCTATTGAGATAAGCCAGTGGGAAGTATTTTTCTTACCTTTTCAAAGTTGTAGTAACTTATAGCAACCAGTAGGCGGAATTTCCTCTTCCAAGACTATCCCGGGGTCAAGATCTGCCAGGATCAAAGTTAAAAGTCACTGGCATCAAAAATAGAATCCAAAAGCATGAAAATATGTACGATCTATTCCACAAGCCACAATCCACTTACATACTTCATGTACCTGTCGTCTCTAAATTATACTACTGTGGTTGTTCAACTCATTTTTTTATGGCAAAACAGTTAATTGTGAGTGTGGCGGAGTGGGTACTTTAATGTGTGTTCACAGAGAGCTTCTTAGAGCATTAAGAGTGCACCATTCCATGCGCTGCAGAATTTTTATTTGCCGTGCTGTGCATAGTAAATTGTGCTTGGATGTCGTTACTTGCTAAGTGTCCTTTTAATCAATCATGCCATTTATAAGTGCACTGATGACATATTAACATCAAACGTTTTCAGTGTATTCTCAGCACTGACTCCACAAAGACGCAGTTGTTAATTTATCAGACAAGGAGGCGACTGGCTATTCACACTTAATGCATTAAGCCAGACCATTTGTTAGGAATGAGGACTCTAAAGGTGCGGATGGAGCGGGTAATTTAATTCATTTTATCCCGTCGTTTTCTAAGACATCGCTGAATTTTTAGTAAGGCCGTGGTCACACAGGACCCAGAACTAATACACTTAAAACAACCACTGAAACTAGTTTGTTTTGCAAACATTTCCAAACATGTTAAAGAAGGAATTTACAATAATCACGTTCTATACCATTTGTGTGATCACGGTCTTTGTTTGTGCGTGATTGAAGAGATTGGGGCGGGTCATGACAGTGAAGTCTTGAGAGCCGATGAGGATGCAGCGGGGGTGAGTATGGAGCAGCGCCGGTATGCAAGGTTGGGAGAAACAGAATATTCCCGAGAAAACTCACCGACCAGCGTCATCGTCCGGCACGTTTCCCACACGCGAAAACCGGGAGCAACACCGCCGCTTATCCGAGCCGGATTCGCCTTGGTGGAAGATGAGTAGAGTCACCACTACACCACCGTGGCCCCCCTTATTTTTCTAAGTTGTTTCGTTACGAATATGTGGAACACGTAATATTTCTGAGGCCACTGTTTGTCAAGGTGCCAGGAAAATAATTCCAATGATTATATAATGTAACTATGTATGGCAATTTGTTCTAAAGTAATTTAAGTCGCTTAAATTTGGTTCTTTATTGTTGTCAGAAGAGAATATAATGTAAATTCTTGATACATTTAAATTTCCTTGAGGGTAATTAATCAATCTGTACAAAAAAACATGATATTAAATGAGTTCTAATGTCTCCTTTGAGAAGGAATATTTATAGATATAATATTTATTAAGTTGTCCGGAAAAAATAGCAAATTTTTTTATCGTTTCTCAGAATCCTGTCACAGTGAAAGGAATCCTGATTATACATACGATTGTGGGATGAATGATTCACTACTATACTATAAAAATAATCCAACACAGAATTGTAATATTAATATTTGTTCCGAAAAAAGCATTCTAGTGGCTCCTGTCAATTGATGCCCGGAGGAATGATGTAAGTGAAAAATGTTTTGTAGAGAAGTGGGAATTCTAAAAATTAATTTTAATGTCTTTAAACGAAAATACCCAAGGAGGATGTACAGTCGTTTCACTGTAGTATTATAAGCAACTCTACAACTCTCGGTACATTCACTACCAAAATTGACATAAAATTACGATTTAAGTTGCATATGAAGAAAAAGGAGAATGGTTGTCAACACTGAATGATATTTTGTTATATGCTTACTTATTTGAATTGCTGTGGCTGGCTCCTGCGAGGGTTGATCAACGTCGCGCTGAGGCAAGGGGCGGAGTGTCCTCAGCCAGCCGAGCCATTATTTTAAATAACACATATCGGGGGATTGAACGTGAGATCAGGAAGGAACTATATAAGCTCAAAGTGATGGCGGCTCTGGCCGAATCTTGCAAGCCGCCGCCGGAGGCTCTGCCCGAGGACTACGAGACGAGGACCACATCCCGTGGGTATGCCTTCGATGCCCGATGAGCCCGCAGTCGAGGGAGCTTCGGCGAGACGCCACCAGCAAGAGGGTAGTTATCCATTCCCTGGTAGGGCGACTAAAGGCACGATAGGCATGGGAATTTGCGAATGACAGTAAGCTCCCTAAGAGTACAAATTCGCCTTGATTGCTTAGCGCTACTTGTACGAGTGTAAGGCATCAACGCCTGTTGAAGAATATTATATATTCATTGCCGAGAATAATAGCAGAATACTTGTTATATTTGATTACGCTTGTGACGCGTACTTGAGGTGTAGTTGTGATATTAACTTTAAATATAAGTAGTCTTTTATACTAAGTTTTTCTCCTTTGAGCTTCCGTAATCCCCCTTGTTAGTGGTTGGCCTGATTCATCCTCAGGACAGGTCACAGTAATATGTTAACAATATCAAAATATTGATTTTCAATCAAAGTAAGAGCATATTTATATTTTGTATGATTCAGAAAGGTTTTATACAATAAAATTATGAACAAAGATATAGATATATATTATCATTTATTTTATGCTTACCTATTTCAGCGACGAAATTTATCAGTTTAACCACTAAATTGAATTTCTATTAAAACAATTATTAAAACCGTCTGGAAAAGTTATTACTTAATTTTTATTACAAACATCCTCTTGAATTGCTATGGTTTTGTTAATAAAAGGCGTTCTTTTGCCTTCGTTCCGAAGGAAATATGTGTTTGCGTGCGTGTCCCACACTAAAACTTTTGAACGCACCAACCTAATTTCACCAAATTCGCCACACATAAAATACTTAGAAAGGATATCTGACTTTTATAATTGCCGTCCAAACTGTTTGCTTACTTGAAAATTGTAGGCCAATATTTATCTTCGATTGTTATAGCATATCTCAGGAAAAAATTAAACCGATTTAAACCATATTGCATATGTTGTCAGTGGATTATGTAGGCGATTTATTTAAAGATTATTATAGTTTTGGTCCTTCATGTTGAAAGGTAGCACCTTAACATTATATCTCGAAAACTACTCAAAATGACACCCCAGATTTTAAAACTAAAGATTATTCCATGGAAAACCAACAAGCCCCTGAAATATCACATCACCAATTTGTCTACATATGTGTGTTCTGTTCGCACTTCATCTTATGTGTACATTACTGCAACATATAAGACATATAGTGAGCAGAATAAAAACTTCAGGATGTTCACCGAAGTACTAAAATTAATGTCATATCATTTCTGAAATTCTGGTGTCTAAATAATTTGTAAAGTATGTAAGCGACAGTATCAAATCCAGGCGGTTATAGCAGAGCGGGATATGTCACCGCGGCGTCCCTTACGGCGTCCAATATTCCTAACTGAGCATCGCTGAGCATACGTGACCTTCTGCCGAGAACGAGCAGCAAGGCAGTTTGATGAACGGCGACGAGAAGTTTCCAGTATAGAATCACTTTTATCTTTGGATACAGATATCCGCCTAATTCGAGTCGGGAGATGTCATGGCAGGTGCCCTGATCCATGCTTAATTTTAGAGCGGCACACCGCTCAACGAGAGTTATAAAGGCGTCGGAGTAGGGGCATAGGGGTGTCCGAGATAATTTTCACCCTTATGTATAGGGAACATAAGGGTTAGATTCACTTTTTGAAGGATGACAGCGTGCAGCATCCCCAACCCCTCCCCAGCCATCCTCTCGTATCTGTTGACAGGTTCCCGACCCACCATTGTGGTTGCATGTGTAAATACAAGTGAATTTGCACTACTGGCACATAATTTATTCAAAATGCCGGCGATGGTGTTGCATTTACCCTCCCCCTTCACCTGTTAGTGTGCCAGCATGTGAAGGGGTGTTCTGGCAGGCGCTGTCGGGTTGTTCACCGCCAGGCTGGATTCCCAGGTACACGTACTTGGTTCGATGCTTGTCGGAGATACTTATATTTTATTTTTGCATAATTAGCAATTATGTCATTACAGATGTTGTCGGTTCAGGAGCAGGAACTAGTCTGATGTGTGAGGGGAGGGAGCAGCAGCATATATAGTCTTATCCCTTCTGGGATTAGTAGTTTTGGTGTTGGAGCAAGAATGTCACAAGTACCATTTTAGTTGTTGGCACCTCGAACTATGACTACGAAATGAGCTGAGATGCAGTTGCGGAGGATGGGAGGGAATGCAGTTGCAGAGGAGGGGAGAAAATGCAATTGCATAGGTTTTGATTTGATTTGGGAATGTAATAAATAATTTAATTAATTAATCAATATATAAATGTAATTAATAAATAGCGCACTTGTGTATGCAGCAATGCATTGTGACTGAGAATACATTTTGCATTGAGTAATTATTTAATGTAGCTATGAACAATGCAAGACCCCAAGTGCAAATAGCACCACACCACAACTCGCTCTCAACTGAGCTCCAGTAAGAAAGGGCTATACTCCAAGCGCTGCAATATGAATGCAGTTTTGCTTGCCCCACCCTTCCAGGTACCCCTAGCACTTCTGAATGCACTTTCTTCCTCCTCCCATCACTCCAAGGAGATGGATTTGCTGCCAGCTATCACCTGCAGGGAAAGCATTGCGCTGCATGTAGGAGGTATTGCGTGCTCGCTCCCTACCCCACTCTTTCCCCGGGATGTGTAACAGATCAGTCCATTAGCTCCCCAAGTATTTGCGTAACAGTCTCCGCATCCCAACCATTACCTAGTTTCCAGCTGCAATATCTTATTATGCACACTTGCATGTGCAGTGTGGTATGTACGTCTTTGCATATACAGCAATGAACTACTTTTTACAGTTACCAATACTAAATATCGCATTGAATATTTAATCAAAGTCTTGAATACACAAAGAGAGTACATATCGCAATGACCATTTTCACAATTATAAAAGATAACTATGCATACAGAGAGTCTTAGTGCACATCCACACCACGCCACAGCACACTCTCAAGTAAGCTCCACTCACCAGTATGATTTCTTATATTGGTGGCATTATTTGGAAGAACTATGTCATTATTTCTTTCACAACACAGGCAGCAATAATGCTTTGTGTTTCATATATACAAGACAGGCATTTATTTTAGAAAACTGTCAGTTTATGTCTGGAAGTGGTAGAGGTCAGATGGTGGAGTTGCGGAGTTACTATGACCCATTATTTCTTTCATACATCATATGTTTGACTGAGTCTTGTATGTTTGAAGTTATGACTTTTTAACCATGTTCACAGCACATGTCTGGAAAAAACAGTTCTTTGATTACATTTATTTACAATTTGTTTACATAAAGAAATATTTACATTTGTCGTATGTACAGGACCATAATCTTTTGTGACCCTTCATTGTTTTTACTGCAGTTCTACACTACTACTATTGGATGGTGTTTATCATATAGTTGGTCTCCCCTTAGATTTCAGTGAAGGACATATGTGTTCTTACAATTGGGGGACGATGTTGATGACATGTAGTTGATCTCACACCTGTGATATGTTATTCTTGACAGTTGTGATATGCCCTCGCAGTAGATGGTTGTCAGGTTTGGTGGATATTTAAGCATTGGTTGAAAGAGTTCCGTGGTCGTTGAGTTGGCATATGGTATGCCTAATGTTGGGGTGGCAGATGGTATGCCTGATGTTGGGGTGGCAGATGGTATACCTGATGTTGGTGTGGCAGATTGTATGCCTGGAAGATGGTATGGTAGATCGATATTGGCATGTAGAGTGGGGAAATTCATTCAGGAACGGAATAGTACCAACATGGCAATGTCGGTACACTGTCTAGTCTGACATACCTTTTGTCATCATCACTTGACAAGGCGACTTTTGTTACTCATTCGCTATAGACATCGCGACGATGCGAACGGAAGTGATATAGGGTATCCATTCCCCTTGAATTTTGATTGGGGGCAATCCACATAATCCCTGTACCAGAGATACTGCAACACATTAGGCTTTACCCTCCTTTACTTTAAGCACACACCGTTAATTCGCAACAATATTTGCGTAAAGTTTAGGGCATAGGCCTACAGAGTGTGTGATGGTGTAAGCACCACATTCATCCTTCATTACTCCATTAATCCCTTGGTTCAATATCTTTAACTTTGTGGCTTATCTAGCACATAGTTGGAAGTATCAAATCGTGCATCCAAATCTGGGGAAATACTATCAAACAAATCATAAGAGTGAACTTCGTAAATGAGACTATCGGTGTCGCAATAAAGAAGATGCAAGGCCTACTGAGGACATTTTTAGGACACTTAATTATAATGGAAGTCATAGAGGTACAATTTGGACAAATCGAGAATGCAACCCCAGTGTATATAAGCTTGTTGAAAGTAACAGAGACCTTTGACATTTCGATCAGGACTAGATTTTCATCAAGGTTTTGCCTTGTCTTGAATATAGGTCGCAAAATCAGTTCTGCTGCCCAAATATAGTGTCACAGTTCGATACGACAAGCATATCCCTTTCCGGCGGACATTATGCAAAGTCTTTCCAGAAACTGAGTTGTTCATCAACTTAGAAACCGATTTCTCTAAAGCATTCGACGTCTACGTACGGTTCTAAAAATTGAACTCGATGTATGGAGCCATCCGTGCCTTCTGCTCAAAGTGCAGAACGCAATCAACAGAGTCGATTTTGGCTCCATACCTCAAGTAGTTCTTCAGTGTTTCACCTTGTACAACCTAATTATTCCACAGCACAAGAGTTAACAGTAATTTTTCAGTTTAACCGTTTGGAGGTATGGCAGATACTGGGGCAAGAGGCAGATGAGATAGGGCATCATGACATTCTTCCGGAAATAGCAAATCCACTTCCGCGAAAAATGATGTGTTCGTGACATTTTCAGTGTTGGCAAAATTCCACATTGAAAACCCACTGACACCACCCAATCAAAATTCCCAATAGGTATATTGCATTTATGCAGAAATAAAGAATATATTTCTCCTGTCACATTAGGATTGTTGTTTTCGCCCATGTAAATGTTGTTGGCTACCATGTGCCTTTTTGACATTAGACTAATCCCACCCCTAATCCCGCCTTCGACAAAATGGTTAATGTCTGGGTCCGTGACCAGCTTCAGCATCACACCTGTTTAAGTAAAACAGCTTCCCATAAGACAGAGGGAGCTGTCACATACATGGTGGGGTCAAGACAGTATCCAGGCAAACATACTGTTCTGAAATTCTCAACTATATCAGCCAACAAACACTTGTCATCATGTAAATATTGAGTTGTGCACTCTAGCGAATACCGAAAATGGAAAGCATTCCATGCTGGTTGAGCATGAGCTTATTCTGCATCACATAATGCATCACTGTAATAGGTCTTCAGTGGCGATAAAAATGTTTTATCCAATTATTGCATTTTGTGCATCAAGTGAGGTGGCAGTGAGGGAATGGTCACAATGTTTTCCCGCAGTATGTCTATAATGTAACGCCCATCCAGAATCAGCAATGCAGGCAAGTCTTTAGTTGGGTTTGTGGTTGCAACAAAATGCTTGAACCATGCTGTAAACAGATGTGTCTGGATCCAACCAGAAGGGTGACAATGAAAATGTGTTCCCGGAGGAACTCCTTTTATCAGTTGTGCACACATGTTTTATCGAGGTAAAACCACCACAGGAGGGACATAGTTGACACCTGCATTCATTCAAACTATCACAGTTATTAACGAGTCCCCCTCAGCTGATGTAAGACTTCCAATTTAGCGTTTACCTCTTAGGCCAATCGCTTGTGCAACTTTTGATTGCACGACTGCACGTCACTTTAATCTACGTTAAATATCTTTGATGGTGTATGATAATGTTTTTCAAAAAAGGCTACCGGGAGATCAACAAATGCATTAACATTTTCTTTGGTGAATCTAACATCCCTGGCATAGGATGTACCAGTGGGTTTACGAAAGGAGTACCGATGTTTGTGCTGTGCCTCATCATAAACAGTTTGAGCCACTTATTTCCTGCCATGCAATCTGCTTTGCCGAAGGCACGTCTGAGGATATTTTTCTCGGCTTACTGAAATGTCATTATCCTTAAATCTCCCTGGGTCAATCAAAACAAAATGGCTTCCATTGCCAGACAGTACTGCACAAGTTGCTCATCCAACTCAGAAGTTATAATAGTGTGACAACCCTTTTTGTGTTAGCAGCTTTCTGAGGATCCCCATACGTTTCGTTACTCAACCTCATCAAAGTTGTTTTAGGATCAAAAATCGTATAAGTTGCTTTTTCCATCCTTTTTTTTTTCTTTCTTTTTTTCACGCCCTACTGTTATAGCTTTTTCCATTGAATCGTCATTCCACTCTTCCCCGCTGCACTTTCTTCACCCTTTTCTTTTTATCTGTAGCCATAGCTCACCTCCTGAAAATGTAAGAAAATAAACACCTGTGCTTGTGCTGGTATTGTTAAATACAAAAAACAGAGTGCCCGCCAGTGGCTTGTGGTAACATTTTTGTGTGAGTCAGCTGTCTCTCTGGGCTTGAACGGTGACATTTTTTGTTTACTGCGCCAACCCGGGCTACATAAACTGCGGAACTCGCAGCTATAGGTCTCGGACGGATTTTGCTTGTTTGATGCCAAGAAGTGCGGCAGCAATAATAAAAGTAATTTATGCATTTGGCATGCCTCGTAGCCTTTACACGCAAGACACTGCATTGGCATTCAGTATTTTGATGGGCAACTCGCCTCTGTGTGGAATTCATGGGAGACACTATGTATTTTACAGTACACAATACTGTAGTCTAATAAATAAAAGGAGTAGTGCGAATCGAAAATCATTATTAGATCTATATATTGTTAGCCATGTATTTCGTTCCTAAATATAACCGCAAAAATTTATATTTTAGGTTTTTTAATTGTCCCATAATAGAACATAAGCCTAATAAGCAAAAATGTAAAATGTAAAATTAACATCAAAATGAAATGCAAATTATACTGATATTACAATTACTTTGTATACGCGTTACATATTAGCACTGTCCTGGAAGAAATAATTGCATAGTATATACACATTTCAATCATTTAACGTAAAAAAAAAACAGACAGAGGCGCGGCGGTAAGCACTTCATATGATTTGCTGCAGTGGCCTCAGCAGGACTTGGCTGGGAAATACATACTGACAACCCACGAAACTGTACGAAATACCTTGTGTTTATGATGACATGGCAACTCGGACAGCAGGTGGAGGGAAAGTTGAAAAATGTGAAACGAAATCACAGCATGCAGGTAAGTATAAATATAAGAACATAGAGGGAATGTAACGTTAAGAAACTGGCCAAAAATATAGAGTTCTTATTTGAATTGTCTGACATAATTTTTTCCCATCAGCAGTGCTTGCCTATAGCATCTATGGAATACACAGCACTGGGGTCCACTCAAGTAACACGAGAAGGGTCCACTATAGACACCCGCCATGTCTTCGTTTTGCCAAACCAACTGTCTCTCTGCTCATTGAAAACGCTCATCTAAAACAATAAGTCATTATTACCAGTTTGAATCTATCGCTATGTTACACAAGACATTCACTTACTTGCACGAAGAGGCGATGGTAACAATTCAAAAACCCCTCGAGGAAACTTTGAAAAATCGAAAATCACGAGACCGTCACTATCACTCACGGGCCGTGCGGTAAACAGGCGAGGTTTCTTGCCTACTCCCACAGCGTCCGTCCGCTGTAGTTCACGTGCTCGCCGTTAGATGTCATAAGCATATAGCACCATTTAGAGAGGCCATAATCATGTATATGATTTACAGTAGTAATATATGTGTCGTGTATATGTAGAATGGCAGAACAGAAGCAATTTGTATAAACGTAGCACTCCACTTTTAACGACTTTCGTCACGGAAGAACACGATGATGGCAAGAAGAAGAGCGAAGGACTTCCACTTATAGGAAATATTCTATCAATCACTTACTTCTGCGCCAGACTATATAAAATATTTTTAACAACATGCTTGAAACTAACTGTATCCATGTGTTTTTCAAATATTTGGCACAGTTTAGAATTGATATATTTCAGTTCACTCGGCCCACACATAAAAAGTGATGGACAAATAATTATTAAAATTATAAATATGAAACAAGTAGACGTTACTTAACCACGTCCCTAAGATGGCTGTCTGCAAAAGATACAATACAGGTTACAGGATGTCAGCAAATTTGATGTGTTTAATTTTAGTTTTTTTTTATGGCATATATTAGTGGGCATAATTTACAAAATTATAGCTTTTAGATTGTATTTTTTTCTGTGCTATGCGTATTCTCGGAGTAAACATGTTTAAAACAAATATATTTGCAAATAATTTCAAATTTTATTTGAGAAGTAAAAAAAATTTACAAGCGTGTGCAGTTCATTATCCCGCCGTTAAATGTCAGAGTAGCTTCTAAATATAACATTGTATCTCGTTGCTGACGAAAAGGCTGCTCACAAATTAGTGCTTTGCTCGTAGTGATAAATAAGTAAACAATCCGCGTAGGCTTATGTGTTTTAACGATAGATGAATGCATAGTACACATCGTCATAGTTTTCAACTAGAGTGATTGTTCCTTTCCTCTGCGATTAATTTTTATAGCAAGATCTTACCTGCCATCTATGTTTTAATATATTACTCGCCTCTCTTGAAGTTACTAGTTGTACTAACATGAGCACCAACTGGACGCGAACGAGTATAAGAGCAGTTACCAATAGCAACGGTATCGTTTTTAATGTAAATAAAGTTTTTTGTTTCCGTCCGTGTACTGTAAAAAAGCCGCAGACGTATAAATAATAAATTTTTGTCCCTCGATCTCATAAAACAATGGAAAAACCTATAGGCTAGAACATGATCACCGTGCGTGCTTAGAAACGTGCGGTGGCGTGCCTGACTCGCGTTCGCTAGATCACGAGTTCGATGTTGGTGGACACAAACATGTTCCTTACCAATTGGTTTTCTTTCTCCAGCCCATTCTAATATCGAATCAGTTCCTCAACATTTATGTTCCCGCTCACTTGCTTTTATAGTAAGTTACTAATTTGGTGTAGAACATATGGAAAAAAAACTTATGAACATTTTGTGCTCTGTTAAGTGGCCTTCACAATCTCCTGCAGTAAAATAGGGATTTGTTTTTGGTTACGTAGATTCTAGATCAAAATTCATGGCGTAGAGAGTAAATGCAAACGTCGCCATTTGTAATTGCATTGTCTTCGATATTCTCAAGCATTTGAACTGTGACAATAACTGTGAAAGTAAAATTTACAATAATTTTCCAAAATAATAATATCTTTATTAATTTTTTTGACGTCAGTGTTTTATTATGTTTCCTTCAATCCTGTTTTTAAAAAATTGAAATTACCTAAATTTGTTGATTTTACATCCACATTTACAAAAAAAAAACATTATTTTACTAACTGTGCTAAATCATAGCTAACAAATAAAAATAAATTTTCAAGTATACTTTTGTTTCTTGACTTCCAGTGTCTAACTACAGCCAGCCACAAAGCAGTTAATCTGAAATAACTTTTGACATCGCTGAGTTTATTTACATTACGGCTATTGAGATAAGCCAGTGGGAAGTATTTTTCTTACCTTTTCAAAGTTGCAGTAACTTATAGCAACCAGTAGGCGGAATTTCCTCTTCCAAGACTATCCCGGGGTCAAGATCTGCCAGGATCAAAGTCAAAGTCACGGGCATCCAAAATAGAATCCAAAAGCATGAAAATAAATACGATCCATTCCACAATCCACAATACACACTCCACTTACATACTTCATGTACCCGTCGTACATGAAGTACGACTGATTGTTAAGTACATCGGAACGACTTTTATTCTGTGTTGCGCTATCATTGGCTGCTAAGAAGTAAACAGAATTCATGACTATCATGGTTGAATTTGACGGGAATTTCGGCATTCGTGGAAATAAATAGTAAGCCTGGTAAAAAGAAACAGTACTGACTATGCTGCCACAATCAAAGTTAGGTAAGTTATGTTAAAATCAATCAAATATTCAGTTTTGATTCGTGTCGGAAGCTTTTATAAGTAATCACAAGGGCGTGTGTTGAGGTTGGGATTTCCCTTTGTTTGAATTGAATTAATTGAATTATAGATGTGTAACCACTGAAACTTGTAATCACTGAAACTGAAACATGGCTACCGACCGAATTTACAATAACCACGTTATATACCATTTGTGTGACCGCAGCCTTGGCTAGTGAGTGAGTGGAGAGATTGGGGTGGTTCTTGAGATCGAAGTCTTGAGAGCAGATGAGGATGCAGGGGGGTGAGTATGGAGCAGCGCCGGTACGCATGGGCGGGAGAAACAGGAAATTCCCGAGAAAACCCACCGACCAGCGGCATCGTGCGACAAGATTCCCACATGCGAAAAACCGGGAACAACCCCGCCGCTATTCGAACCCGATTCGCCTTGATGGATGGTGAGTAGTCTCACCACTACACACCGCGGCCGCCCTTAGTTTGTATAAGGTGTTTCGTTATGAATTTGTGGGACACGAAATATTTATGCGATCACTGTTGTTCAAAGTGCTAGAAAAAGAATTCGAATGATTATATAATGTAACTACGTTTGGCTACTGGTTCTAAAGTAATTTAAGTCACTTGAATTTGGTTCCTTGATTGTCAACACAAGAGAATAAAATGGAAATTCTTGATAACTTTTAGTTTCCTTGGCGATAATTGAGCAATCTGTACACGATAGCATGACATTAACTGAAATGATATGGCTCATTTGTAAAGGAATTTTTAATATAGATTATATTTAGAAAGTTATCCGGAGAGAAAACAAGATTTTTTATTGTTTCTATAAAGTCACAGTGAAAAGAATTAAGAATGAATAACTATTGTGGGATAAACGATTCACTACTCTACTAGAAAAATAATCCGAACACGGAATTGTAATGTTAATATTTGTTCCCGAACAAAGCATTCTGGTGGACACTGTTATTTATAAGCCGGTAGTAATGATGTAGGTGAAAAATGTTTTGTAGAGAAGTGGGAATTATAAAAATAAAGACTACGGTTTTAAATGCTTTTAAACGAAAATACCCTAGAAGGAAGTACAGTGGTTTAACTGTAGTATTACACCCAACTGTGCAAAACTAGGTACACACAATACAAAAATTGTCAGAAAATTACGATTTAAATTGCATAAGATGAAGAGAGAGAGTATGGATTTCAATACTGGAAAATATTTTGTTATATGCTTACTTCTGGGTTTGTTAAAAATATCAAAATATTGATTTTTAATATAAATAGGAACACATTTAAATTTTGTATAATTCTGAATGGTTTAATACAATAAAATTATGAACAAAGATGTAGATATATTTGATCATTTATTTTATGCTTATCTATTTCTTACAAACAAGCACAGTAGTTATTATGGTTTTGTTTAATGAAAGGGGTTTTTAGCCGTAGTTTCGAAGGAAGTGTGTATCTGTGCGTGCGTGTTCCACCCTAAAACTTTTGAACGCACCAACCTAATTGTAACAAATTCGCCACACTTAAAATACTTCTTAGGGCCACCTGAATTTCATACTTGTAGACCAAGCCGGGTGTTTACTTCAAAAATGGTGCACAATATTATAACATAGAATGCTATGTCATATCTCGGGAAAAATTAAACCGATTTAAACCATATTGTATATGTTGCCCGTGGATTATGCAAGCAAATAATTTGAAGATTAATATTATTTCGGTCCACCATATTGAAAGATAGTACCTTTACATTACATCTCGAAAACTACTCGAAATTATACGCCAGATTTTAAAACTAAGGGTCATTCCATGGAAAACCAAAACACCGCTGAAATATCGCATCACCAATTTGTCTACAAATGTGTGGTCTGTTCGTACTTCATCTTAAGTGCACATAACTGCAATATATTATAAATATACTGAGCAGAATAAAAACTGCGGGATATTCACTGAAGTACTAAAATTAATGTGAAATCATTAGTGAAATGCTGAGGTCCTCATAATTTGTAAAGTATTTAAGTGACATGATCACACCACATCCCATTTGAAAGCTTATAAAATAATTGTATTTCAAAATATACAAACAAATATTCAGACAGAAATTGTATTGTTTACAAATGCAAACAAAAAAAAATTACATTTGAAAGACAGTATCTCTGATTTTAATGGATCTTTGCCAAATGTTGCAGATTAGTATGCCTTTATTATTGTTAAAGTGGTTTTGGGCTGACAAAACGTTTGCAAGATATTCACCCACTGTCACTCAGTAAAAATGTTTGTAGATCTGTTTACCTTGGAAAGAGATTCCTACAATTATTTTCTTAATCTATATTCCCTTCGAAACGTATTTCACCGTCTCAGTTGTTGGTCATACAAGTAAGATAATATAAAATTTAGTCATTTTGGAAGATTGCATGATTATAAATTATTCGGTCAGTGGCCTTTTTCTGAAGAACTGTTATGATAATATTGAAAATATAATTAAAAAAATATTCGCAAGACAGACTGTTTTAATATTATATTGATCGATTTTGCACTTTTTCGAACTTGCTTTGGTGCAGTGCATTATCCCTTGAGATCCATAAACCTGACTTTGATACCGCTTGGCAAAAGATCTCAAGATATATAAGATCGATTAAAAAATATAATCATTTTGAGTTATTGTATAAGGAAGGCATTTAAATTTTAACATATTTTTAATTCGCTTTTTTGGAATATAAGTTAGTCCCAAGAGAAATAAAGTTGTTAAAAATTAATTTTTCCCTCAATAATTTCTATTTACTCCCCCGTTCTTTATTACGTAACGATTGTAAAGTGCTGTACCCTTATGAGTTATTGAGTTTTATATCAAAACGATTAAGGAGAAACCCGTCTTAGTCATGAGTTACGCCTACCCATTCTTAACAGTCTCATATTGCACAGTCAGAGACGCCAGTACTAGCAAGTAGAATATTTGTATTGTCTGCCCGATCTTGCAGCCAGGACGGGTCAGAACAAATGGTGGAGGCTATGGTCTTCCCCAATCTTAAAGCTGCAAGCTTCAACGCTCCACCAAATGTGTATAATTTTCTAAGTTAATATATTTAAGAGAGTCGGCAATTAGACAGCTGCCAGCGATTGGCAGAAATTCACCTCCCCGTCTATAGCAGGCAACCCATCCTTCCCACGAAAATATCCATAACAAAAAAATTAGCACTATAGTTATTAATTTCTTTGTATATTAAGGAAACAGAGTATCTTTTCGAATGAAATAAGGTTTGTCAAAGAAAAATTTCGAAACCACTGCTTGCGAAGTGCAAGTTAGTAAATGTATTTACGGCAAATATTCGGTATTAATTTGCAGAACATAGTATTGTGCCCGTACGTGATAAGAGTAAAAGAAATCAGATTATCATATTAAAGAGTCGTCGCTTTGAAGTAAGCCATACGTTAGGCTCACGGGGCGACAGGTGAAGCCACATTTCGTAGGAATTGTGAAACGTAGTAGAGTCTTTGCCGCGCAGGCACTTTGTTAGCTGCCATACTGCCCTCCATCCATCATACATAG
Source organism: Dryococelus australis (assembly GCA_029891345.1). Lineage (NCBI taxonomy): Eukaryota > Metazoa > Arthropoda > Insecta > Phasmatodea > Phasmatidae > Dryococelus > Dryococelus australis. Next base: position 63,273,926 of record CM056996.1, read on the forward strand.
TCACTGCTCTTCTCCTTATTCACGTTACATACATATCGGGCTCGCGCCTGAGCGTGGAAACATTTGCACATATGTCGGGGAAATTGAACCGAGATCGCAAGCCTGCACTTCGTCCCACCGTCATCATGGGCATTTCCGGGCAGTATAAGGACGCAAAGGAAGCAGGGGACTTCCACTGTTAGTCATAATGATATATCCTACACAGTCCTAGGAAATGTGCCGCGAGGACATTGCAATTAGGCCCCGTAGTGATACTTGTGGGCCCCGATAACGACCAAGATAAGAGTAACTTCTAATAGGCTGAGGAAATAAACAAAACCCTTAAAATATATCATATTTAATGTAGAGATTATGTTATGCAAACACACATTATTAGTAAGCTAAGGATTTAGTAACTGGCTACAAATTATTACAAATAAAATGATTCAGTAACATGCTTAGAATAGTATAAAATTGTTTTGAGTTGAAGATTAATCTTAGAATGAGCAAATAGAAGGCAGTAATATAAGCAAATATTGTTATGAAATGTATGAACTTTAGAGGTGTAACGAAGAGTACAAGTGCCCACATAGACAGAAACAGAGTTTCATATGATAATTAAAAATATCTAAAATAGGCAGAAGCGTGTCTCATTTTATTAAATTATCATATAAATAAGGTTCCAGTGTGTAAGAATCTTAACATGATATACTGAGATAGCTCATTATGAACACAATTAAAAAAAAAAGGAACAAATTTAAAGTTATTATTGCCAACAAGTCAAAAAATTTATGGGGTAGCATATTGATAAGACTATTTAAATACAGGAGTCTATCTGTGTGTGAAATATAGGATATTACGCAAGACGTAAACACATAAGTTGTAGCATAATAAGCCAGAGTCATGACATATTTTTAATTTAATAAATTTAATAAGTAAGGGTATACTGCTCAGATGTTGAAATTATATAAGTCTACATTGATACGGTCTAACGGTGATGTAAATTTGTCATGACAATGGAGAAATGAAATAAATTATGCAGTAATACACTTTTTAAATAAAATCAATTGTGCAGTAATACACTTTTATATTGCATGGAATATTGTAACTAAAAATGCACGCTTGCATGGGCTGACGTGCAATCGGGCATCAAGGATGCATCGAAGCGTGCCGACCTCATTAAAGAGTTGAGGCACCAAATTCCACAACTCACCTGACCACCCTCCCTCTCCGCCTCATTTCAACAATTCTGCATCGCGCAACAGATGCCGATGGCGACCCGCAATTGCGCAAAGCTGTCACAATACCACGTGTTCAATGCGCGCCTCGCTGTTTTGCTATCACGAGTTAGGTGCACGATCACCTTGTACAGTCTACAGCTGTCACTGTTAATTGCGAAATAGAGTGCCCTTAAACCAACAAAACAATTAAGCAGAAGTTTATTACGTATGTGAGCCAAACGACTATGAAATAAAGCTATAGTTATAACACAGGGATTTAGTACAATGGAAAGCGTATACGAATATTTTGTAGTCTATATTATTATAGTAATACACACTACGAAATTGCTGAGAAATACAATAATACATATAAAAAGTGTAATTATTACATAGAATTTTTATATAAATTTTGTTTGCAAGAACCATAATAAGTTAAGTAATTTTTAAGTGGTATGACAGGTAATTATTATGAATTCAACAAAAATATGAACTGCAAGGCAGTTAAACGGCACAAAGGTAGTTCCATACTATGATACATTGATGCACGATAAACGTAGCAAACGAATTTATGTATACAAGCTAAATGACACATGTAATAAAAGTTAACCAGAGCCCCCACACCCCATATTATATAATAATTAATTGCTTTGGAAAAAAGGGCTCATGTCTTAAATTAAATTGTCATATCTGAGTGCTAAACCATACCGAAAGTGTTTGAGGGCATGCACATAACCGCACCATTGCCACCACGGCATCGGACTCCTCCGGAGGGAGCAACACGGCGATAGAGCTACAACGCTGAACCATAGCATCTGGATTGCAGAGCAGAGAGCAGTCAACCTCTTGCCCGGAATTACGCGTCGTGTGCAACGCGTACATGGCGACGCGCTGTATGGCAACGCAGCGCAGTGAAGCGCCACATTAAAGTACTTTACCGTACAAGGTAACGCTACGCCATTTTTCACTACACCACACTGACATGCAGCCTGGCCGGGACGAATACACACATATAACACGGCACTCAGACACGCTTAACATAAGCGCGATAAGCTCTAGGCAAAACACAAAGATGTATAGCAATCTTTTCTCTCACGTGTATGGTAAACGAGAAAAAGGCAAATTTCACAAAAGTTTTTACACGTACTCGAAAAACATGCAAACAGAAAAAAGGCCAAACATACGCAAATTACCAAACATTTTCAAAATAGTCCAATCTTTACATAGGGTAGGTGTTAATTGCTGAGTATATGTTCTCGTTCAATGTTAACTTTATATACTCTTATATATAGTTTTTATTATTTAATTATTTTACTAAACAAAGCTTCAGAGAATGTAAATAAAGTAAAGGTGCAGAAGATGTTCACACCTATGAGATTAAACGTGCAAAAGTCGATTTCAAATAGCACATAGATTTAATTTTGAATACTTTCACACACTTTTAAGAGTAGAAAACCTTGAATTATGTCTTTCATATGAACTACATGTTGACAATCTTAGTTTTTTTTTAATTATTAGTAATAATGTTAAGTTATCAAAGTGGGTTGAAACCATACTTACCAATTAATTAAGAGTTTAATAGCAACATCACCAATGTTTGTCTTGTGTTAAGTCGGATTTTCACTGGATAGGGATTGACATATTTTGAACTATAATCTATATGGTTGCCAATCCTAAAATAGATTTTGCATGCAACATTCGTTATTTAATTAAAGGAGTGTGTTGCAACTTTGGACAAAACAATATTTGAAATGCCACCTTGTTAACATATTATCTGGTGGTTCGCATAGGTACTAAGAGAATAATACATACATTGTAATTGTAAGAATAAATTATATATAAGTAAAGTACAAATTCCAGTGACACCTATCCTCAGTAACGAAACGTAGCGGGTTTAATGAGATAAATTATTGAAAAATCTTTACACAAGTAAATAACTTAGGTCATAGAAAATACTACGTTTCATTATACACATCCTTCCCATGCCCTTCCAAACTAGCTCAATGATAGTATTTAAAAATTAGTGAATTATAGTAAGCATGCTAGATATTATATATATATATATATATAAGATGTTAATTGTGGCACAACTACAGGTTCAGCACCAGTGCATGTCTTTCACCAATACCATTGCATGTTATGTATAATTATGTTTCTTTTCAGGTACATATTATTCAGATTGTCAAAAAAATTCTCACAGCACTAAATATGCGATGTTTCGACCGAAATATCTATTGTTATGGGGGAAATTTACAATTTTCAAAGCTCTAAAGTTAAACAAAATTCAATGTAAATTTTGTTGCATTCTCAAATATTCACCCTTTCATAATCGGTTGATGCCTTCTTTAATATTTTCATAATCGCAATGCCACGCATAAGTAGATAGAGAATTAAGCAGGCTGTACGTGTTCGTGTCCGTATTTCGAGTGCGCAGCAGCGTCGACCTACAGGAAGTATGCATATCCCTCGCACTTAGCCAAGTTACATCCATGGGCATAGCCGAGCCGTTTAATGCAAGTTCAGGCTGCCATAGTAAACACAACCGGCAGGTCACCCATAGCAATTATAATGCCATTACACTCAAGAAAAACGGCAAGGCAGCTACTTACCCCAATTTTCTTGCTTCGACATTTCCTCCTACCCTCTCATCCCACCGTATTAAAGACGGCATCAACCCCACCATCTGCCCGCTGTCGCGAAACAGACGAACGCCATAAGGTCGACTGAACCTAGTACAGTACTACATCACCATACGTCAGTCCAAGAGCTGGCGACCAGCTCATTTGAAGCAGGAGGGTAATGTTGTGATGTGAGCGAGCCATTATTTGACGCTCGCATGAACCTAGCAACACATTCAGTGGGGAATCAGGACACCAGTGATTGCGACAAACGGTAGCCAGTAAAAATAATCCCTTCTACCAGCGATACATCAAACAACACACCGATATAGGCCAGAGTGAGGTTCGTCGCGGCACCAGATGCCAGATAGACGCCATTGAGATGTCTACCAGTGGCCGACCTCTCAAGAACGGTCACGAGAGGGGTGTATCAGGGACTGCCGCTAACGATACGCGAAGAGACGCAGCTTGATATTATCAAAGTGACTTTTGCATAAATGAATAGCAGTAAACATTTTTACTCTTCCCCTTTTTATATAACGTAATGATTGTAAAGTGCTGTACTCTTGTGGGTTATTGAGTTTTATATAACGTAATGATTGTAAAGTGCTGTACTCTTGTGGGTTATTGAGTTTTATATAACGTAATGATTGTAAAGTGCTGTACTCTTGTGGGTTATTGAGTTTTATATAACGTAATGATTGTAAAGTGCTGTACTCTTGTGGGTTATTGAGTTTTATATAAAGACGATTAAGGAGAGACCCGACCTAGTGTTGAGTTACGCCTACCCATTCTTAGCAGGCTCACATTTCGCAGTCGTAGATGCCAGTACTAGGAAACAGAATATTTATATTGTCTGCCCGTTCCTGCAGCCATGATGGGTCAGAAAAACAGGCTCAATTTAAATCAAAATTTACGGGGGTTGGGGCATAAGTCATTGCAGCTATTAAATTTTGTGACGAGCTGTTATCGGTGCACGTAATGGCATGTGTCGCGGGGAAGACAGGCTATCCTAGTACGCATTGACAATGCCAAATGGCGCAGGGTTGGCCTGTACGAGCCCAGAGAGCAATATGAAATCAGTTGTCCCGTGACCGCCGTGTCAGATGGATGTAACCCGTGTTGAGCAGCACTCGTACTTCAAAATAGCTGTTCTCCATGAGAGAACTGCCAGAGAAAGTCACAGGGAATTGGTAAAAGCTGTTGGGAATAATCCCCTACCATACCGGACAGTCGCGATATGGGTAGGAGCATTTCAGCGAGAACGTGTGCAATTGTTTGGCGTGTTCATTATTGCCCATACACATAGTGCTTACCTTGTCCTGTCATGTGTATATTTCGCATTATCCACACACGCCCGTATTGTCACACTACAACATAGTTGCCATGGCTTATGCCCCAACCTTTGTAAGTTGTAGCAGATTTTAGTTTACCTTGCAAATTTATTAACCAAAAATATTTTCAATTTATATTTGAGGAGAAGGCACAAATGAAGCTGCATAATTTATGCATACATTTTCGTACTGTCCATGGAAAAGTATGTCACACAATATGCTATTATGAGTACTCTTACTTAAGAGCAAGCAGTCTGGAGAAAATGAATGGTCGTTAGTATTATCTTTATGACTAGGGTCAGATGATTGACGTCTTTTCCTGGTGGTAGAAACCATACCCTCGTGTTTCCAGTAGTGGCGGTTTAAAGTTTCATTTTCATGTTTCCTACATCAGTTACAACATTATGGAGATCTGGTTAGTATTTACTGTGGAATTATATCGCCCAGCATGGGAAAACGACACTCGCGAGAAGGAGAGGGATACTGTATTAGAGTTCATAGGAACATTTTTGATGATAGAAAATGGTTTCAATCTGCATGTGCTTCTCTCTGTATGGTATAAAAATTCTATAATTATATTACATAATTTTTCGCACTCTCAATGTTAATTTTTTGCGAATAAATTTTCCACTATTTTTTTTCTGTTGGCAGTGACTCGCCATCAGAGGGGTCCAAGGGGATCAATGCAAACAGATACCATGCACCCATAGCCCTGCCTTTGTAAAAATAGTTTCAAAATACTGTTAATACTATTGTGGTACGTTTTACTTACAGCAGTAAGGAAAATTGCTAAAAAATTATTTAGTTTGAGATTTTATACATTGAAAATGCTAGTCCTACGTCAAAAAATATTACAATAGCGATTGATGCAAAGTTATAATGATTTTTTTTTTAGTAAACTTTGACCTCCTGCTCCCACATCACACAAGTAACTAAATTGCTGGTTAAGATCCACAGAACAGATAATGTTTTTGTACAGTGAGTTTTCTGTTTCCATTCAGTAGTATCACAACAAAAAAAATAATATTTTTTAATTTGCAAAAATTTTTCATATGTTGGTCAGCTTCGCTATTTTTCCTCAATCTATACGAAAGTTTGATAACGAAAAGTTGTAGCAGAGTTAGGCTAGACGGTTACAAACATTAGAATTATTTCTTTACTACAGATAGTATGGTTTTTGTCAAGTTTCGAACCGTGGGGAAAAAAAGTCCAGAGAAGAGTTCTTGAATAGCAAAAGATACGTCATCATAAGTGCTTACAAAATTACATGAGGTGCATGCAAAAATTTCTGGGGTTCTCCTAGCAGTGAGCCAGACCTTAGTCGCCAATATTCAATGAAAAATATTTTGCTACAATGAACAAAAATTAGGAAACAGAGTGTACCTTTGAGTTTTCACTGCAATGTCCGCCATATATATCACATGCACTTACACAGTGTTTGGGTTGATATGCGAACGATCATGGACAACAACGCTTTGACTAAAAGATCAATATCTCTCTACCTTGTTATGCCCTTGCCCCCAAGGACATGGGAAGGTGGACAATAAACAGTCCACAGATCAAAATTTCAAAAATAATGGGAAAACCCCTCGTTGAAGCAAGCAAATTTTGAACCCATACATCAATAGAAAGCTATACTTAAAAATAAGTGTTAACTTACCGAAAGTAAAATTCATGACTTGTTTCAGAAAATATTTACTATAAATACTTTGTTTTTTTTTTCTTTCATATTTCTCTTTTGCACTATAAGATTCTCTTTAATTGTTTCACTTTGACTACAATTATCTTTTCGCATTAATAAACAAATGTTTTATAGTAAAACAGGCATATGGAAATATTATTTTCCAAAGTGCATTATCATTATTTTCAGATATCATTAAGTGTTTACTTTGACCAAAATATTGTCCTATAAGCCTCCATGATGATTAATAGGAGAAAACTACAGTAAAGAATTTAAGCCCTCTACCCAAAAGTTATTCTTCAAGTCTCCAACAGTGCTGACAGCACATTACATATTTACTTTGAATCTCTTGAGTTTATACTGCTGAATTAACATTAAGTTCTGCCAAAAATATAAATCTGGACAAACCTAAAACTATACTAACACTATCAAATATTTTCTCTTCTCTGGCCACATGGTCAGGGATTACACAAAAATATTTATTATTCTTACTGGCCGATATAACAATTATTAATGGCCAAAGTTAATGATTTTATTTTAATGTTTTCAAAACTGACAAAAATATTGATTCTTTGCCTCGACTGCTACGAAATCATTACGTTGGACAAACATAAACCAACCAACAATTTATCATTGTGTTCTTTAATACCAACTTGATTCTATTTCTTTAAGAAATTCTGAATAAAATTGTATGGCCATACGAGCTCCAACCAAGGCCAACACATTATGCCTCTAAAAGATTAAAAATTTATGTTAATGAGTTTACTTACTTCAAGTTTCAGTAAAGAAATTATATGGCCAGATCTTGAGATGATACACGTATGAATATTTACACAGATAATGCTCATTGAATTAGTATTATGAAACTGAAGAAGAATAGTCGTATTAATTTGCTGGCTTATTACTGAGAACATAAATATTATATTGGCAAAGAAAATGTTGACTAATTATGACATGAATATTTGCTATATATGAAATAATTGCGGAGTGAACATCTTGGGGTTTGAAGCTAGTTTCTTCCCGAGAGGCGATGACCGTTTTTAATCAAAAGTAAATGGCAATTTTTATTTTTAATGTATAGACATTGGAACCCTGTATTCGATCACATTCAATGATAATTAGAAGTCCGATACGTCAGACAGACAGACAGACAGACAGACAGACAGAGAGAGAGAGAGAGAGAGAGAGAGAGAGAGAGAGAGAGAGAGAGAGAGAGAGAGAGAGAGAGAGTGGGGAGAGAGAGCGTGTGTGTGTAAATTATGTAACGAAAATTCTATAAATTGTATGGTACTAATTTCCCTATCCGTGATGTTTTTTTTACAATGAAGTAATGTGTCCGCTAAAAAGGAAAAAAAATTAATTACGAAACAAATAGACAAGTGTTTAGGATTGCAGTTTACAGAATGAAAGAACACCTGTTCTTAAACATAGGGATTTCTGAAGAACTGTACAGTTAGCTTCCTCCTGTAAGCAATATCACCCCTTCCCCATCTCCTGGTCCAGCTGTATTGGGGTCACGAGTGAGAACAGCAGATGAGGTCTGCAGCTAAGATGCTTCGGCTTGGTTCGAAAACAAACTATCTCAAGAAGCTACTGAAATAGGTACATTTAGTTTGAAAAATTGTTATAGATTCGGAGACACACTTCATAGTACCAATTTGTAATAAATTACAAAAAAAAAAAAAAAATTGAATGTATTCTTTAGAACAGCAGAAAAGTGTCGCTAACATATTTACTACAAGAGGCAGCTAAGCACCATTTTTTAGGCAGTGTCACAGGAATTGTCCATCAGCAAAATTACGTCTTTATTATAAAATTCACATCACAATTGAGATTTAGAACATGTAGTCCATTTCTTTGCATCAAATGCGACAAGATCCTGCAACTCTCATTAAATGTGTACATTAAAAAATTCTGTAAACTTTACATTAAAATTAACATTGCTTCTTATGTTTCGCATTTTAACTACTGATCACCCTTAATCGCTCACAGTTATAGGTCTTTAATGAATAAAGCATTCTAAAATGGCGGTGGAATGAGTCCATTTTTCTTATATTTATATTGACGAAGCCTATATAAGGAAAATTTAATAGAAGAGATTACTTAATTCGATATTTTAAAACTATGGTCGAATAGATTTTTTCCGTCGTATTTCGGGATATTTCCACCCTAAATGTTTGACCTTATATGCCATAGCTCAAAAAACTATGAACAAATTCTTATCAATTTTGGTGTTCAAATAGTTAAAGATAAGACACAGGAAACTTGTATCACTGTAATGTCTAAGGCTGAATAGTGAAGTATAAAAAGTTTTCCAAAGCCGTAATTATATTAAATTATAGAAACACTATAAATAAATTATATTTAGATATCTAAATTCTTTAACATGTCACGGAGTGCATGAGTGTTTGATTCGAGCAAATGTAATTATTTACATAAAATAACCATCCTGTCATATTATATTTTTAGCATGCAATTTTATTAAGAAAAAGACATTAAATTTTACTCAAGTAATTAAAGTAGACAACAAAAAAATGTCTGCAGTAATTTCAGGCTGTCTGGTTGGAAATACAATACAATTGATTTTAATCTATATGAGCGTTAACTATTTACGACATTTCCTAATACGATTATATAATGTAGTTTTATTCCGTTTAAAACGAATAACCTTTACTCTATATGACTTGTACTGACGAAAATGTTTGAGAAAAATTTCCCAAAAGAAGACTAAAATACTAAAAACCACACCCAAAAATAAAAGGAAAAATGGAGCTTGTAAATGGTAGATAGTTATTTGAGTTGGTTTAGTTTTTGCTTTTGCTTTTTTCATAGACTTATGAGATTTTCCGTAAGTATCGATATTCCACTTTTCAAGTAAACCAGCTTCCAGAAGATGACCGATAAAATTACTGAAAGCAGACAGAAAGGGCGAGTTGTTTGAGAAGTAATAAGTTTTCAGTAAACTAAATATATGTTCTTCAACCTCGTAAAGCAGTGGTTGTCCATTCGCATAGTATTCCTTTTGTTTCATGTAGTATTGTGATAATTCCATCGATGTTATTCTACTTACATTCCTGTGAAATGCTACAATATTTAAAGCCTCTTTATCGGACTTTATTGGCGTAAGGTGCATCATGAACCAAGAAATGAACTCGTCATCAGTATTCAAAAACGAACTGACATCAGCGCTGGTAGAAGTGCTGGCAAACGCAGACATTGTAAGGCCTGACTCCATTAGTTCCTTTAGGGTATGTATATCAGGGTGGTAATAAGTCACTGTAAGGAAACTTATCAGCGACCCTTGGTAGCCATTGCTTACGACCAAAACAAACACTAGGCATACTAGCAGAAATAATCTTTGGGAGAATCTTTTCGGAGTCCATATCGTAGAGCCCAGGATTATCAGTTGGAATGTCTCCAGAGGAACTGATACTTTGTTTGATGTGAACAAATAGTAAAGGCTCAAGATCTTCCAAGAAAATCCAATGAAGAGCGCTGAGCCGAAGATTGATGCCCATGTGTAAGAAGTAAACGGCAAGATGATATTCATGTACCTTGGCAGGGGATAAGCCTTAGGGACGATCGGCAGTACACAAATCATACCATGAGGATACGACGTCTTTAAAGAATTCCCGACCACCATAATCTCATGAGTAAAACTTATGTCAGATGTGAAAATAGATGAGTTATATCGTACATTTTCTGGATCATACACTTCAATTGTTGCGTTCAGTCTACTCGCAAATTCTTTGACTGGTAAACCGTCAGGTCCACCTATTTGCCATTTACCATTTTCTTCAAAGGCCTCAACTAGTGGTGGTCCAGACAATAATGATCCTTTTAGTTTGTATCCATTGAGGTTAGAAATCAAATGGCGAGAAACACTCATAATTTCCGTATGGTGAAGTTGTCTAGAAAGGGAGTTATATGTATATGTGTGTACCTTTATTGCTCTATTTTGTAAATGGGGTGCTGTAATTTCTTGTTTATGAATACAAACTACAAACCAGTTCACTATGTTAAATAGTTGCCAGCAACTTTCAAATACTGTTGTCAGATTTTCAACATCGCTTCTAATGACCTCGTTTAGTGCCAATAAGAAGATTGCTCTAGGATTCCACAATAACAAGTTAGACCACTGAGAAGGAACAACACAACTACCATTAAGTTTATCAGTGAATATGATATACCCCACACTATTGTCTATGTTATCTGAAATGGCCCGTTTCTTACATTCCGTTCCTTCCTCTTCATACGATTCCGTCTCTTTACATTTGGTTAGACTGTCGACCAATGTGCTATCGCATAATGTCAAAACATGAACTGATGTATTTTGATGAATGTAGCGTAAAGCATTGTTGGTCACATCAGACAGCTTGGTGCTGTCGAAACCAATAACTAGGTTGTAAACTTTATCCTTAAACACTTCTTCATACACATTCTTCAATTCAATACTGATTGCGGTTACCATATCTTTCTGCAGGCGAAGATTCTCGGCGAGTTGCGGTGCACCGCTTGTCAGCCAATTCAGCATCGTCACCAGAGTGACGGAAAATAAGATGGCATATATTTGCATTCCTGTTAAACAATAAAATAATAAATCAGTCATATACTACTAAAAATGTAAAAAAATTAATGGAGTCATAAAATACACCTAATTAATATTAGCTAATTTAACTAAGGATGTTTTATACTATGCCTTAGATACTGTCCTAGAGAATTTTAATTATATGTGCGTAGGTATATGAGGCTTTCATGGACCACATTTGTGTGTGCTCCTGTGTGAGTTCTACGTACAAATATGAATGTGTGTGATATGTATCTTGTTACTTATTTATTTCTTACAAATAAGTGTATTTATAAAAAAAAAAATTATGTGAATAACTTTGAGCAACCACAGTTATATATTCGTCACACAATAATGTTTAAAACATATCTATTATGAGATATAAACTAGATTAACATTTTGGTATCCACACATGAAATAAAAATTGACACTTATGACATTTTTTAATATCTTGGAAAGTATTTAAAATATAGCACTAATGTTATTGCGTATTATGGAAAGAAGTTTCGCACCCAATATTTAACTTGTTGCAATTAAATTATTTTCCGGAATAACGAGTATATGCTACCCTACCCTCATGTCAAATTTAATTTGGTGACGCAAAACGTTATTCGATTTCCTTAAAAATTTGTTTGTTAGTACAATATACCAATTAGTACATGCAATTCAACTTGTATTATTATGCTTAACTTTACCGTCATTGAAAAATGAACATAATATTCTATAACTGCTTATTTTTCTTGATAGGTAGGACTCACGCCAAACAACTGGGATTGACAATGGTAAAACACTAGATAGGCACTATGAGTCTGTTAGAACTTACATAATCAAGGTACGTACATTAATGTGGATGTTATAACTTTTACTCTTTCGAGGCCTAAGTTACATTTTCCTTTCAGCCATTTTTTATACTTTAACAACCTTTTTAAAATAAATATTGCTATATAAGTAATAAACACAGTGTGTACATTCCACCGCACTCGGAAATTTAACGCCAAAGTCTACAATAAAATATATTTACGTCTTTGCAGCGAAAATAGCAATTGAGGCTACACTATGGAGATTTGTAACTCATGTATCTTATTCATGCCTGCCTGTCAAGAGTAATTAATTTTCATATTTGTTTCTATATGGTCTATCAACCACAAAATTAAAATTAATTTTTTTTAATGGTAAGAGCTTTTATACATGATATACTTAACTACGACGAGTATTTGATAGGCACGATCACAAAATGTTATTATTTTTTAAAAATGTATCATATTGCACATACCCAAATTTTTTAATTTTTTGTTCCTTAAGCTTATCAAATTTTGAATTAACAGTATATTTAAGTAATAAGTGATAATTCATAAATAGAACACATTTCTGATTATACTACATTACCAGTTTTATAATTTTCAAGTTTAACATAAAAAGATATTTAACTAAGACTTTTCTGTGCAATACTACAAGCAAAAATGGAATATTTAACTCTGGTTTTAACATATCTGATATTTCAAAAAATATATTATATAATATTTATTCATTATATAATATTTATTCCTTAGAAAATAAGTGAAAATAATACTCAACATACTAGATGACCACACACAACTGAGTTAAAAACTTGTATGCTATCACCTCTTCAATAAATAATTTGTTTCAGATAATTCATTAAGAAAATTTAATTAATTCAGTATGTTTATTTGTCAAAATATATTAAAATAATAAATATTGAATATTTTTACACTAGCATACCAAATGTATGCCAGGATTTAAAGAGGTATAAAAATTAACTGTTGGTATGATGTATTGGCATTTTTTTTACCGGGTTATTATTCAATTACAAATATATTTCTTTAAAAAAATTGTTTATATTATTTTAACATAAGTTATAATATTTACATGAAGTAAATACGTTAAAATATCCTTTTTTCCCATTCCTTTTTCTTTAAACCTTCATCTGATAAATTTTCATAGCTAAGTTTTCTTTCTTGATTAATTAATTATTCTGCATTAATTTCTCTCAATTGCTGAAATAAATCATATTTATAAATCGTACTACCAACTAATTCACCTTATGCACCTTATACAAAAAAAGAAAGGATCGACAAAACTCTGGCTTTATGAGCTGTGTTCAAAAAATACTTGTTTTTTTCTCTAAATATATATTTTAAGTAATGCTAAATAAATATAATATTAATTGTAATCCTTTGCATATTTCAGTGTTATATTTGTTATCAAATTGATTTGATTTAAAAATTGTTCTGGGTTTAATTATTAATACTAAACCATAGTATATAAAAAGGGGATACGTTTTAGGTTATTCATATAATATAGATATCCGATACCTTACATAATCTAAACCATATTATGTATTTAATTGTATTCGATGTATATTACTATTATATTATTAATACAACACTACAGCTCCATTTAAGTATATTTTCGTATACATTGTTCTATTAACAGTTTCGGAAGCAAAATTTCACTTTAAAAAATATATTTTACCTAAAACGATTTCATTTGTTTCTTTCTGTAAAATTTTATGGGCTTCATTTCTGTACCCTTATTCTTTATGAAAACTTTATGGAATACCATGCTACTTACATTGTTAATCTAATTTGTTAATCCCTTTAACTCCTCTTTCTAATAGTTTCTTAATTTACAATACTAGCTGCGATAATGCATACTATGAAAATACATTTCTGTCAAATTTATAAATTTTAATAGCCAGTTCTTTATATATTTACTATGGTATTCTCAGTTCAGAAATAAATAAAATATATTTTTTACAATTCCTATCAAATAATAAATCACTTTTATATTGTAAACAGCAAAATATGTAACTTTATTAATACCATTTTTCTTATTTTGAGTTGATCATTATTATATTTATTACTACCAGCCATGTACATCACTGTGTAATATGAAACTAATAGTCTGGCATTAAGTTTCATAACATCACTTATCCTTACATTAAATATTCTTTTGTAAATTTATATAGAGTTTTTTTTTTTTACTCCGTCGCCAGATAATGAATGTTTACTGGCTCACACACTTTTATATTGGCTTTATTTTCCATCCATATTGGTTTTATTATATTTCAGTGTAATGAATTATATCTCGAGAACCACTAAGCCTACTTTAAATATAATACTAGTCACTTATTTTGAAAATATTTTGAAAATGATGGTATACAATTATCGTAGGTCAAAATATCATTTCTACAAAACCATTAGAACCGTTTCCGCCAAACTTTGTATGCTGGCACTACCTAATTGGAGCATTAAAAATACTAATAATTTTCTCCAAGTTTATGCTATTTTCAAAAATAGCGCCATTTCTTATAATATTTTGGGAACAACGACTATATAGGTTTCCGCCCAATTTGGCCCACAAATAGTGCTGTGGTCGGCAACTCTCAAACTGCACTATTTCAGAGCACGGAAAATTTAATTTAAAATTAGACACCGAATAATAAAACATAGCTAAACATATTTCAAGCATAATATAAATAGTTACGAACATTAAATACGCCAATTCACGTCTTATTTTGTCAACCAATTTATAAGATAGTGCTACCAAAAAAATAAATTTTTGTGCCATAGCTCATGAACTTCTTAATCCAAACGCCACCAAACAGGACATCATCATTCAACAAAGTGGATTAAAATGTTTATCAGATTTAGTATTTAGTACACGCAATGAAAACTGTCAGCATGCCCAGCTGGACTATATCTGATTTAATAATTTAATGGATATACGTAGTACAAATCGTAATAAGGCAGCCACTTAGAAAAAGTTAAATATTTACTTCAACAACTGTGAACTAACTAACGACAATGCAATATAAAAATATTTTCATGTTCATTTATTATTTAATTTTAACATTGAAATTTTGTACTGTTTTGACAACAATATTTCATATATTGATATCCTGACTCTAATTACACATGTAATTATTAGTCACTCTTTATGATATCGGTTATGTTTATAATATTATCTCATTGACGGCATAATTGACTTTCACGGGGACACCACTTCAGCTAGATACACATTGTCCTAAATGGAGGAATAATTTACTGTATTTGTACTGACAGCGTTTACTTCTGATTGTGGACCCGTCTTTATTTTAAAAAATATTTATTGTGGAACTACTTGCTAATAGATACCCTAGATATTCTCATGCCTATTTTATGCTACTTAAAGCCTGAGGACCCAACATTTGCGCTTTAAAATGAGACCAGTTTTACATAAAGATGCCAGATATTAGTATTCATAAGCGTTTATCAACCTAACTATAATTTGAGAAATTAACGAAGTATTGAAACTGTCATTGGAAGTTTTGCGTTCGTAAAGCTGACCTGATTAAACGCATAAGAACTCATAATGTGGTTGAGGTTATACGCTGTAATTTATTTACAGAACAATTTTCTGTGCGCATAATATATAAATCTCGATGTCCGGCAGTTAGATAGATAAATATTTTGTACATAAATATACAGGGCCTATTTTATATCATATTTTTTTATTTACATGTTTGAGTTAGTGTTTATATATATATATATATATATATATATATATATATATATATATATATATATACACACACACACACACACACACACACACATACACATACACATATAGGTGTATCTGACCTTAGTAACATAATGTCCGGAAAAGAAATCTTGTATAAATAAGCGACGTTAAAGTTAGGTACAACAATGCCGGCAGTTAGAAATAATACGAAAATAAATAAATAAACTTACACTTACTGCATTTTCTAAACAAGGGTAAGGTTATTTAATACAAACATAAAAGCAGTGCAGTATATCCTGCACAACAATACACTACAATAGCGTAATAATAAATGTCCCCTTGCACCTACCTTCAACGTCACTTTACTATATAATATAAGATTGCTTTTCCGGACATTTGGTCACTAGGATTTACTGGTTGTTTAGGCCCACAGATGTTGTGACTTCATTTTCTGCACGAAGTTTAGAGACAGCCTATGTGGTGTGTGTGTGTGTGTGTGTGTGTGTGTTGTGTGTGTATATATATATATATATATATATATATATATATATATATATATATATATTTATTTATTTATTTATTTATTTATTTATTTATATATATATTTATTTATACACACACGCTTCAACGCGTATCTTACATCAATCTCAAAATGAAAAAAAAATTAATAAAAATAATAAGTTGGTTTTGTAAATAAAATAATATTTTTATTAATTATTACGTGCTTCTCTATTACCACATGAACAATCGTTTAAATTATAAACATATTATAATACATTAAATATAAGTTAAAAAATACAAAGATTCAAATATATATGCTATTTAGAAGTATGGTGTCGTGGTGCATGACACTGTGATAAGTTCAATGATATATGCAGTGCCAAGAATGAATCGTTATACTGAAGGAAAATTTTAATAGTGATGGTACAGGAAAATAAAAATGTGGTTTTAATATCGTTTTATTCATTATAAAATTCTTCCCACTTGTTGTGCAGAAGAAAAACAGCATCTCTAGTACCTCATCGAACCAAGTGATGCATTTATATATGCGGCCTATTCAATAGGAAACGGAATCACATAGGCACATTAAGTTTTCCCGCAGTAGATTTGCTCACTGTCATTGCAAATTATGCTCCAAATCAAGAAGAATTCGATACGGGGTAGCTGGCATTACACGTGATGTCACAGATGTTCAGTGGGCGACAAACCAGGGGAAAGGGCAGGCCACGGAAATTCCGTAAACTTACAAAAAACCGTTTTACTTGGCACTGGCTACTGGGCTTTTGGTCAGGAAATGTAGCTAATAGGGACGCAGAATGTGTTCACAGGAACGCTGTGCATACAGTGGTGTCACTTCTATCACTTCTAGTTTCGAACCCCAACCATGTGCAAGAACATCACAGATTATCTCGCCAGGAGGGGATGTTGAAATCGCTAGTCGCCAAGAGATTCATGGATGTCATGTGTGTACGAAATACCTTTCAACTTGTGGACATTACCGGTAGGTAAAGGTTGTTCACGATAAAGTGAGCACTCTTGAAATCATCCTTAGAAAAATGTCACTGCCCCTACCTGTACATATTTCAAAGGGCGCACTGAGTTACATGCGCTCAGTAAAGTTGGTAACGATGGATGGAAAGTAGTTCCATATGTTAACGTCAAATAAAAAGTGTTAGCTAACCATTTGCGATAACTTAATTTATTTCGTTCGCTTTTTTTAAACCTCGAAGTGTAAAAGTGAGCACATTTGTAAGATATTTACTTTTCCAATAATTTCACAGTTTTACTTGACCGACGCATGAAAAAAGTGATGAGGCTCATGGCAATGTTAATTATACTGGCAATGTTAATTGTACATAAGATGGAAGAATACACAGCGTGCATACAAGTAGATCTTAAGCATGGCTTTCAAAAGTGCTCAGTTTACCGTGAACAGCCGTGCATACGAAAAAGTTATATCTCATTGGTTTTGCATTACTGTTGTACGGGTAAAGTTTGTTCTGCTCAGTTGTTAGGAAGCTGAATGCTAATAGTATGAAAGATAAACATTTTCACCGCTAGGTAGCTGTGATGACGCATGTGTACCAGAATGATCTGTCTTGTACGTACAAAAATGGGATATTTGCAATTTTCGTTTTATAAAAATAAATGTATATCCTTCCAGGATTAATTTCTTTAGAACCGTAAAGAATAAACTTTTTCTTCGCATTAGAGTGAAAAACTGGATTTAGCAAAACGTTGGCTTAATTTAAATGTTAGACCTGCATCAAAATAATCCTTTTCATGACAGCCATATTTATTTAATTTTAAAAGTACTAACTTGTATTCTCGCTAAAATCAACTTGTTCATAAATGCATAATGACTAACACACTTGTATATTTACTGTAAATGAGCTATACTAATCTAATGTACAGTATTTAGGGAATAATAAATAACGATTTATCGAAACATTTCATTTTGGTTAAAATCTGATTTATTAACACCTGAGGTCTATCTATACAAAATAAAATTGACATTTAGGCACTTAAATTTTAATGTCTCTTACCAACTCAAATAAGCTTTGTATGGAAGTAATTTCCTGGTATTTAAAAACCCTGGAAGTTTACTAACTGAAGTTGAGAATGTTTAGCCTGAGAGAAACGATGTCATCGCAACGACAATGGACGTATAGTCTACACTTGAATGCCAACTGATAGAGTTAATTTTCCGTCTCAATCCGTGCTGCATATGACAACCAGAAGCAGAGTTTGAGTTCATGTGAAAAAATTTTGTGTACGTATATGACAACTAATTTTGTAAATTGGTGGGCCTATAATTCATATGGTGTTTTTAATACAACGCAAGGTTCACAATCATGAATTTAAAAGTTAATCGTTTTAACTTTCAAATATCCATGCGAGATTTTAATAAGCGTAGTCTAAAATACATATTATTTTGTAGAGTATAAAATGCATTTTTTAAACAGCAAATACTTGAATCGTACGTGAAATTACTTTTTTTTTTTTTTTTAATATTACTACTGCAATATTATTGTTGTAATATTCCGGTGTTAAATTATAATCCAGAAAGTTGGGCCATTTTTAAACAAATTGTATACAAATATTTCTTACGGCATAGACTTTTGGCGTTCTGTTAATTTATATTTTAATAATTTAGTTCAAGAATCCGTCCATTTCCTAAATCGTTCGTTTCCTATCCGCGAAAATTTTCTACCCATATTTAAAGGGGAAAAATAACATTAAATATATATTTTTATGATATAGGTAAGACATTTCAGTATATTTAGGAAACACAAAATTAAAACTTTCAGAAACGATTACCGGTTCTGCAAGGACGAATTCTCAAATAAATTATTTCATACGGACGAGGCTTCTTAAGACATCAGCAGAAGAAAGACTGCATTTCTTCCTAAGTAAGAAACATTAATCCTTTGACGTCAATCTTTATATATAAAATCCTGTGTGCATTACTCAAAAATAAACTTCACCTGCGGTGTTTGGCCTTTGCAGATTATCTAGCAATTCTCTTCAACAACAAGCAAGAAGCAATCTACTCCCTTGAAAAACTCCATGAAATTTCAGCTAAAACCGAACTCCTAATCTCATATGTTAAAATCCAATATATGGAAGGATCCTCTTGGCACCATGAAAACTCGATTCGGCGAAATTTCTCAAGTAACTAAATTCAGGTACCTAGGATAAATCATTCAGCCTTCAGAATTACATCGCGAAGCAAACAACGAGAGAATATCTAAACTACAAAAAGCTTATAGACTCACCTGGAATAGATATAACAAAAAGTCAATATTCCGAAATGCAAAATTAAGGCACTACAACACAGTAATCAAACCGGTGGCATTATACTCATCAGAAACTTTAATTATTGGGGGCATATCACTACCCAAAGATATCGAAAATAAAAAAAAAAATAAAAAATTTTAAGGAAAATCTTTGGGTCAGTCTGTACAGGAAGAATCTGGATTAAAAGGAAATCTCGTGAACCTCTGTCAACATTCTGAGAAAATTTCAGACACTTTCAGAAAAAGACGACTGAAATTCTACGGCCATATTGTCAGAATTATTAACAACAGACTGACCAAGAGAATTCTCAATCTTGCCATCTCAATGAAAGTGAAGAACAATTGGCTGCTTTAAATCGAAAGAGACCTCCAGGAAATTGGAATCACAGGAGATATCATACAGGATAGATGCAGACTAGGAACTCTGGTCAACAGCCATCAATTTGCCAACAAACCGAATATTAGAAGATACGACACCTGGATAGAGGAGCGTAGGTAGGACCTCAGTGAGAGGATGAAGTGATTTTGTGAAAAGAAGAAAGCAAACACATCTGCTAAATAAGTTCAATCGCGCTCCTCAGTTGGGCATAACGACAGAAGAAGAAGACGAAAATTCTTTGTGCGTGACTAAACCGCATCATCACTGACAAACCACTGGACCAATTGAGACCATATTCACGCCATATGTTATTGAGGTGGCGAGTAAGGTGTTTAGTTATGTTTCATTCCGATATGTGATGCTGTAGTCTAACTTCTATATTTATGGGCCGATTTTACTCATACTTGCAGGAAATGTTTGCTGATATAAAAAAAATGGTTTTATTGCCCTTTGTATTCGGTAGGTTAGGTTCCGATAGGTGACGCTGGAGTCAAATTTCTATATTTATGGCCCGATTTAGCTCATACATGCAGGAAATATTTGTTGATCTAAAAGAGAAAAATGCCAGCGATACCACGGTCAAACATCGGTCGACGTACCATACTTAATAGAGAGGACGCATTGAGAAGGCAAAATAGAACTTGAAAGAGGCGGAACATCGTTCGCCGGGATAAGCTAGTATTGTATAAAAAGAGGCAAATTTATAATGTTCCACGCCACTGAAAGTACATTTTATTATTAAATGAAAAAAAAAAAAACTCATCAGCCACTTTGAAGTTCTATAGATAAGTGTGTGCGTGCATGTGTGTGTGTACACATCACACACTACCATTATTAATACATTTTATATTCTCATAATGATTTGCAAAAGTAGCAAACTTTGTATTGCTAATCGTTTTCCTATGTACTTTTTTGTCGTTAATAAATGTAGTTTTTTTAATCAGTCGATACTTAGGTTATAAAATAAAATACCTTTATTTTATTGAAATCGAATTACTTGGTAATGAAAAAAGATCGGTTGTTAAGGTTCACTGCGCTGTACAAGCGATTCCAATGTGCATTGCTATTTTTAAAATCGTATGACTTAGAATTTTTAAAAAATAAACGGCAGACTACAAATAATTTTGCCCAAATTTTGATATTACTAATGGCATTATCGTACAGTATTGTAGTAGCTGTTACACATGTATAATTTATGATGTTTTCCAACGTTCAAGGACGCAGCTTACAAGAGGGGTTGCGGGCACAGGATTCCTTAACATATTCAAGAATTGGCAGGAACTATTGGAACGGTGTATTGCTGCGAGGGAAATTTTTTTGAAGGCGATATTGCGTAAACGTAGATAAATATAAATATTGTCTTGTTAACTCAGCTAGTCTCAAAACCATTTAAAACCACCTCCCACATCCAACAAACTGGTCTTTCTGGTCACTTTTAGGGTTATATATATATATATATATATATATATATAATATATATATATATATATATATATATATATATATATATATAAATCATTAACAATACGTCATGCACTTTCTTCTTTTACAAAATTACTTTCTCGGTATTTTAATTCAGCCATTCTTTACTACGCAGAGTCTTGATTCGGTAATTCTAGGACTTCCGTAATTGCTTCTGTAACACATCTGACAATGTCTTAGCATCTGTTTCCACTCACACAGCAAGCATATTATATTGCTAAGTTTAAAAATGTTATTTCAATATATACTAGGAAGTAAACGACTCATCTTTCAGTCCATCGAGTATGTACTTAGCAGGTGCTTTCAGATCTGCATTCAACCTGATATCTGAAATATATTTCTAACGCAATGAATGCTTTAGATTTCACTGTTACCACATTCTGCAAGTCTAGACGTCGCACAGTCATAACTGAAAACTGTCTGGTTTCGACAAAATTAATTGTATGTTTTAGCTGGAGAGCAGTTTGAGCCCATGAACATTTATGGACGTGTTTGTGTTTGTAAAATACATTTTTAATCCCTAGTAAATATTGCTAAAGTCTGTTCACGATAAAGTGAGCACTTTTGAAATCAACCTTAGCAAAAAGTCACTGATCGTACCTGCATATATTTTAACGGACGCATTCGGTGACATGTGCCCAGTAAAGTTGGTAACGATTGAGGGGAAAGTAGTTCCATATCTTAATGTGGAATAAAAAGTGTTATGTAACAATTTGTGACAACTTAAATTATTTCTTTCGCTTTCTGTTTTTCCATAATACGTCGAAGTGTAAAAATGAACAGATTTTTTTAAATACTTACTTTTCTAATAATATTACAGTTTCACTTATCCGAAGCATGGAGAAAGCTGTGAGGCCCATATCAATGATAATTTTACATAAGGCGGAAGAACACATAACTTGTATACAAATATATCGTAATCAGGGCTTTCAAAAGTGCTCATTTTACCGTGAACAGTCTATAACATGGTGTAATTATGTCTGCATTAATATTTACATACGTGTCCCCACATGGCCGTATACCCTTTAGCATCTTTTGATCCAGATCGTACATATGTATGAATATTTCTTAAGAGACTTATTTGCTATTGCATAGTATAAATAGAGTAATTTTTAACACTTACTCGTCAGCAGTGACTGGACAAGCGAGCTGGGGTTCGTGCGCCGGTACTCTACGAACTCTATAACGACAGAATCTTATATGAAGTTGTGGCGTCATGAAGTGTCTATAGTAACCTAGTATCCCTTTTTTCATACTAAAACATTGCTTGCTGATAACGAACTTGATACACGGGTATATTTTCCAACAACCTTATCGCTTGTACTGCATGACATTGTAGCAGACGCCAATAATTTGTTTACGGCACACGATATTACTGCGGGGTATCGGTATATTTTTATTTGAATCTTACAACGCTGAAGTCAGCCATTTCCCAACTATGAATGCAATAGTGTATTTTATCAAGTCAGGAATAACCTACATATTGTACTAAGGGAAATTATCGCCTTGTGAGATCACTGCCCTACAAACGGAACATTCTCTTTCAACCACAGAAATAAAAATAGAAATATACACATAATTTCGTCCACTTACATTGTGGTTCTAGTAATGTGACATGTCAAATAATCATTTCTATAAAATTATTATAACTCAGAAATTACAAAGATTTGAAATTAGAAAACATTAAAAACAATATTTTCATAAGTTTTTCATTAAAGATATAAATTTATCTAGAAGGATTTGTAGAAATGACATAAACTGTGTTAAATATTTATGAAACCCAAAACATATATTTAGAGTTAATCAAGAATTTACCAAATTATTGGACGTTTTTAAATTGAGAATTAAATACAAAATATAAGATAATATTTAAGAAATCATCAACTCTTTTATTCAATATGAATAAAAATGTACAACTTATTTTAAGGGCTCTCAATATACAGTACTGCGTCGTTTTATCGAATTTCGTAAACTTAATGATGCATTTTCAAAGTCAACAAACTCTTAAAGAGTAATTTTTAAATCGAAGTTTCTTAGTACTATTACTATTTAATGCAATTTTGGTAGTTCGTTTTCAAATTCTTATCTGAAACACATAAAATTCCGTTACTATGTTTGGTGCGTGTTATCTTATAAATGTAAA
Source organism: Dryococelus australis (assembly GCA_029891345.1). Taxonomy (NCBI): domain Eukaryota; kingdom Metazoa; phylum Arthropoda; class Insecta; order Phasmatodea; family Phasmatidae; genus Dryococelus; species Dryococelus australis. Next base: position 63,297,653 of record CM056996.1, read on the forward strand.
ACTATTTCAATACAAGATTTCACTGAGCTATTAGTCCTCTTAAATCCATTTGAGTGTTTTAGCCTATTTCCAAATGAAATATGTGCTAAAAGAAGTGTTGTGCAGGTTATGGGACAGGCATCAGGGATAGGATTCAGTTCTTCTCTCATCAGTATGAAGAGGTAACTACCGATACAGAATTCATGCTACGTAATTTCCGTCCACTACCTTGTATGAAATTGACACCATGGTGACCTTAAGTCTAGGATGGCCTTGAAATGAATATAGACTGAATGTTCGAGAAAATTGGCGGAAAATTTTTAAAACCTTTAACAGTGTAACATATCCAAAATATTTATATTAAAAAAATAAATAAATAAATAGTTGTCCTTAGTGACATATTAAAAAATGTTTATTACGCAATGAATTTTGAATTTATATATATATATATATACATTACAGTTAAATACATACAGAAACTTTGAAATTTTTACCTACGTGAATTTAAATTTTAAGGTTCGGGGTATCACATTCAAAGATGACAGAGCTGTCTTCCGGTATCATGGCCAGCATATGACTGACCGCCCACCAATTCTTCATTAGCTTTTAAACGGCCCCCTCCACAAATTAGCTGCCTTTGCTCGAACCCCTCTAATGTATCATTGGCTTTGAATCATAACCAGGCCTCCATCTTTTCACCCCAATCCTGTACCACAGTACAACCCATTTTCTCCCATATGCTGGTTTCGAGATTACCACTAGTGAGCGCTGATAACTTATGTTTTCAGTGTCGACCACCAGAGTGAACCCATGTTGCATATTGTCATACCTCTCAACTTAAAAGTACACTGATACTAATCGTGTCCGAAACGACTTCGTCTTTGTTTCAACATGCAAAGTAGGTAATTTGATGTATTATATTTTATTTTCAACGATTAATTTTATTGTTTGTATTTATTGAATAATATTGTGCAGAAAGCTACGGAGTGTGTAACTATGCATATGTCTGTATCGAGTTTAGTGTTTTTTAAACTTACTTAGTTATTTGGAATGTCTTTGACCTTATATATATATATATATATATTGTTTTTTCACCTACACAAGGTTACCAACATTTTGAGGGCTCGGTTTCCCTTAATATTCAATTTAAATATAAAGTATCCTCTATATTTTCCATTATTTTTGATAGGGAATCACCTCGCGTAGTTTGTTAGAAAAATTCCGCCCATCCTATATATATGTATGTGTATGTGTATGTGTGCGTGTGTGTGTGTGTGTGTGTGTGTGTGTGTGTGTGGAAATGCTATAAAATGTTCCAAAGGATAATGTGAGAAATAAAAATATTTTTGATTAGTTCGCGGATTCATGTGGAACAGCCCATGTCCTCGAATTACTTGACATCCTGACTTCTTCCGATGGGTCACGTACAGCAGTGTCACCATCGACGTCTTCAGGCATGACGCCGACAGCACCTTCGACCTCGTCAGATGGGTTTCCTACAGCTGTGGCCATCTTCAATTAATTCGTCACAGCATTGTTGCTGCTACTGTCACAAGATACTTGGCTACAGCCAAGGTGCAAGGAATCACGAAATAACTACTTGTGCGAAGGGACCTTCTTGTGATATGCAACAATTTGTCAAGTTAAACGCCTGTTCAAACTATTTGATATGCTGAAAATACGTAGCAAGAACTGTGAAGGTAGAGATCCAGCAGCTAAGAAACGCCGTATACTAGCTGCTGGAGATACTACATCGAATGGATTGTACCTTAAACAATCCCCATTCAAGGGAACTTTAAGATATTATGTGACTGGGAAAAACGTTGTAGGTACAAAAACATATGTACATGCTTTGGCCACATTATTAAATAGATAATCAATGAATTAAGAAGAAGTCGAAGAAGAACCCATAAAATATAAGGTTGGGCTGGAGTGTGCCTACAAAAAGCCACAATCTTCCGGTGAAGCCATTAGTCGACGAGCATTAAGACAGCGAACGTAGCATTGTACAATAACGATGGCATTCCAGAAGCTGTAGAGGACTTTAAAGAAAAACTTTGTCGTGAAGAAGAAGAATTAATGGCCAAGGATACTGGTTGGACGCTTGCTAGCATAGACTGTCTTGAGCTACGTGTGGGCAGATTACTACTTGAAAAGTGAGAATGCTGTCGTAAAGACACTATGTGAATGGCGTGGAAAATGCAAGAATTCTGTTTTTATGCTTGTGTCTGAAGTATGTATATAAATTATTTCAATTAAAAATGATTTATTTATCGCTGATGATACTGTACCTTGCCCTACCATTCCTACTTCACTGATGTAGAGAATATGATAGCGTTTGTTTTCAGATATGCCACTATATGATTATTCTGTAAGTGAACATGATAAAAAAATGAAATGATGTGTCAAATTATAATGACTTGAAAGTTAATACTTAATTATTTGTTGTGTAGGCACACACTAGGTGTGCACAATCAATGATATTGTAATTAAGGTATAATATTGGAATTAACTGTACAGAAACTAAGAATGGTTTGCCATCATCATACATTTTAGGCAGGTTGGGTGCAACAGACATGAAAACATGCTATTGAAGTGGTAGAAATTTAAAACTTAGGACTTGGAGAGGAGAACGAAGGTTGAGTCGAGCCTGGCCAGACCTGCTTCAGTGTGGTATATGGCGGAGAGAGGTCCTATATAAATTTATGCATGACTGGTGTTGCTCTAATACGCCACAGTAATTTTCCTAGCAAATGTCAAATTAAATGGAAGATTTCGAAGAGTAAAGGCCAAAACCATATGGCATTATCAAAGATTGCGGAAGTGATACAACTAAATATGGTGGTTCGAGGGACCGTGTAATCAACGGGCTACTAAATCGAAGTGAAATGGCATCGCATAAATACAATTTAAGATGGTGGGTGGAGCACAGGTGACTAAATTGGGGTGGTAAAATTAAGAAGGAATGCTAGAAACAAAGGAAGTTAACTAAGAAAAAAACACTAAATCAAAGATGGTTAACATAAGATGACAGAGCATGAGGGAATGTTTGTTCGCCAGCTCGCCTGGGGGCTAAATCGAGAAATCAGCACTACTTAGGTGATGGAAATAGAATACAATATAAAGGGCGCCGACAACTCCACTTATACTTTAAAAACCACAAACACACATGGCTGTCACATAGTGGCTAAATCGCCAATTTGCCTGGCTGGTAAATCGATAATTGATACACAAGCGCCACCTAGGTGTTGAAAATAAAAACATGAAATACAAGGTGGAAGCCTCCAGCAATGTATAAACAATTAGCAAACGAAAAAATCCATAATGGTTGCATACGACGGAATGAGTATGGGTGTGGTGGGAGACCTACTGACTAAATAACCAACGAGAAACATTGGTATGGATGGGTATGTTAAGACAATGTGATTGATTAGTAGGGATGGAGGCCTGCCGACTAAACAGCCTATAGCAACTGGCGAGAGTCAGTTGTCTGATGGACGAAGTGCTGTGGGGATCTCTGGAAGTGTAAGTTTTTTAAAATAATTTCTAAGAATATTTTAAAAATATTTTATTAACATTTTATTCATCTTTATTAATTTTTATAATTGTTATATAAATTTTAATGAATTTTTGTCGATTTTTTGGGTTCAAGCTCAAACGTCAATAGGTAAAGGTCAAATATCAAGGTCACCTGATTCCAAGATTGGGGTAGCAGTCCGTAATGTAATATGCTCATTGACTTTTATAAATTTATTCAATTTTTGCCATTTTTTTCGAGTTTTGGTTTTTAAGGTTATCCAATTTCATGGTTATAGGGTCAAGGTTATGGGTCAAAGTAAAAGTGACCTGGCTACAACATGGTGTTAGGGTGACGTCAAAACATGGTGGCTGTTCAGTTCCAGTCCCTCGTCCCCTCTAAGCCCAAACATTTAAAATTTTAATTTTATAATTTTTAAAATTAATTTTTTATAATGGTTTATAAATATTTTGAGAATTTGGGCATATTTTAGGTTCAAGGTCGTACAAGGTCACCTGGATCGAGTGTGGTGGACAGGATGACTGACAGATCAAAGATGGCTGATGGTCAGGTCTGACTCCAGCCCCTGGACCCTGTGTATCGATTTGGCATATCCTATGCCTCTAAAAACAATATTGCCACCACGGCTCTGCATATCCTCGAATTACCTGACATTCTGTATGTCGGCCACCCATTCTTCAAGATACACTTCTATCATTATACTGAAATCTGACAAGTATGAACAGAAGTGATTTATATGGATTTTCATTGATGATTAAAAATAAATGCTATAACACACCGTTCCAACAGTCTTGTTTCTAAATAGCGATGTAATACTCCATAAAAATTAAGTAATTTAATCTCACTTCATCTAATAATGAAATATTGGTCTTGCGAGCAAAAATCATATTAATTAGATGACGTTAAAAATCGAGTCGGTGATGAAAACCAAATGAAATCTGGGTTATGACTAATGTACATTTTAAAATCGAAGCATTCAAAACTGGTCCCAATATGCGAACTTGAATGCAAATAAGTTGAAATTGCTCCACTCAGATAAATAAAACTCTATTAATAATTTTAGTTGCTGGTATTCAGTCATTAAAACCGTGTCTTCTACTGAATCCTAGCGAATCACACTGGCGTGACAGTAAACCACCAGCGCATTCCACATATTCGACAATAGGAAACACCTAATTAACAAAAGAGCCAGTAAAAAAAATTCCTCTAAGTAAGATTTAGATTGTAATTGAAATCTCTCTCAATTGAATATAAAACAAAAAAAAGCATTCCATTTTTTTTATAAAACTTTACATGCTGTACTTGTAATCAGTAAGAATAATTCATTACATTCTCCCCAACCCATGTAAAAATAACTTAGGTCTTGGGGCCTTGTCAATGACAAAATTTGGTAGCATAGTGGAATACTGTCCATAGAAATAATAAGCAATAAAAATACTGTAGTAACAATGAACAGTGTCATTAGGGCTTATTAAAAGCAATATTTAAATACAATTAATTGCTTTTGTGTAGCGCACTACTTGTAAATTTTACCCATGAGAGGTTCTCCTCCCCGTGGTCTGAACATAGATGACGAGAGGCCAGGACATATCCTGGTCCAAACAGAACACATTTCTTCATCAATCAATGGTGATACTAACAAAGAAAATTAATTTTCTACGCAATATAGCGAACTGCGGTAGTCACTTGTTGCCTTTGCTTATTGCAGGTGACTTCAAATTGAGCTAACTATAAATGTTGTAAAGCTACAATGACACAAACTGCTTATCGCCCACGTGACTGTTAATTCTAATATAATTATTATGAGCAAAACTAAAGCACACTAGGAAACGGCACGGCAGGTTGCTGACGATAATTTCCATGAAGTGAATAATAACAGAGGTAATAATAATCTTGTTAAACCAGTTTTCATGCATATTTACGCAAAAAGCCAATAACGATAGTAGGCATCGTAATGCCAACCTGGTAGCTAAGTGAATTAGTACTTTTCTCTTGTGGTAACTGGGGCTAATGTAGATGTTGCTCAGGGTGAGTATTAAACCAGCTAGTTTTTTTTTTTAATAATCCCAAAAATGTGAAATCGATATTCTTGTGGCCTGAAATCTTCAAGTCGTAGCTTTTTTTTTATTATTATTAATTCAAAATATTTTTTAAGGAAAAACCAGAATTAAAAATAGAAAAATAAGAAACAGGTGCATTTTAACATAAATCGAACATGTTTAGAAAATTTATATCCCAGTATACAGTATTGTTACAATTTCTCAAAGTCAGTGGGCTCAGTATGGTTCCCTAATTAAATATAAGAGTTAATTATAATTTCCTAGTTTATTTTTCACAACTACACAGATAATACTCTCGACACAATATCTTGCAATAACTTGCTATTTGTAACTAATAAATTCAATCAATACAGTTTACAATCATCGCAAAGAAATTAATATAAACAAATAACTATAATAGATTCCAAGAAACATTGATTCAAAACCTATTACATTATTTTATAGATTATACTGTAAGCCCATGTTTTACAGTGCCAATATTTAAAATAAAGCCCGTAACATATGTTAGTTCAGTAGCTCCTTATTTCAGTAAACCAGTCCGAAATTTTGTATAGATCTCTGAGCGCCTTCATGCACAGTAGTCTTCAACTTGTCAAGTACCACCCTCTCTCGTCCGTCCGCAGTACAGAAACATTCGTCTGCCGTCGTTTCGTATCCTCCACAGCCATATTTCCTCTCCGCTGATGTCCTTCGCTACTCCAGAAGTTGCCGATAACCGCACTTCAGCCAGATGACTACCGCAATGACTGCCAAACCTCCAGCTGCGGGGGTATTCAAAATGGCGTCGGCAATAGACAAGAAATCTCTCCAAACGCCACGTTGTGCCTGGGAACATAGTTACGAGAATATTCTTGTTCATACTCCCAAGTCGTCGGCTCCTCCGTCAAGGGGGGGGGGGGTGTCTGGGATGCCAGTGAGGTCAGCTGCCAATCATTCCTAACCGCCTGGCGACGGAACAGTGAGCGTATTTTCCTGTGGGAAGGGGAGGATCGAGGTGAGTCACCTACCACAGAGTCGGGTCCGCACGTAACCAGATCACACAACGCCCCTCGCCCAGTACGGGAGTCAACGCCTAACAGTATGTTTTAAAAAATTAAAAATAACAAATGTGAGCAAGTAACCAATGCTAGTCAGACTTTCCAGAAAGCAAGTGAGTTATAATGTTTCAGTCATGTCAAAATTTTGTTTTCGAATTGCCACACACAGTTGCAATGAATTAGAAAATTTCGTCGGGTCTGTGACTTGCAAGCCAGAAACAACTGTCTTCAGAATATCAGAACAAGAGGCCTTTGTTTACTAGCTGCTTGCTCGACGAATAAACAGTTTCGCGTTATATCCGGTAGCAAGGGATACGTTCCTTATTTTCTGGTACGCTTGTTATAGGATAGGAATCTGACATAGCGTATTCAATAAACTGTGTTCCGAATTGTTAAAAAATATACACGGTTTGAAGTCTAGCCGTCCTTCAAAAGCTTTCACAAAATAATAAATTTCTTAAAACATAGTTTATTCCGGCATTGCTTTCTGGACATATTTGCATTGTAATGCTCCCTAACAATATAAATATAGGTTAATATTTGTCACGCAAATAACTGACTTTGCATTGTTATACATTAACAATTTAAGGTTTTATTCTAGCCATATTTAGAGAAATGCAAATGTACTGTTTCATTTTGAAAATTGTTACTAGAAAATACTTATCATTTTTCGCCAAAAAAAAAAAAACTGGTTTGTACTTCGCGTTATTATTTTGATAAGCGTGTCAACATCTGTAGGCCGAATGATAATACTTTTGTGTAATACGAAAGAAAAAAAAAATGTCAGGAAGATGTGGAATCGTTTACGGGAATCCTAAGAAAGGAGTGAAAAGAACGTTCTTGTAGAGCTTTTAATAAGAAAAAGTCGTAAGTATAATTTTATATTTGATTTCTATATGAAGATACTTCATAACATCCTGAAATATATTAAAAACAGTTTGAATAAATTATTTTGGAAAAAAAATTTAATGCCATGAATTGTTATTTATGACAGGATTTCGGATTATCGGGAAAAAATATTTCAATGTGGGTATGACTAAGGTGTAGAAAGAAAACAGAATTGAACATTTAGATTAATGGAGAATGTGTACGCCATTAAATCATATTAATTATATAGACCAAATTCAGATGAAAATGTATTTTTGCCTTATTTTCATTCCAAAATCAGACATTTGTTCGAAACAATAGACTTCGTAATTCAAAACGTAATGTGAATATCAAATATTGAATTCGTTTCCCTTTGAATGTACTACTCATATTCATTTTTAGATTACATTTCACAGAATTATCAATACACAAGTCATGGACATCTGCGTATAATTTTATAATTTTATAAACTCGGTTTAGTTTTGGAACATTTGTATATTTTCATGTGTTTAAAATTGAAAAATACTCGTGTTAACTACGTATATAATCTTAAGTGCACATAATAGAATATTAGTGGTGTCGTAATTTTCCCCAGTGATATGTCAGATACAGCTGTATTTTATATTCTCGCAGTAAACATTATATTGTAGAAATAGTCAGAGACAAACTGTACATAATATAAACATTGCGTTAATGTTTAGTGATGGGGTGTCTTAAGAAGGTTTCTGAATGAATATTACATTACATTCGTTTGCTTTCTAGATTTTTTATCTTTATATATAGTCCTAATACATAAGAAAAATAAAAGAACAACTGAATTTAATTGACATGATTGTAGTACATGCTGGTAGAGTCTAGTCGTGGTTTCTCCTCACTTTTTGACTGAGGCCTTTGATGAATCACCCCATATAAGACGCCGTTGATTATTTCGTAATTATGTTTTTATCATTAGCGTTTTGTACTTGAGTAGGGACAGCGTGATGGTTCTGGCTCAATTTTTACCTGTGACCTTGACCTTGACCTCGTGACCTATTTTTTACTACTGCCCTACCTTTGAAAATTTGACCTACTGTTTTACCACGGCATAGCATAGATTTGCTACTTTTGCCTATCCAATGACCTAGATTTTATTTTTAGCCTTTCTGGAGCACTTCATTTTCGGTTGCACTTCTGGTACACTTACGGTGCATTGCCTGACGAATGCATTTACGTATTTTTAGATTACTGGCTTCGATTCCCGGCGAATGCAATTCTTGGAGTGAATGAAGAGATTTGGGCGGCTCTTAACAGCGAGGTCTGGAAAGCCGATGCAATAGTTTTTTTAGCCCATGCACGTCCGATGCAATGCACTGACTTACGAGAGCTGATTCGTAGATGTGTCCTGGCCGACATCCTTCGCTCGACTGATTTGATGTAGGTTGGCTGATGGCATCCAATGACATAATGAATGTATGGTCTTACGTAACCGACGAGCGTAATAATTTATTTTGGGATTACAGAGTTCTACTCTCAAACAGGAGACTTAATACAATTTTATTTTACAATTTAATAAAAATTAATTTTTGGCTTGTGTTCCTGCTAAAGGTAATTAATGTAATGTTATTCATAGAATACCGAGTTCTATTCTCAAACAGGAGACTTAATATTATTTTATTTTTGAGTTTAATAAAAATTTATTTTTGTCAGTTATCTGGTAAAGGCAATTTAATGTATTGTTATGTATAGATTACCGACTTCGAATCTCTTACAGGGTAGTTAATACATTTTATCTTTGAATTTAACAAATATTTATTTTTACTTGGATTCCTGTTATGATTACTTAACGTAATAATATTTTGGAAATTATTAATTTTTGGAAAATTTTGAAATTTTTTGTATTTGTGAGACTTTGAGTTCAATTCCTGGTAAATGCAATTATGTTATTTTTAGAAAACTTTGAAAGTTTTTGGAATTGGGTCTTTCGGGTTCTATTCCCGGGTTCAAATCCCGGCAAAGCCAATTATGTTATTTTTGAACATGGGAAAGTTTTTAACTTCCGTCTTCGATTCCCGGGCGGAGCATTTATGTAAGTTTTTTTGGAAACTTCCGGTAAATTGTGCAATCACAAGTGACGTTCTGAGGGAAATGTAAGTACACTTACGAGATCTGCTACATCGATGTGACCTCACCGAATGCTGGAGTGCAACTGATACTCGGCGACTGCTGCACGTCGGCTGATGATGTGTGAATGGACTGAAGTGATCGTGGAATTTCATACTTATGTATATGATGTAATCGTGCAACGACGTAAACATGTAATAAATACACACACTTGGCAAACACCAACTTAGTATGAAAGTACGTCAGGGCGTAAGCATAAGCACAATCATCAAGTCGGTATACACTTGTGTATGTCCTCTGAGCAAGATAGCTTGGCTTCAACTGAGATGCATTACAAATTATCATTATTAGAAGCGAGAATATTATAGATACACAATGCAAGTATACACCATCGCATGAAGTGTCGAGAGAGAGCCTACGCCCATTCCCTAGCACTGTCAACTTAAGTCTGTAGGTTGAGTAATGTGTGTGTATGCACTTACATAATTATGATGTAATCGGCTAATTACATAATTAATGTACACTCTTGCATAACCATGTAATTGGCAACGACTACAAGTGTAATTACCAGGCTTGACGTCTGAACCATTCACTAAATGTAAGTTTGGAAATTTTGGAAAATACATTGTTCGATTCCCAGACTAACACTCTTGGTTTGACTTTGTGTATAAAAGGAAGGGAATTAATTAGAAATAGATATATTTAATTTGAGCTTGAAAGTTAACTACTTCGGTTCGCAAGCTATCTACAACACCTGTGAATTACTGTAAACAATTTACGGACCCGAATACACAGTGTGCGATACAGAGAGACGTACGTGTAGCCAAGAACCACTTGTTTACCACCCAAACATCACGTAACACAGCGCAAGGTCCCTGCGTGGCAAAGAATAGCATGCAGGCTCCGAGACTATCCAATGAAAGAGAACACTGACCAAGCTAGACACCAGGAAGCCTGGACACCACAAAGACAAATCAATTTCGGTGTATGTATTCATGTTGCCGAATCATACTAACACCGACTCTAAACATCATGTATTTTGTACAACCCAACACGTGCTACACATACGTGCGCGATGATCTACATTCCATATAGTATTGTATTACTTTTAAAAATGAATATGACGATATTTACAGCTTGAGAATGTAGTCCTTGTTTCATAACCTATCAAGAACACTTATAAATATTATTTATGTATTGCATAATTAACATGATTAATATCACTCTAAAGACACATCCTACCATTTCCTCAGCTAACTTACGACTGAAAAGATGTTTGATATTATGCTTAATGGATATATCTACCATGTTGTAACTTACTAGACAACAACAGACACTTAAACAATATGGCTTTCCATTACCTATTTCACTCTGTCTACATCGTCTCTCTACCAAGCTATCACAGATTATCACACATACCCAATCCTCCATCAGTCTATCGTCATCTCTGGAAGGAAGAACAATGGACTCGCTGAAAAGATGCAAGTGAGTGCTTTAACCAGGAAGGCTACACATTCACGAACTGCATAACAGATATAATATAATCAAAGTTTACCGATATAAAAATCATTTTTCAAAAAAATTCAAACACTATAGAAATAACAAATCCATCACAAGCCTGTAAGGAATTGCTACTCTAAAAACATAGAAAAACATTCCTTATTCCTTATGTCTCAAAAACCAAAATTGACGTTACTGGTTTGTGTTAAAAGAGAATTAATTTTTAATTTAAACCTATTTCCCCATACATGTACCATAGAGACAAGATTGTGCAGAAATATCTCATTGAAGTTAACTAAGAAATAAAACCTTGCTTCAACTCCTATTGACACTAAGTTTTTGTATTCCTTCGAAACCCGGAAAAGTGTGTGTGTGTGTATATATATACACACACACACACATACATATACAGAGATATTTCTACATCATCCCTAATATTGGTATTTAGAGTCCGTGCTTCAATTCCCCATGATGGTGAATATGCGTATACCATTTTACTAAGTGCATGTCAGTGTTAATTTATTATCATATAAATAACACCCAAGGCACTATATAGATTAGTTTAAAGAAAAAGAGAGACTGCACGCACATTTCTAGCAAATCTCTCGAGATACTAGATCTCTCGAACGGTATACGCAATTACAGACAACCAATTTGCAAAGGAGATGAGCGCGAAACTACTTCCAACATTGTCGACAGGGATGAATGTCGATGACAAGACATTTATTCCCCACCGCCGGAACAGATCACAAACACCTAATACAACAACCCACGAGGGTAAGCATACAACCCATGCAATTAGCAACTCCATCGTTCGCGCTACAGAACATATTTAACAAGCTATCGCAGTACTACAAAAAGTACTTAGATCTATTCAACCACATGCACAAACAGAATGAAGTAAATACATAAACATTCATTGCTTGCTACCAGTCCAGTCAGAGTGTCATACTTCAATTTCAAACAGATATGATTCCCTATACCCTAACTAGTATCAAAACAATTGCTACTGGATGATGGTTAACATTTGAGAAGTTACTGAAGTCATGCATTTATCTCTATATACATATTCAAAACATACTCAAATAAGTAAGAGGAAGAAACAAATTATTGTTATTTGTATTCCAAGCATCTATTATTGATTAATAGAGATTTTTCCTTCCATTATTCATAGATGTCTCTTTACTGAAAAAATTATTTGATCTAAAAGTGTCGTTTTTCCTTTCTCATGACCATACACCAGTCTTTACCAAACTTTAACAATGTTGACCAATCTTTCCATCAATCTTTACCAATCTTTACCAATCTTTAACAATCATTACCAATCTTTACCAATCTTTCCAGCAATCTTTCCATCAATCTTCAGCAAACAATGGGTTCATTGGTTGTCTCTAACCATAGATATACGAAAAATGATTCACCCACGGTCTCCAAGAATTTGAACATATAGATAGTATTTTTATATTAAAGTCTTTATCGTCATTCTATATATATATTATATACATACACATATGTATCTTTATGTTATAAGTGAATGCTAATAGCATCACTTAAAATTTGGAAGTGATAAAATGAATAAAACAATAGTCTTCCAGGCAATTTGACTTTATTTTAGAAATACTTACATACAATCAAACATCTTCTCCATTCAACAAAAGTAGTTATGGTCTACTAAAAATTTATAATACAAATTTTATTGTGAGCAGTCAAGTTATCTTTATTCGCGTAACAGCATTACAATTATCACATGTGTAGGTCTTGTAGCGGAGAGGAAGTGGACAGTTACTAGCTTCGGGTCATCTGGCACTAAACCTAGTCGTGAATGTCTTGCTGCGATACTTTGAATGGATTCCCGATAAACGACAGACATTACCTTTACACATCTTGCTATGTCTATAGAGATCATCGCTACAGGTAAACACAGAATCGCAATTATCATAGCGGAATATTGTATGCTGGACTGAACATGCAATGACTACTTTTATGTAGATGTGCATTACGTCATTTAGTAAAAGTGTTTTCACAATAACAACATTGGTGTTGTATTGAGATTCTAGCGACTCTTCGGAGGTCCTTGCCATTTCTGACGGTGTTACAAATGGTAGGTCTTTGGCCATAATAATATTATAACAGAGTATGCGATCACAGTAGTAACATTGATAGTGTATTGCTTGTACGACGCTTGAGATACCCTTGCTGCCGTCGATGCTGCCAGGGCTACAGATGGTAAGTCTTCAACCTTTGATGTCATCTTTAACACAGTACACTAGATAATTCCACTCGTAATGATCTGCCTTCATTAATTCTCGCCGAAGAAGTGAAAATATTCTTACAGAATGCATGCTTATATACTGTTTTGACAACAGAACAATTGGTTTATATGTCACTGGAACTCAGTCAGAGAAAGAGAGCTCTTACTCGAACGACAGACGAACTGTGAATGAGACCATCTCGACTATCTCAATATAGTCTTTAAAAATATTTGTCAAGTGTGAGACGCGAACCCACGCTTCCACAAAGCGACCCACAGCTTAAATCGCTCAACCAAAGTGGCAACTGCAGAAAATATTTTGTTATAATGAAAAGTGTTAACCTTTTCCTTGGATGACATAATAGGATGACATGGGTGCTTAACTTTAGGTTCACAATCTACTGTACAAAATAAAAAGCAACATAAATTTTAGCAAAATGTTTATTTTCGCAGAGAAAAATCATAAGCTGTTTGCGACTGGGAGCACTGTGAGAAAACCCAAAGACACGTGAACCCAGAAGAAAACATGCTATATGTATAACCCTATCTTATATATAATTATACATAATCCTTTCTTATAGATAATTATATTTCCTATCATATAGATATGTATATTCCTAACTTGGTATACCACAAAATCGCATACATATAAACTTGATAACATTTTGGGTTACTTATTCTATAGTATTTCTTATTAAAATTGTATTATTATTGTTTACTGAGTTAATCTTAAGCACGATTGCGCTGGTGAAATTTGCTTTGAATAATTTCCAGCAAAAAGATAAAGATACTACATACTACACCAAAAAACAATATAAAAAATGGTGCTTGTAAATGTTTTATTGTTATGCACGTTGGCCTATTTTTAACTTTTGATCTCTTTTGTGAGGCAAATTATTTCCCAAATTTATCGACCCTCCATTTTTCGAGATATCCTGCTTCCGAAAGGTAACATAACATCATACTGAATTTTGACAAAAATGGTGAATTTTTTGAGAAGTAATAAGTACTCAGTAAAGTAAATATACTCTCATCAACCTCGTAGAGTAATGGTTGCCCATTTACCTGGTATTTATTTAACGTAATGAAGTGATCTGCTATATCCGAGGAAGTTATCCTGCTTAAGTTTCTCTGAAATGCTACTGTGTCCAAAGCCTCTGTTTCCGACTCTATAGGCGTAAGGTGCATCATGAACCAAGAAATAAATTCATCATCAGTGTTTATAAAAGAGGTAACATCAGCACTGCTAGACGGGCTGGCAAACGCACTCATTGTAAGTCCTGATTTCATGAGGTCATTTAGGGTGTGTATATCAGTGTAGTAAAAAGTCACTGTAAGGAAACTTGTCAGAGATCCTTGGTAGCCATTGCTTACGACCAAAATAAACGCGAAGCTCACTAGCAGGAAAAATCTCTGGGAGAGTCCCTTTGGCTCCCATATTGTTGAGCTCAGAATCATCAGGCGGAGAGTTTCCATAAAAATAGACACCTCGTTTGACGTGAACACCCCAAACAGGCTAAAGATCTTCCAAGAAAATCCGATGAGAAATGCTGAGCCGAGGATTGATGCCCATGTGTACGAAGTAAACGGTAAAATTATGTTCATATATGTTGGTAAGGGATAAGCTTTTGGGACAACTGCAACTACACAACTCATATCATGTGGATAAGACGTCTTGAGTGAATTTCTAACAACCATCACCTCGTGAGGAATATTCATATCGTAAGCGAGCAACAAAGATGCGTTACGTAGCTGCATTTCTGAATCCTCCACCTCAATAGTTGCATTATATCTTCTTACGAATTCACTGACTGGTAATCCATCAGGTCCACTGAAATACCAGTTACCATTTTCTTTGGAAATATAAACTTGTGGTGCTCCAGACACTAATTTGGCTTTGAGTCTGTACCCATGCAAATCAGAAAGACGATGCGGTGTATTGCCCATTACTAGCGCTTGGCGAATTTCTTTAGAAAATGAGTTGTATGTATACGTCGATACTTTGGTTGCAGATGTGCCGTTTATATGTAAGGTCACAATCGCATCCTCCCTGTGCATACAGACTATGTACCAGTTCACTATATGAAAATTTTGCCAGCAATTTTCAAAAATTATCGACAGAAATTTGTCATCATCTGTAATGAATCTGGTTACCACCAATAAGAAATCGGCTCTAGAATTCCACAGTAACAAGTTAGTCCATTGTAAAGGTACAATGCAATGCGCG
Source organism: Dryococelus australis (assembly GCA_029891345.1). Classification (NCBI taxonomy): domain Eukaryota; kingdom Metazoa; phylum Arthropoda; class Insecta; order Phasmatodea; family Phasmatidae; genus Dryococelus; species Dryococelus australis. Next base: position 63,313,212 of record CM056996.1, read on the forward strand.
GTGATCGTATCAGTGAACAAAATGTACCCCACACTATTCTCTATATTATCTGAAATTGCGTATTTCGTACATTCCATCTCTGCTTCTTCGTCCTCTTGCGTTTCTTTACATTTGACTAAACTATCAGAAAACGAATTATTGCTTAATGTCAAAACATGTACCGCCGTAGTTTGGTGAATGTTGCGTAGAACACGGCTAGTTACATCGGACAGCATTGTGCTGCCAATCCCTAATACCATATTGTAAACCTTATCTTTGAAGATGCCTTCGTACACGTTATTCACTCTTGTACTTATTGCAGTAACAATTTTATCTCGCTGGTGAAACTCCTGGGCAAGACGTGTCGCACTGCTTGCCAGTTGAGTCAGCGACGAAAGCAGAATGATAGAACATATTGTGGCATACAACTGCATTCCTATAAAAAAACAGAGAAAAGAGAATAAATCACATATAGTTCACAACATAAAGTGAAATAAAAAATTGTGCTGTAACAACTACATAAATAACTCTAAGTTAAATGGTTATTTGGATTTTTAAGTTAATATTGTACCCTCAATAGTGTAAAATGAAAACAATTTTGAAAGAATGTGTTATTTAGACTATTTTCAATGCATAAATAAAATTATGTCAAACAGATGGGAAGTGGGTTTGGTCCAACGTGATTATGACGACCGAAAACGCTTCGTATAAGCGGAAGAAACAAGTACTGAACGTATATTTAAGCAGTTTACAAAGCTTACATACGGAAGGTTTATGCGGTCAAGAGAAGCTCCTGTAAGAAAGATATTCACAGCATCTGCAAACATTAGAGAGTATACAGATGTGCTACAAAGAGTTCGGCAGAACATTTAGAATGTGTGAAAGTATAATAAGTAAATATAACAAGTTTTTCACCAACAGCCCACTTTTAATCTATGTAACGTCTTATAATATTCATCTGGCAATGGAGTATGTCTCTATACGGCATGAACATGAATCTGATGAACAAATATTTTTGGGCTATTTCTAACTAAAGAAAGTGGGTTGAGATAAATAAATGTTTTAATATCTGAATAAATATGTGAAATCCCCTTGTAAACACGTCATAAAAAATAAGTAGATGAAAAATTAAACTAAATTAAATGAGTCTCATTAAAAAACTGAAAGACCAAAGTTACTGTTCTTTTCTGAACAATGCACTCGTCTCTAACAAATTATGGATTATTCATTTTAAGACAGTGAAAGAAATTAATGTAAGATTTTCGTTTTCTGAACAGGTTCATAAAGAATGATTTTTCAGTATTTATAATAGGAATACTAGTAATACGGAAGCGAAGAATTTAAATCTTCAGAGAATTAATGTGCTGAAATTAAAGAAGAAAGTTACAAAATCTTTACAAATTTCGAAACTTTGGAATTTAGGAAAGATGAACTATTCAGAATATTCACAGTTCACATTCGGTCACTTAAATATTTATTGACGTGAATGTCAAACATATTTGAAATGTTACCATTTCATGAATATTAATAATCAAGATATTTAGAAAACAGTAAAACCTTAGCATCTATATTTAAATGTATACTAATATGTTTAAAAATTTAGTACTAGTCATTTAGTAACTAAGCGTTACAAAAAAAAACAGAAAATATATAACTATATAATGAGAAGTCTAATAATAATTAAATTAGTTTAGAAACACATTTATACCAAAATATATAGTTCCAAAACAGCAACATTAAAAATCTATTTGTTCTTATTCAACCCAGTTTTATTTTGCAATTTTCGTATTCAGGAAAACAAAGTAAACATGAGTTCAATTTTCAAACACACAAGAAAATTGGCATAAGTTTTTTTAATGGAATTATTAAAGACATTAGAGAAAATTTTCATCTTATTCATTTAACTGGTAAATTTGTATCTTTTTTGCAAGAAACAAAACATTAAATTAAACATTAATTTTTTACATTTGAATTTATTTTTATAATATAGGTGGTTATAGTATATATTATTTGATGTAAAACGATATTATAAATTATGGTGTAATAAAAAATGAAATTTTTTTTTGGTAAAATGTACACTCAATTTAATTTTTTATTCGCGCCCATAATAAAAACTACTGGTCAAAAATATAGTCCTGCGATTTATTCGTTACTTAGAGTGATTTTTAGAGCAACTTGGTTTCTAATATATATTTAATAGTTTTACCAAATAGAGTGTTATTAATCTGAATTTAGAAATACAATATAAAATCACTGGTGGTTTCTGTAGTTACGACTGTCATTAAATAAACGTATTCACAGAACTTGTAATTAATTATATTTCATAAATTTCTGCCCAATTTATTTTAATGAAAATAATACCTAACGTTTTTAATATACAAAGTATCTCATTTTATCTTACAATATACAATATGTATATTTCTAATTACAAAATATTCATCGTTTCGGCACAGTTTGTCATAGTGTTATTTTATATTCATTTGCATGCAAACAGTTAATCATTATTGAAATCGAATACATTTTTCTACATTCCAAATAATATTATAAATTGTATTCATCATCTGAATCGTCTAAAATATAATAATTTCAATTTTAATAAAATAAAATTTTGAATTATGCTAATTAAAAAAAAATAATCCTCCATCTTTGGTCGGAAATATAATCCAACGCTGGACCACATTCGTGTATATATTTTCTCCTTATGTTAAAATGATTATAAGAATTTAATTTTACAAGAACTAATCAGTTATACTTTTATTAAATTGCTAATTTCTGAATTTAATTCTATGATGACTGCCCGATGGCTGAAATGTAGAAATTGTGAAAACTAATTCTAAAAGCCAAAAAATATATATCTATTTTTAAATTTTATATTTATTTTAATATCTCTTTTAATATTTACTTTCGGATTTTGTTTATAATTATCAAGAAATCTTATTAATTCACATTTTAAGAAAATTTATTCGACTATTTAATGTCAAGTTCATAAGAGAACAAAGTCATTCAGCGTCAATGTCAGTGTCACAGCAAAGATTGCATACGTTCAACCTGGCCAACTTTCGTGGTTGTTGATCCACTCCTTCCTTCGCAACTTGAAGTCTGGCTCCAAAGCTCTAGTTTTATACTCATAATCTACATTTGTTTTATTTTCTCTTATAGTATCTCCTTACATGAAAGGGAGATAGCTAACCAAGATGAGGTAACAGACTTCGAACAGGATATGGTTGAACAGATGGTAACATGCCATCACTGAGATAAAGAAAGTATGGAGAACAATCAGCCCTCCGAGAGAACAGAATATGCCATCATTAAGTTCTCTACTTATCTTATGGAGGTGGCTAAGCGCGAAATACTGACTTCAGTATTTACGGCTCTAACCCGTCGACTCATATCTGACATTCCATTGCAAATATGAGACGATGGGTTAGAGATGTAGGAATATTAACTTGGCAATATGCGTCTTATTACGTTCCAATTAAACAAAAACAATAACGCACTTTCCTAACTCGGTTAACAGATTATTGAAAATATATACTTCTTTAACACTACTCATATTTTCATTTATAAAAAACTATCATCCTGCTCTAAGTACGACTACATATAGTTTTAAAAACCGTAAATATTCTTAAGTTGGAAAAACACAGATTACTAAAATGTACTTAGAATATATGCCATCGGGTATTTATCTTCGAACTGAAAATTAATTTAGATATCTTCAGAAAATAATTCTTAAGCTATCAAAAGTCCTGTTACTATTTTCTCGAAGTCAGTGGGCTAAACCGAGTTCGTTAAGCGATGGATATCTTAAATAAAAGAGTTAATTATAATTTCCTAATTTTATTTACAACGATTACAAACAAATTTCTCTCAACTCAACATCTCACAATAAACGTCGTCCTATTTAGAGTTACTACTGAAGGCACAATGCCATTTGACATTTGTTCGCATAGTCAAGAACTCAAATTATGGACAAAATATACATGATCAAATTGAAGGTGGGTGAAAAACTGTTTGTTCGTTTATGTTTATTATTTTACTTCGGTGACACTGAACGAATGATTTAACCCCATACAAGGTACTGTACTAACTTACTAACTTCATGATTTCCCCCTCGCCCTTCCTGGCTAAAATATAAAGCTGAATAACTTTATCACATGACGCACACTTCGATAAGAGGGATCCCCGGTAACCAATCGGCTTTCTCAAACTCGTCCTGCCCCAGTAATCTGGTTGCGCTTGGTGTCGCACGCTTTTGCATGTGATAAATGTGGCGGACGTTACCATTAGGGGGTCTCCCGCTTCCCTCAGTCTGGCATTGCTACGGTGCTCAATAGTGGAGTGTCATTCCGTATCATCCTGCAGCGGCTGACATGCGCCTATGAGGCTTTATATTGAAGGATCCTTTCCTTATGTGGTCTCAACCTCTCTCTATGCACGAACCCAATACACATTATTATGTGTAATGTTAAATAGGAACATTACGCCCTGCTGTAGTGGAGTAAATGCCAGAATATATTACCGATTATCATTTTTTTTCGATTCCATCCTATACTATGTTTGGATACATTTTCAAGCCTTCTGCTGGTATGAATGAGCTACCGTAAATGTCAAGTTTTAATAGTCCAGTTACAGATAAAAGCACGTGACCTTAAGATGGTTAACGGGATTCTGAACATTGGTTGGGTAAATAGTCAACCACGTGTAACTTTATAAAACAAAATATAAACAAAACTTCTTACTTACCCGTCAGTAGTGACTTGGACAATTAAAGTACTGGTATAGTAGTATTCCGTGATCTGTGCGAAGGAAAAAGCTTATAAAGGGAAATGGGGTCACGGAAGTATATATAGTTGCTATATTCTCATTACTAAATCATGTATAACTAGTTAGCGAGTGCAGGACATAGTATTCCGTGATCTATACGAAGGAAAAAGCTCATATCGGGGTGTGGGGTCACGGAAGTATATATAGTTGCTGTATTCTCATTACTAAAACATTGTGAACTAGCTGGCGAATGCAAAGGTCAATTTCCCTCTACCGGCACTTAGTTTCAGAGTTTTTTCCACCGTAATTAGGTCGGATGTAGTCAATTTACTATGGCGCTCATTATTACCGCGGGGCGATCGTTATAACTACATGATAAGGATATTTTTTATCGGAGTCGTATATCGTTGCAGCCCATCGTGGCAGATTTAGTGGCGTTGAGATAATCAAAGTTACGATTGACAATTACGTTGCACCATCGGAAATAATGGCATCGGTGCATCGCTGCCATTCAAATGTCAACTTCACTTGAGGTTGCAGACAATACGAGGTATATGTGAATTTTTAGGGCATTCCTTCAAACACATAATTGTAGAGAAAAAACAAGGAAGACAACTTCCAAAATGAATGCACTTGAAGTGCTATTGTTCGGCAATATTTTCAGTTTACTATGTAAATTACCTACAAATATAGCCTAGCTAGCACAACGCAGATGTGAAATGCCAATTAGGTCACGAATATTACGCCTACGAGAAGGGAGGTAACAACGAAGAAAAATTGAGCCAAATTTATTAATCTTGAGGGGTTGAAATTATGTTTAACAACCAAAATAAATATCAGGCATACCAACAAAAACGATCTCTGGTAGAATATCGTTTGCTTCCACGCGGTTGAGCTCAGAATCATCAAGCGGAGTGTCTCCATTAAAACTGACACTTTCGAAGTGAACATCTCATTCTGGTTGAAAATCCTCCAAGAACAACCGATTAGAAATGCTGAGCAGAAGATTGATGCCCATGTATACTTAGTAAAGGGTGAAATGATGTTCATATATCTTAGCAAGGGAAGTGACTTTGGAACAACTGCTGCGACGCAAAACGTATCATGTGTATATGTTGTCTTTGATGAATTGTCAACAATCATTACCTCGTGAGGAATGTTAACATAACAAAGACTGGAAAGCGAAAATGTATTACGCAATGGCTTATCTGAATACTCCACCTCAACTGTTGCGTTAAATCTCCTCACAAATTCGCTGACTGGAAGCCCATCAGGTTCAGTGATGAGCAATTTCCCTTTTTCGTGAGAGATATAAATTTGTGGTTCCCCAGACAATATATTTGCTTTCAGTTTGTACCCATACAAGTCAGAGAGCAAATAACGGGAGTTGCGTATTATTAGTCCGTGGTGAATTTCTCTTGAAAAAGAGTTGTACGAGCAGGTCTGTCATTTAACAGCAGAAAAATTGTTTGACTTGGCAGTGGGCTTATTCTTGGGGATGAAAACTGCGTGGTAATTCACAATGTTAATTTGTTGCCAGCAATTATCAAATACGGTTTTCAGGTTTTGAACATCATTAGGAACGATTCTGGTTACCACCAATACGAAACTGGCTTTAAAATTCCACAGTAACATGTTACCCCATTGTGAAGGAATAACAAAGCCAGTAAGTGTTTCAGTTAATATAATATACCACGCACTATTCTCTATATTATCCGAAATAGCGTGCTTCTTACAATCCGTTTCTTCGTCATCGTATTCTCCCCTCTGTTAATATTTGGTTGATGTCTCTGGCACTGTGTTGTTACACAAAATCAATATGTGTACCGATGTGGTTTGATGAATGTAGTTTAGAACACGTTTAGGTACGTCAGATTGCAATGTGCTGTTTAAACAAACAACTAGGTTATAAACTTTATCCCTGAAGATGCCTTCAAATATTTTCTTTACTTCGTTACATACTGCAGTGACCATTTTCTCTCGCTGGCCAAGCTTCTTGGAGAGTTGTGATGCGTCGCTTGTCGGCTGAGTCAGCAACGCCAGCAGGATCACGTAACATGAAATGTTACGTATTTGCATTTCTGAAACAGGCCAAATAATATATGTCATCCGTAGTTCCCCAAACGTATGCGTAAAACACAAATTGGTGTGGGAAATTCATTCCAGTCAGTAACATTAAGAAAATCTCTTTTTGACTGTTTAGCATTTAAAATATAATTTAAATACAATAAAATATAAGTATAAAATCATAAAGATTGGTTTTTGAAATATGACTAAATTCTTTGAACAGGTGAAAAAAGTAAACAAGCATTTCACAGTTAAAACGTAGTCACATGGCAGTGTTTATGTTTACATGTAGCGGAAGGATACATAATCGGTAACCAAAAGTAGACCTTTAGCAGGGCTTCAGAAAAGTGTGAAGTAACCGTGAATGGCCTACAGTCCACATCGCTGGTTGGAGCATGTTCTCACCTATATTCAGGGCTAGCCTGGTCCTGCACCTACAGGACAATGCGTAACAGCAAGTGCAACACATCGCCCGAATGTTCCTTGATTACCACCATGCCACACTGCTTCCTTGGCCTGCACTTTCACCTGATCTCTCGCACAACGAAAACGTGTGGCACATTGTAGGGCAGCGACCAGTTTGCCCCAGGACACTCGCGGCCCCGGCAAATGTTTGGGCACGCGCAGCATGGGCAGGGATACCCCATACAGTTATTATACTTTCTTCCTCTCGATGCCGCGTCGTGTTGCAGCTGTTATTGCCGCTCGTGGTGAGGCCACTAAGTACTGTTTCCTCCCGTGTTCAGCACGCCATACCAAGTTGCACGTGTAATCATGTCACTTGTGAGTGAGTGAAGTGATTTGGGAGGCTCTTAACAGCAAGGTCCTGATAGCCGATGAGGGTGATTGAAGTGAGAATTGAGCAGCGCTGGAATGAAAGGGTAGAGGAAACGGGAGATTCCCGAGAAAACCAGCGGCATTGTCCAGCACGATTCCCACGTGCGAAAATCTGGGACTGACCTGGCCGGGTATTGAACCCGGTTCGTCTTGGTGGGAGGCGAGCAGGCAAACCGCTCATTCCCCGCGGTTCCCATGTCACTTGTGTATGATTGGCATTCTGTCCAGTGATATATGGTTGTTATAGCTGCCGCCCTTCTTGGTGTTGCATTTTAAATAGCCAACAGTGTATGCGTAAAATAGTTGTGTGTACTAAATACATGTAGATATTATTGAAGCAACCAAATAAAGTGTTCAGTTCAACACATTATTTTTAGCTTATTTGTTTGGTTCAAGGGTACTAGTGCTGATGTTTGGAGCGAGAGACCAGATTGGATGTGTGAACAAAATGTTTGTTAAGTAAATTGATTTGGTTTCTGCGACGATATATTTCTCTCATTGTAAATTACCAACACCTCAGAAAGCTCATTGCTAGGCTGATTACGAAAGAGGCGGCTTATTGGTGTTCGGCAATAGTAGTCGTAAAGAGGCGGACAGGCGAAGATTAAAGTCATCGATGACAGGGCCATTATGATTCGAAATTATGTGCGGGATTTCCTCAACTTGGAAACGATGGCATGTGTTGAAAATGTAGAGAGAAAAAAGATGTTCACTATGTAAAGGCAGGTTGATTTGTGCTGCTAAGAGAGAACATCTTGAAAGACACAATGAAGAATGCGTCTACTTCTACTGTAACATAAGCAAGACATACTGCTTAGTAGTTAGGAATAATGGTATACTCTCCAGTCAGAGCCAGTGATGCCAAATGATGCGATAGCCTTCCTGGGAACCAACTAATAAAATCACCGATTCACCGATGAGACTATTCTGGTTAATAAGCCTGACATAGTAATACACTGTAACACAAATAAGGATTGCTCAGAGAAAGAAGTTGCTACGCTAATTGACCAAAATCTGATCACAGAACTGTCTCTAAAAACAACTATTTGCTAGCATAGGTGGAAGAATGTGTGGCCCAGAAACCACAGTATGTCTTGTTGTAAAATGTTCTGCCGAAACACAAAGCCGGTTTCTAGAAAACTAGTTTGACAAATACCAGGAAAGGAAATATTCCTAGAACAAAATAAACTTCTTTTGTTAGGGACTGGACGCACTGTGAGGAAGGTGAATAATGCTCGAAACTTGTATTCCTGAGGAAAGTGTTACCTCTCTGGATAAAAAAGTATTAACCTACAAGCCCTGCTGTAAAATTTAAATAATATTTGTTAACGTTGCAGTATGAACATATTCTATTCCAATTTGTTTTACTGGTCTTTTATAAGTACTCTGAGGGCCTTCGTGGGTTAAAAATAGAAACCTCTCTTTCGGTGTACGGATTTAGTTACTGCCATAAATCGTTAACAATTAGTTATGTTGAAAGGGCAATTTTTGCTGAATGTGACATTTACTCTTGTTCTATTGTCAGCCCTTTAACCACCTTTTCATTAAATTTGCGTTGGTAGCTTACAGAAAATTGTATCTAAATAGGTGGGGTGCATTTCTAAAATCTCCCTTCTCCATGCGAAGTTATTTGTGGGAAAATGCAAAAACTATTGGGACAAAATTATCTATGTTTAACGTGTACTTTAAAGCCAAATATCTCCGATTGTAGAAAATAAACTAAATATCCCAGTTTAACAATCATTACTGCACACACATTCAAAATATTTCAGGTTTTAATTTGGGCAAAGCCCCTTTTAGATCTACACATTTGATAAGACTTAATTTTGAAACAGTAAAGAACGGATAAGGTGAGGTTTGCATTATATAAAAATTCAACAAAATAGTTATAGTCATTTATTTGCTACAATATTATTTTACTCCATTAATCTTTGTCTATTAGTAGCCAAACAAAGCAGCTATAAGCATGGTTTTGCTTCCAGGTTATTTTAATCCATTAAACATTGTCTGATATGGTCAAATCACTAGTACTTTCTAAGGTCTATTAAAAATTTAACCAATTAAAATGGTTTTAATAATATAATAATTACTCACTCAACAGAGATAGATCATCATGTTCAATGAATAGCCATTGGTTTTCATGTTCTCTATCTCTGATCTCCTCCACTATGGCAGGTTTATAAGTGATTTCTATGTAGTACTGAAAACGTTCACTACCTCGCCTACAGTTACTAAAGTATTTTACAAGATGTTTTCCATATCACGACGCTTCTGAGGACTAAGTCCGTCATCGATTACTACAACTACTACCAGTGAAACATTTGTCATCTTACAGATTCCCGTGAGTTCAGATACATCCGTATGATAATTCAATTTAACTTTGATGAAAATCGTACCTGAAATGTCACTTTTTAAACAAATATGTTTACATGGCAAGAACTTTAAATGCCAGTGGCCAGGTGGCATCAAGTTTCCAGAGACTCATGATCTGCAGCAAAAAAAAAACCGTTCCCACTTTTAATAATAACAGAATAAGAAATAGGAGAGACCAGGGATAGTTTGGACATGGGTATACACTGAACATGTTTAAAGTAGCCGCCATAGTGCTATGGTTAGCAACATTGATTTGAATATTGTTTCATTTTAAACCAAATCTGGTGACCTTCAATATGACGTCCTAATTTGCCAAGTGACAATGTGAGTGACAAATGTTTGTTTCTGGAAGTTACTTCATAATATTTTCAATTATTTGTTTTTGTGATTTTGATTCTTTATAAGAAAATAATTTTGTTATAATGAGTATTCTACTTGAGGAATTGCGCAAATTATTTTGTTTTACTTTGACATATATAGTTACATTGGACAGACCAGAGATAATTTGGACAGCTGTCCAATGTCTAACCTATTTTGACCAATGTATTCCCTTTGTGTGACCAATGTATTCCCACTTTTTATTTCGTACAAAAATTAGCAACAGGTGTTTTTTTTTTGTTTGTTAACGGATGGTTCGAACTTATAAACGGAGCCCGGAAATGCAGTCAGAAGAAGGGGACGCAAAAACTGCAGTCGAGGAAGTAGTTGAAAAAGGCACCCCACTGCATGTTGTGGCCGTCCAACATGGAGTGAAGAAGTCCTGTTTGGGTTATTTAGTTCAAAAAGCTTAAGAACGTAGCCTTGAAAACATGGTATACAGCACTTCCTTTAAAAATAAACGAGTTATTCCGTATGCATTAGATAGATCATTTACTGAGTAGATCTACCTTGTGAAATGTTCAGGAATGTTTTATGTGCTGGCTTCAAAAAACAAGAAGATTGGCATACTAATATGCCAAACATGATGGTCTCCAAGTTCCAACTACTTGGGACGAGAAAGGAGACGCTGGTGTTGACTGGTTCTCAGCTTTTATGAAAAAGTAACCTAACATAGTCACACGCACACGCGAAGCGATAACTTTGGCAAGAATGGATGTTTTCAACATACACGCTGTGGATGTATTCTTGGATAAAATTGAAGCTGTTCTCCTCAAGACGCACATCTTCCGGCCAAATCAGACATATAATATAAAGGTTTTGATTCTCAGGAATATGCTTACATGGAAGGAGATTGTAGAAGCTTGGTCATCTAATTTTTCATTTCACCTTTTGCAACTGCACTCCGCATATCTCAATATATTGTAGCAACTGTTTTCGCAGAAACATTCAGAAATATTTTGGATAAATGCCACTAAGCTTCAAAGTTATTATGAAACCAAAATACTGTGTTCTGTCAGACATCAATATTTTGCGCAAATTTTTGATCGTTAAACAAAAGGAGAGTAGGAAATACTGGTGTTTTTCGGTCAAAACTTGTTATCTTACTTGGGGGGTGTAGAAGAATGTCTTACTTCCATATATTTGGTAACATCAGGACAATTAGTTTGTCTTAAGTTAAAACATAAGTCAAGCTTATGTGATTAGAAGACCAACACTCCTGTGAGGCGAAACGTTCCTGTCCTAAAGCTCATTCACGGATACAATATACAATTGTGGATAAATCAGAATAGCAAGCTCTTCAGAAACTGATGCAATAATGAAATCGCAGTGCGCACTCCTGGATTTACTCGCGCTACTCCGTTCTTGGACATGAAAGCGCAGTTTCTTAAATGCTATATAATTTCAAAATGCTACTACATATTTTATGTAAAGTTCAAAAAATAACAAAATGGCTGCTTCTCATTTCTTTGCAGTTAACTTTATTTCATGCCATTAAGGGTTTCTTGACTAGTAAACTGTATGGATATCTTTTGTGGCACAGTGTTATAGGCTAGTCACGGTAAAATGAGCACTTTTGAAAGCCCTGCATAAAATCTATTTTTATGCACGTTGTGTATTATTCCGCCTTATGTAAGATTAACATTGTCGTGGGCCCCATCACTTTATTCATGCGTCAGTCAAATGAAACTGTGAAATTGTTTAAAAAGTAAATATCTAACATATCTGCTAATTTTTACACTTCGATGCATTAAAAAATAAACAGAAAGCGAAAGAAATAATTTAAGTTATAATTAAGAGTTAAGATACGGAACTACTTCCCGTGCATCATTACCAACTTTACTGGGCGCATGTCACTCAGGACGCCCGTTGAAATATATGCAGGTAGGGGCAGTGACTTTTTTCTAAGGTTGATTACAAAAGTGCTCACTTTATCGTGAACAGCCTTTAATAAAATTTCACATTTACCTATACGCAGTGACCGTGTCAGCTGGATGGCAGTACTGGGCTGCCATGTGACCTCTGTAAGGACTAAAGCGTTTCGATATTGTGAGGTGACGGAAGTGCATAAAACCTCCAGGTTCTCCAATGATTAAAAAGTGGTATACATTTACGAATTGATGATGAAAATAAGACATCTCTTCCATCCGCGTTTCCTGTAATTTTTGTATGCAAGCGAAGCAGATTAGACCTCTCGTTTGTGCCACTTACTGTAATTGCGATGTATCGATATTTGCTTATTCAAACAGTCCTCGTTGCATTCCACCTATAACAAGAGTCAGGAATGTATTTTACATCACTCTACAGAAAATAATAGGAGAATAATTTTGCTCTCCCGCACAAACCATTTAATTTTGCTGTCACAGAAAAAAACATAAACTATAAAACAACAGACATACATTTATGTAGCAATTATTTAAATACTTTATGGTATACCAATTCCCTAAGACCTTCATATCAGGAAACCATTACTCAGAATCAATAAACATTAAACGTGAAAAAAATTTATTTAGTTATAAAAACTAAAAACTGAGAAAAAATATATTTGAAACTGTAAGCAGAAAAAATAAAATGTTTGCATTAGAATTCTCATGTATGATTAACTGTTGTGTAAGTTCGTAATTTGTAAAGGTGCCTTCGTTAATCGGGATACATCCATAAATCTCGGAGATGTCACCTATTTATTGTACTCTCATTTAAAATAAACAAACCTATAAATTATATAAGTTCCAGAAAATACACCTGTCTCAGAAATTATTTAAATATCTCAAAAGACCACACCCGTGGCTGAAATAGCCCAGAATTTAAAGAAATCAGGGAATTGCAGCTTAAACGACTATAATATTTCCTTAATAAACCAATTTCACACCTGTAACGCAGATGTTTATCTTGTTCAGAATTTCTAAGTAGCGAGCTACATTTGTTCGTTCTTCGCAATTAAATGCTGGTTGATGCATTTGTCTTATGTAAATACATATAAACAATGAAATACTATATGTTGTTGCCAGTTAAACTGAAATTATATGAAGACCATTCAGGCAGTAGTATCGCATACAATTCCTTAATTACCTGCCTTCATCCCGTGTAACGTTAAGTGATTATTACCACGCGTTTTAATTAAGTTAAAATTAAAGTCCATCGTGACATAGCACATGAAAATGGATTTTACAAAATCAAAAATTATAAAATTGATAATGGTATTCAAATCGAGATAGAACTAAGCAGGAAAATCTCACAAAACTACCAATACATTGCCTTGAGTGCAAGGAGGCTGAACTGCAGTTTAGTTAATATAGAGCCATACGAATGGAAACACATTGGTCAATTCATATAGTTCAAATCTAACAAAACTTCTAGTTATAAAATCACTATTTACAGGATCGTCATGAAAACTATCCTTAGTTGCTGAAATTATTATCAGCTAATGTGCAATTCTGGATGATATTATTCAATTAATGATCCTGTATCAATTTTAAGCATATATTTATTTTTCAAAAATAAATATTTGTATTGTGCAAAGTAAATGCCAGTCGAGTACATTTTAGCCATCATAATAACGTACTTAAACTTACTATATATTTATATTCAGTGCTCAAACTTTATGTGACATGCGATGAGGAGGCATGAACATCTCATAAACCACTATAATATTTACATTTCATGAAGAGACTTGCTTTTAATGTTTTCCTGCATCATGTATTTAATTTGGTATTCTGTGCAAGTTAAGTATTTATTGCTTATTTTGTGTAACCATAAGACGTTATACTCTTGGGCACGATTTGGGAGAGCCCCATGCGGCCAAAACTATTACCAAATGGGTCAATTGAACAGAGTGGTTTCCGAGACAGTAATTGAGACAATACTCCGTCGGTGCAGATACCTCAAGTTATCACGTCAGTAGACCAGATAACTATGATCGAGTCTGGTGAAGACATGCTGATGCCTTTCCACATAATATTTAAGAACATCTACATTCATAAACATCTATAGTCCTTCCAAGGTGTGGTCTTCATCTCCATCTCCTGTCCCACGGCAATATCACAGTTGTGTCATTCCATGCTGTATTGACTCATAACAAGGTATAATGAAGCTTGCGGATGCTCAGCAACTGATAGGATGAGTCCAACCGCAATTAATCGGAAAGAACTCTGTTGATGAGGAAAATAGGGGGGGGGGGCTCTGTTGATCTTCCATATCACAATTAATTATCATTAAATTTAGGGTTTCACACCAAAGTGTCTATTACCATGGTCGAAAATAATTTCTTCATATTAAAAATCTGACTTTAAGTTCAAAATTGTTCAAAGCATTTAGTAGTCCAAAATTCTGCAATAGCGCTGGACCTAGATGCAATTTTTTATCATAGTACAGTTAGCCAGGTAATTCATTTGCCAGTAGGAAGGAAACCAGATGCCATGAGGTAAGTCTGTGTAAGAATGTTGTTGGTTTAAATCCCAGGGTGGCATGAACACGGCTCAAGGAACCAAAGTGTCGTATTTCCAGTGATATGCTCTTTATGACATTTCATCAAGTGTTCCTGAAGTAATGCGAGGATTGCCACATTTGGATATTAGGGAATGCCACTGCCCAGGAACCTCAAGTTAATATATGCCTACCTCCCAACTTTAGAAACTACATAGTTTATCCCTCATCCCCTAGTGGAGTGAACACTACTGAGAAAACATTTATGTGTGCAGACGAGTATTATCATGCTGTGAGGTGATTCCTGGATACTCAACCAAGAAAGGGTACATGGAGTCACGAAATGATTCCAACACACCACTGTAAATACAAAGAAAATCATTTTGCTGCCAGTGGCAACAACAGTAATACAAATTTTAAAAAGATAAGAAAGTATCATTTCAATTCACTTAAATTATTTTACAGCAACACAAGAAAACACAACCCTAAAAATAAAAGTTATATATATAATGAAATATAGCACCAGAAGTGTAGCAGTTAGACTACTCGCCTCCCACCTAGGCGAACTGGGTTCAATTCCCAGTGGGGTCGTTCCCGGATTTTCGCATGTGGGAATCCTGCTGGATGGTGCTGCTGGTCGGCGGTTTTTATCAGAGATCTCCCGTTTCCCTGGTGCTGCTCTGTACTCACCTTACATCACCCTTATCGTCTCTCAAGACCCCATTAAGAGCTGCCCAAATATATTCACGCTCCACTCTTCCATGAGTTCGTCTCTCGATGTCCGCTTCAGCAATGCAGGAATTGTAGCGGGCAGGGAATCACTCCCCATTTACTAGAAGTAAGCTCATCCATTACATTGTTTCAGCATCTACTCGACCAAATACGCATTTGGAAACTTCGTAGGCTGGATACTGCCATAGGTGTGTAGGGTATATTTTTAAGATCTTCGAGATAGTAGGTCCTTGGAGCATAATCGCGTATATGTTGACACAAAAGATTTTTTTTGGGTTCCAATTCGCTGTGAACCCTTTCTCTAAGATTACTTTCTGATTGGGAATGCACAACGTCGCCAACCTTGGTTTTATGCTTGCATGGGTTCCTTCCCTTTAGGTCTAAGAACACCATTCGAAGCAGGGAGTTATACTTGATGTTTCCAGGCTTCATACGAGTATAGAACGAATGGTAAAATTATACTCACGAACGAATTTTAGCAGTAGTTCCAACCACTTTTCATTGCCATTTGCAGCGAAACACCTCTATGCCTTGCCCTTTAGAGTCTTGTTGAACTTCTAGACAATAGAAACATTGAGATTGCTTTATGTGGAATGATGTTTATGTTATATTTATTCATCAGGGCTTTGAACTTAAATTGTATAATTGCCTACTCTGATTGGTTTGTAGCTTGTCTGGGACACGAACCTCAGCACAATACATTCGCCATGGCCTCGATGATGTCGACCACATTCTTCGGCTTGACTGGCCTGATGTAAGAGAATTTACTATGCACGTCGATGACAGTCAACATGAAATTTTAGCCCTTGCTGAACTCAGCTTATGGTACCATCTCGACAATGTCGGCTTGAAACAGGTCGTTCATCCCCCAAATCATAACCTTGCTCCAGCAGTAATTCTATTTTGTGTCCACATGCAGTTCACAGGCAATTTCCAATCTGCAAGTCTCAGGCAAACTATATTAGATCCTGCCCAGGAATTCACCACATACATCCAATATGTATTTACTGTATTTTTTAACACCTCTTTTCATCGCAAAGCAGGAAATCGACATAATGAATGTGTGTTGTGTGGTATCAT
This sequence comes from Dryococelus australis, assembly GCA_029891345.1. Classification (NCBI taxonomy): domain Eukaryota; kingdom Metazoa; phylum Arthropoda; class Insecta; order Phasmatodea; family Phasmatidae; genus Dryococelus; species Dryococelus australis. Next base: position 63,329,844 of record CM056996.1, read on the forward strand.
TAAGATCTTTCAATTTCTTTTCATTTTGTGCAGACACCACATTTAATATGCCAGTAATTTATAGTTCAACTCTCATTATGTGCTTGTTCATGGCTATCAAATTGCGAATGATCTCCATATTCACACGTTCCACCTATTCCCCGATCTTAGGCAGTAAGGACCGAAAAATGTGTTGTGTTCGGACTACACAAAGTATAATTCCGAGATGATACAATTTCCAGTTTCGGGGACGAAATGTTTAGTAGTAGCATCTTCGTGTCCTTTGGGCTCACCAACATTTCGAATTATTTTTCTACTGGCATTGCAGGTACAATCATTTCTCAGTATTAGGCAAGCTCCATCTCCATCTTTGTCAAGCATATCTTGAGGATACTCTGTCCGAATTTCGATATGCCATAACTCATTCTTGGTGGTCGATAATTAAACTGATCGAAGCAGCCTCGACTTCTGCCATTATATAGAGGCGAGTATTTTACAATCACCAAAAATATGTTCTTTGCTTTCCAGTACAAGGCATGCAAACCCGCACTCTATGTCGTCGAAGACAAACACACAGTTCCCACACTATCCATGGTCTGCTATATGTGTTTCAAATACTGGCATTTCGGTTGCTGAAAAGATTTCGAATACAAGTGTGTGTATTCGAAACAAAAAACATTCGGTTCCTCGGGTAAATTGAACAGTATGCTCGTTTTGCCACAATTGGATGGTCCCAAAGTGATTCGTTTAAAAGTACTGGGCTAACTCACCGTAATGAGTGTCGTATGATATTTTGGCATCTTCCTCGCTAACTAAATAGGAAGACAAACACCCTGCTTGACGATCTCCCCTATATTGAAACAAATAATATATAAATGGAGCTTATTTATAAGTTCCTAGTTCAGTTTACCAAAATAACTCGAAGAGAAAATATGAAAGCTGCAAACGAGATCATCGATACATTGAACAACAATCTATGTTTCGAACTACACATTCTTGGATACAAGTTCTGCATTTCGGGGAAAAGGCTACCTAAAAGGCTGGCATACTACATGGGTATCAACGCCCTGGACGAGGCATGCAAGGAATACGATGCTGCCCATTCCCATTGTAAGGATTGGAAAAACAAACACCAGGCAGACAAGATACTCGCACATATGGCCGATAAAATATGTAGTGCACTGTATATAAGAATCGGGGGGGGGGGGGATGTAACCATGTGAAGATGGGAATGGGTGCAAAAGTGCAAGAAGATGGCATATGTAAAATAAAAAATCGTTACAAAGAGCAAAAAGCATACAATACCTAGAACATATCTACTGGGTCTTTTATGTCATTGCTTCTGCCTGAACTTAGGGCCATTGGGGGCCTCATTGGCGTGATGGGTGTTATTGTCTGAACAGTCTACAAACAGCATCAAACGAACACAAGCAGTTGTCCGATGCCCAAAGGTGCTATGCAAACATAGAAGCTATTTCCCGTGGGGGGAGGGGAATTGTCAAGGCCTTTACCTATGATTGTGTCAAGCAGAATACAGAAGAGTAGAAACCTGATGCATTAAGAAACTCAAGCAAATTAAATCATGAACTCACTCACTAAGAGACCATTCACGAATAGACATACCAAGAACATACAAAAAACTTAATTCCTCATTTTCGAGGAATGTTAATGCGAGATAATTTGCCTACTAAAAACAAACTAGGCAAGTGTGTCATAGTAATCAACAGGACACAACAGTCAGACTCAGTATGCACTGGGTTTCATATATGAAATGAATGTACAACTATGAGAGCACATCGAAGATTCGCAGTCTCCAGACACAGACTTCAATCTAAATTTTAATCCCAATAATCCGAATATGTCGACATTACTTAACCAGATTCTATCATACTGATGCTATGGTTCCAGCCATTCATCTACGAAGCTAGCAATACCCACGAATCGTAGCACACTGTAAACATCTAGCCTTATAACATGATACAAATAAACTACAATTTTGTCAATGGCACATATCTCAATGGCAGGCTGACCAATATGCAGTACGAGTTTTCGCCTATGCTATATCCAGGTTTAGACTGTTTATAGTGCCACAAACATAATTTACATTCCAGTAGTCGCGAAGAGAGTACACGAGGTGGTTGTGAAAATATTCGACAGATACAGATATTTGGCAAGCATTCAAAATGAAGAAATCGCGCTATGCTTCCATTTGCAAAGATGGAAATATGATTTACAACTACCAGAAACAATAAAGCAAAACACCAAATCAAATCAATACATCACAGATAACCAAGGTTTTAACACATGCTAACAAGATTCCCCTACACAGTCTTGAGTTCGAGGTCAATCGCCATGGAAGATTACATAAGTTTCGATATGCCTGTCTTTTTGAAGACAACATGACAATAGTGCAACTTCATGCATACCAGCCATTCATGATGGTGCCATACACACTGTCATCGAAAGTTCAGATAGCTTTCCAATGAAAATATGTATGTACTTTTCCTTGCCAGTCTTTCCTGCGATTCAGGGGGAATCTGAGAAAGAAAATGGATCCAGTCCAGTATCGAAGAAAATAACGAGCAATGGTATTCTCCACCTTATTGATCGCACCACATATTTGCTCGATGGGGTTAAGGTGGACCATACAAGATGTCGCCACAAAGACCGCGATGAAAAACTACCTCTCGCTCATGACGAATGAGTTCTCTGCGACGAAGAGGCAGTCTGTTGGACAGAACGACTACAATGTTCATATATACCCCAGAGGCAAACTCGAGGTGTGCATTCCTCTTATGTTGTTGCTGGGATTCTCCGAAGACTACAAACAAATATCATCAACTCGAAGCAATCCGATGCTGCTCCTAGCCAAGACACATGTGGATGCGATCGTTGGTACGAGATAAAACATGGAGGCAGTTGAGCTGAAGCTACAGTCTTTCGAATGGATATTGCTACATGTTCAGATGACCACCACCGAACATATTAGGGTGCTGAAGAACATGGAAGATGGTAAAAACATCGATATAGCTTTCAGGTCATTTAGTCTTGAGACAAAATGGGCAAACCAGCACTTCAACTTTGCTACCGACAAACCAAGGTACATAATCGTCAGACTACAGACCAAATGACAACATAATGTGAGATTAGGCCAATCGCAATTCAATACATGTCAAATAGAAAATGTGAAGATATTTTGGAATAGCGAAAGCTGTTGATATGTGGACATGTACATGAACTTTAAAGATCGCCAGTACCTGCTGGCATGCCAAACGTAAACTCAATACCAAAATGCATTTAATGTGGGCACACAGTTCTCCATACTGAGCCCTGTTACTTTCAAAAGTGTCATCTCCTCATGGGTTTCGATGTGAATGAACCATACAAGCATTTTATTTTTAATGTAATTGATTGCAGGATAAAATTCACTATGCATGGAAACATTCCTGGATGCACATATGCTTTCTGCATGATACTTCACGACCTGTTCGATTCATACAATTCCCTTGACAAATCCATGAAGATGCTTATGTGAGTGTTGCAGATGGTATAAATACAATGGACAGTACAAGATGTCTGTTTAGTCGCCATCGAGCATAAATAGCATCTAAGTTTACTGAAATATTTAAGGCTTCCAGAGCCAGAGTGGCTAAATGCTCACGTAGATCGCAGTATCCTGCTAAAACGATGGCATTAAGTGCATGAGCTCCTTCCCCTCTTTTTTTGTGGAAAGTCTTGGACGAGAAAAGCAACGAGACAAAATATTGGCTGACCAAGTACTACAATGCATGAGAGTGGGACAAAAGCAAGATACTTTTCCATAAGTGGGAAATATGTAGTGCGACTTGCTGATGGAGTACATGCGAAGACCGATTTATGTGGTGGGACCCAAGCAAAAAAAAATGGCTAAGCGATCTGTACAAAGAAGTGGAAATCGTAAGTTAGAGTACAGGTGTCCTTAGCTGCACAAGGTGAAGAAACTTTATGACTACCAGCAGTAACACATTTGCTACTGGTTAGAACTTGACCGGACATGCATGTGGTTAACACACAGATGCTACGCAAGTACTTTGACTCATCCTTGTATTGAGAAATGGCAGTCCGCAACTATATGTGAAGTCTCCGGAATTGACCCGAGGCTTCCTTCCCTTCACCTGGCATATACAAAGAGGTAGGAGCATCTCCTCGCCTTCAGTTGACTTCCAGACACTGGGCGAAAATGAACACATTTAACCCATAAACACTTATGCCATCATCACCACCGGCCATTCTACCATCGACTAGACATCCTGGGATACTGGCTACCTACTACACATATACATCAAAATATGTGATAATAGCAGATGCAGCACTGGCGATTCGAGCATTTCCCAATGGCATATGAGCTCCATGTTCCACACGAAGTCGCAGTTGCAGCTGCCCTGCACCGTGGGCCAAATCATCGCCTTGGCCCGCGAAATTCTGCTTCATGCTTCCATTAATGCAACAGAATCTGCTTTTGAAATGCCTCATGTAAGCATGAAACTTTAGTCAGCAGCTAGCATCCCAGGTCCAGTGATGCCTACAGCCAGACGACCAGACACCGATGAATGCACCACTAGTGTCAGATACTGTGTCAATACCCACCATGATTGGCATCGGTGTATGTGCCACCGATTCCAGAGACTAAACGACATCCAATCGCTGTTGCTGCATTACACCCTATGACATATATTGCCTGTGTTGCTGATGCTGTTTCTGCCATCGATGTACCCGATATCGGTCCACCAGCTGAGCCAACTAATAAAGAAGAGCAAAAGCTGCAGTGAGGCGATGACGCGATGGATGGCCAAATAGAGACAGGTGGTGCGGCAAAGATAGGTGATGTGGCTTCTCGCGATGACAGACATTACTATGACCCTGAGAATGTGTAGCACTTTACAAGATCTGATACTTACCATAATTCCTTAGCTGATTCGCCTTCCATGTGATAGTCATCTAAGAAAATGCAACGAGTAGGATTTTTTAAAATAATATTATTATTTTGTGTGATTGCAGAAAATCGATATACTTGGTTTCGAAGAACATTCTTTTTTATAGCTGAAGTGAAACACATATATTTTGTGTTGTGGCTTAATTTTATATATCTATATGGAGAATACATTTTTGTATAAGACACGTATATTTTTTTTCTTCTTTACAGAAAATTTTTATAAACAAGATCTGTCAAATCATTGTTTTGCTTATGTTACACTCTTTGTGAATCATTTATTAAATTGAAAGGTAATGTAAAGTTCATTGACAAACACTAGATAATCTATATGTGTATGTGTATAGTCTAACCTATAAGGGCTCGCACAGGCTGACCTGGGAATGTACATAGGTTTTCAGCTTTAAACATGCAGTGTATCAGATAGGATGACTTGGTTGTGGTGGTGTATAGGTAGAGGGTTGGGAGAACTGGGAGAGGTTAATGGAGCAAAAAGGCAGAGAAGATGGAAAGGAAAGGAAATGGAGGAAGTCGAGGAGTCAATAAAAAAGGCCTGGGGGCTATGGTGATTATTGCAAGTAATAAAAGGAATGGCACATTGTGGGAATTACCAGTTCTATTATGGAAGAGCAGTGGTACAGTTCTTCTTTCCTGATTACAACAGTCGGTGTCTTATTCTGCACCAGCGAAGTCTTCGAATGTCCAAGAGTCAATGGTGTTCATGAAAATGGCATCAGTTTTTTTCTGGTGAGACATCTACAGGAGTGGCATCAAAACTTTCTTCGGGAATGGTACCACCAGAGTAATCTACTTCGGGTTGGATGCCTACAGCCGCACCACCAGCATTGCAGGTTAAGGCAACGCCATCATGACTTCGAAGCAAGTATTGTGATGAAGACTTTGCGATTAGCAGTAATGTTAAAGCTGGTTTACATGGGGCCATTATCAGTGGCAAATGCGCTTGCCACAGTCATTGACCACATTAAATAAATGCATGGAAGGACATGGGTGCATTTACACTGCACCACAGCAATGACTTGGGTTTGCATTAATGGCTAGACTGTGGTGAACTGACATTACCGATCGCACCATCAAGTATTTAAGACAGCAATTACGGACCATTGGTTAGCATGTGCGCATTCAGATTGTAACTGCAACTAGGCACCGCGGTCCCTACCGCCTAAGGTGCTATGGGATATAGTTCGTTGCTGAGCGATATGTTTGTAAAACATGCTCTAGTTCGCCAGTGTATATAACCACCTCCCAAGGCGGCGACCCCCCCCCCCCCCCCCTGCCCTCAAATTACCGCAGACAGCATCAAAACACAGGTCCTAGCAGCAGAGAATATCTGGTGAGCATAAATTGCGTAGTCGAAGGGCGTAACATTATTTAACAAGTCCCAGTCTCCCCCTTCTTAAAGTAATAATTCTGCAAGTTTTGGGCTTAACTGCATTCAATAGTAAACTTGTATTTGTATTGTCATATCATCGTAAAGTAATTGGTATCTATTGTTTCTATGAAGTAAATGTATTGAATTGTCCGAGCATAGCGATTGTAGTAATAAATATATTTTTATAGAAGGAATTTTATGTACTGTTCAGCCATCGACAGCTACCAAACCCCCTGTAAGACTCCCGATCCTAGAGAAGTGGTTAATAAAGTATCGAGATATTGTATGACAAGACTCAGTGTGGACTGAGTAAGAGATAAGTGATATATTAGGAGTTAGGGAAAGGGAAACCTCTTACACTGGTGGAGCACCTCAAAATCCACCCCGCACCTAGGCGAGTTAGCAAAATTTCTTTAGAATTCAATTGCACTTCGCATAGAGTTTGTGAGCAGCACAAGAGCGATGCGGATGCGCTTCCTGCAATCCACACATGCATAGTTGTGACTGTTTGTTGTTCTTTAAATTATTTTTCAGTCCCCACAGGATTCTGTGTTACGTCTGTGAAACCAGGAATTCAGTCACAACAAGTTACAATATTAATATGCTATAATAAGCACTTGTCAATTGTTTTTTCTTTGTGCCAGTAAGTGTAAAAGCTGTTAGTCATCGCGAGCCCACAGCACATGCAGTAAGTGCCAGTGTGTGGCAGGTCAGTCCGCCATGTGCGCATCAGCATTACGCGTAGGCAGCCTTGCTAGGCTAGCAATTACGTCACGTCGCGCTCCCTGAACCCACCCATTAAAGATGCTTGTATTTTATGTAGACTAGTATAATGCATGTCTATTGCTTTTAATGCAACACTCTGTTCCAATCATAGCAAGAAATGCTTCCCTTGTGTTTTGATTGTGTGTACTTTAGAGCATTTTCTACCTTCTTTCCTTCTAGTTATAAGTGCATGTTTATTACACAGTGCGTGTTCTTACATATTAACACTAAACCCAACACACATTCACCGTTAGTCACAGTATATGGAAACTAGGAGTAGAAGCAAACAGTCCTCAATCAGTAACCTTATAAGGGGTCTATTCCTCGACACCTCCGATATAGAGAACCGGCTAGACGAGCGCGACAGGCAGCGTACGTTACTAGTAGACACAGAATGTACTACTAATAGTGAATTACAAAACCAACAGTTAGATACCTCATTTCACACAAGTCCACCACAATTCCTGCACGACACACCACCACCCACACAAAACACTGCACAATCTAGTTCACCGTCATCCTCACCGAGTTCTGAACCAACACTCACGACTTCATCAATATTACTGTAAACCGCACAACACACAACATGGCCGATCAACCTCCTAGCCAAATTGTAGTAGCACAGCCAAAAAAATTCCAAGTACTCACTTGAAAATATTACCCACAACCACCAACAGGCAATCGCGTGGCCACAATTGAAATCAGCCTTAAAGGACACCTTCGCTAGTACGGCCGATGCCGAACGCTTCAAACACCTACAACAAACGCCAGGCTATGAGTAAAGACGCGCTCAGACATATCGACACTCTATACAACATTACAGGAGTAAGTACAACTCCAACATGTCCGACCAAGACTTTATCACTGTCATCTGGAAATCCCTGTTACTGTCAGTTGCATATAAATTAATTGGTCTCCCCACATAAACATTACCTCATATGTTAGAAAACAGTCAACGAATAGGCCTTGGCCTCTGTCGTTATCAGCAAACAGTAACACAACCACGCCCAAACCCCGACTCAGAGCATCTCGAGTCCGAAATTTTGAAATTGAAACAAGATATTGCACAGCTTTCCATAGGCAAGCAGACAAACACTACAGATCAGACAATGCAATCTTCAACACCGCGCCAGTACAACTCTGACCACACCCAAACACGAAGTGATGGCCCATCCCAACACCGCGCCCTATAATTCTTATCATCCGCAACAGGGCTACCAACACTGCCAGCCTATCATAATTTACACCGACAAGCCTCCCCACAATACCCAGCACCCCAGTTATTACCGTTATTTCCATGGGCGCGCAACCAACTGCATCAACTTCCCACAAAATTATTTCTCCACTTCCCAGTACAACAGAGATAGAAATTTTAACTCGCGTGGATGTGGTTACAGAGAAGTTCAGTCGGGCTGCATTTGTCAAAAAACTTCCATACGAGGGGGTGAAGCCCACTGCCCCCAATGGCAACAGAGCTAAGGTTCAAGCCGCGTGCAAGGCAATTTTTAATAAGGTAGTGTCAAACAGAACAAATGCCGAAATTGCCAAATTTAATGCCCAGGGAAACCAATTTCAGTCAAAACCCCCACCCTCACTCACTACACGTGAAAATATTGTTCAAGTAAACACAGTGCAGGAAACTCGATCGGCAATATATTTCACAACGCCCAAAGTCCCGTCCATCACCGTCAGTTCACGCTAAAGTTCAGTCTCAGCAGGTTATTAGTAAAATATCACCGACACTAGCGATTGCAACTCGGTCACGTAAAGTGTCAACACAAGAAACCATGCACGTATAGCAGGCCCCAAGCCAGATTCGCGAGCATGTCATTTCCCCAGCTGTGCGCTGCAGCCCACTGTTGTCACACCGCTGCCAGTGTGTGACGTGCATGGTGATGTTGCCAAACGTCATCATGTTCCAGCAGCTAATGAAAACGTCATCGGGCCATGCAGTCTCGTGCAAGATACCTGTGCATTGTGTTTCTATGTAGGCCATAGAAGTCGCTATTGCAACGTTTTTCCACACCACGGGCTGATGCCACAGACCATTATCATAAGTCAACCCACACGCAATAACGAAGTAGTGCAGTCAGAATGCTTTCATAACACGAGGAGCAAGGCCCACAATTATGAGTGTTTGTTGAAAAACAAGCTGAGCTGGGCCACGCCTCCACCTAGTTGACAAGTTAAAAAAGCAAGCGGCACACCTAATCTTGACTGTCAGCATGTGGGACTTCACACAGCAACACCACGAATCCGTGTCACACGCGTTGACAGCGCCGGACGACAGTGGTCATCCGGAAATACTCGAAGAAGCTTAGGTGCTAGTAATTTTCCATTAACATCCACATCTTCCCTAGTGCTGTACGTGCTTGAATTTATCGTTGACACTGTATATGTATTGTTCAGGTCCTCCAGTGTGTCAGAAATTGTTCGTTGTAAATGTTCCAAGTTTTCTAGATGTATTTGAATGATCATATTTTTATCACCATAACATGATTTAAGAAGTTCTTCGTCTATTCATATGTGTTGACTGTTACCACTAAACCGTCTACTTAACATTTTGGTTCGCAATTTAGGTATCCGTGGAGAAATTAATGTTTTTTGACCATGGATACGGATACATTCTTATCTACTAACCACTCAATCTGTTCCCAGAAGCGTGGTCATATTTCTATATCTCCCGTAAAAGATTCTAACATAATAGTGGGAAGTTTCACTTCGGGTGTGATCACTGGTTGAGTGGATCGCAGATCTGTATCATGTAAAGTGTCCTTGGTGTTTTTTCTTTTCAAGGAATGTTTTAACTTTGTGAAGTGCACGCTTTGTGTTTTAAATATATTCGTTACAAATGTTCACATCTGTATAGTGTTCTGAATCATCCATCAAATCGTGAATAGTATCGTCTACAAGAGTTACATTTTGAAAACTTGCTTGTAAACGACTTCATATATACTCTATTTCATCAAGCATCGGGATTTCATTACACTCGTTTTACTGATGAGATGTGTATTGTTAGGATGCTGAGTTTTTCATTTTCGTTTTAATTTTTTTAGTTGTGTTATTTCCAGCTTAGGTAACTGATATTCTTGATTTATAAATGAAACTAGTTTATTTTAAATAAATATAATGTGTGTTTCACTCCCACACACTACGTAATATGTTCAAGTGATTCAGTAAATGTAGCGAGGCTTACGATCTCCGGATAATGTGAAAATAGATTGAAAATTCTTGTGTCGTAACATGATTTTTCTTCACATTCCCGTAGTTTTAGGACCATTAAATGTTAATGTTTGCTATTAACATTTCGTGAAAAGAAAAAATAATTTTACAACCATCGTACTCCTGTATTTGTTCTTAGAGATAATATTCCACATAGATAATACATATATCGAGTGAAATGTTAAACGGTCATACTGCAAAAGTTGTTCTTCTATAAATCCGCAACAAGGTGGAATTGTGCCATTGGCAATCCTGTACTGCAGGTGAAAATCATGCATTGTTGATCCACTCCCTAGATATCTGGAAAGCACGCGAATTTTTGTTTGAACTTGCCTTAAATATGAAAGAATAACATACACTACACAAACATATGCATTCGAACCTACATACACACACAAAACATACATGCCTTGGTATTTCCCTTAATACATTATTATCTATATAAACTGTTGCAATTGTTTACAGGTAAATTGTTTTACAGTGCTGGAAGAGCCTTTATGATTTGTACAGAAGGAAACTCCCAAAACCAAAATAAAAAAATTAAAAAATCAAAAGGTGGATTTGCATCTACTGTAAGAGATCCTTGCAAATATTTCGAGCAACTTCGCTTTTTTTGCAGTCAGTGTACTGCCCTACAGTGTCTAACATCGAACATTAAGAGATATGTCAGGACACACTGGAAGAACCGGACAGAAGTCAAACTGATTATACGCCACAATATCCATTGCCACCATATAATAAACGAGAGAAACAGAAAGATGGAGAAGACATGTCAATTGATATTCTTAAAAAGACGTTTACACAAGCGAGTCATTGTTCATTACCCACATTCAATCCAGATACAATGTTCACGATATCATTTGTCCTGGAACTACGGTAAGTCTCACAGAACCAGTAAGTGTTCGTTAAAACTCAACTGATGAATCCAATACTTCAATCCAATTCGCACTGTATCATCAACCAGCTTTGTACTCGCAAAACTACAATTTGCCAATATAATCCACTAACCCCCCAACTTATTAACCAACTCCCAGTGTCTCCAACAACATATCGCCACAGGCACAACATAGTCAGCTATCACAGGTCGTAACAACAGTAACACAGACAGCAAACCCACACAGAAGGGGCTTTTCGCCACTTTGTGCGTGAACTGATACTGATAGTGGACCATTTATATTTTTCCAATCGTGGAAAGGGTAATACTTTAATAACATTCATACATACATTGACATGTTTATATGCAACGCAAAAATTCTGTTAAAGATAATTTTCGTTAAAAAATATATATTTCCCTATTAAGTGTTTTTATTACACAATAATAAACTACTCTCATAAAACTGTTTCAATTCTAAAGTGTGTAAGATGATTAGACAGTGTAATTATGGAGTACTTATTTGTACAGTATTTGGGTTCATTTAGTTATTGAATCAATTCTTGTTTCTAAGTAACTAAGTAAACAGTGTAAGTAGAATGTTAATGATGAGTCTGGGGCAAGAGAATAGGTGAGAAGGTGCCAGGCGCCGACCACCCGCCGTGTCATGTCGTTACCCGACCGCCATATTGGATCCGAGTGACCTTGACATGTGATCTTGACCTTTACCCCATGCCCATGACATTAAACCCTAACAAATTTTATAAAAATCGCAAAGAATTACAAAATTAAAAATCGAGGAGCATTTATCATTACCCCACCCACTTCCCACTGATTCCTACAACTTAGCCAACACCGTCCCATCCTCACACTCATACTCCCAATCATAAAAAGTTGTGAAAAATCACGAAAAATAGAAAATATTCTAAGAATCATCAAGAAACGTATAATGTTACACCCCTCCCTCCCCCACGAACATAACACCTAAAATCAGCACCCACCTCCCTCATCACACACACACACACACCAATTCCCCTCCGATTCATAAAAAATCTAGAAAAATTGTTAAACATCGAATAATAATTCTAAAAATCGTGGTAAATCACATCGATGACTTCGACCACAATGTTGGTTGTTGTTAGCCAATAACCTTGAACCCAAAAAATCTAGAAAATATCGCAACAAATCTAAAATAAAATCGTAAAAACAGGAAAAAAATTCCATGCCTAATTCGAAAAACAAATTGGATGTGTGTAACCCTGAAAGTTTGATTCTCATAAAGATGCCAGAGCGAAGCCACTCCCTGATACGACTACCAGTAAACAACTGAACCTCGTCAATTTTTGTCTGCTGTTTAGTCGGCAAACCTCTACCATTCTGCCGCATTCGCTCAACCTCCAACACAATATTTCATTGGCTATATAGTCATTCAGTCTGCCATCCACCTGTAGCAATTAATCATTGGCTTCAAATAACAAATGATCCCTCCACCCACACTAATCTATTACATCGCCCATTGGCCACTAAACTGCATCTGAAACCCATATTTTCATGTTGAATGTGGTGCTAACTGCGATGTGTGATGCTAACCATGGTGCATACAGTGTTGATTATGGTGCATGTGGTACTTATTATGGTGTATGTGGCACTGATTATGGTGTGTGTGGTGCTAATAGTGGTTCATGTAGTGCTGATTATGGTGTATGTGGTCTTGATTGTGGTGTATGTGGTGCTGACTTCAGTGCATTAGGTGCTAATAGTGATTCATGTGGAGCTAATTGTGGGTTATGTAGTCATGGTTGTGGTGCATATTGTGCTAATTGTGGTGAGTGTGTGGTGCTAATTGAGGTGAGTGTGTGGTGCTAATTGTGGTGATTGTGTGGTGCTAACTATAGTGCATGCGGTGCTTAATTGCGGCGTACGAGGTTGTGATTGCATTAGCATAGCAGTGCTGCAAATTATAGAATGTCTTTTTGAAATATCACTCTAAAAAATGTAACAGAGACAAGGTCATATGTTGTCTCACATGCATACAAAATTTTAACACTCGTATACTACAGCACTATGAGGAAAACACTGTTAATTAGAAATCACGTATGTGTCTGCAGCTTAAGAAAATGTTTCATTTATGTGCAGAGGGCCATCGCTCATATCAATATAGTTTTAATTGAATATGCCGTACACATAAATTCCCCACCAACCAACCATATTTAATACAATATTATCCAACAATACGACCTGATGTTTCAACCATCGTGCAATATTCACTGCCATAATATAACATCTGTAAATAAACAATCCAAGCAGCCATCCCTACGAAATATTCCGATAAAATATTCTACCACGTGGAACCTCTGCTACATGAATCGATCATAGCGTTAGTCGTTAACCACAGACCATGTTATAAAAAGAAAACCAGCAATTAAAAAGGCAATATCAACAGATCATATCAACAAGTCATATGAGCCATACCACCAGACTAGCATTAACCATAGGTCATATCGTCAGAACATTCCTTCCATTCATTCCTATAAAGATATCAGAATCAAATACTTGACAACAATACCAACATATCAGACTGACTCCTACCGACTGACTCCTACCGACTGACTCCTACTGACTCCTACCGACAGTCTCCTACCGATTGAATCCAGCCGACTGACACATGCAGACTGACTCCTGTAGACTTAATCTTGCCGAGATTTTTATTTATACTTTTATATTCGTGTTTACCAGTTTGCATCCCTTTCACAGCACAGAAAAAAATCAAAGACCTTAGGTGACTGAAGACAGTCTTCGCCCCCCGTCTTCAGCTTCGTTGTACATGAAGCCAAGGTGTTGATGTCATAGAGGCACTAGCGTTACAGTCACGGTAAACGCTGGTCCAAGCCTCCCTGAAGAGTGATACAGATTTTCTAATCACGGACGGTACTACACGACAATACAGTGTCGGGCGGCGGGGTACATCACCGACAAACGAATTGCTAGCGAGGAACGACGGCCATGGGTAATTAGAAAATTCTCATTGAAGATTATAGGAATAAGCATAACTGGACTGTTGGTGGGTTCGCTATTACGAGGCAATACGGAACAGATAAAACTATTACCCGCTCATTGTCCGTTCAAGTGCACAACGAGCTAGCAGAGGCATAGCACATCAAAACAACAGACATTGCAATTATTAATAGATAATTTAGCTAATGCCGGGTTGTGAGCTGAGTCTACACGACCGGAAGGGACATCAGAATATTTTCCAGAAGCAATACATTTTTACGGCTTAACGAAAGTGGATCCGCCAATATAAATGAATTATTATTGCTTCTTACATAGTTTTTTGTAAATCTGAAAATTACATTTGTCGCATTGCAGTTGTGAAGTTTGTATGCAACGTTTTTTTTTTTTTTTTTTTTTTTTTTTTCAATCACAGAATGGAACTTTTTATTTCCGTCGCGTGCGTTGCTGCAATCAGCGATTGTTGTCCATGGCGTGTGTTAGCTTTATCGATTTCATGGTTCATGTTCGTTTGCGGCTATTCGACCCGGTATGTGGAATAAATCATGGTTTATTCCCTGTTGTTTATTATGATATGTTCAAGCGATAAAACTAATAATTTCCTCTGGGAAAAGAAAAAGAATATTGTTGCGGCACTTTTATTGTGGCAATTGTAAAGTCATTTCACAATCATTCACTGTGAATCAGATCTTACTAGACTTGGAATATACGAGGTCAGCTTGGGTGCTCTTTTTGATCATCATTCCATTAATAACCCAACCATCCGATCAATCCAACAACCTTCCAGTCTTTCCATTAACCTTTCTATCACGTTCACAATCTTTCTATCAATTATCCAACCTTTCCAGCAATATTTTGCAATAGTTCCATCAATCTGCCAGTCTTTCCATCAATATCCCAATCTACCATCAATTTTTCGTGGTCTGTCCATCAATCTTCTAATTTTTCCATCAATCTTCCAATTTTTCCATTAATCTTTTGCAATTTTTCCATCAATCTTCTCATTTTTCCAACAATATTTCGCAATCTTTTCATCAATCTCGCAAACTTTCCATCACTCTTCCAATCTTCCCATCAATATTTTACACTATTCCGATAAATTTCGCAATCTTCCTATCAATCGTCCAATACTTTACATCAATCTTTCAATATTACCATCTTCCGTAATATTTCCATCAATCTTGCCGACCTCCCGTGGCGCAGTCGGTTGGTGCGTCACCGATCTGGGGTGCTGGAGTCTATAAGTTCGAATCCCGAGTAACGCATGGGTGTTAATTTAAGCTAGGTTATAAGTTAGGCTGTAAGTCGTCCCCTGCTAAGCTTTCAAACATAAACTGGGGACGTTAAAAAAAACACTTTACAATTACAATCCATCAATCTTCCAATATTTTTATCAATATTTCGCACTCTTTCAATCAATCTTCTATTGATTCCATCAATCCTTCGTAATATATCCATTAATCTTCAAATTTTTCCATCAATCTTTCGTAATATATCCATCGATCATCCAGTCTTTCGTCCAATATTACTATCTTCGCATCAATATTTCGATCAATCTCGCAATATTTCCATCAATCTTTCGTGAAATCTTTTGATTAGTTATCAATCCATAATCAGTCCATAGGTCTTTCGCGTGTCCACCATCCATACGTATAAAAAAATTCATTCACCAACCCTCTACGCACATTTATACTTGACGACTGCATTAATGTATTGTATGCAGTACACTGTTCATGCATATTTTTTACTTAAAGTCTTCATTAATATTCCGTATGCAGTTCTGTACTTTAGTAGTAGAGCGCTCATAGAACAATTTTAAAGTTGTGAAGGGATGAAAAGAATACAACACACAAAATTGAGAAAAAAACAATTATTTTATGAAAACAAATATTCTTATTTTGCACACTACAGTCTCAGAAGAAAGCCGTTCATCACATCATGCGATACTATTCCTGAACTTCAGTTCACTAATGATTGAATATATCTCGTTAATGTGCGAGAAATCTCCACCTCGATGAAAACTATTGATTGAAGACATCTCATTAATGTGCGAGAAGTCTCCAACTTGTTGCAAAGCGGGGTTGCGAACTGGGTGTGCGACCCATGTTTGAAGTTTGATATATACGAACTCCTTCTAACTTGACCTTGGCCTTTTGGGATGTCTTCTGTACTGAAGATTTGCAAAAATCGGGATTTTTCAGAGGAAAGATTTATTTAATTTATATTATATAAATGTTTCTAGTGTTTGTCAGTTTAGTTGAGTAGGGAGTAGGTAAGGGGTTCGACTTATAGCTGATAGGCAGATGATGGAGTGCAGACAATGGAATAACGAAGGAGAAGTTTTGCGGGAGGTGATTGTGACCGGTAAGATTGTGAGGTTGCTGGGGTAGGGGTGAAGGAGGGGGGGGTGAGACCTGCTGATTAAACCACCAATAAAAATTGGCGAGGGTCAGACGCCTGCTGGATGTGGTGCTGGGTGGAAACCTCCGTAATTGTAAGATTTTTAAAGAAAATTTTAATGATTTTTTAAAATTTTTTATAAATATTTACATTTTTTTTTACTCTTTGAACTTCTCAATGTTAACATCACTAGGATCAAAGTCGCAGGCCATGGTATAAGTCACCGACATCCAACATGACGGACAATATGACCACTGGCTGTCCGGAAAGACAGCATGAAGAGCTTCAAACTTCGTCGCCCCACACCCTTATTCCAAACTCAGACTGAATAATCCTACTAATCTACATGCAGGAACCACCTAAGTGACTTTTTGTTAAAAAAAAAAAAAAAAAAAAAAAAAAAAAAAAAAAAAAAAAAAAAAAAAAAAAAGGTGGTGTATGGAATATGCATGTAGGCTGTTACGCAAATTTTGGACTAAACATAAAGTTTGAATACCGACCCGAGTTTCAGATCACATTGTTGAACATTGCATGTGATTGTATGTTTCTTTATGTGCTTATGCCCGCCTGATATATAGAATCAAGCAATCTCCAAAGGTGAGATATGGTGTAAAGCCGTGAGTTCAAGACCCGATTCTATAAAAAAAAATTAATTCTGTTTCGGGCTTAAAAAAATTTGGTAATATTCTCAGTGTTTCGGAGACTGTTTTAGGAATTAAGAATAAAAGCCAGATGTAAGTTTTAAGCATCGGCTATAGGAATCTGTGTGAGATAACAGGTTCGCAAATCGATTAATGATTCTAGTTTTGGGAACCTTTTCAAGATATTCGTATATTAACTTTTTACTGAGTAGTATATATTCGTAACTGATACAGAGTTTTAAGCAATCTGTAACTGTTAGGCATGGCGTAGGGAGCTGAATTAGAAGCATGGAATCGTACAAAATATCAATTTTCTCGTTGAATTAGAAAAAAATCTTATGTTTTTTCTTGGCGATTGGAAAATGGGTTTTATATAGTGCTGTGATGCAAACTAACACCTTAGTTGATGTTCAGACATTGAGAAGGTATCATCGATTTAGAATAGTTCTCTTGCTATACAGTGAAGATGAATTACAATTACAAAGGCCTGCCTTTGACTTCGACCATAATGTACCCGCGACCTGCACCATCGCTGTCTGATTGTCGTCAGTGCCGATTCTGCGGCAGAGTTTTCACCGTCTGTCAAAATGCTCGTCGACATGAAAGAACCACTTGTACGAAGAGTCCTTTTCGCGCGATTAAGCATTACGACATTGGTCTAATGTAGCTTATGCAAGGCGATACACTGAGGGAACACACCAATATCTGTAGAGATTAGTCTACTAGGAGCCAGAAAATGTTGCAACCTATGCATCTTGCCGCATCGATGGGAACTGATTCATCAGAAGATTATGAGGAGGCAGTTAATGATGGGATGAGAGACCTACGACGTGCAGTAGAGTCGGTTCACGTGAGAAATATACAGTTGCAAGACTTTCCCATGAAATCGACGAACAACAAAATAAACAATTACCAGCCCTAAATACTGACAATGACCATACAGCTCCTGCTACAAGGAAAAGTAATATTGAAAACGAAACAGGAGGTGAAGAAGGCAGTGTTGGTGGTGAAGATGATGACGATTTTCTCGACGTCCTCACACATTTCTCCAACAGGTATGCTGCCACGAGCGGCATGAAGAAGGCAGAAGATGTTGACAACATTGGCTACATATTTCCCGAAGACCCGAATGAACTTTTTGATAGACTCGGACATTTGATCGCTTTGCAACAAGGTGGATATTTCTCTCACATTAACAAGAATACCTCTCTCATCGATTAACTGAAGGATCGTGGTTATATGGCATGATGAGATGAACAGCTTTCTTACTATAATATGCAAAAATAAGCATAAATTTGTTTTAATAATATGATTGTGTTTTAATTGTTTTGTGTATCGTATCCTTTCAACCTTCACAACTTTAAACATTTTGTTATTAGCACTCGGATATTAAAGTATCCAACTGTATACAGAATATTAATGAGGACTAAGTATGATAAATGCATCCAAAGTATACTTCATATAAAACATTAATTCAGTAAAGAATAAATGTGTGTAGAGAGATGGTGAACGAATCTTTTTTATATTAATGGATGGCGGACAGACGAAAAACCCATAAATTGATTATTGATTCATGAATGATCGTAAGACTTGACAAAATATTGATGGGAATATTGCGAGATTTGTCAAAATATTGATGGGATGTTTGTAAGATTGGACAAAAGAGTGGAAGATTGATAGAAATATTACGAAAGGTTGATGGAAATATTGGACGTTTTATGGACAGACTGCGAAAGATTGATGGAAACATAGGAAAACTTATTGAAAGATTGCGAAAGATTGATGGAAATATTGGAATATTGATGAAAAGATTGAAGGTTAATGGTAAGATTGGGAGATTGATGGAAAGATTGAAATATTGATGGAAAAGATTGCGAAAGTGATGGAAAGGTTGATGCAAATATTGGAAGATTATTCACTTGATCGAAACCTTGGACGATCGATAGGTTGATAATCAAGAAAAGCATGGAAGAAAAGACTGTTTATCACCCGAGCTGTTATCGTACATATCAAATTTCAAGGTCCTAGCACTATTGGTGTTTAAATTATAGCCAAGTATGGCTACAAAAGAGTTGGTAGAAGTTGATTCATACCACAATTATACACTAACATAAAGTGATTGGGCACCAGTGAAGATAGGTAATTCATTACGTCAGTTGACTTGTGTTTCACGGCCTTCGGCGTAGGATCGCTGGTGTTTTTCCATGGTTGCATGAACACAGAGGCCTATTGCAACATTCTGGATAATGAAATGCTCCCAATATTGTGGCATTTTTACGAAATGGACCCGTGTTACTTCCAAGATGACAATGCCAGGTGCCATGTTTCAAGGTCTACTATGCAGTGGTACGCCGACAACAATGTTCGCCGATTGGACTAGCCTGCCCAGAGCCCCAACCTCAACCCTGTAGAACATCTTTGGGACGAATTGGATCGCCGGGTGAGGGCTCGTCAGGCGCGGCCAAAGTCCATTGTTCAACTCATGGAATCGTTGCAAGATTGTACGCCAGGCAGGGTGGCTGCTATTATAGCCGCAAGAGGTGGCCCTACGAGATTCTAACGGATGACAACCACCGAGCAAGCATTGTGGACAGGTGCCCAATTACTTTTTGGTAGACAGTGTAACTTACCTGTGCAGATGGTCGCTACTCGTTTGAAGGCCTTGGATTGGTGACATGTACGAACATTAAATATATCTGAGTAACAAATGTATGCCGAAAAAACATTAAATAATGTGCAGCTTGTGATGTCATGTAATAATTAAACTTTAAGAGAGGAGGTTTTGGTTTCGAATGATAAGTAAGGCTTGGTTGTTGGTTTACGTTGTGTCATAAGTTATCTTGAAAGCTGTCCCCTGAAAAGACTTTAGGCATATTCCTGGGGGGATATTAACAAGTCCTTTCCAATTCCATACTGCTCAACTAAATAAACGCGAATTTTGCATGTGCTTTAGAAGTTAATATTGTGGGACTGAAATGCGGCAAATTGTTGAACGGACGTACAGATACACGAAAACGTTTTACGTTAACTGCTCTTAATAGCGAATAGGGTAATATTTCTTGCTTTTGCAATTTAGATTAAGCAAGGCCAAGCCAGCGTTCATGCAGGCTGAATAAATTTGTGCGGCTAATTATGATAACCTCAAAGAAGTTAGCCACGTTTCAAACATAGGAAAATTTAGTTTTGGCCTCCTACGGACTCGAACCCAATTAGCCACGATTTAAAGTAAATGGTCTGTCGACTACACCACATCGTCTTCTAATGATATTAAGGAAAACAAATTGTGTTTGGCTGTGTTAGGCACACGGCCGTTTGTTTTACGTAAATACGTCTACGTTGACTATCTCGGACGCCTTGATTTTTTTTTTTTTTTTTTTTTTTACGTTCCCGGCACCGTTTCACTCGATCATATGGCGTTGTAAGAGTATCACTGGATTGTTTTTGACATGCTCTTTCCAACCGTATACGATTTCTGTTCTACGACTTGGCTTTTTGACTATTATAGGCCGACATTGTGTTAAGTTTTCTTAAATTTTTTCATTAAACTCATACAATTTCGCCATAAACCTGCCACACAAATGTTTTTATACATGCAATCGATTGATTTTAACGATAACTGTTGATTAAATTTAAACTAGCGTCGTAGCTTCTCCTAGTCAAAAGTTATACGTACTACGTGGAATTTATGAGACGCTGCGAAACGAACTCAAAATTGCGGGTCCCCATCACGCCATGCACAGTCCTTCTGAGTCCTTACTCAACGTAACACATTCTTTGATCCTTTGGTAATCGAGTGGTGTAATTGAATTTAGAATGTAGACGATGGATTCAGAGCTGCAATGCCAAACTGTATCCCCCGATTTTGTTATCATCGGATTTTCTGGATTGCCTCCCACTATGGTCGAAAATTTAAAGACGTATTCCCGTCAAAAATTCGTGCGTCAAATGTTAGAGCATTATACGTGTACATACTGTAGGCATGTGCTACTTTTACTCGATTTGCAAGATTTTACCCTAAAAAATATATAGAGATTATATTGCATATCATATATTAATTCCCCAAAAATTTGTTCTGATAAAACATAAATAATTTCTGCGACATGACAAATGGTTACATTGACAGGTACAAATTTGGTTTCATTAAAGCGTGGTACGTATTTGTTTATCGCAATAATTTGTGTTTCCTCAGAAAGAACCACAGGTTCTCCTGACCTCATCCTGACCAACATTTTGAGCCTGTTGTAGTAGCCGTGAAGAACGCTGCCACATGGCTATGCATTTCTGACGACAAAGAAAATGACCCTTGGAAAAATGTAGGAAGTTGCATGTCAGCGCCTCTTTTATTACCGGCAAACTCTGCAGTGAAGTATGCGGGTGATCAATAGGGCAGGAATGTGGCGTGACCTCCTCGGTATGTGAGAAACGAACAGTAACAGGATGTTTGCAAAGGTACTTCACCTAGTGTAAGTTAACGAATACAATTTGTGCGTTACTTGAGTCGTAAATGTTTTCCGGCTTACAGTTTAAACGCGGAAAAGTTGTTTCATAAATAAAAACAATGTCGTCGTGAATTCACGTTTATTTTCGTCTCCACGCAGTCACGAACAGGGACAAGTCGAACTCACTGCATATAAGTAGATTGTTTTACAAGCGACTTCCACCTTCTGAATTTGTACCTTTAAAGCCGCACGTATTTGATAATTTGTCTTAAATGAAATTTCTTCAACTTATTTTAAAACGAGCTATTCTTTTACTGTGGAAACATTTTCTACTGTTTTTTACACAAGGGATTTTTTTTTAGATTAAGTAATTACAAATTATATGCATATACCGGATGAGGCATTTAAAACAGGCCACCTTGATAAATCGGTCACTTGTAACGATAGAAGAAAATGTTTCAGACACGCGTTGTTTGGGGGAAAGGGGCCATAATGTAACGTTAATAAATAGGCGTGTTGTACGCCGAGGGGTGACGGAAATATGGAGGTCAACTGCGGTATGTTATATGGGACGATATGGTTTAATGTTCACATATCTAGTACGTGTGACGCATGTTTGCATTAATCTTGCGAAGAGCTGTTCAGAGGTGTGTAATAAAGTATGTCATCCCATTTACAATGCCGACGTTTACCCCCATAACTCCTTCACCCCTCGACGTATCACCAAACTCTAAACATCACATTATGGCCCCTTTCACCTTCACCCCAAACAACGTTTGTCTGAACCATTTTCTTCTATCTTTACAAGTGGGCGATTTACTAAGGCGGCCTGTCTTAAATGCCTCATCCTGCATATATATATATATATATATATATATATATATATATATATATATATATATATATATATATATATATATATATATATATATATATATATATATATATATATATATATATATATATATATAGAGAGAGAGAGAGAGACAGAGAGACAGAGAGACAGAGAGTTTTTAGCATTTAATTGGTCCCTCAGAAAATTTTGAAATAAGACTGCTACATAGCTGTAGCCAAAAATATGTCTTTATTGGCAAATATTAAAAATGGCAATTCATAATTCATATCCCCAAGCAGCTACTACTAAATGAATTTGTTCGAAAATGACTACAGCTTCCATAAGCGTGGTATGAACCCCCGTATCCGAGGTCAAGAAGCGACGGAACGATACGGGCCACACTAACACGCACGCCTGGTGCCTCATCGCTCCTAAGCGCAAGGCGTGCAGTGTTTCTGTCGTAACGCTGTGCTGTGCAAATTGGATATGCAAAATAGGGGTTTTATTACACGCGATGAGAGACCACAGATTAAACTACGCCCATATTTTTGAACTTTACTCTTGCCGCTTAAGGAAACTGCATAGGTAAGCTTTTAAAAATGTGATATTTGACCATTTTCACGAATTTGTTTCTCTAAGAATACACTTAATATGACAAAAGTAAAAAAAAAAAAAAAAAAAAAAAAAGGTGCATAGGTAATTGTTTTTTATCTTTTCTGACAAAAGTCGTATTTGCAGAACATTTATTTACCAATATACGAGTATTTGCGCAAACAACTATTTCACAAAAAATGTGGGGGTCCATCCAACTTTTAATGCTATCTCCTTACTTGTCTGCTAGTGTGTCGGATTCTACTGTATGAGCAACAAGCATCGTAAAATATTTTCAATTTCCGTCTTCGTCAACACTTCAATCGAGGATAACGATAAGGAAATCGGAAAGCTGTTGAAACATAACTGTTCTATAGTCAGTTAAATATTTGTATGAAAACATGAAACGGGCGCAACACAATGAAAGGCCCACAACCAGTCGTCCATCAAAGTTGACTACAAGAGAAAGACGAAACATTGCTTAGACATGAACCCTATGGTGACACATTTTGGAAAAAGAATTCAAGAAATTTACTTATACGGACAGGGATATTTTAAAAGGCAGACTATTTAGACTACGTGCTCGATATAACGTAATGCAGTTCTATACAAAATATGTTGTAATCAAAACCTCAACGATTAGAAACAGTTACTTGTGCAAAAAGGACTGAATACGTTCAAAATATTACTGTCCGGATTTACAATTTTATCTTATGTGTCACCGAAGAGTAAAAATACTTCTTCGCGGCTATAATTGGTTGATTTTCTTACAAGAATTTTGTTAGCACTTTAGTCAGATGCACACAGTGTGCTGTTTTGTAGTGTTGGTGTTTTCCTATACTCCTAAATAACTGACCATGCATTTATTTTTTACCAAGTTCACCTCATGTCTGTTTCTACTCGCGTGTACGCGTTAGGCTTGAGGTGTTCTAATTATTGCTTCAAAAAGAATTTTTGCTTCCTTGCCTTGATAAATAAATAACGTGGTTGAAAACTACAGAGCACAATACAGCAATAACTTAATGTAAAATAATGGCTTCCTAAGTCTTTTAAAAATAATTTTGGGAGTTTCAACGAGAAATTTCTTTACATGTTAGCAAAAACTGTTAACATATTTTGCTAATTTTTGAGCGGAAATTTGTTATTAAAGAGCGATTCCGTGTTCTCGCATGTTGATAGTTTAACGAAAAATTCCGTATGTTGCCCGTGTTTAATAACCTACGAACATGTACAGTGAGTCGAGGCTAGAGTGTATTTTTTTTTTAAAAACCTTCATTTGACGTCGACGAAGCTCTAGTGAGACCGACTTGTTGACGAATTCTCAGTGCGACAATCGAGCTCAGCATCTGCCACGTCGGAGGCACCGGGGCGCGAGCCCGCGACCCTCCGACTACAGGTTGGCCACCCTACCCCTGAGCTGTAGCGAGCAGGCCCGACAAGTAAATTCCAAGCGATAGCGAAAACGGCAAGATCAGCGGATGGGTACCAAACAGGAACACACTACTATAAAAAAAAAACAGACAATTTTTTTAAGATAAGGAGCGTTTATACATGTTATATAGGAAAATGTGACACTACAAACGTTTTGTTGAATCAAACAAGATTTGTTTGGCACAACCGAATTATTTGTTAGTATAGGGGCAATGAAATATTTTGTTGCTGAAAGCAAACTATTTTGTTGTTCTCATTTGATTGCCCCAAGCTGTAAACTTTTGGTTGGTGCAACTAAAAATTCGTTTGGCTACATGTACATTAAACAGTTTGGGCAAATATAAAAATATCTTACAAGTTCGATCGAGTTACGAACCTAGACCACCTGCGTCCGAGCGCTACGCCTTAGTAATCTCACCTAACGTGACAACTGAAGATGCCAGAAAGCTTTAAGATAGATATATAGCAAATATATGACAACGTGTGCAAATAAATATTTCATGTTTTACAGCTTTACTTGTCAGTTTCTTGTTGCATTGTTTTATTAATCTGTTCATATAATTGTTAAGCATCAATATATGCACTAACAAACACGGTTACAACCCTAATTGTCTCATAAAAATACACACAAACTCTTGAGCTGTACTTTCGAACGAAGGCAGTCAAGTGAGTGGCCAGACATATATATATATATATATATATATATATATATATATATATATATATATATATACACAGTTGATTGAAGAAAATATTTAGTTAGCAGCCTTTTTTTTTTATGGCCCAACACAGAGGTTTTGTTTATTCAAACATATATTTTGTTAGACGAACAAAAGTAATTTTGTTGCTTGTCAAGTTTGGTTTTCTCAACGATGTGTTTTGTTATGGCAACTAAATATATATTTTTGTCCCTATACAAACAAATATTGTGTTCGATTTTCTCTCAGTGTAGTATATGAGATGTACACAGTCGAATCACATTATTATGATCACCTGCTTGTATCCTCAGTAACCGCCCTTCGCAGCAAAGGACAGCAGCTAGATGCGCTAGCAGTGACTCAGTCAGGTGCTGATAGATCTCCTCGGGTATCTGGAGCCATGCTGTCTGCAGTGCGTTCCAAACTTTTGAAGGGTGCGTGGCGGAAGAGACAGAACGGCGAATACGACGATAGAGGTGGTCCCACAGATCTCCAATTGCATTGAGATCGGAGCTGCTTGGGGGCCAGGGAAGAACTGTTAAGTCTTGGTCGAGCTCTTCCAACCGCGTGGGGACACCTTTATCCATGTGGCAAGGCGCATTATCGTGCCGGAAGATCCCATCCTCCCGAGGAAAGAAAATCATCATGTACGGGTGGACGTGATCGCCGAGGATGGATTCATAACTGAATCGATCAAATGTGCCTTCCACACGGATGACGGGACCTAGAGAATACCACGAGAACATTCCCCAGACCATAACACTGCGCCCACCGCCTTGTGTTAGTCCAGCATTGGATGCAGGGTGTCGGTTCGCCGACGTTTCTCACAGGACATGCTGACGGACATCCACTATATTCAGCTGAAAACGTGACTCGGAGACCCTTCGCCAATCAGCAGCTGCCCAGTCACCATACTATCGAGCAAATTCCAGTCGTTTTCGTAGTTGCATTTAATAAAATCTTAGCCAAGGCAGTGAATAATTAACATAATGTAGTATTTAGTCTTAAAAAGAGGAGACTGAAATGAAGTACAGATAATATTTTGTTTTACTCTATGTGCATTTCCCGTACAATTAAAAAAAAAAATTAATCAAATAAGTTAAAAAGACAAAATTACTTGAATTTTTTTTCTTATTATAAACCTGTATCGTAACCAGTCTGTTATAAACAGACGTATTTCTATGAAGCAAACATTATTTTAAAAGCTAATTACTGTGGTTACAAAGGGCTTAATTAAACATACATTCCTGGCTCCTAGAATTCTGCGCAATAAATATTCACCTATGACTATATATATTCGCTTGCTTACGAGCCCGACTTGCTAGATAATTACATAAAAATAATATATATAAACAATCAATGTGTTCATAGGCACATATGATTCAGACAGACCCCGACTGAAAATAACGAATGATTTGTAATACATTTGACTTTAAAGAAATGTTTAAATGGTAAATACAATGAATTTAAACTGAAAAAAGCTCTACAATAAATATGGTCAAGAGCAATATATGCATTGATTAGAAATAAATATAACGAAACACTTAGTACATTAAAAATACTTCTGTAATTGTACGAGGGAATTCGTCACTTTCGCTTGGAATGCTAATATACAACATTTAGGCGAAGGGGGCCTGACTCCATAGCTCAGGGGTAGGGTGGCCGACTTGTAGTCGAGGGGTCGTTGCCTCGCGCTCCAGCCCTCCAGCATCACATTTTCAGTTTATTTGTAGCACTGGGAATTTGTCGCAAGTCGCTCTTACTTGAGCTTCGTTATTTTCAAATATCACAACAATGTCAAATGAAGGAATACACAAGAAAGATAGTGGCCATGGTGCTTGGCTCCTAACCTAAAGGTCGTGGGCTCGAATCCTTTCCCAACATGAGAGTGTTCTCTTTTTTTAATGTTACCATCTGTCATGGCAAAGTGTGAAATTTACACAATTTAAATTTTCTAAACCAATTTTGCATTGAAAATGCATTTTAGATACATTTTACTGTATTTTTTAAAAGATTTTCAGCATGTTTTCAAATGATAAATTAAATAAATTAAATTAGTTCTACTTACTTATAAATGCATCTCTTCATAGATATCTGATTGTTTTCTGACAAGGCTGCACAGCAGCTCGAGCGGCTCCGGTCGCTGGCCTCCCTCCTTACTCGCGCTCGCTTGTCTCGCAGGTCTTCTTCACACTTCAAATGTCATAACAGGCAGCCTGACTCGTGAGCCTGTCGGGGCGTGAATGCGTGCGTGGTTACAAGGCTAGGCGACGTAATTTTCGTACAACAGTAAAAACAAACTGAATAAAGTAAAATATGAAAGAAAAATATTGTTCATATTTAATAACGATTGAATTGATTTTAAAATTTTTTAAAATGAATAGTTTTTTCTACAAAGTCTTGCCTGGAATGTACTTTACAATAATGTGTCATACACCTTCTCGTATATGGAAAATTACATCTTTAAATTCGTAAATAAATATACACACTGGCGATCCTCGCACTCTAGTAGGTGATGAAGGAACTATGTAGACGGTGATGTCGAATGAATGTGGAGACAAGAGAGATACAGAAAGAAAGGAAAGAAAGAATGCAAGAGAGAACAATACGGAAGGACTTAAAGAAAACCTATAGAATGAGAGAAAGTAAACAGAGAAAGCGAATGTGAGAGACAAGAGAGAAAGAGAGAAATATATGGGATGAGAGAGAACGTGGAATGATACAGCATTAAAAAACAAGACAGAATGGCGGTATGACATCACGATCGTATGCACCTTGAAAAGACGAGTCCGGCTTTAAATTCTTAAATTATAAATATGTATTAAAATTTTTAAAAATAATTATTAAAATAATTTTATATTTTCAACTTCTGATTATGTGGCTGAGTTTCGGGTATCTCAGCCACATCGAGGAGACACATCAGCCGCATTAACTAGAAATCACTTTCTTAATATTTTTTGGAAAACAGGACATTTTGAAGGAAAACGGGAAACTTTTAGGGAAGAAGGGAAAATTTTTAAGGCTTTTTTTTTTTTTACCTAAAACGTGCCATTTTAGAGAAAACAAGCGATTCTGAGAGAAAAAACTAACTAATTTTAGGTCAAGGTCATTCAAGGTCGATCCATCGATCCACAGCTAGAAGCCGGTGCGCTCGAAGATACATTTCCCATCTACTAAAATCTATACTTTAAAGACATATACAAATATGGCGGCTACCTGGTGGCTAAATCGGCAGCTCGTCTCGTGAGAAAATTAATACACTAGCTCCACCTAGGTGATGTAAAAGTAAACATATGAAATTCATGAAGGCAACCTCAACAATGTATAAACAAATGACAAACAAAAAAACCACCAAAAAACCACATTTCAACGGAATGAGCAGAGATGCGGCAAACGACTAACCCCAGTCGTCTGCCGGGCGTGGTGCTGGGGGAAACCTCCGAAAATATAATTTATTTTTTTAAAATAAATGTTGTAATTATACATTTTAAATAACTTTTCTATAATTTTTCAATACTTTTAAAATAAATTTTTTTTTAGGAATTTTAGAAATGTTTAGGATATTTGGGATTTTTTTTTGGGTTTTCGGGGTCAAAGGTCACCAGAGTCAAAGTCAAGGACACCTGGATCCAACATGGCGGACAATATGGTCACCGGCCGATCGGAATGACAGAGCATGAACAGTTTCGAGCTCCGGCGCCGAACGCCGATTTGCCAAATCCGCCACAATAATTCTACTAGTCACCTACCTTCGACGCCTCTTTTTTCAGCAGTTAGTTATTTAACATGGCGCTGTCGACTCCATACACTAAACATGAGTTCAACTGATTGTCGTTTTCTGTGCTTGGGATCAACAGTGACCTAACTATCACCAGAACAACTGTCGAAGTCATGTGGGGAAGAGTTATGAACGTGTTTGTTTGTATCTTTAATTTCCAAAAGACAAGGCCTTTTATATGAGTAGAAGACTTTGTAAATTTGTATTTAATCTAATTGAAGTAAGAAATTGTTTAGTTGAAGTTCACAAACATCTCAAAGCACTTGATTACATAAATAACGTTCTAATCGCAGATCTTAAATACGTCGTTTATGATAAGTCACATTGGCATAGAAGCAGTCTAGTGGGTCACGGAATGGCTAGTGCGCACCTTGAGCGCGCACTCTACTTATCTCTCCTCTACAGCTGACTTTTAAGGGGGATCAGTGCATCTTGTATATACGGAATTTTCGTTGTAACTTGCATAACAAATTTAGAGCGTCAGCAAGGCATAGGGCTTTACTTGGCACATTTTATAAAACATGTATGGTTAAACTACTGTTGGCAGCACATTTCTGCAAGAGCCCGCAAAAAAAAAAAAAACTTATTTCTGACCGGCAGTCACTAGCAAAAAATTAATAAAGGTGGTATAGTTTTAATAGTTTAATAAAGGCTGTTCACAACAAATTAGTGAGTACTTTTGAAATTCAACTTTAGAAAAAAGTCACTGTCCCTACCTGCATATATTTTAACTGGCGCACTGAGTGACATGCACCCCGTAAAGTTGGTAACGATGAATGGAAAGCAGTTCCGTGTATTAACATCGAATAAAAAAATTAGGGAACCATTTCTAATAACTTAAACTATTTCCTTCGCTTTCTGATATATTTTTTTTAATCGATCGAAAAGTAAAAATTCGCAGATTTGTATAACATTTACTTTTCTAATAATCTCACGGTTTCACTTGACCGACGCATGAATAAAGTTATGAAGCCTATGGTAAAACTAATTTTACATAAGGCGGAAGAATACACAACGTACGTACAAGTATATATTAAGCAGGGCTTTCAAAAGTGCTCATTTTACCGTGAATAGCCTATAGAGCATTAGAAACTATTATTTACGCCATCTAGGGAGATAAAATTTCTTTAAACATTCCTAACTTGAAATTTCGGTAAAAAATAGTGGAAATCCAATATGGCAGGGACTGATCCCCCTTAATACGCCCTACTTTCCTTTATGGGGCATACGAATCTTTTTCTGCACCCAGTTCCTTAACAAGCGGACGCCTACAGGAATGCAAGAGGTAGTGTTTGTGTTAGAAAAAAAAAAGGGGGGGGAGGGTTTGAAACGTCGCGTGTAGAACGCGAACAGGAAATTTGTTGGGTTGGAAAAAGAAGGGGGAAAAGGAGGGGCAGAGGCGCCCAGGCCGTGCGAACAGGTGACTAGCGCCGTGAAGAATGCGGGCGCCTGGCGTCCCGACGCAGTCAGCGAAGAACGTCTGGTATGCGCGTCCATCGATCGCGAGGCCCTGGAATGCGTATGGCGTCACGCCGCCCCGGCAAAACCATAAACTAAAGATGAGGTAGACCGATCTCGCTGGCTGCGCACAACCAATCTCCGTGTCCCAACACGACTAGCAAAAATGGCGTGCTTTGGATTTCAGGTTAAAACACTATTTAGTAAACAAACGCTTTGAGATAATTTTATACTTCCTCTAACCAATTTTTAATGCAGTTTGTTTAAAATCAGATTGGTAAAAGTGTTTTAGTAATATAATAGTGCTTGTCAATTAAAAATTAAGACATAAACAAATACGGTCATCACTGTTGACCATGTGACTTTGAAAGTTGTGTTCTTTTGGGGTAGGTCAATGTTGTATACATGCGCAAAAGACTATTAAGCGTTGTAGGCCTACCTCGTACTTAGTCTATGGCCGAAATTCCTCCGTCGGGCCAGATAGTATACTCCATTCACAGTCACTTCCAACTTTTCTGAAGCCCTCCTAAAATTCTACTTCCAGGATTTTCCTCCGCCACATATTATCAAAGATTAGGAAATTACACCAGACGGCCAGCGCACCGCATTCGTGTGCACTCACAGTAATAATATTTTGCATAAGAACTATTTCGTACTAGGCATTACCAACTAACCTATTTTGTCACTGTCTTTATTCATATTAGTTATAAATTTAAATAAAAATTAATTCATAGATAAAATATAAGTTATTAAATATAACCAAATATATGGTACTTTTACGTTAAGACAAGTCTGAAACACTTATGATACATCCCATACTTGGGAAACAATCAAACATTTCATACATGGGTCTTTTTTTCAAAGGTTTGATTCGAAAAGTGTCAATAAACCGGGAACTAACTAATATATATATATATATATATATATATATATATATATATATATATATATATATGATTTTCACGGTAAATTGAACCCTCTTGGAAGACCTCTCATTTGGAATAGCAGTTAATAAATATGTTTTACTGTAAACTTAGACGTTAACTATCCAGTCCGGTGAAGTATATACACTGTGTTTATTACTTACGTGGCAATATTTCTTTTAAAAACTGGTGGAGGGATAAAAAAAGAGCAGATAAGAAAAAAGTCACTAGGGCCTCAGAAGTGCTCACTTTACCGTGAATAGCCTACAGTTAAGGTTACTTCTACTACAAGTTGGGAGAATCAATGTTAAAAGTTTAGCAAGCAAAATTTTCACCTCTAGGCGAACGCTAGTTTCGGCAACGCCGATTTATCATCATTGTGGCTAGGCCTCTCAGCGCGGGGGAAGTACAGGCCGAGGCCCTTGTCTTCCCAAGCGGTAGTCCTTTGAATGGATCAGGGTTAGGGGCAGCTAACCCACCCCGCCCTGATCCCCCATAGTATAGGCACTTTAACCTGGCACGCGCGGTGTTCGCATGTCAGGAGTGTGGTTTTGTGACCCAGTGTAGCCCCTGAGCCACGGTTGTTAGTTTCGGCAACGTACAAGACTGTCCCCCTTTTTATACGTCCAAAATCAGGATAATTGCAGTACCTAGTCGTTAATCAAATATCAAACTACATCGTAACTAAGTATAAGCTTTCTCTTTTAATATTCACGTCGCTTAGAATTTTAATGAAAAGTAACTTTTTGGAACACTGCGCACCTGGCGGCTGAAATTTTGCTTACTCTAAATTCTTCCATAAGGAATCACGTTTTGTACCTGAGTATAATTAATCTTAGTAGACTATAGTCTATTCCCGGCATTTCCACGCATTTTGAATAAAACCTTTGAAAAATCACCCCACGTATGTCGTGTTTGGTTGTTTCCTAAATATGGCATTTACCACAAGTTTTTTTTGCTTGTGGTAACATAAAAATATCTTACTCTTGGCAAATTTAACTTCTGCATATAACTGATATTAATAAAACCAGGGAGAAAATAAATACGTGCTTTGCTGATATCTACTAAAGGCTTTTCACGATAAAGTGAGTACTTTAGAAATGAACCTTAGAAAAAGTCACTGGTCATCATGCATATATGTTAATGGGCGCACTGAGTAGCATTCACCCAGTAAAGTTGGTAACGATGGATGGAAAGTAATTCCATATCTTAAAGTCGAATTAAAAGTGTTAGGTAATAATTTGTGATAACTTATAATTCTCTCTTTCGCTGTCTGTTTTTTTAATGTATCGAAGTGTAAAAATCAGCAGATTTGTGAAGTAATTACTTTCTTAATTTCACAGTTTCATTTGACTGACACATGAATAAAGTGATGAGGCCAGTGGCAATGTTGATTTTACATAAGACGGAAGAATACACAACGTGTAATCAAGTAGCTATTAAGTAGGACTTTAAAAAGTGCTCATTTTACCGTGAGCAGCCTATAAGAAATAGTTCAAATGCAAAATATTATTCAACTGAGCGCGCATGAATGCGGTGCGTTGCCCTTTGGTGTGATTTTCTAGACTTAGTTCAGCTTTGTGTTCACATTGGCGGAGGAATATCCTGAAAGCAAAACTTTTGCAGGGCATCTGAAAAGACATGAAGTGACCACGAATGGAAGAGGATGAAGCAGACGCTTACGTCGCGAACTCCATCCGCGCACGGGCCAGCAAAATGGTGTTGACTGCCAGCAAAAATGTTGGAAACACCTGTCCGCCGATCTGCGTCTCGTGACCCGCTCGTCAGCTGCGCTCAGCTAGTAGGGAACTTCCCGCAGTGTTGCAGTAGCCTATCAGACGCGAAGCCCCTTCCCAAAGCGCCGCGCGGCCAATCAGCTGATGGGTACGCGTACATCAAAGGAACCGCCAAGACATTTCGTTTCCGTTTACTTATATTTAGGGGTAGTGAAATTTCGCGAAAATATTTCAAGAAAAGTTATATTTCAAAACGCTGTTGGTTCGTTTACCTATCTTAATTGGCTGAATTACTATTCCACGCGTGTTACCTGTCTGCACACGAATCACGTAGGAGCCGTACCGATGTTGCCGAATTCTAAGCGGCCCGGTCAAATATGAAAACGCCTTCTCAAGCAGACAGCAACCAATGGCAATAAAACAAACTGCTGTTGGGTACTTACAGTATTGAAGTACACCATCTTCTCATATTTTTTCGCGAAAAATCACTAGCTATACTACTTATATTCTCTGGAACTGTGCCAAAACTTCCTGAAGGCGAGTTCACAGCAGCTGTGTTGGTAAGGCAGGATTTACAATAGCCCGTCGCGCCCATCCGTCATCCGTCCGTCTCCCAGCCGAGCGATTTACAACCTAACTTCGTACGTCCGCCATAAGTTCATTGCTGCAAACTGATAAAGACAAAAATGTTTACAAATAGGGGAAAAACTCCATAAAAAGTGAAAAAAATGTTTGCGGTATTGTGTTTCCAAGTACCCGAAACAACCATACGCGTACGTAACGGAAATTAATTGATCTAAAAAAAAATCTTAAAAATCTTATAAGGCATGATTTTTTTTTTTTTTTTTTGACAAAAGTAGCTCGTGTTTCCAAACGTACGAATCAATTAATCTTCAGGTAATGTAACTTAATTTCATTTTACAGTTACATAAACAAACATGTGAAAACAAAATATAGCCAACACAAAACACTGTCACGCACTACACAGCCTTGTAAAGAACTCAGGGATGGACGAGTAACAAAACGTGCAAGTTTAGAAGGCTGTAGTTTCATCCGTTCGTCCGTCAAAAGTTAAAGCTTGCCAAGGTTTTGAAGGACGGACGGGTAGAATAAATCGCCAACTCTGATTGGCTGTTGGTAACGTAATTGACGGACGGGTGACGAAGGGCGGACGCGACGGGTCGTTGTAAAACCTGCCTTACACTTCGAGTGGAGTGTAAAGATTTGGGCGGCTCTTAACATCGAGGTTACAAGAGCCGACGAGTGAGTGAAGTGAAGAGATTTGAGCGGCTCTTGACCGCGAGATCTTGAGAGCCGATGAGAGTGATTGAAGTGAATACGGAGCGGCGCCGGAATGAAGGGGCTGGGGAAACGGGAGATCCCCGAGAAAACCCGCCGACCAAAGGCATCGTCCGGCACGACCTCGCCGGGAATGAAGCCCGGCTCACCTCGGTGGGAGGCGAGTAGTCTAACCACTTTGCCACCGCGGCCCCTGTTACACTCCGAGCTGAGTGGACCACTCTATTTTACATATGTTTCAAATCTGTTTTTTAGAAAAATTAAGTATTCAGATCTCTTGCGTTATCAAAGCGAACTGAGATGTTACAGCGGGGTCTGAAATTTGAGGTCTTTAGCGTCGGTGAGTGTGGGATTAAAAGAAGACGGGACAGCGGCAGAATGCAAGAGTGGGTGAAACGGAAGTGCCCTGAGAAAACCCGCCAGTCAACGATGGCGTCCGCTACACATCCCACATGCAAACATCCGGGTAAACCCGATGGGAGTCGAAACCGTTTTGCTTTGGTGGGAGGAAACAGCCCCATGCTTTAATAATACATAACTACATTGTTGGGGTTAGCAATTTGAACATTGATCAGCTTATCGCTCCGATACAGGTTCATAAGTTAAAGTTGGACACTGCACAAACATTTAATTATGGAATCAGTGTCGAAATTAACTTAAACTTTATCATAATTGTTTAACCTCTCCGAAAAAATTGATCAGTGTGCTGAAGTTTTATACGTGAAATTTAATTACACAATTGGTCATATTTATAACTAGCACAGATAATTATCAGCTTCGTTTACTTAAAAAAAAAACAACATATCTAGCGTTACTTGGTGATCAACGTTTTCCTAAATTTTTAAAAGAGAGAAAACTTTAAGATAGGTGTAAGGTGTAATTTATTGATAAGTTTATCATTAACGTTGAATTCAATAGTAATAACAGTAAGAAAATAAAATTAGTAAATTTGTGATGTAATAGCTTTATTAAATTCTCGTTAAAAATAAATAGAACGAAATAATTCACCCACTTACTTCAAACGCGGTAACTTCTATTGAATATCCCTAAAGCGAGAATTATCACAAGTTAGTTTACAGTGTTACGGATATCACTGAGATATTTCCCCGGAATATTAAAAATATTAATTAAATGAACTAATATATTTGTATATTCAGGTACGACATGCTATTTCTCGTTACTGGCTTCTAACAGCTGTTCACGATAATGTGAGCACTTTTGAAATCAACATCAGAAGAAAAAAAAGGCACTGATCCTACCAGCACATATTTTAACGGGCGCACTGAGTGACATGCGCTCAGTAAAGTTGGTAAGGATGGAGCGGAAGTAGTTCCACATATTAATGTCGAATAATTAGTATTAGGTAGCGATTTGTGAAAACTTAAATTATTTCTTTCACTTTCTGCTATTTTTAATGAATCGAAGATTAAAAATTAGCAGATTTGTAAAATAATTATTTTTCTAATAATTTCATGGTTTCGCACTTGACCGACGCATGGATAAAGTTATGAGCCCCATGACAATGTTAATCTTACATAAGGTGGAAGAATACATAACGTACATCCAAGTAGACCTTAAGCATGGCTTTCAAATGTGCTTATATTACCGTGAATGGCCTATAGAGCGGATTTATTTCCCAGAACGATTTGAACAGTAAACGTTTCGCAAATATCACCCAACGTTTCAGGTTGTTTCTCGGTCATTTGTGTGAGATTCTATTGGATTAAACTTAGCTCGCAACCCGTGTTTTTCTAAGCCTACGCTATTTGCACGAAATGAGCAATGATTTCCTCCTATAGTATATTCGCGGTTTCTTCACACTTTTTGAGTCAAACCTTCGAAAAATCATCCCATGTATGTGTTTAGTAATTTTCTAAGTATGTCACGTACCACCTCTGTTAACATACAAATATATTTTATTTTATACTGAAGTATTTCCTATAATTAATTTATTATTTATAATATTTCATTTATAATAAATATGAATAAATACAGTGAGAAAACACGTGTGTTGGTAGCACCTAGTAAGAAATAGTTCTCATTCAAAATATTATCACAACTGAGTGCGCACGAATTCGAATTCAGTGCGTTGTCTTTTGGTGTAATTTTCTAGCTGAAGTTTTGGTTCGCCGAAATAGTTAGTAAGAAATGGGATCTCCTTGTAATAAATGTGTTTTGTCGTTTTAACTGTAAATACTGTTCTTATACTGGTAGTAAGGATTCAGTTATTTACTTTATGAATGCTTCTATAGTGTATGTGTATATATATATATATAGAGAGAGAGAGAGAGAGAGAGAGAGGGAGAGAGAAAGAGTATAAGATTAATCATAATTGCAGCATAACATTCTTTATTAATACGGATAAAGATATATATTACTACTAGTCTCGTTAGGTCTTGGATTCATCCAAAAAATATATATTCCTTGTACTTATAGGCCGAATTGACGCTTGTTGAACGAACTCTGCTGGAGATGATTTGCTTTTTCAAACGTTACCCAGTGGGCAACAATATCCTTTTTAGAGGAATTTTAAATTTTATAATTGCAAAAATTAAGGCAGTAAACAAAAACGAAATATGAAAACAACATAATTAACGTATTTTCTTAGTAAAAAAATTATATCTAGAGGTTTTAATTATACGCACTGCTGTTGCATTTTTAATATGATATAACAGAATTGTTATTTTTTACCACTGTTGAGAATTTTAACTCTCTCTAAGCGCCAGATAAAAAATACAATGAAGAGCACCAGCAATTAAGTGTTTTAGGCTGACAGTAATAGAACTTCTTTTAATTTTGCGTTACAATTATTGTAACGTGCTTTATTTAGCAACAGTTTTAACGACATTAGAAATATATATTTGATTTATTTAGGTGACACTAGTTACAAGATGTCAATATAAAGAAGTGGTCATATCAGAGGAAGTGAATACCATTTTTTTTTATGCTCCAGTAATTTTAAATTTTCTGTTTCTTTGATATTGAAAAATGTTTGCAGTTACTGAGTTATGCACAATGTAAATTTTTAACCATTTAATAATTTTTAGGGGGCAGGAAATTGACTTGAAAGTTATTGTATCTAACGTTTTAAGTTCTCGGGTTTCGTGATTTAAAATAAAAAAAAAAGAAAATTTATTTATCCTAAAAAACGTAAATTATAAGAGTGTAAATAAGCTAATTAATTGGCAAGAAATGAAATTGTGTTCGAGAACAATGTAGAGTTTTGAAAAGGAGGAAAAAATTATATTGTAGCCACGAAGAATTATTTTAGTCAACTAATAGTATTTTAAGACTGTGGCACCCTTGCTTCAATAAAGTAGTTTAATACAAATTAAGTTACTACAAATTTCCCAGGATATCTACTTTGCAGTTTTTTTTTTTTTTTTACTAATATCAAGCTACTCAGTTCCATTTATGTTGGCATAGACACGACGAATTTTGAATGATGACTTCCCAACGGTAAATGTCGGTAACAATCCCGCGGAAGTAATCGAACAAACACCAGGGTTCACGATCGACCCACTTGTTGGAAGCGACCGAGTCGACATGAACCCTAATCAACCTCCCCCACCCCCCTTCCCAGCTCCTCATCCTTTCATTTAAAAACACAATACACGTAAACAAGCAATGACGTATTAGTAATCGCCTTTAAAGACACCCCCTCCTCGGCAAGCGCGCCTACGAAGGCACGCATTAGCATCCAGCAAAGCGCGGGAAACACGCGGTAATAACGCCAGAACAATGGCGGGGAAATCGAGCCAGCATCCGGAATCGCGCGCGAACACACACAGGTAGCAGAGGGGCCCCACGAGCCCCGGACTTAAACCCGCGCCTCGAACGCGCGAACTATCGCTAGCTTCTGCTCCGGTTATCCGGCGTCCCCCCCCCCCCCACTCCACAAGGTAACACTGACGTGACATGCTCTCGCAGTTCGAGCCCCGCATCGAGCCCCGTATTACTCGTGTCAATAGCTGCATGATGAAGCGACGCGCCCTCGGTTTGTATTCGTGAAAGGGGAGCGGGGGTTGCTTTTCACGGCGCTAAAACACCCCCCCCCCACCCCCTGCCGCACCGTAACCCACTCCGCGCGCACACATGCATCCACCACGTGGCATGTAGCACCTAGAATATTAATTATCTGCCGGGGACCAGAGTATGTGCGAGGGTCGGATGGTGATTGCCGATAGACAGGCGCGGGGGAGGAGGGAGGAGCTGTGTGTTACCTCCGTCCAAACAAAAGGGAATTCACTTATTGCGGAATCGCAGATGGAGTGCGTGTTTCGCGCTGGGTAGGGTAGCGAGAGGTAGCTAGCTAGTCAACATGCAAATGGCCCTCAGAAACCCATCACGGGCCACTTGTGTAGCTGGCGCCCTCCCGCCCACCTCCTTCCTCCCGCCGACGCGCGGCCCTTACAACCGGCCCTTTGAGCGAAGCATGGCTCGAGGGAGAATGCGCGGGGGAGTTCGCCCTCCGATATTCATCGGGCATTCGCTTTGACCTGAGCACTGCACTGCGCGCTACGATATTGCTTGCGCCTTGCGCCAATTAAACCGACGGCAGCGCCGCCATGCGGCCGCTGCGTAAGCTAAACCCACCTCCCCAGATCTCTGTCAATCTCCCACGGTGAGTGTAGCTATTCACGCCGGCGTTATGCCGTGGATAAAAGGAACCGGGTGTATAATAGTATACGTTTCATCATTTCACTTAATACCGATACCTCGACATTAACACGAAAATTATTGTGGGATAGCACACCCTATTCCGAGGGGGGGGGGGTGGTATTTTTCCAATTGAATTCATATAAAAGGATCAGCATGTTCCTTTACTACGGCGAAATTAAGACTGGTATTCATTTTACATTTATTTGTAGTATAGAAAGTTTCTATTCAGCTTTACCTGAATGTCTCAATAAAAGTGCATCGGTTTTCTTTACTTTTTTAATTTATTTTTAACTTATTTTTATAACGATCATAATTTCTCTGTTCTTTTTACAAATGTAAGCATGTATGAATTTATCAAATTCTTTGCTGCTAGTGGCTATAGTTGATTCACGGTTACTTCGGACTTTTCTGAAGCCCTGCTATAGTTCTACTTCCAGGATATTCCTCCCCCTCGTGCAAACCAAGCCTTACTAAATCTGGAAGCTTACACCAGAGAGACAGCGCACCGGATTCGTGCGCACTCATTGGTGACAGTATTTCGTATAAGGACTATTTCTTGCTAGGTGTTACCAACATACATGTTTTCTCACTGTTCTTATTCAAATTATTTATCGATGAAGCAATATAATTTATAGATAAAATATGAATAACATTTCAATCAAACAGAAAAAAAAAGTAACTTTTATGTTCATACAAGTATAAAACGCTTGTGAAACATGACATATTTAGGAAACAACCAAGCACGTCATACGCGGGGAGATTTTTCAAAGGTTTGTTTCAAAAAGACCGAAGAAACCGTGAATAGACTATAAGCAATTATTTGATACAGCTGCAACTATCTTCTCTCTATTGACCCAAAATATCTGCTGTCATTATTATCGGAGTATAGAAACTCAACAATTTCATCATCGTGAATTATTTAAGTCGAACTAGTAACCAAGAAAGAATACTGATTCGGTTAAAAAAAAATTTCAGATGTATTTAAGGCAGTGGGGTAGTTGATTTATTTTTGTTAAATTAACTAACTGCTTCACTACTATTTTCTCGGATAACGTCTACCTTTCATTACACTGTTAATTATTTTTAAGAACTAATTTTTGCTGCGCGTTTTCCGCCTTTATGTTCTATCAAAAAACCGAATTCGCGTTAATGGAAAACGTCGAACAGTTGTAACACCAGAGGTAAGAGAGAATAACTTATCTCTTTGATATGAAGTCTGGCCGCAGGGCCGATCACACAGTCGCCAAAAGGCACTCCATCGAACCCCCTCCCTCCCCTCGTCTTACTTTCATTCCCCGCCCCATTACCCAATACTTCATTCGCTTCATCCCCAACAATCCGGCCAATTTCACGGCTCGCCGGCCAATTACTCGCGATTTAATTACCGCGGTATCGGCGCTACCTGTCAGCGGTTCCGCTAATTATCACCTCTTTCGCGTGCCTTAATTAAGGCGCCACACCGAAGCGACGCGGGAGGCTGCGAACGAAGGGTGAAGTCACAGCACATCTACCCTTCCAACTCCTCAGTACACTCTCTCCCCCTGCCTTAACTCTTTCCCCCTTGCTACAGAACCGATTAAACAGGTTGAAAAATCGCAAGGGGTGGGTAAAACCAGCAACTTCACTGACAGTGTCAGGCAGGAACTACTAGCATCACGATTTTATCCGAACTATGCGTACTTTACCTGGCCTGACAGATAATTTTTGTTTTTTGGATTCCAAAAATTATTATTGAATTAAATTACAACGTATGCTTATTAAGGCTTAGCTTTACCTATTATGCACAACTTCTTCGGTTTTGTTTCATCATTTCAATTTCAGAAAATTACTGAAAATGTTTCCTTATAGAAAATTTACATTTTAAAAGTTGTGTAATATCGTTTTATCTAATTTTTACTGTGTGTTTTTTTCTGGTTCCAAAAAGTCGAGAACGTCTTAATAAAATGTAAATACGTCCTCGGCTTTTAAGCACGAGAAAGTTAAACAACTCATAAGCGGTAAATTTTCTATAATCATATATTCTCAATAATTACTCTGAAACCGAAATTATAACACGAAAACGAAGAATTTCTCAAAAGAAGTTAAGCCGAGCCTTAACACCCGGCCATCAAGCCAGTACTTTTGGAGAAGGTCTAAAGGCACCTTTCTATATAAATCTAAAATGGGAAAACGGTAAATGCGTCACGCTTTATAAGTAAGTTTACGGCGTGACGCTGAAATGCTCTGAGCCAAGTAAAATGAGTACCACTGAACCGATTTCGATTAAAACGACATTTATTGAGATACTAACCTTGAAGAAATCTTATAAAAATTTATGGAATGAATGCCAATTTTATTAAACATGATAACGCTTTTTTTTTAAGCAGGTTAGTCATTATCAGAAGAGTTATGTGTTGGTGTATTTTATTGTATCGGTTCGGTTTCCAGGGTATGGC
This sequence comes from Dryococelus australis, assembly GCA_029891345.1. NCBI lineage: Eukaryota > Metazoa > Arthropoda > Insecta > Phasmatodea > Phasmatidae > Dryococelus > Dryococelus australis. The sequence continues at coordinate 63,371,378 of CM056996.1, forward strand.
TACTATCCTAGGTGGTAAACTTTTAGAAATGTGTTTCTTTTGAAGTGCTCGTTGATTTGCCAACTTAATTTATTGATCACACTGGTACAAGAGGTATTACATTACGCATATCCGAAATTTGAAACATTTTCTGCAATAGCGATCGCTTCATGCTCACAAAGTTTCATGACGTATCATAAACGTGGATTTTAATATGGGGAATCCGTCAACCCATGGCGTGTTGTGGTATGTGACAAGAAAGAGTGGCTCCTTCAAAAGAAGTGTTCATTTCCAAGCACGTCCATGCCAAGAGAAGGATCCGTTGCCCTAACTTGCACGCCAGCATAAAACACGGACTCATTAATATTTCGTCGTAAAACACGGCTTTATCAAAACATTCGCTTAAATGATTACGTTATTTAGATATGACAACTAAACTAAAAAATAGGGAATGATTATTGGAAGTCGCTTTATTAGGGATTTCCTGCTCAGTTTGTTGTTCTTAACTGGTAACGTTTTCCTATTGGAATAAGATTGCTTCTGAATGCTCGATTACAAATATATTTGTATTTTACTGTTCTTTCTTGTAAACACAATTGGAGGACAAGAATAATACTGTCGGGTATCGTGGAACTGTGAACACTGGGGACTCAATTAGCATATGCTTATGCAAATATATACACCAACACTCAATGTGACATATATAGTACATATGCACATACTATATTTCGCTTACCATATGAGAATGGCAGAAGACTGCATTGCCAATATTTCATAAGGGAAAACTACCCTTCCTCCGAACTCAGCATACATGAAGAACACTAATAACACATTGACGCTGGGGGGACAGAGTATGAACAACGCTACCTTCAACTCTACTAATAAAAGCGAATTATTAGGTTGTTTCAAAAATAAACACACTAATTATTCTGTAGTAAAATATTCAGCAGCTTAAGAAGAATTACGTCCACCTTTTTATCTGTTGCAAAATAGCAGTTATACCAATTTTTCATACAGCTGAAGAATTAATATTTAAATAGTGCCAATAAAAAATGTGTCCTTCAGTAAAATCAAACAGTTCAGAGGATGGTCTCAAGTCTCACACTAAACTAATCAAGTTACTCGTTAACTTAATTTAAAATTAGCTTTACCTGGCTAGATTAATATTGTTTCAGTCGGGAAATCAGAGTTCTAATATCTCACGTTATCCGTAGTAAATCTGGGAAGGTGTTCAATAGACTGTTCAAGAATTTACTTGCACTTTAAAACTTCACCGCTCGATAATTAGCAAGTTATTTAAAGTCTATGAAAAGTACCTTCCGTATTTCAGTGTTTATTACGCCTTACTTGGTCACTAACACTCTTCTGCGAGATCCCGCTCACTCCGTCGGCTATGTAAGACATTTTGAGCAATATTTCGCTTGTCGATGCAATAATAAAACACTTAAAATCTCCAATTCTAAACGGAAGATCAGCAGCCTTGGCTGACCTACATCGCGACCCTTGAAAAACAATTCGGAGACGAGGTCCATTCATTACCATATAATTTTCGTCTATTGTTCCAATTTTGAATTACATTGGGAAGTATGGGGATTAATCATCAGGCACATTCATAATAGATTCCTGAGATGGGACGTCATAAGTCACTACCAACATCGATGAACGTATCATTATCGTCACAACTTAACAACTTAGATTAATAAATAAATTAAATAGCTGCTGCATAAATAATAAAGAACAAACCATAAAAAATTAGATAACTGAATAAATAACATAAATATACAGCATCATGAGAATTAAGTGAAAATCAACAGTTAAATAATAAAACGTGTGAAATATACACTTAGTATTACATGTTAATAGATATGCATATCATATGCACAAAATTGATACGTCACAATTCTTACGAAAAAAAAGGTAATATTAAAAATTTTTGTTGGGAAACTCGAACCAAACACGATTCACAGATAAATGAAAATTCTCCTTTTACTGCCTGCTTAAAAACAACCTCTTTGGCACCCCAGCGCATCTTGTGACGAAAAGATTTCCTATGCCAAACTTGCCCATAAGGAATCTCGATTTCTTCCTAACCCGGTAATAATAAACCTTATAGGCTGTTCGCGGTTAAACGAGCACTTTTGACAGCCCTGCTTAAGATCTACTTGTATACACGTTGTGTATTCTTCCACCTTATGTAAAATTAACATTGCTATGGACAGCATCACTTTATTCATGCGTCGGTCAAGTGACACTGTGAAATTATTATAAAAGTACATATTTAACTAATATGCTCATTTTTCACGTCGATACATTAAAAAAAACAGAAAGCGAAATAAATCATTTCAGTTATCAGAAATGGTTGCCTAACACTTTTTATTCGACGTTTATATACGTAGATACTTCCCAGCCATAGTTACCAACTTTACTGGGCGCATATCACTCAGTGCAGCCATTTAAACATATGCAGGCTATGTGCAGTGAATTTTTTCTAATGTTGATTTCAAAAGTTCTCACTTTATCGTGAACAGCATTTACCCTATTTATTTACAAAAGTATGTGATGACGCTGAAGACGTTCATTGCCATGACTTGTGCTCGAACGCCTCCTATAACATAGCTGTGGCAAGCCCAAAGTGTCCCTGTTTTTCTTCATGGAATACATCCAGTGTTACCGACGCACGCTTGATGAATAGTTGCTGACGTGTTATAAAATTATTTTTAATATCTAGGACCAGCGGAAAGTAGACGGTCTAAGTGTGATTCTGTGTGGCGAATGCCATTTGCTCAAGGAGTTTCAGGAGTCGCGAATCAATTATGTTCTGCTCATAAAATAAAATGAAGATCCAAATACTATAGCAGAAGTGTCAGGTTACCTAATGTGAGCTCAGTCGTTGTAATTTAATTATTTGCCGCATATAAAATTTTGCGAGTATTTCCCAGCCAAATACAGTGTTAGGGATATGCTGTTTGAGACCATATGTACAGTTGCAACTCGTTCTGTACATTTTCTCTACCTCAATAATAAGTAATCCTATATTATATTACCATGTATTAGGCCTACTTAGCCGCAACTTCAGAGTTCCTGCTTTCACATTTCGAAGCATGTGCTCTCTGAATATGTCTTGCAGTGTGTCTGTTTTAATTAATATTCAGAATTCCTAACAGATTTCCTGAACATCTTAGTGTTAGTATTTCGTAGCAGATAGCAAAAAGAAACTTTCTTAGTACGTAGTATAACATTGAGAACTCCTACATTCTGCATTGTGTGAATGTACTGCCCTGTCATTTCCCCATGTTAAGTTAACGTTGCACATAACTGTACAGAATTTCCTAACTTGCCATTTAAATCGATGGGTCTCGAAAACATCATTAGAACAAATACAATAATCAGGAGGTCTTTTAACTTGGTTGGGAGTTTCTAAATACAAGTTCCAATAAGGTTGCTGATGTCTATTTTAGGAACGTAAGCAAAATCGCGCCAAACTTGGTGTTCGAGTACTACCATATAAGGTCACCAATCATAAAAGATTTAAAAGCAACACAAGTAATTTCATAGAAATAAAGCTTTCGTTTCAACTGAATGCAATGTATAAAATATTCTCCCCTGACCAAAAACGTTACAGTGATAATGTTTTATTCTATAAAACTAATTTCATAGAAATAAGTGGGCAAATATATTCACAGTCAAGTTTACGGAAATCATAGCTAGGTATAAACTGGTATTCGTTTTAACATTAACATTAATAACTTAGCATTGGTAAAGAAAAAATAATCAACTGATTAATCCAAGAGTTAATTAAATTAATCTCACACAAAATCATAAATACTCCTCTGTGTGTGTATAAGTGTGTGTCTGTGTGTAGGGCCTACGTTACATTAGTATGTATAAACCTGCCACAGCCAAATTTTAATTTGTTGCTATAGAAACGTGTATTATAAGAAGTTAAGAAACTTACGTCTATACATTTCCGTGAAGTCAGAGTAATCGTAGTAATCGAATAATATAACTAAAATGCATGCAACAAATATTATTCTAAGTAATACTAACGTTTTCGTAGAAAGACTGTTAAAGTTTTTTTTTTTTTTTTTTTTTTTTTTTTTTTTAAATGATATACCTCGTTCTAATGCTATCCAACTGTATTTTAACCTCTTCCCAATCATAATACTTACATAGAAATAAATAAACAGAAATGGGTGTGAAATTTCTGAACAGCATTTTCTTAATTGGATTTGAACGTTTATATTATCCCCTCTATATTTGAAATAAATCGTTTTGAGTCAGCAGCGGAGCGCAGGAAGAATGAAGTGAGTGTGTTTGTAAAGCCGTACGTTGCTCACCCCTGGCCGGTAACACATGCAAATGAAGAGTGGGGAGAACGAAGAAGGGGGAGGATCGGCACCCCGGGAGAAGTCAGCTTCTGTTTTGCACCTGAATAGGTTTCTCCTTTAAGAGGCAGAGGGCTGCGGAGGCAGCGCAGTGTGGGGGGGTTGAGAACAGTTGATTACCAACCACTTGAGGTCTGGTTGAATACATCAGCCACGAACACGGGATGATTCTTCTTCTACCCCTCCACCCTCAACTTCCTCTTTCTTAGTTCTTCTTGCGCGCGCGACCGGGACACCTTTAAATCTTTTTAAAAACTCCCGCATCCCTGGTGGGAAGTGTTTTTATCTCCAGGGCCGACTTGAACTCGTTAAGTCGTTTGTCTTGACAGGGGAATTACCGGAGGGGGAGGCAGGCTTGTATCCTCTCCCTGCGTAAGAAATAAAATTTATAGTTAAAAATAAATAGTTACTGTTTGCCAAGGGCTGTTACTAAAAAAAACTCAGCAGCAAAATACATCCTATTGGAGATGTAGCTTTTTTTTCTCTAGAATAAGCATTAGATATACCTTCAAGAAAAATATTTATTTGTGTACCTTCAGCTATTTCGAAATGAACTTGGATATTTTTGTAGGACCTATAAAATACATTTTAAATTTTCGATCAAATTGGCTGTTGTTTCATTTCGATTATCAATTTAAATATTTTATGCTCTCTCTCCATGCACGAAATTACATCTTGGAAGTATATTCATTTACACGTTAAATTGTATATATATATATATATATATATATATATATATATATATATATATATATATATATATATATATATATATATATATATATATATATTCTCATAAAGTTGTCACCCCTGTGATTGAATTCAAATTTCAGTCCTTACAGTCAAGAGTTTAAAATTAAGATGTCAGCAACTATGCTACCAATTCGAGCCCGATCAGTTGGTGCAACATCGATTGTCAAGGGCATGTTCGCGAGCACGCGGTCTCGATAGTTTCTCTTCCATCGTCCGATCATATAGCTCGAGACTTTGTTGGGCAATAGCTAAATGCTATCGGCCATGATCCATGTGACAGGCAATGTAACAGGACCAGGGTGTTACATACAGCAATACATCTGGAGAGGCTATGCTGATGGGCTGCAGCATACAGTGCCGGCTGAAGCCAGGGGATGGAGCTTATTCCCTGACTTTGTACTGGAAGAAGGGCCAGCGAGAGGAAAATGAAGTTCGAAGTGCTCTAAGAACTTGTAAACTATCACACTGCAACCGTGAAACCGTTCATTCAAACATTTTCATATTTTAGGCATTCGTGCACAGTTTCGTCTTTGCAATCACTGACTTTACTTTCAAAAAATTATGTAAGACATTTTATGGAAAAAATATATTTCCCAAACGTTTGCACAAAATTAAAATGCCCTTTTTTTTTAACAGACGTATGGAAGATTAATGGTTATGAAGTGTAGAGAAAGGAAATACATTTTACTTGAAGGTTGCGGAATTGTGTAACCTGGTTTTTACATAGAGGACTGATAAGCTTAATAAAGTGAATTATCAAGCAACGAGCTTAAACAATACATCAGGTTCATTATATACACTATCGACCAAAAAGTAATTGGGCACCTGCCCACAATGTTTACTCGGTGGTTGTCACCCCGTTAGAATCTCGTAGGGCCACCTCTTGCAGCTATAACAACAGCCACCCTGTCTAGCATGCTATCTACGAGTGTTTGCGGGACATCCACGGGGATTCGCCACCATTCCTCTCGCAACCATTCCATGAGTTGAGCAATGGATTTTGGCCGCGCCTGACGAGCCCTCGCCCGGCGATTCATTTCGTCCCAAAGATGTTCTATAGGGTTGAAGTCGGGGCTCTGGGCGGGCCGGTCTAATCGGCGAACATTGTTGTCGGCGTATCACTGTATAGTAGCCCTTGAAACATGGTACCTGGCATTGTCATCCTGGAAGTAACATGGGTCCATTCCGTAAAAACACCGCAATGTTGAACGCACTTCATTATCCAGAATGTTACATTAGGCCTTTGTGTTACTGTACTACGAACAAACACCAGCGGTCCTACGCCGAAGGCCGTGAAACAGCCCCACGCCATCACTCCACCCCACCGAATTTCCTAGTTGGCACTGTACACTCCGGCAGAAGCCGTTCCCCGGGTAGACCCCACACGCATACACGTCCATCGGACCGGAATAATGTAAACCTCGACTCATCACTCCACAGAACCGATTTCCACTGCCCCAGTGTCCAGTTGTGACGGTCCAAACACCACCTGAGTCGCCGAGCTTTATTGCTAGTCGTGATATGAGGCTTTTGTGAATCTGCTCTTCCGAAATATCCAAGTCGGTAGGCCTCTGTACGCAATGTTCCATCGGAAACCGATACTCCTGTTGCTGCATGAAACTCCTGTCGGATGGTAGCCATGGGTTGTGCCCTATTTTTGACAATTTCGCGTTTCAGGGTTCTGCGATTTCTGTCGGTCAAGATTGGAGGTCGCCCAAAACGTGCAGCATTGGCACTATGCCATACGACCTTCCACTTACGCAGGACGAATGCGGACGTTGATTTGGACCTGTTTTCCTACCGTGCAATCACCCGGCTAGACAGTCCACTGAGATGGCAGCCCACAATCACGCCCTTATCAAAGTCCGATAGCTCTGTACCTCGTGCCAGCTCCTTGTCAATGAGTTCTACACCGGTCTGCAGCGTATGGCAGCCACACCAGTCAACTGGAGTACTGAATTACCCATCTTCACGGGTGCCCAATTACTTTTTGGTCGATAGTGTATTTTCAACACTAAACCCATACGAAAGAAAAAAAAGACTCGAGCCTCCCTTCTGTTCCTAAATTACCAGCCTAACAATACAGTACACTATCGCGATCAATTAGCGTGGTTTGAATTCTCTGCATGTACACTAAATTTAAAAAACGTTCTACCACTGACAGAACTGAACCTGTTTCAAAATGTAGGTTTGTAAGCGTACGTTTTGATAGCTATAGTATTGTGAGTGGTTAATAGAAAAATAATCGCTATTTCATATATCATGTTGACAAATTAATTAGAAATAATTGCAAATAAATTTATATTCAAAAATGTAGGCCTAATATTAGAAATACATATACTATTATAGTCACATGTATTCTGCAGTATGAGTTGGCCTCTGCAGAGAAGAAAATAACATAAAGATGAAATAATTCATAATTGAATAAAGTGAAATGACAATCCATTGTGCAATCCGCTCTGCTTGTCTCGGCGTGTCGCTATCCTACACGAGAAAAGTGACGAGCAGAAAAACAAGGCGGAGCTAACAACCATATCCTACCATCTCCAGGTGGCACCCTAACCTGAATTCACATTTCAAACATAGAATAAGAAACACGAAATCATCCTATGGACCTGCTCAGCATTACTGTAGTATAAATATCAGGTTTGTCCTTCAATGAAAAAAAAACAAACATATATTATTGATTTTATTCAATAGCGAAAGAGTACTCTAAAACTGTACTCTACAATTATTTAGAAAAATTAATTTATATATTCCTATTAATTACAATAAATCATTCATACAAGTCCCATACATGCTGATTTTACAAAACTCTTGTTGGTAAAAAAAATTCAGATATATACAATCATCTATCCCGCCACAAACTGGCATAACTACAAATGTTTGAAGCCAAACATACAGCCGTGATGCGGCAACGTTAAGTACAGTATATTTCATTATAATTCTTGAGGGACACAGCCAAAAATCGGCCTATGTTTAGTTTTGTGCATTCCGTGATTTCAGTTTAAAGTTTAAAAAGATGGTCTTTAAAATGTTATGACTGATCCACTCATGACTTTTAAATACACAAATAATACTTATCTGAGTACGAGAGCCACCGTTTCCCTCTACTTATCACCAGGTCTCAATCAGTGGACTTCGGCTGAGCCGCAAATGCTGTGTCCCTCCAGGAACGGTTTTTTTCGGTTCTCTATAGTCGCCTATGAGACCACAAAAACATTCTAGAATGTCTTAGATGTGCCAGAATCAGCAACAACGCCAAAGTGAAGATATCATGGAAAAAATCACAGAAACGAATTCGAATTCTTCGCACGCGCACTCTACGCCAACATCGTGTCAGTTCGGCAACACAGGCTTGAATTGTGACGTCACGGCGCTAGCAGCACCGGGTTCCAATACTCGGGCTGCGCGGACAGTAGAAGTGGTGTGCTGGCGGATGGTGGACATATTCCATCAGCTCCACCTAGCTGCTGCTTCTGCTTGAGCCGATGTTCTGGTTCCAGTTGCATACCGAAGGTAGGAAATATTATTTCCAAAGAGAAAAAAAAAATCATTCTGCATCAGGCAGGCGTGTAAATCCACATCGTTACTCAGGCGATATACAGAAACGTCTTAGTTGTAACATCAGAAATTATTCATTTCTTAGAAAATTTATTTTAATAAAAAATTAATACATGTATGGCTAAGGGTCGGTCTTGCCATCTCTTAGTAAGGGTCTTCGGTAATTTATCTTCTAGGCAAATGACAAAATTCGTCTTACCATCTATAGGTACCGCTACCAAGAGGGTAAACTATCGTCTTACCATCTGTAGGTACTGCTACCCAGAGGGTAAACTATCGTCTTACCATCTGTAGGTACTGCTACCCAGAGGGTAAACTATCGTCTTACCATCTGTAGGTACTGCTACCAAGAGGGTAAACTATCGTCTTACCATCTATAGGTACTGCTACCCAGAGGGTAAACTATCGTCTTACCATCTGTAGGTACTGCTACCAAGAGGGTAAACTATCGTCTTACCATCTGTAGGTACTGCTACCAAGAGGGTAAACTATCGTCTTACCATCTGTAGGTACTGCTACCAAGAGGGTAAACTATCGTCTTACCATCTGTAGGTACTGCTACCAAGAGGGTAAACTATCGTCTTACCATCTGTAGGTACTGCTACCAAGAGGGTAAACTATCGTCTTACCATCTGTAGGTATTGCTACCAAGAGGGTAAACTATCGTCTACTGTATCTGCATGTTGAAGCTCTGGATAAGGGTCTACACTTGAGATAAATATGGCGATCCCACCAATTATTGTTTACTGTTGAAATGGAGGTTGTGAACGAGATAGGTGAGGTTATTGGAGACGATGATAAAGAGTTTTTGGAATTATCAGTACTAGTGACGAACAAACGTGATTTTAGAAGAGTAAACTTACAAGGATTTTCATAGGAAACTACGAGTTAGAATGGTTGCGAATTTGACAAACAGTAAGTTTGCGTGTTTTGTAAGTAATGCATTAAACCATTACTATAATTATTGAAATGCATTTGGCCTGAAAAAGCCTCACTTCCAACACTTTCATAGTGTGTAAATAATATTTCTTTATTTGCTTGTATCGTAAATTCAACGAGTGTAAGGTTAACTTCGGCCAAAGTGTGTGTATTGCTGCATCTGTACGAATACGAACAGCGGCGTATGTATCGTGTTTTGTTTTTCATTGAAGTTAAAATTTTCGAAATTACAATAATGTGAATGTAATTTCAATATGAGCGAAATTCGCCACTGCTCCATCAGAAAATATGCTACTCGAAATGCCACATACTCGTACGAACGCCGTCTCACGAAAGACGTTAATCTAAAGCCCCCCGCACCCTGCTCTGTGATTTCTTTTATCCTTCGAAATAAAATAAACTATCCCAACAAACTTAACTTTACAATAACAAAAATAAAACATATTGGAATGCCAACCTAGCTATAATAGCCCACAGTCTTCCAGTGCCAGTCATGAGTCAGGAAACAATAGGAACAGACATACACAGAAAACCAACAAAGAATAGTTGACAACAGGTGAAGAACACAGAGGATTCCGTGGAAGGAATTCAGTCGGTAAGCGGCAAATTAACGAAAAAGAATATTATTGATGGACACAACAAAAACAGACAAAATACAGTCTTCTTGCAACTAAATGATTTCTTTTGCAGAATTCCGTGTGATTATGTACCTGTTGACAACTATTCCTGTTTGGCTTTGTGTGTTTGTATGTTTAATTAAAGTTTTCTGCAACAAATACTCTGCTACAACAGTGCATATCAAACCCAATTTATTATTTGTTTTAATTTTCACTGTTGTAAATCCTCATCACCTTGTCAAAATTCTTACCAATGTTTTAAAATCGAGCTCCTAGTTCTACTGCAAAAGTTTTCAAATGCCACTTTCAGGAATACAGGACTTATCTATAATTTTCTTTAATTTAATTTTCTTTTCTGTATTTTTGTAAATCCCATCTCTTAATGCTGCATATATACATGTATATAGATACATTGCAACCTATTTATTATATATGACAACTTCCAGTATGTACTGGCACCTAAGAAAGAAACAAGTAAGTATAATTATAGAAAAATAAAATGCATATGTGCAAAATACTTTTCCTACCTTTCAGAAACCAGATCTATAATAAGCTGATAGAGAATTAATTTGATTGTTACAATCATATTTTTTAAATTCAACTTTGTAATTTACTTTGCCCAAATATAATTGAAGAAATAAAATGCCTCTCCTCACTTCATAGGGTGGATTGGGGGGTGGCTTCGTTGGGCATAGTGGTACGACGCTTACTTTCCACCAACGTGATCCATGTTTGTTTCTCTGTCAGGTTACACGTAGGTTTTCACATATAGGAATTTTGCTGAATAGTGCTGCTGGCTGGCATGTTTTTTCAAGGTTTTCCTGTTTTCCCTGCCCTTGCATTTCTGCGCTGCCGTCATTAGCCCTCCAACGCCTCGGTTGTTCTAAACCACCTATACCTCTCAGCTCCTCCCTTCCTGGGGTAATGGGGGCGATGGCGGTGTAGTGTCTAGAATACTCGCTGTTTCACGAAGCACACTTCACTCTAAATAATATACCCATGATTCATCTTCAATATTAAAATATGCTTAATTTCCAATTAGTTGCCCCCACATTTAGAATTTCACAAATCCTTAAGAAGGATGAAATAGTGTTTTTAAAAAATCATGTGTCTCTTTAAATTTTGCATATGGTGTACTTACAGGAACAGATAGGCTTTATCTAAGTTTTCTTTATTTTAACTACCTTTGTAAAACGATAAAATGTAAAGATTTCTCATTTACTGTAATGATTACAGCATACCATTAAATACATCACCATCTAAACACACGAGTAAACTTTATTTTTCTAACTTAAAATATTTTCGACAGCAGGATCATTAGAGAATGGTACACCAAGAACACAATGAAGGGAATACAAGGAAGGATTTGGTCATTACCTTTACTAATGTCACCCCAGAAATTGCCTGGAGTGAGTTCGAGAAACCGTGGAAAATGCAAATCTGGAAGGCTGGAGTCGTTAGCGGTAATTCTTAAGAATAGGGACTTTTTGGAAAATCGGAAAAATAATATCTGGATATGTTAGATATGATTATTAGTAATCATAATTACTAGGAATTCTGGAGGGCTTCAAGTAGTTTTCTGTAAAAAAAAATGTGATAGGGAGGAGGGTGATCAAGATTGCTACATTTGTGCTATAAAATACGCATAATTTACGTAGAATATATTTATATAGGTTCGCTGAATTGTTGTACAAGTAAGAATACCGTTTTAACGAGTATTTAATGCGTAAAATGTAATTTACGTGGTATGTTTATAGCGTGGCGCTGAGGTTTATACAGATAAACAACACAGTTATGGAGCAGTATCGGGACATTATGTAATTCTATTGAAATACTCAAGGCTTACCTGGTCTATATTGACGAGAGGATAAAACGTATTACTAGATGAATAAATATAGATATCGTAGATGATACAGAGCCTCGATCAGAAACGGTGTTTATCTTTGGAGGCGATGTATACCGCTATGTTATTTTTAATAACATGGCGGTATACACTTATTTTCAATAAACTGCGCATGACTGCGCCTCCATGTTGGTTGACGTCAGATGGATTGTGGGAAATTGCGGGACGTTGGTTTGCGCCTGTCCTGTCTAAGGCTTCGGATTAACGAGTGATTAAACGCGTGTTTTATTGCCCTTCATGTTGTTTGAAGTGTCAAATCTAATAATTGTGTGAAATTACGAGTGTTTCTATGCTATTATAGCAAGGAAAAGGTAAATTACAATATATGTGCGGTGATTAGTGTGGCTGTGTAGTGCGATCAAATGGACCGAAGTTGTGGAATGCGTATTTGTATACGTAGTATGAATGGCGAATGATTTGGTGAGTATTGACTAAAATAAATTAATTTTTTGGGAAAAACATTTTCGGAAAGTGGTATAATTCCACTCTACTAATTACACAGAACACGAATTTACTAGGGGCATCAACATTTGACCAATAGAAACCCCAAAAACGATGGTGGGGAGGGTTATGAACATCAGAGAATTTTGGGGTATAACGAGTGAAACATATGTAAATAATTTAATATTTACTGACGAAAATGTGTTAAATTGCAAAAATACTGTACAAGCGTAACCGTACATTACGCGCCTAGCCAGAGTCCCAGCGCCAGCAGGGGAATAAATACCCGAAACAGTGATTCAAGGCGCGCCGATAATTTTTTTCGGGTGGTGACGCGAAGCGTCACGCATCGACGGAGCTTGGAGTTTCCCAATAAATTATTGTCATGTGTAGCTTATTTACACTGAGAAATAATGTGTGTGTGTGTTTTGCAATTTAACATATATATTTTTTACTATTTGTAATATTACTGTAATATTGTCTCATGAAAACATTTAACTGAGCATTACCTAAATTTAAAATATTAGCAATACAAGCTACAAATACGATAGTGAATATCAGGTAAATTGAGTGGTTAAATTTTATAATGGAAATGTACTTATTGTGTATTTTTTAACGCCAAAATTTCCCTGATTTTCATAGTCCTCCCCACTATTGTATTTGTAGCTTGTGTTGATAATATTGTCCGTTTAGTTAATGTTTGGTTCAGTTTTGTTTGCAATTTAATGTCTTTTAATGAATAAATATTACCTTTTTTACATATTTTTCACCCATTTTACCTCACAATTTCCCTGATCTTCACAGCCTTCCCCACTATCGTTTTTGGAGTTTCTCTTAGTCAATTGTTGATGCCCCTAGTTCAAAAGAGGATAAATGGGAGATTCAGTATCGAATATATATCTTATAACATAGGTTTATTAAAACAAGAATTTCAATATTTACAGTTATACGCAGACCTCGAATACAGTTTTAGTATTTTTTTTTTTTTTCAATGAAATGCTTTCTGCTCGCTACAAAAATGTCTGAACTTGTTCTCCACTATACATTTAAGACATGGCTACAAGCAGTGAAGTAGCTAATAACAAAGTTTTACTTTCCTATGGGATGTTTCGTTTACAGGTTTTTTTGCGGAAACTCACTTCCTGTTGGCTAATGCGCTCTCCTCTGTCCCTCTATTAGCCTTGTTCTCCCCCGAATTGGCTTCATCCCACCGCCCCCTCAAACCATCTCCCCCCCCCCCCCCCAACTCACCACATCAAACCTGCACGAGGGCAGTCTTCTTAACACAATAATCTCACACATGTAAAAAGGGGCGAGGTGTAGAAATAATATTTAACCCTTCGTTCCCATTTCCAGAATTCGTAATTTTGGGTTATAGAACAATGTTACATTCGAGTACTCTCGAAAAATGAGACTTTTTTAAAAATAAAACAACGTTTGTTTGACGCACCAAATTAGTAGTCGTTTATAGCGGCAATTAAATACATTTTCCTAAAATCAAATTGATTTCTGGTCATATTTCGTTGCCAAAAAATTGTGATCTTTGGCTGGTGCAACTAAAGATGCGTGTTACAACAGTTTGGGCAATCATAATAAAAATAGCAGAAGTACGACCGAGTTTCGAACCCGTAAGTCTCGCGCCTGAATGCCTTAGATCCCTTGGTTTAAGTACCTATAGACAGGGTGGGATTGTTTCCATCTACATAAAATAGCAGAAGTACGACCGAGTTTCGAACCCGTAAGTCTCGCGCCTGAATGCCTTAGATCCCTTGGTTTAAGTACCTATAGACAGGGTGGGATTGTTTCCATCTGCATCAAATAGCAGAAGTACGACCGAGTTTCGAACCCGTAAGTCTCGCGCCTGAATGCCTTAGATCCCTTGGTTTAAGTACCTATAGACAGGGTGGGATTGTTTCCATCTGCATACAATTTAATGAAGTACACGTCCAAAAATATGTTTTTAATTTTTTCAGGTTAATTTTGTGTGTGCTGTAGTACTTTTTTTTGTTGGGATCCTTTATGCGATTATTAATTATCCATAAATGCACTAACCAATATTTTTACTTTTCTAACTGTCACGAAAATAACAAACTCTAGGGCCACATTTTCGAACGAAGGCACTGGAATGACTGACTACACGAAAGCCAACCCAATAGATGGCAGTACACTACCAAACTGACTTTGTTGCCGCCTCAAATTACGAAATAATAGGCATATCAGACTGTTCCAGTTAACAAAACACTTATTCACTCCAAATAAATATTAATTTGACTCTGCTTTGACATTTGTAATGTTTACGGTAACCTAACCGATTGAAAAGTAAAGGCTGTTTACGATAAATTGAGCACTTCTGAAATCAACCTTAGAAAAAATACACTGCTCATTCCTGCATATATTTTAACGGGCGCAATGAGTGACAAGAGCCCAGTATAGTTGGTAACGATGGAGGGAAAGTAGTTCCATATCTTAACGTCCACTAAAACGTGTTAGGGTAACTATTTGTGATATCTTCCACTTCCTGGGTATTTTACAGCATCGAAGTGCAAAATTAACAGATTTTTAACACATTTACTTTTCTAATAATTCCATAGTTTCGTCTGATCAACGTATTAATAAAGCTATGAGGCCCATGACAATGTTAATTTTACTAATGTGGAGGAATACACAACGTGTGTACAAGTATATCTTAGCCCATTTCACCATTTCAGCCTTTACTTCTAAATTAGTTGTGTGTACTAAGCATATGCAGATGATGGAACTGACACAAAAGTGTTCGGCCCAACCTTTATATATATATATATATACATATATATATATATTTTTTTTTTATTTATTTATTTATTTGGTTAAATGGAACGCGTACGAATGTTGTTTAGAGTAAGAGAAAAAAGTTGACTACACAAAATATTTTTTAGTGTTAGTTACTACTTTTCAAGTTAATTTATTCGGTATCTGCAGCTGTATCTTCTAAGCTAAATAATTATTTCATAATAACATAAGTATATTCCGAGTAAGTTTTCTCTGTTTTTTTTTAAGCGCCACAAAGTGTTGTCTTTCGATATTCTACGTCTTTGTTCGAATGTTAGAATAGATATTCTCAACAATCTCTCAAAAACAATTTGTTGTCAGATACGTAAAAATGTTCTGAGTAAATACTGAACAAAAATAAAAGTAGTATAGGCACGCTGCGGTATTTTTATACGAAATTACGGTGTATTGTTGTAATTTTTCAATATCTCGCTACTCAGAAGTTAGTAGCAACATAGGTTTCATTCCTGTGATTAACACTATCCGCGTCAGTTTTTAAGATAGAAGGTCCGATTACATAGATACGTACAAATAATTTGTTGCTTGGTACATTTCGCAGCTAAAAGCATCCCTGTAACGACCACCGAGCGTGTTATTGCAACATTACATTTCTGATATCCATTAGCTGACAAACATCTCTACAAGCAAATTGCTTTTTGGGATTACATTCATTTTCGGTGGTGTATGTGTAATATCGCACATAATATTGAACACATATGTAGCGAGTTATACGAACGGCTCATTGCAGTACAGATAATAGAGCAAGACAAACAAATTTATGGAGCTGTCTTTGCAGAATAACGCAGGTGAGAAGTGCAAGTCGTGTTACATATGTTCTCAATGCGTTATTTTGAACATTGTGAATGATAAAGTTTATTAAGAGAAACGTTGAAATGAATTGTGCTGTGAGGAAGACTGTAAAATAGATAGTGTGAGAAATAATATTTAAGCCCCACGTATGGCTATTAGCCAATGAATATAATTGGTGTTCTTTAATGTATCTGAAGACAAATAGAGAGATATTTATATGTGTAATTATTATCCAACATGTAAGCAGGGTTTACAAACAAACAACTGAATGTGCAGGTGACAGAACACACACTGCCAAATACTAAAAATTGCCACAAAAACATCAACAGACTTACATCTTACCAGCATGTTCCCTTGTATCCAGGCTTATCTCCGCCTCCACACAGCTATACATATGTCCCACTTTAAACATTTTCTGGGGAAAATAAGGAACTTAACTACCAGCATATCCACCAAAGAAGTCCAAGGGTGAAGTGGAGTTTAATGTAAACAAAATCTTTTCTCAATTTAAATCATGTTTCCAACTTTATATTGTAACCACAGAATATTTACAAATACCGCGCAGCAGCTGGACTAGAATATTAAATTTAAAACTCCGTATGTCTGTCCAAAAATAGTAATTATGTGTATGTGCTTGGCAACCATAATTAAAGTCTTTGCCGTTTTTAAAAGTCCGTACCAAATTAAAAATGTTTTAGTTTGCAGAAAGTTTGGTTAATGTTCAAATAGTAATCACACTCACGCGTTACATTTTACAAGAAATCTGCCTATGCGTCTACACTGAATAAAATGATCCTGGCTAGCAACGTCAAAATTAGGTAGAGTAAAACACGAGTTCTTATTTCCAGGCACTGTGTGATCAGCAAGAAAGTGTTATGTGTTGTTAACAGGAAAACGTCTTTAACACTCCACCGCTGGACCAACGGTCACTTAGTATGGCGGTGATAAGATACCTTATATTTCTGCGTCATACTTGAAGTTGTAAAGCTCCTAAACCCTCTTCAGACTATTTGAAAACACTCTGTCGGTTATTTACGTAAAACGGAGCATATTTGCCGTGGTCAAACTCACTTTCAAAATATAATTTTTCATTGTTCAGACGGAGCTCAGGTCTACCTGACCTGTTACGTTAGCGAACCATTTTAAACACGATGGAGACCAGAACATTCTTTCAACAACTCAATTTGGCTTCGGTTAGTTGATTTGAATTTACCTGTGTGACTTAGGGCTTACATCAGGGTGCATTCCTTATGATTATAATCAATAAATTGTTATCAACCATTACCAACTTACACAAATTAACATGTAGCTCGAAATTTAACAATGTGAAAATAAATACATAATATTGAATATATGAATGATAACCTCTCAACTGCTGCGTGTACGGTAATACACATGTAAAATTTAAAAAAAAAAAGAAATAAAATTATTGAATAATGACCTTATATGTAGAACACGTCATAACAATGACATTTCTATAAAATAAACATGTGTGTACTCGTATGCTATATTTTCATACCTCTGTAAAGCTAAACAATACTAATTGAATGTTTTACATAACTAGACGTTACATAATCCTCCCCAGACTTTGCTCCCGGTGAATATGATTATAATAATGAGCAGGAAAGCACAAATTTTAAATAAAAGTAACTTCTACAAAAGAAACTGGTTTTGCACTTAGTTTACATGTTATGTCCGCTCTACAACTCAAATGGTGAAAGGTATTAACATGTGGGACAAATCACATTCACTGATATCAAATAAACATAAAATAAACAGTTTAAATGTACATGCAACACAGTACATGACGAGAATCGTTTTCTGAAAAATTTTACCAATAGGATTCTTTCTTCCTTGGCTAGGCTGGTTAGCAAGGGGTCTGCTCTTCTTTATTCTTTTTTTTTTACGAAAGAAAATAACACAGCTGCATCAATAGCACATTTGTATCGTTTTTTTTCCCCCAAGTGTCCTTCGTGCGGGTCAGGTGACAAGTTCCGACGAAGGGCGATGGCCGTCCAAAGAGGAAATCGCTGCACCAGCTGACTTCTTTCAGCCAATCGGGGCAAAACCTCCCGACATCGCGCAGAACAAGTTCTCTTGCGCGGGAATGTTTATCAGTGCGCTGAGAAGCGTGTTCACAGCCGGGTCTCTGTCACCAGCAGCCGTGTCGGGTCGGGCACGTTAGGGCCTGGGAAAGTCTTCAAGCCGCCTCGAGACGTAGCTGAAACCATACTGGTACAAACATGCATGTATTGGCACTTCACTGAGCATCCAAAACATTGCGCTGTTAGGATGAACGAATATTTAGCACTGATGCGCTCGTTTCCATCAGCTGCAACAAGGTAAACAATGCGTGTGTGTTCGTGTGAAATTTGCATGTGGTGTTACATAAACAACTCGTCGCACCCTGGAATAAGTTCATCAGGTGCTCGCACACAATAACTTAATGATGTCGTCCTTGCACCCACGTCAACACACGTTTACCAAACGTAAACAAAGTCACTATAGGCGCATCGTACTACTTCACTACTCTTGAAGTGTTACGTCAACACTGTCCACATAATTGCATTTATAATAGAACATAAAACATAAAATTATATATTCTGCACCTGCACAGCTATCAGAAAAGAAGAATATTATTCCACAGCAAACCTAGTGGAAGCATAGAAAACATTGCGACGTCTCGCAAACAATTAGCAAATTATCAACAAACACGTGAAGCAGCTGAAATTATTCAGTTTCTTACTTAGAAAAATAAGCAATATTTACAAACAAATAACCAATCGACTCTAACCTAGGAATAGATGTTGAAGGCTCTAACTAGAAACAACCATCAACCAACCGGGACTACGCAGGAGATTATTAATCAACTCGACCAGGATAAACTCACAAGAAGACAAACGCTGGATTATCTACATAATCAAGGATCATGTGGGTTATACAGGAACCACGGGTGGTAAAAATCCTTCATGCACTGTTTATGTGACTTAATTAAAAGAGCTTGTTGCTTTGTGTACAGGGCGGATGCCCCTTTGCTTAAATGTTTCAGTACTTGTCAGCAGTTCATGGGCATGAGAGGTGGTTCCATCTGCATAACTACAAGTAAGTGTTCGTCGAATAAGTGTGGATTCAGGGTCTGTTATCTGGTCTGTCTAGTTCCCTTTTTGCTGTTTAGGCGCTTCGCGTACAATGCAACACCGTAGACACTCTCTTGCACTTAACATTACTGCGAGCAAACTATTTTTTTACCTGCCAAAATTCCTGGCAGCAGACTAGTAGCATTCAAATCATCTGGAACAGAGGCTTAATTAGTAGGCGCCGAAAACACATGGCAATCTATGCGGCATTGAACTTAGCATTTTCTCAGTAAACTTGGGCGGGCTCTTCGGCTCCTGCTCTCAGATAAATAATAATAAACATTTCCTTACATCGTAGTCTTATTCGAAGTACATTTTTTTTCTCGTTCTGTCCAGATAATAAAACACCGTTGCCAGCTGACTGGAACGTCCAGTACACAGATGCTAACTCTTGTTCAGTCCTGATGCATTCAGGGGTTAAAATATGCCCTAGAAATGGGACTTCACGTCTGCAAAACAGGGACAGTCGCCAAAAATTCTTCAAATAATTCAAAATATCGAATTCTAACAAGAGATCCCCTAATTACTGGCACAGGCTCATAAACAAATGCTATTTCATGTATTGTATTTTTTTATCCGTTCTTCATTGTCCAATTTATCGATAACTCTAGGGAAATTACATTTTCTTCAACACGTTTCTTTAGTTTCTGTAAAGAATCTTTCAAGCATATTTTGTTTTGGCTTAACCTACAGGATATTCATCTGCAAATTAGACATCATTACAGCCGAAATATGCCAGGTTTTTCATTGAACCTATGTTTAATACTGTCGATGGTAAATTCGTCCTATAAAAATTACTATTTAGAATTTAGAATTTCTGAATGGTTAAAATAAGGGAAAATATATTAAAGGGGTTTCATTTATTTGACAACGAAAAATTTAGTAACAATACTTTTTGCATATTTTCCGTGGTAGCCAAATCATTTAGGATTTCACTTTCCAGTATATCCTGGAAACCAACTCGAACCTATTTTTTTTTTTTTTTTTCAAGATATTGTTGATAATAGTGAAACAAGATATGACACAAGACCATGCAAAGCTATATTTCATAATGTCTTTAAAAATCCGCACGATTTAAACTATGTTTTAGCAAAAATGTATTAAAACAACCATTTCAGCACACATTTTTTAATGAGAAGTAGTACTTATGAACATTATGCGCATAGGACCAAAGGTGTGAACAAATATTTATGTCCCGCTCGTTCACCATCTTACAAGTGTTTGCCATTAGCACAAACTGATTATTATTCGATACAGGCCTTAATCTTTTGGAATTACTTTGACCTTGAAAAGGTTATAATAATAGAAAACACTTGTGAAATTCCTAAATATTTCGAAGAAATTACAAGTTTTATAAGTACAAAGGGTATGTCGGATCGGGGTCAAAGTCGTCAGGGATAGGAGGTAAGAGTTGTCCGCCATGTTAATCGGTGCCATTCGCCATGACGTCACAGGCGCGGCCGGCCGCCTAGGTTCGTCTACCCCCCCCCCCCCCCCCCCCCCCGGCACCACTCCCAAACCCACGGCCGGCCATTCCAGCGACCCGTAACACTAGGAATTATTTTAGTAAGAAATATTTTCATAGTAAATTAAAAAGTATCTGCCCGCCACCATGGAATATCAACAATTATATCGGTTTAAACTGTCGCTGCAGATCATAATTACATTATATAAAAACACTATTATATAAAATTTCAAAAATTATATCTGCTTGGCCCTTTGTGGAAGTAATGATCCCACTCCCAACCCTCACAAAATATATATTTTTATTGTTGTCTTTAAATTTAAATTTAAATATATGTTTATAATTATAAAATGTATAGGCGTAAGTACTGAGTGGTATACATCACCGGACTCGTCTTTTCACGGCGCACATGATCATGATATATCGATTATGTAACCAACTGTCAGGATCACCGTACTGGATCTAAGAGATATGCCACTACGCCTCCCCCCCCCCCTAAGTAATCAAAACCCAATACCATCATTCACCCCTCCTCCACCGCAAAAACCTTAACAAAAAGAAAAAGTAAAAATTAGCATACACCATTACTCATCCCCTCACCATACATCAACACACAGCTCTCGACCCCCTCAACCCCCTCACCGACACCCCACCAAACCCCCCTCTCTCTCTCTCTCTCTCACGCCCCTATCAACTCACTCGCCTCCCTCACCATCTCAAACCCATCACCCCTCACCCCTCGCCCGTATACACTCCCACGCGACTCATCATTACATCTCACCACTCCACTCTATCACCACCCTCAACAAACCCCTCTCTCCCCCATCAACCCACTCTCCTCCCTCACCGTCTCAACCCCGCCACCCCTCACCCCTCGCCGTCATACACTCCCACGCGACTCATCATTACATCTCACCACTCCAACCTATCACCACCCTCAACAAACCCCACTCCCCCTCACTGACTCCCCTCAACCCCATCTTCAACGCGCCCCACCCCCTCACACTCCTCACCCCTCAACAACTACACCCCTTTCACCCCCTCAAAAAATTTAAATTAAATATTATAATATATAGATAAATATTGGTATACATTTAATTTAAACAAAAATAAGACACCTTTATTCTAAAAGAAATATAAAACGCTTGTTATTCGTGATATATTTAGGAATCAATTAGACACTTCTTTCATACGGTGATTTTTCCAAGTTTTGAATGAAAATGTATCAAGTTACTGGAACAGACTAGAGTATCCAGACGAGGCCTCAGTTACTGCGCATACGTAAGGTTACTTCTACTACATGTTGGGAAGATCGATGTTAGAAGTTTGGCAAAGTGAAAATTTTCGCCACTAGGTAAGCACTAGTGTCGGCAAGAAACCAGATTTTCTCAATTTCTTATGTTAAGAAAACAGGGGAACTGCAATCGTAAATCAAATATAAAGTACCTTTGTAACTAAGTAAAATCTTTCTCTTTTATAATTCACGTAGCTTAAATTTCTATTTAAAACTTACTTTTTGCAACACTGCACACCTAGTGGTGGAGATTTTCTCTATGCCGAACTCCCTCCTAAAAAAAAATCCCCTTCCGTTCCTGAGTATAATAAACCTTAACATGTGTTTGTGGCCAGTTATCATTACTGCTCATACGAGTTTCTAGCCCATCATTTTTCAAAATTGTATCCCAAACTTGCGTAACCCGCTGAAATAACTTTGGATAGTGGGATAGTAAGGGTTTAATAGAGTAAAACTAACTTTTAGCACTAGTTGAATGAGTGGTCTGCATTTTAAACTATGGGATACCAGTTAATAAATGGCCCGTTTACACACGGGCATACGCAGTAGTTATAGCCTCGATTGTCGATAGACTCTTGTGTAACCACTGCCCCACTAGCACCCCGAGCGGGAAACGCCAACATTTTCAGCTATAAATGTTTGCGACTAAGAGATTCACATAAAATCAATTACAAAGACTATTTCCTACAGTATTATTAGAATTTTGTTACGTGCAATCATAGTAAGTATTATGACGATCTTTCTTGAAGAAGATTTTCTTGTGAATTGTGGTTTCTAAAGTATCCAGAATGGAAATGCGCCTAAATTTTGTTAAAAAAGCGGACTCTATCCATCGATTAATTTTTTACTTAAAAAAGTATATTTTAATAGAATATTTTATAATGTTGCATAATATATACATTCTTCTTTCATATACAGCATAAATCGCACTTATTTTCATGGTGTTTGCACTACTTTTTATGAGTTCTTCACGTTGTATAGTCGGGTGTAATGCTCCATAGGCAATTGCTTTACTTCAACCTTAACTGCATTTGTTTAAAATAAGTCACACAAATAGAGCAGTCACGCAAAAAAATTAAAAGTGGAAGATAGCCAGCTCAATATGAGAGGAATTCATGACAACTGCAAACGTATAATTTAAACCAGCATTCCAAATTCAATAATGTTTTCAGAGTAAGTGACGAAAACGTACCAACTTCAAAAGTGCTCAATTACCATTCAACCAGATTTAATAAAAATATGTGGCCACGCAATTAGCATCAGGCAGATAATTTTTACTGTACTTTGTTCTCTTGTATTATTAAAAAAATCATAATATTGCAGGTAGTTAATTGAATTTTTTATTATTGTCGAATAAATTCATTTTTTTTGTGTTTTCTGTTTTGTAGTGGCGAGCGTAAAGTGGGAAGTCCAGACCCTGACGTGCATAATAGCATGTTTCCACGTCTGTTCCGCGGCGACATGCACATTACCGTCGCAGATGCACATCCAGAATGAGATGACCTACGATATGGTGGAGCACTGCAACAACATATTTGACACACATTTCAAGATCAATGTTCACACCGTCGTTATAGACGTCGGGGAGAAGATGCAGTCGAAGATATCTAGCCTGGTTCTCCAACATATTCACCAGTCAGCCGCGCTGCACGTCATCACCATGAGCAACGGCGCGGTCGCGTCCCGTTATATCACGTGTAGTCCTGAGGAAAAAAATGAACAATCATGTACCAAATACGAAATTTCAGACAACTTGGAGAACAGTGTTGGTTATGTTATCTTCACTGACGCAGCTACTGATCAATGTGTCATTCCATCCCAGTGGAACCACTCGGTGTTCTGGAATCCTAGGGCTTTTTTTCTGTTGGTGCTTACTAGCAATGCAGCGAACACAGTCTCTAACATTCATGAGTCAATGTTGAGTTGCTGGCATAAATACAGTGTTGTCAACATTCTCTTCTTGATTTTCGATAATCTTATTTCAGGACAACACCACTGTGAAAAATGTGTGCTTGCGTTGTATGTTGATCCTTTTACTGATTTTAGATTAATTATAAAGAAACACTCACGGGAATTAAATGCCTATCCTGACAAAGTTTGCAATGTAAATGGACATAATTTGGTAGGATATTATTTCTCCGAATTCCAACACTTTATAACAAAATGTGACGACGATGGCTTCTGTCAATTAGGAGGGCCATATGGAACTATCACAGCCACTTTTGCAGAAAAAATTAATGCAACGCCTCAGTTATGTGTCACAAATAGTTTCGAATATAATGGATATTATGATATATATTTACAACCCACTGTACCGACTGACGTGAGTTATCGATTTGTTTCTTATCCGATTGATAAGTTTTGTGTCACAGCTGTGGTGCCAAAGGCATTGGCACTGCCTCGGTACATGAATATTATACTTCCCTTCACTAATGGCTTGTGGGGATTTTTTCTTACCACATGCATTGTAGTAGGTGTACTGTGGAAAATAACATTTCGATTTGAGAGTCGTGAACATAGAAATTTTCATTTCCCTTCTGTATTCGTGGAAACGTTTAGGATTATCATTACTGTATCTACAACATGGTCGCCGTCATATTTTTCTCAGAGAATGTTCATAATAAATTGTATAATCTATGGGTTAGTAATGAACAACTCTTACCAAGGGTCTCTCACCAGCTTTCTCACAAAGACCAAATACTATCCTGACATTAACACCCAAGAAGAACTCATGAGTTCTAGCTTAAAGACGTCTGCATTAATATCAAAAAGTGCTGCCTCAGATACACAATCGTTCCTTGATGATGATAATGACTTCATTAGTTGGTTTGTGCAAAACATGGTTTATATACCAACTGAAGAGGCAGCGTACGATATGATCGCTGAAAACAGAAATGTGTGCCGCATGGTAGATCCTGATGGAGCCACGTATTTCATGTACAGGCCACAGTATTTCAAAGACGGTTTGCCAAAGCATCACATAGTACAGCAATGTTTTTTTGACTTATTGAAAGTCGTGGCCTTTAGGGATAACTCCCCATATCTGGCTAAATTTGGCAGTGTCATGACAAGGCTAGTTGAAGCTGGATTGGACGACAAGTGGAAAACTGACTTCTTGGACAGTGTGATGCTTTCAGTGAGACAACTTTTCGGTCGAAATGCGCCCATTCCTATCACCTTAGAGCACTTGCAAGGGCCATATTTCCTTCTGTTTTTAGGGCTGGTGATCAGTTGTGTCGTACTATTTATTGAAGCAGGGTTCGCATCTTGCTAAACTATTATTATTACATTTGATTTTTTAATAGAAATGTGTTGCGTAGCAAGGAATCACATCCAAATAGTTCGTATGTTATGCGTGCATTAAAGGGACATTCATATGTTATTTGCACCAGGCAGGAATAATTATTCATACTATTATGCTTCTGAATTGGCGTTATTCAGCCTTGTAAATTTAAATGATAATTTATAATAGAGTAAAATGTTGGTAAAATAAATATATAATAACAGTGCAAATTATGTTCGGAGGAAATTAGGTGCTCTGTTGGAAACATATTCCACAGCGACATGTTTCACAAATTTTACAAAATAAGGGAAATGCACCGCCTCACATGTGCCCTATAATTTTAATTCTTCGTAAGAGTTGGCATATTTTAGTTTTTTGGCCACATTTATTCCTTGATGTAGTATCTATGCGAATAATGGTCAGATTATTAACGAAGACTTGACGCGTCGTTATTGGCGCCAATGTTGTTGCCGGGAAAATATTCGTTCCTAATATGGACTTTGCTCGTATGAACCGCTTTCACTTTCCACCAAAAAATGCAAAAAAAAAAAAAAAAAAAAAAAAAGTATAACTGGGGCCAAAAATATATTATGTTAAACTTTTGTTTCTAAAGATTTTTTTAAAATTTTAATACAATGACGTTATATAAAATAGAAAATTTTTTTGCAATTAATTAATAAACTCACAGGTAAAATCATATTTTTCTGCGCCATAACAGCCAGTTTGGGCCTGAAAATCTCATGGGAGGTAATGAAGCCATAATTAGTTTTACTTTCTTCCGAAAACTTTGGCTCCCACAGAGCGTCTTTTTTAGCCTACTTTCTTAACAAAAGATAGGCTTATGCAATCACCCGGTTGTCTTTCTGGAATGTATGTCTCCTACCCTCCCCCACCTCCCTCCTTAATATCTTTTAAACCTGACTACCGAACTTCATCAAACTACGGCCACATAAAGTATTTTGTAAGAACATGAGACTTGTAAAGTTTTCGATTACGCGGGGTACTTATTTTCAAAATGGGGGCCATTTTAAAATTTGTGTCATTATGTTATATCTCGGGAACCAATTATCCGATTTAAACCAAAATCTGGAACAGTGGCAGTGCATTATATAAGCATTGCATTTATAAAGCGATAATGATACTTATCCGCCATTTTGTAAGACCGCACAAGTTAAAAAAATAAGCTATTCCATTATATTTCGGAACCCAGTTTGCGTTAACAGTGCATGGCGTACGCATACAATAGTGATAATGTTTTTAACCGGCCATTTTGGAAGATAGTGCAACATTAAAAATAAACTTTCATGTTATGTCTCGGTAATTACACAAACGTTTCTTGCTAAATTTGGCATACGAGTAATACCAGTGCAGTCCAAATTCATATATGCAATTTAAATTGATAAGGCATTTATTTTTAAAATGGTGGCTGTATAAATACTTTAGGTTTATTTGTAATGTCTACATAACTTAATTATTTGCATCCTTGTAAAGAAAGTAGGCTAATTGGCTGTATTGATAATTTCTTGTTATTAATCTTCGATACAGAACACTAGAACATGACGAGGAGTTATCGCAAGGTTAGTCAGTTTCTGAATAATTTTGTACTGAACATTTTTTCGATGGCCCTCTTATCTCTACACACATTTCTTCCTTCTCTCTCCCGTCTACCAGTTCTCGGCTGTTCCCAGAAGTAGAAGGAAGTTAGGTTCTCCCCGTTGAAGTTGGACAAATATCTCATACGATTTCAAATTGTTTTTGCCTTTCCTCTGTTGATATTACAGCGTTCTTCTACAACGATGTTTATTTGTAAGACTAGGAATGTTGTTTTCTACACACTTTTGGATGTTGTTTTATTTTCTGGTATGCCACAAATGTCTTTGGTGATAAAGCTGCAGCATTATGATATAGAACGACGTAAGAATGCAGTGTCAAAAGCACAGCGAGTGCACGTAAGATCAACTTGCGCAAGGGTCACATTGTCCGCAGGCTCAGTAATTGCCATGATTCTTCGGCTAAGATGTGGATGACCATTAATCTCCTGCTCACGTACAACGAAATCCGCGTCGCTGAAGATATTTTGCATAAATTTTTAGATACCAATTATGTTGCATCCGGTCACGGCAATGTTTTCACTTGTGCAGCACACATAATTTCTACTGAACAAAAATTTCAGTTTCGTTTAGCCCAGTCATTTTATCCTAGAGAAGCATCGGCGGCTGAAAGTTCTTGCTGCAGTATGTGTTGAGAGGGCCCATGAAAGCGTATTCCATTAGGGATTGACGTTTGAGTGTTTTGTAATAAGGCAACGAAACTGCTGAGATGTGGTTTCGTCTAACCGAATCGATGATGGATATTCCTTGTATGTCATCTCTTACGAGTGCTGTTATTCATGTATTTTATGCTCGTTCCTCAAACCATTCCGCGAAAATGTACATTTATACTCGTCACTTAAGAAGCGTTCTCCATGTTGAACGAGGCGGAATATGCCTACCTTTATCTTGTACATATCATCGTTAATGAAACATAGTATCCTCCCATGCTAATCGAACAGATTCCTTTGGCGTCATATCAGCGTTCTGTGGAGCTAGTAAATGTGTCTGAAGTGCTGTTTTTTTTTTATGCCGGCTGGTAATAATTCTATTTTTTGCGATTACAATCTTAAGAGCAGGAATAATATATATATATATATTTTTTTTACTGACTTCATTAGTTTGTCAACAGGAGAATGACGAAGCGCTTACGACTTGCCCTGAAACCTGCGAAGTAGTTTAAGAACGCTTTTCATTTTACACCCATGTAATTCAAAACGTAATTATTTATATCCATGAGAATCAAATTCACATATCAATCAGGGATAACGGACTTTCTTTCAAGATTTTGTGTAATTCGGGATGGTTAACTTAGGTTTTATTTCGCCAGTTGCTGCAGTGTCGTTTCGGGACATTAAATAGTGGACTTAGTGTTGACAGTTCCATTAATTTTACTCGCAGCTATCACTGTCCCTTTAATATATTCTTGAACCCAAAACCGCCTTCTTGATATTGACTCCCTTTGAAAATCAATCGTTGTTTTCTAGACTAAAAATCAAACAAACCACATGTTATTAAACAGTGGAAAGGGCATGCATTATGAAATTTTAATAATGTATTTAAGTAAAGTATCTCCTATATGTATGGCCAGTCACCTGGGTCCCGTTTTACATACACTCATGAGACTCGAATTTCAGGCACATCGAACTTCAAAATGTTTGAAACTTCCCGTGAAAATCCGGCGAAGAAAAGTAGTCATATATGAGGAAACATTTCTATACATATGTCACAAAATTTGTGATACATCCCTTGAAATAGAAAACGTTCCACAAAATCTCCATTGGGAAGAACAATTAAGTTTGAGATAAGTATTGCATCTTTGTATTCACATAATAAGGGATCCGCTCTCCAATAAGCAAATACACTTCTTCGCCGCTGTTACGAAGGGGCAAGTTGTAAGGAAAATATTCGTTTAATAGCAACAAGCTGAACATGGTCTGCACCCAGAATTCGTGAATATATTTTCTTCGAAGGCTAAGCTAGTATACGTTTTTCACTGTTGTAAAATTCACTAAACTTAATCATTTTCTTCGTTACAGAGTAAAGATACGAACTGTTTTTTTTTTTTTTTCATTTGATGGTTTGTTCATGGTTTTTAAAAAGCCTTGTCAAAATATTTAGATTTTCACATTTCTCTCTTAGCTGTGTTAACGGGTTGACTCGCTGCAGTGTGGTGTAAAATTTGTATTTTTGTGAAGTCGCTTGGCTATTTTTACATTACATAATGCTGTTTGTGTAACAAAGAAATGAAATATTAACTTATGTAAATAAGTGGTTGCTTATCTCATGCAGACACACATATGGGAAACAAGCATAACACAAATAAATAACCTCACAAATTAAGTAAAAAAAAAAAAAAAAATGGTGATGCTTTTTATGTCAATATATTTAATTAAGAACATAATGGTGAAATTAAAAGTAAGATACAATTATAATTTAAAGCAATCATTAATTTAATATTCATTATAAATACCCTGCTTTATCGTTTTCTTCAAAATTCAATTAAATGTTTCATTTGTGTTATTTTTATTTGGCAGTTACCAGCGGCATATTCAACACACATTTGTTGTAGATTTAGATTCATAATAATTTATTAGTTTCGCCGGTGATAATTCTTTTCTGAAAACTGCTGGGGCAATTAAATATAAGAATACATTTGACTGGTAAACTTTGAAAGTAACGACATCGAACAATCCAAGTGAATCGGAAACTGAGTCATATTTCTTGCTCAAATGTAATACATTCTTATAATCAGAACGTTTCTCTGGTTCCGGTTGAGCTGCAGAAATATGATTGTTTGTGATGACCAAAGCCCTCTGCTGTCTTGGACTGCATTCACGAAGCCTGCCCTACAAATGGGGCGGCCGTGCAAGAGCAACAATAGACATAGCTCACTTCACTGAATTATGATGTCAAGTTACCATGTTAGCTATAGTCCATTCGCGCTTTCTTCGGCCTTTTTTAATCAAACCTTTGAAAAATCACCCCGTGTATAACGTGCTTGGTTGCTTCCTAAATACACCTGCCTGTATCACAAAAGTTTTGTACTTGTCTTCATTAAAGTTACTTTTTTTTATTGAAATGTTAATAACATTTTATCTATAAATTATAATGCTTCATCTATAAATGATTTGAATAAAAACACTGATAAAATATGTGTGTTGGTAGCGCCTAGTATGAAATAGTTCTTATACAAAATACTGTTACAACAGAGTGCGCACGAATGCGGTACGTTGTCCCTCTGGTGCGATCTTCCAGACTTATTTAATCTTAGTTTGCACGAGGCGGAGGAATATCCTGGAAGTAGAACTTTAGCAGGGCTTCAGAAAAGGTCGAAGATAGCGTGAATCAGCTATATCAGCAGAAAATATCGAAGCATAGACTTGCATCGAAAAATTCGGCTGATGTGCGTCTTACGTGCTTTGTTAAGGCTGTTTTCGATGTCCGGTGATAACACTCAATTACCGCGATTTAATATTCCCACTCCACGACCGCACTCCTGACGAGGTAAGTCCTTCCAAAAGACAAAATAAAGCAGCTCCGTATCAAATAAGACGTTGTTGTAAAATGCTTTAAAGTTGCAAATTAAAATTTCACCGTTGGCTGTTCGTATTTAATGCCACTCGTAATTGGCCTTAAAAGTTTAAAATTTCTTCCTGTCTACATGTTTGCAACAGAAAAAACTCATAATTTCTCAGTTGTGCAGTACACAACCTTATCACTTCCAATTTAAAGTCTGATTAATGCTTTAATATCTTTAACGTGTTGTAGCATTGCAGATTTTCGGGGTTATGTTTACCGTTAGTATTAGACATTTTCAATATATATGATTACAGAATAATTTCTTACAGTGTCACTTTATTTAATATTATTTTAAAGTATCCTTTATTTTATGTGTTAACAGTATAATCATTGTTTAATTTAATAGTTGATTGACTTAGAAATAATGTGTAAGTATTTTTCATTTGTTTCTAGACAGTATTATATTTGTCATTTTTAATTTCTTTCCTAGCGAGTAATCTGAACTAAAAGTACTTAATAATATTATTATGGTTGTCTTTCGTCTCGCCATTGCTGATTGGCGGAGAGAGGGTGTCATGGACTGACGACAGCCAATTGGAGGACAGGAGACAACATAAGTAAGGCAGAAGTAAAATAGAATTATTTTTTTCTTTGGAACAATTCTCGCCACCTTCAAGGATAGATGTGTGGACATTAAAATGATATAATAAATTATATATATATATATATTTGAAAGGATTACAGCAAGATGTTTGTAAATATGAATAATTGAAAACTGAAGAATAACAGTACTAAGTTATTGTGTTTGAGAAGATGATGTAAGTAATTGTAGATTTTTTTAATGTAGATGTTTTAGTTTTTACCCAGATAACAATAATCGTGGGATAATTGTATAATTTATGTAATGTATTGAAAAAGACGTACGAAGTACATAACAGATTGAGAAGCTAAGGATTTGAACTACTGATTCTAATGAAATGTTATAAATGGCGCCCAACTTATTAATGGCAGTGTTATGAGTTGTCTTAAATGTAACAATGTGTGTAAAATAGTGTTTATATGCCAATTGGCTTATAATTAGCTATATTCAAATATAATTATTGTATTTAAATTGTTTTTACTTCCAAGAGTTGCGAAATTAACTAGTTTTCAGTAATTAGGTGGCTATTATTAAGCTTTATATATAAATATGTTTTGCTTAAAAATAAATATAGGTATTTTAAAGTTTATTTTGCGTAATAAAAGCTTTCGAACTTGTACCTATGTCTCTTAATTTACGTCATTCTGTTTTTGTACATGTCATCTTTCTAAATCTAATACAGTATGAAAATAATATATAGAAACATTCTCTTACAAAGTTACATACTTTATTAATGTAAGTAAATATTTATATGGAGATACACTAGGAATAAGCGATTTCAAATACATAGTACATTAAATTGGCTACTTGACATTTTCGTGGTTTAAGAGAAAAGGAGGCAGAATAAGGAAATCAATTGCATTTATAAAATATTGACTTGGCCATTATAACAGAAACCAAAAAGTAATTAAGAGATTCTATAAGACTTGATAGGTATAAAATGTGCTGGAGTTATTATCTTATTCAAGAAAATCTTAATGAACAAAATACACTCTTACAACTTTATCAACGAAATGATCATTACGATCAGAATAAAATATTAAGACAGTATATATCAATAATAGGAGTATATGTACCAGAAGACGAACCGGAAGAAAACTGTAGAATTTTATGAAATTGTGCAAAGAACCATAGACAAGATCAATAAAAATGACTATCAGATACTAGCAGGTGATTTAAATGCAAAAATAGGCAACATTCCAATCACAAACACTATTGGTTCAGAAGAGTAAAATGTAATTAGTAAAACTGAAGGAGTTTTCATTAAATGACGTATTAAGAATAGCAAACGATTTTTTTCGGGCATAAACAGATCCATAAAAATACGTAATCAGCTAGAGGTTTTGCCACAAGTATAGATTATTTAATATCAAATAGACTTGGTCCCTAGTGCAAGATACAAGAGTATTTAGAGGTCCTGATTTATCGTCCGACCATTTCCTGGTAGTCTCAAAAATAAAGTTACTTTAAAAAAAGAAGAAAATAATTCCTAAACAGAAATCAAGTGCTAATGCAACATTCAGAGTACACCTGCTTCAAGAAGAAAGCATTCGATTACTATCAGAAACTACTCTAACAACATTAACCAAAAGTTGAATAATTTAAAAGATGCATTAGTTAAAGCAGCATAATGCCATGGCACAAGAAAGGAAAAGTTTTTTTTTTTTTTTTTTTTTTTTTTTTTTTTTTTTTTTTTTTTTTTTTTTTTTTTTTTTTTTTTTAAAGCTACTTGCGATACTGAGATGAAGAAATAAGTACCTATTCTGATTAAAGATAAAAAAATAAGCTTAAAAAATGCTAAATTTCCCATATAATCAAGATCTGAATTTAGATTACAAAATAAAGGCAGCTTTAGTAAAAAAGAAAGTACGACAAATAAAATATCAAAGTTGGGAAATAGATACAAAAGATATTGAACATGGTATAAGACGAATACAGGATATAGTATATAAAATAATAAAGTTTTTAAACAAAGAAGATAAATACAGTACCGAATTAATCCAGTACCTGAATATAATTGGTCATATTTCTATAAAACACTTTGGACTCACGAAAAAGAAATGGATATGGCCCTGTCTTAAGCAGATACGAATGTGGACCCATAAATATTTTAACTGTAAGACGTGATAAGGTCCAGAAAAAACAACAAATCTTCAGGCTGTGATAAAATTAATTTATAATTGAACAAATATGTCCAAAATGTTGCGAAAACAATAATACTCGATTCTATGAATATGTGTGGACAAAGTGCATATATGCTTGAAGAGTCGAATAAATAGAAAAATTGACATGAATGTCAAATTTATATAGGCATTATCCTTCTTAAGACATGTTATCATATGCTATAATACTTACAAAACGGTTATCGTTACTTGTTGACACAATGTTATTAGAAGCCTAACGTGGTTAATGAAAAAGGAATACCATGCTCAGACTATATATTTACTGTGACACAAGTAACAGAAAAGCACTGTGAAATAATTCTGCCAAACTTTTTCGCCTTTATTGATTATGATAAGATAAGAAGAAATTTGGGAAACTTGAAAAGTAAGAGGGATTCGATCACTTCTTGCATGAGCAATGCAAAGTTTATCCACACTAATACTAATATACCAATAATATTATAAAGAGGTAATGTGAGTTTGTTTATTTGATTATATATAACGATTAAACCCGGAAACTACAGGGCCGAATCTTATAATTCTTTCACTGTTAAGAAGCTACGTCCTTCCAAATGGACATAGGCTATGTTTAATTTTTTTTTAATATTTTAGAAACTTCAAAATTTCAAAATTTGTAAACAAAGTTGGAGAAAAATTAGCTATTTGGCTGCTTTCTAACAACGCGCTAGCAAAACCATTATTTAAGATAAAATGAAACAATATTAGAAGAAATTGTGTATTTTAATATATAAAAAAATTCGCAAGTAATCGCAGGTAGTCGCATGTAGTCATGGGTAGTCGCAGATAGTCGCGGGTAGTCACAGGTAGTCACAGATAGTCACTGGTAGTCGCAGGTAGTCGTGAGTAGTCACGGTTAGCCGTAGATGGTCGTGGGTAGTCACGGGTAGTCTCAAGTAGTAGCAAGTAGTCGCAGGTAGTCGCAGGTAGTGGCAGGTAGTCACGGGTAGTCGAAACGACAATAGTTTTTGAGATAATCATGGATTTTTTTATATATCGTAGTAAAACGTACGTTAGTTTTTGGAAATACGCAGTCAAAATACTTCTTATCAAAAAACCAAAAACAAACGCGACGATAAAACTATTTCCAATAATAAAGTAAAAATCTTACAAATCATACGTAGGTATGTATTTCAATAACTCCATCAAACCTGAGCGAAGCGATGGCGGGCTGCTAGTGTAGACAACAAAATTCGTATCAAAATTGCAAACAGTAAATATGAATGGCTGAAATAAATCAGTGAATTAGTAGAATGTATCCTCTCTTACCCGCACTTTTTAACATACCTATGCTTTGATGAAGTAACCACAATTTAGTTGCAGACAATAAAACATTTTAAAATTAATAACGTGAAAATTGGCACACTGCTGTTTGGTGATGACGACGTGATTATTAGCCAAAATGAGAAAGAATTACAAGAAGCTGTTTTTAATCTTAGTAAAGTAGCCAGGGAATATAATTTGAAAATCTCTGCAGCAAGACCAAGACAATGGCATTTTTAGGAGACCAACTCGTGAGAGTTCAAATAGAAACTGATAAACAAACAATAGAACAGGTTAACACATTCAAATACTTAAGTTACAATAGTGCATCATATGGGATAAATAGAGAAGTATAGAATAAGTTAAATGAATTTAATTATTTCTTCGGAACTGTACGCAGAACGTCAGGAAAAATAGTCAACAGAGAGACCCTACTCAAATTGTATGAGGTGAGGCAGTACTTGCACTGCTATATGGCTGTGAAAATTGGGTTCTAAAGAAGAGCGATGACAACAGAATGGTGCCTTGTGAAATAAAATTCCTTAGATATGTGACTGCATATAATTTAATGGACAAAAAAACTAAATTATAACATTCGAGCGTAACTGAATCTGCATAATATTATTAACACATTAAAAAATATCAAGTATGATAGAACGAACACATAGATCATATGCCAGATACAAGAATTGTAATAATAATTCGGATAAACCAAGAGGTAGAATATCCCAAAGAAGATCAAAGAAGAGATAGCTGGATCAATTTTAATGGAGCCGGAATGGGTCGCTAAGCTCAACCCCTGATGAAGATGATAATGATAATGATTTATGTGGATATGTCAGCTTCACATGTCACATATTATCAAAGCTCGAATAGAATTAATAGAAAAGAAAGACACATATACCAGGACACTCTTAGCACTTTAAAAATGAACTTACGAAAAAAGTCACCACCCTTGCATGCATATATTTTAATGGGCATACTGAGTGCCACTTGCCCAATAATGTTGGTAACGATAGATGGAAAGTAGTTCAATATCCTAACGTCGAATAATAAGTTTTAGGTAACCATTTATAACTTAAAATAAATTATTTATTTTGCTTTGTGGTTTTTTTAATACATCGAAGTGTGAAACTTAGCAGATTTGTAAAGTATTTACTTTCTTAAAATTTTATTTTCATTTGACCATCGCATGAATAAAGTGACGAGGCCCATGGCAATGTTAACTTTACATAAGGCGGGGAATACACAATGTGTATACAAGTAGATCTTAAGCAGGGCTTTTAAAAGTGCTCATTCTACCGTAAACAGCCTATATCACGGTTTGTCTGCACGTCTGCGGGCACTTAATGTTTCTTTGTAAAAGCTTTAAAGAAGTAATAGTTACGAAAATTTTAACCTTAACAGGGATTCGGCGGCCGTCATCTCAGTTGACCTTGCATGCGCGCGAGCACACACACACGCACACGCACCAATATATGAACCAAAATTAAATCAATATAAGTACCTATATATAGATCCATTCATAATTAAGGATAGTCTAGATGGTTTTTAATTCAGAAAGCAAAGTAAAATTTCAAGATGTAACCAGACATTGGAGTCGAAAATCAAATGAAAACAACGTTTTTCAAGCATTTTTATCTAGAATGCATGGTTTCTCACATATTAGTAAAAGAAGTAATTCGGCGTTATGTACACCGATATCGAAGTCAAAATCTCATGAAAAGAAAAATATTATTATAAAACATGTAGAACGAAGTATTAATGGGATTGGGAATATAGCGACCGAGGGGCACAAATTTGAAGTAGTTCGTCGTAAGAAGCATAGTTTTCAAGTTATCATCCAAATAAGAATATCAATTACAAGCACCATGACATAAGGTTCGTAATCGTATTCATTACTCACATCTTTCGAACTACGAAGCTTTTTCTCTTTGCAAGAGAAAGTCGACTATGTAGTGTGAAAGAATGATTTATTTTATTTTTGATACAAAGGATACTAATTTAAAAATGTCCTAAATATTAATTATTTGTATTACTAAGCACATGAACACTACTACTAAAATATGTATCACTTCATACACGAATTTATTAAGTAAATTTGTTTCTTCACATAACATATCCAGACTTCATATGTTACATGCAGCATAAAAATGGACATTTTTTTAGGATAATTAAAATATGGCATAAAAAATATAAATACTGATTCTGGCGCCTAGGGCTCAGCTCATTCAATGCCCATATTCGATTTTATGGACGTAGATATGCATTAAGAATTTTTTTCAAACTAGGCATTTGATGTACTGTATTTCCATAAATAACTCTTTATCACTAATTCGAACATTAGGTTACAACCACTGCTTATGCACGTATTTACAAAAAGAAAGATATGTATGTATATAAATTAATTATCGTTACAGTTTTAAAAACTTGGAAATGTAAGTATATCGTATGATAAACGTAAAGACGCTTATTTCTAAGGTAAATACGTATATGACGTCACAACAGATGATTACACAAAATTTTATAAATAAATGTTATATATAAAATTTTGTTTATTGTTTTAAAAACTTGGAAACGCGAGTATGTCGTATTATATACCTACAAACACTTATTTTTTATGTTAAACACGAATATGACATCACAACAGCCGACTACGTATAATTTTATAGATAAATTTTACGTATTTAATTTTATTTGTTTCAAAAACTTTGAAATGCAAGTATATAATCTAAGTATATCATGTGACGTATGTACAAACGTGTATTTAGAAGAGAGTTAGGAATATGAAGTCGGAATATGCAATTGCATGCCTAAAGTTTAGGAATAACCCGGTAATAGAGCTATGAGAGACAGGTTGTATGGCATGGCATCATTAAAGTTGTTAAAACTTCACCGTCAGAGTTTTTTACAAGCAATGGGCACATGAAAAAAAACCTGTGAACCATGCTGACCAGTTCTTGATGATCTCAATAGACCGCCAGGAGGGAAGACCATTTGACTGTCACAGGCACGGCCAGAGCCAGTGGCTGGATTTCTCGTCTACCAACCAGCGACATAAGGCAGCTTCACTAGAACTAATATCGCAACATGAACACTCATATTTATGCTTATAGTTTAGTCATAATGGTTGTATGAAAAAAAAAACATACCAATGCTCTACACCTAAGCAATTACTAGCAGTAATATGAAGAACATTAAACTTATTGCACTATTGAAAACATATACATATGCAATTATGGCTTATGTAAGTAACACTGTCTCCCCAATCATTGTTTGTTGGTATGACGGTGAAGGAGTTCGTACAATAGAGTGATTCAAGAAAATGCCATAACAGTATTAAACCAAATTGTGTTCTCTTACGCTGTATGTTAAATGAAATTATATGGGCAGACGAAGCCGGCACTTTATGTCGACTCGATAATGCTGCTGACGTTTCAGCAGATGGCTGGCTGTAATTTCAGGTAGTACTTGAATATGTTCTTGCCAATCACATGAACAGAAATAACTGTTCAGATTTCACTGAGTCCATTATGAAACTTGAAGAGCAATAAAGTAGAAAGGGTCAAATACCTCAAGATTTTACCTATTCTACGTGAAAGTATTCACTTTCCAAAGTATTCATTTGCAAGCTTCAACTCTACCACAGGCTTTAGAATTCATATTATTTTCTTACCTCATTATGGGTTTCTATCACTATGTCATACGAAAGGTTATTTTTCCTCTCTCTATTTTTAAGCTGTATTTTCGTACTTGCCTACTCTTTAGCACAATTTGTACACGTTTATCTATTCCCTAGACTAACTACCGGAATTTATTTATAAGTGTGAGGGGTTTAACAGCTTAACAGT
The DNA here is from genome assembly GCA_029891345.1 of Dryococelus australis. NCBI lineage: Eukaryota > Metazoa > Arthropoda > Insecta > Phasmatodea > Phasmatidae > Dryococelus > Dryococelus australis. Next base: position 63,409,801 of record CM056996.1, read on the forward strand.
ACATAGTTTTGAGACTCGAACTTCGGATTCTTTTTAACAGTGGTCATACGGCTTCATTAGTTCATAATTTAAACATAATATTTGTATCATAAGCAGTCACAAATTTACTTTGATACTGGAAGTTGATGTTGGCTAACTTCAGATGACCTTGAGTTATCCATATGAAATTCATCCAATAAGTATCAAAAATCAAAAAAGTAAACATCGCTAAAAGAATTTACAAATGCAAATAAAAATATAAAACTTTAAAGTATACATTTTTAAGAGAGAACGAAGAGGTTTCTTCAAGGAATATGTATGGATGTATGTGTTTCCTATTGGAAATTTTTGTGTAATTTTTTTTTTTACCTCATGTGTTATACCCCACCCTTCTCCCTGCACTACCTTATAACTTTCACGTACATTAAGAATTACACACACAATATATTTCTTATCAATTCAAATGCATCTATCATTAAAAACCCTTTTCCATACAATAATACAAATAGAATACCACATAATCATATATCACTCTTCCCGCCTATTATTAAAAGAAAGATTCACACCCAACCTACCCCGCCCGCAAGCAAGTGACGACGATGGTGGTTTAAAAATTTTAACGAACTACCCAAAAAAAAATGTTATAACACCTGTGTAAACAAGTGCCAATTACAGCTGACAGGGATGGTGAAGGACCATTCCGTTCTTCTCACACGCCGGTGTGCACAAGTGTACGAGGTCGCAACATTTGCCGCTCAATTGATGAATGGTGGTGACATATCTCGCACAGTATTAGCTCCTTAAATCAATTCGGACAACAACTAACGTTGATGTATTACCTATGAGACAGGTCAGCTGGAAGTGAACAGTGTCAACTCTTATAGCTAGGGGCAACTGTTTTCCGCGACAAGATTTCACGACAGGGTGTGTTCCAAAACACTTTAGTTCAGAACCATTTTCGTGATTGGAGCAATTGAACTGTTTCGTTTCTTATCTGTCTGCCCACGAATCAAGGACGGTCAGTATCGGAGAAACTTAATTCTGATTGGCTGACTCATGTAACAGACTCTCTCCGCACAAAGACAAGCAGCCAGTAGTGAAAGGAAGGGTGCAAGTGTGCACATAGGATATTGAATTCTAGCCACCGCGTAAATATTTTCGCGAAAAACAGGTGGCTCTACTTAGAGCACGTGCGTGGAAACACACATCCCGTTGCAGAAGGACCACCGGGCTGTCCTGTCAGTTTGCGTCTGGTACGGTCTGCTGCCATCTCGCCTCCCATACCGAAGTTCTGCACCTAACATAAGAATGGCTTTCACCCTTTTGTCATTCCCAAGCAGGAAACTTTGCCAGTCTGTTCGCGGTATCTTAACATTTTTGAATCAAAACTTTGAAAAATCATCCCATGCATGACGTGTTTAATTGTTTCGTATCAAAAGAGTTTTATTTTTCTGTTGAAATAGAAGTACAGTATTTTTGGTTAGATTGAAATTTTCATTTATAATTACTATGGGTGAAAACAGAGAGAATGTTTGTATGTTGATAATGCCTTCTCGTTCAAAATGGTATTAAACGAAGTGCGCACAAATGCAATGCGTTGTCCTGTTGACAAAATATTCTGGAATTAGTTAAGCTTTGTGATCATGAAACGGAGGAATAGCACTTTAAGTTGAATCTTAGCAGGACATACAGAATTAAAGGATGTTACCACGAAAAGACTATGACCCAAACAACCTTGTTAGACAGGAGGCTCGTAGTTTTACCGGTGTGACGGTTGTCCTTGCACATCAAACCTGCGCCTAAGTCTATCGGTAGCTAGAAGAGTTAAATCTACCTTGTGGGCCATAGATATGGCTTACCTTTGCCGCGTGGGAACCCGTCCGACTGACCAACATTGTCAGCTGTTGCTCGCCTGAATGCTGCTCTGCAAATGCGCGGCGCACGTTGCGTGACCACCGGCGAAGGCTCGTCGGTCACCATGACAACCGAGAGACGCCAGCCAACGTACGACACCATACAGGGACATTTCCGGACGAAGAGTATTTGAAATTGTTCTGGAAGCCTTCATATTTTTATATAAGCCTGTTTCTCTCTCTCTTGAGCTGTGAGACAGGCTAGGGATCTATAACAACGAGGAACCGCTGTTCCTGATTTTTAATATAAAAGTTGTGGTAGGGGGTGCTTGGATTTTAAAATTAATTTTTTTATATTTTTAAATATTATTCATAGGGGATAAACTTGTAATACATGTTGGGAATCATATGGATATATCATGTTTTATAGCCTGTTTCACTAAATTAAACCCAACTCCTTTTAGACATATTGGGGAGGATCTCTTGTTCTTCAAATGTTTACCATCTAACATTGAGGAGACATAGGGTCACAGGATTTGTGTGTATTGGCTGAAACCGTCACACTCGGGGCGTTGATTTAGCGGAGAAATGTGACGCAATGATCAAGATATATTGTTTTTGAACGAGTAAACCGAAAATCACCAAACTCAATAAAAAATATAGTTCTTGGTAAGACCATTCGAATTTTATAGTTTTCAACCACACCAATTATGCACCTTAAAAATGGCAGGCATTTTTAAATTTATAATGTTATGTCCAGGGAATCATTCAAACGAGTTATACCACATTATGTATGTTGACACAACTAAATGTAAGCACTGAATTTTGAAATGGAGAATGTTCGCCTGCCATTATGGAAGACGACACTATATGAAAAAAAAATTAGCTTTAATGAAGTATATATCGAAAACCGCCGAACGACCTAAAAACAGCACCCACGTAATTTTACTAGGTGCACGTGCGAACTTCTCTCAGTGCGTGGCTTTAACTATGAAATGTGACACAACAGACGTGATATATAATCTTTTCTTAATCTTCCGTTCTGCAAGGTTACAAAGGATTATTTCGGAAACACTGGATACTTAAAAAATGTTAATTATTAAATTAACGTCAAAATTAATTCACATTTCTTAAGAACTTGACTGAATACAACTGGTGAAATAAAATTTTTGGTTAAGTCGTCAAATAATGTTTAAAGCGTACAAATAACCTGCAATTAATTTTACAATCTCAAGTAATGGTTTTAAGTTTGTAGGATATAAGATTCTGGGAAATATAGCAGTAGTATGAAAAAGGGCTCTCTGCCGCATCTGGCTGCTGCCTGAGGACTGGAGGACTGCAATTAGCATAAATTCGGGTTGCAGGCTGAGGACTGGTTATCACCGAATTCCCCTTTATTCACTTTTTCCCGTACAAAAAGGTCGAATTCGCGTACAAAAAAGGCACTTTTAACATTTTACCCTCCCACTGCCGGCCGCCATGTTGGTAGCCAGTGCCGGCCGCCATCTATTGTGTCCTAATGTGGATAATCCAGGACCGATCCCACATTGCGGCGTTTGAATCCTTGTGGAGGTAGAGGAGATATTCCACGACAGCACTCACGACCGCCATCTTGGTACACGTGCCCCACTGACTAACAATATGGCGGACAATTGTCGACCAGCTGAGGATGGCGTCTATTTTGGCGGCCAGCGCCTCGCCGGCAGCGGCGGTGGGGCATCAGACATCGCGAACGATCGGATCAGGTGTAACACTGTCGTCCGTGGGGTCAAATATGGCCCATGCTAACTTACAAGCATAGTTGGCTGTAATTTCCTAACCGTTTAAGTTATAGTTGTCAAATTCATTACCATAGACATCAACCACGACTACAAGAAGGGCCGTGGGATCAAGTATGCCGATAACAACTTATAATAATAGTGGGCTATAATTTCCTATCTTTTTAAGTTACAGTTGTCAAATTCATATCATAGGCATCCGCCCCAACTAGGAGAAGGGTCACGGGGTCAAATATGCCACATGTCAACTTATAAGCATAGGTGGCTGTAACTTCCGAACTGTTTAAATTATAGTCGTCAAATTCATAACATAGACATCATTCTCGACTAGGAGAAGGGTCGTGTGGTCAAGTATACCATATGTCAGCATATAATTATAGGTGGGTGTAATTTCCGAACCGTTTAAGTTATAGTCATCAAATTCATATCACAGAGATCATCCTCGACTAGGAAAAAGGTCGTGGTTTCAAGTATGCCGTATGTCAGTGTACAAACATAGTTGGGTGTAATTTCCTAACCATTTCAGTTATAGTTGGAAAATTCATAACATAGACATCCGCCACAACTAAGAGACGGGTCGCAGGGACAAGTATGCCTCATGCCAACATATAAGCATAGTTGGGCATAATTTCCATACTGTTTGAGTTATAGTTGCCAAATTCATAACATATACATCAACTATTACTATGACAGATGGCTGTAAGTTACAACACATTTGAGCAACATCTACAAAAAAATCATAATACATACATATCCCCCTGACGACAAGAAGGGATGTACAGACATATGTTGCCTACATGTCTCCCTGTTTCTACTCACCTCTGTCTCTCTCTTATCCCCTCTGTGCCACCACCTGGCCGCACACACACACACACACACACTTCCTCGCGCGCTACCCCTTAAGCACTTCGACCAGCGACCTTCCACTCGTCCTCGAGCTCGCTCTCTCTCAATCCCTTGTCTTCCCACCACCACCACCTGCCTATACATCACCCCTGCCCATACATACTCGAGCACTCGCAACCGCCCGGCCAGCGACTCGCTGTGCGCCGACCCCCCGAACACTCGTGTAACAGTGTACTTACTTCCAGACAATCGGTGAGTACCACAGCCCTTGCACCCGTGAGCCATGTGCCAAGACTTCAATATGTACGTATGTATTGAGATGTCACTCGCAATGAATACACAGTCATCGCTAGACAGCCGAGTCCCCACACATACAACACATGCTATAACGATAAGCATCCTATTACAAAAAAGGTTTATCGTCTACCTTAACTGGTGTAACAGTGAATACACAAAGGCTACGAGCAAATCTCACCATCGTCGTCATAGTCGTCGTTATCGCCTTCGTCGACGATGTGACCTCGCTGAAAGCGGTGACCACAATGACCAGTCCTGCCTTCCCATGCACAATAGAACCACCTCTCTTCTGTTCCTTCATCAAGGCAATACACACCTCCGCGCGCACTCTCTCCCCATCGGCACCTCCGCCGGCCACACTTCCTCCCTCACCTCCGCCTGACCCCATCACCCATGATCATACGTCCTCGCGTGCTCGCCACCGTGTGATGACCCCCGAGCAGTCACCCTTTCAAACCCTCGTGCTCAGAGAATATCATAGGCATCCACCAATACTAGGAGAAGGGTCGTGGGTCAAGTATGCCCTATGACAACATATAAGCATAGGTGGCTGTAACTTCCGAACTGTTCGAGTTGTAGTTGCCAAATTCATAATATAGATGTCAACCACGACTAGGAGAAGGGGCGCAGGGTCAAGTCTGCCCTATGTCAACTTACAAGCATAGGTGGATGTAGTTTCCGAACCGTATAACATAGGCACCAACTGTCGGTGTGTGGGGGTTACCCTGGCAGCACTTCCTACTATTCAGCCTACTAACTGCCATCATGGACACCCACCACCACCAGCGACCGTCATTGTACAAATGGCTATCGTCGGCACACTGCCAACCCCACCACCAGTCCCACAATTTGTTAGACAGTGCGACTTCCATAGTTGTCAAATTCATAGCCTAACTATATTGATAAGGAAACAATACGACCACCAGCTCACCGTCATGTGTTCAAATGGATGCCGTTGGCGTACTTGTCACCAGCCGCCATGTTGCCAGGCAGTGTGTCTTCCGAGATGGTGGACCGAATTGACAGAGCAGGAAGTTTTGGTCGTTCGAACTGTTTAGTTGTCAATTTCATAGCCCAACCTTATTGGTAAGGAAACAACACGACCACCAGCTCAAAAGAAAGCATTATAAATGTAACTGTTTAAACTGGTAGACATACACATGCACGCACGCATGCACAACCACATGCATGCCTGCACGCACTAGTTGTCACCCCACACACACAACACATGCTAGAACGACAAGCTTCCTATTACTATACGAATTATCCCCTAACTTAACTGGTGTAGCAGTGAATACTTGTAAGCCACGAAATCGTACTTACTTCCATGCTGCCCCCCCCCCCCCTTCAAACAGAACCATCAATGTGTGTACGTACTTCCGGACAGATGGTTAGTACCACCCCACCACGGAGGACTGACCTTGCACTTGTGAGTCGTGTACCCCGAGATTTTGTTGTATGTAATGCGATGTCACTCACAATTAATGCATACAGTCATCGCTAGACAGCAGAGTCCCCGCATATTCAACATCAAGACATGCTGTAACGATAAGCTTATTATTATTACGAAATTAATTAATATTTACCTTACATGGGGTAGCAGTGAATACCCATAGGCCACGAGCGCATCTCGTCGTCGACGTGACCCCGCTGTAAGCGGAGACCGAAATTATGGTCCCGCCTCTCCGTACAAGGTAGATACCGAACAAGTGCAGCATCCCCACCACCAGTAGAGAGTGGTAATACAAGACGTCATAAAAGTTACCATCGAATGTACGTTCATTGAAGATGGGAGCAAGGACCCCACTGCTAAAATGTCAACACGAAGAGAGTAACCGCCATTGTCTATAGCATTGGTCATAAATATAGACAGTCACCGACCTGCACTCGCATACGAAGCTCATCACACACAATTAGAGATAGTCATATGTATTTCTCTGTGTGTGTTCTCCAGTAGACCACTAGAGTGTACGAAAGGAAAAATACCTACCAACCCGCACATGCATATTGCACAAGTGACGACTAGGCAGTGCCATACAACGTATGTCAGTTGACAAAACCTATGTAAATCCACCACTAATACAAATTGCCGGTTGGCCGAGCGGCTTAGAGCACCTGAATTAAGCACTTGTTCCAGTAAAAGGGTGCGTGGATTCTGATCCCTGCACCTGACAATTTTTTTTCTGTGCCCTAATTGAATAAATAAATTATCGCAGGTTCGATTCCCTTTGAGAGTGCATGCTGGGCGACTTCAGACAATCTTTCGTCGTCGGTCCCACTGACCATGTAGCGCCCATGACAGACGTACCATACAGTTACAGACAGCCATACACTGCCCGAACCATTAATGCATGTACCAACCCTTTGTAATTACAAGCAGCCATACTCTGCCCGAACCTTCAGTGCCAAGCCTTTGAAATTACAAGCAGTCGACACTTCCCGAACCTTTAATGTATGCACTTAGGCAGTTTCTGTCCAGCATTACGTGTTCAACCGTTCCACTATGATAACCACGATGTTATGTTTACCTAGTTTCCTACAGACAGCTGCTTGCACTCCCCAGTTTGCCGCTAGAATGCATGAAAGGAAAAAAACAATACAACATGATACACAATTAAAACACATATGCATGTTCATTCAAAATACTTGCAGCCAGAGGTTCGAAAAATGTGTAGGGCAGCAGCTACACACAGCAATAGGGACATTGCCTAGCCAGTAGGAATTAAGAAAAAATGCATTGTTACTGTATTTATTTACATGCATAACCAAATCACACACATGTATACATACATCTATTATGTCATTTAATAAAGCCTCTTGCTCTGATTTCATCAATAATTGCATATATCTCTCCGATGACAAAAATATGTTCAACCCCCTGCGAGGAAACCAACAACCGAAGTTTATCAACTAGGTCATTGGGTTCTTCAGAATCATGTGTACACCTTTCGCTTGGCAAATGTCATCTTTTCATCGTCATCAGTAGAATATACATCATCACCAGCAACATTATTACACTTTTGCTTTCCACGACGAACGATTGTCCGCAGGCGCTCAGCATACACTCTCAACGGGAATCGAACCTGCGATTATTTATTCAATTAGGGTACAGAAAAAAAGTGTCAGGTGCATGGATCAGAACCCACGCCCCCTTTTACTTGAACAAGTGCTTAATTCAGGTGCTTTAAGCCGCTCGGCCAACTGGCAATTCGTATTAGTGGTGGATTTACATAGCTTTTGTCGAATGACATACGTTGTATGGCACTGCCTAGTCGTCACTTGTGCAATATGAATGTGCGGGTTGGTAGGTATTTTTCCTTTCGTACACTCTAGTGGTCTACTGGAGAACACACACAGAGAAATACATATGACTATCTCTAATTGTGTGTGATGAGCTTCGTATGCGAGTGCAGGTCGGTGACTGTCTGTATTTACGACCACTGCTATAGACAATGGCGGTTACTCTCTTCGTGTTGACATTTTAGCAGTGGGGTCCTTGCTCCCATCTTCAATGAACGTACATTCGGTGGTAACTTTTATGACGTCTTGTATTACCCTCTCTACTGGTGGTGGGGATGCAATACTTGTTCGGTATCTACGTGCACGGAGAGGTGGGACCATAATTGTGGTCTCCACTTACAGTGGGGTCACGTCGATGACGAGATGCGCTCGCGTTCTATGGGTATTCACTGCTACCCCATGTAAGGTAAAAATATACCTCTCCTCTGCATGGTAGTAGCAGTTCGTGGGTTGTGTGTGTGAGCGTGCGTGTGTGTGTGGGATGGGCTTCGCGAGTGCAGTTCGGGGACTGACTGTAATTATTAACACTGTTGTAGACATCATGTCGGCTTTTATGTCGTCTTGTATTACCACTCTCTACGAGGTTGGTACAGGGCACATGCATTGTTTCCTTTCAATAGTATACCGCTATGTACGTTGACAAGGGGAGGTGGTGGTGGAGATGTAGTACTTGTTCGGTATCTACCGTGCACGGAAAGGTGGGACTGGTCATTGCGGTCTCCGCCTCCAGTGAGGTCACATCGTCGACGGGATGTTCTCACGGCCTACGAGTATTCATTGCTACCCCAGGTAAGGTAAGGAATAATTCGTTTCGTAAAAATAACAAACTTATCGTTCTAGCATGTGTTGTATGTGTGGGGTGATAACTCGTGCGTGCAGGCAGGCGTGCATGTGTGTGTGCGTGCGCACATGCACGAGGTGTATTACAGTTTAAACAGTTACATTTATAATGCATTCCTTTGCGCTGGTTGTTGTATCGTTTCCTTACCAATATGGCTGGGCTATGAATTTGACAACTAAGTGGTTCGAACGACCAGAACTTCCTACTCTGTCAATTCGGTCCACCATCTTGGAAGACATACTGTCTAGCAAAATGGTGGCTGGTGACAAGTGCGCCGACGGCATACATTTGCACTCATGACGGTGAGCTGGTTGTCGTATTGTTTCCTTACCAATATGGTTGGGCTATGAATTTGACAACTATGAAAGTCGCACTATCAAATTGTGGGGCTGGTGGGGGGGGTGGGCAGTGTGCCAGCGATGGCCATTTATACAATGACGGTCGCTGGTAATGGTGGTGTCCATGATGGTAGCCAGTAGGCCGACGAGTAGGATTGCTGTCAAGGTGACCGCCCACTAACGTACAATTAATGCCTATGTTATACGGTTCGGAAATTACATCCACCTATGCTTGTAAGTTGACATAGGGCAGACTTGACCCTGCGCCGCTTTTTCTAGTTGTGGTTGATGTCTATGTTATGGATTTGGCAACTATAACTCAAACAGTTCGGAAATTACAGCTAAATATGCTTATATGTTGTCATAGGGCATACTTGACCAACGACCCTCCTCCTAGTCATGGTGGATACCTATTTTATGTCCTGAGCGCGAGAGTCCGAAAGGGTATCTGCTCGGGGGTCGTCAAGCGGTGACATAGCTGGGGCTTGGCCAGGTGGTGGCGAGCGCACGAGGACATATGACCAGTGGTGATGGGGTCAGGTGAAAGGGGGAGGAAGTGTGGCAGGCGGAGGTGCCGATGGGGAGAGAGTGCGCGCGAATTGTGTGTGTGGCCTTGCCGAGGGAACAGAAAATAGGGGTTCTATTGTGCATGGAAAGGCAGGACCGTTCATTGTGGTCTCTGCTTCCTGCGGTGTCACATAGTCGACAAACACGACGACGACAACGATTCCGGCGGCGGTGAGATGCGCTCGTGGCCTTCGTATATTCACTGTTACACCAGTTAAGGTAGACGATGATTTTTTTCCGTAATAGGATGCTTATCGTTATAGCATGTGGTGTTGTATGTGCGGAGACTCAGCTGTCTTGCGATGACTGTATATTCATTGCGAGTGGCATCTCAATACATACGTACATATTGACAGCTTGGTACACGGCTCACGAGTGCAAGGTTTGTGGTACTGACCGACTGTCTGGAAGTAAGTACATTGTTACAAGAGCTCTCGGGGGGTCGGCGCACAGCGAGTCGCTGGCCGGGCGGTTGCGAGTGCTCGAGTATGTATGGGCAGGGGTGATGTATAGGCAGGTGGTGGTGGTGGGAAGACAAGGGATTGAGAGAGAGAGAGAGCTCGAGGACGAGTGGAAGGTCGCTGGTCGAAATGCTTAAGGGGTAGCGCGCGAGGAAGTGTGTGTGTGTGTGTGTGTGCGGCCAGGTGGTGGCACAGAGGGGATAAGAGAGAGACAGAGGTGAGTAGGAACAGGGAGACATGTAGGCAACATATGTCTGTACATCCCTTCTTGTCGTCAGGGGGATATGTATGTATTATGATTTTTTTGTAGATGTTGCTCAAATGTGTTGTAACTTACAGCCATCTGTCATAGTAATAGTTGATGTATATGTTATGAATTTGGCAACTATAACTCAAACAGTATGGAAATTATGCCCAACTATGCTTATATGTTGGCATGAGGCATACTTGTCCCTGCGACCCGTCTCTTAGTTGTGGCGGATGTCTATGTTATGAATTTTCCAACTATAACTGAAATGGTTAGGAAATTACACCCAACTATGTTTGTACACTGACATACGGCATACTTGAAACCACGACCTTTTTCCTAGTCGAGGATGATCTCTGTGATATGAATTTGATGACTATAACTTAAACGGTTCGGAAATTACACCCACCTATAATTATATGCTGACATATGGTATACTTGACCACACGACCCTTCTCCTAGTCGAGAATGATGTCTATGTTATGAATTTGACGACTATAATTTAAACAGTTCGGAAGTTACAGCCACCTATGCTTATAAGTTGACATGTGGCATATTTGACCCCGTGACCCTTCTCCTAGTTGGGGCGGATGCCTATGATATGAATTTGACAACTGTAACTTAAAAAGATAGGAAATTATAGCCCACTATTATTATAAGTTGTTATCGGCATACTTGACCCCACGGCCCTTCTTGTAGTCGTGGTTGATGTCTATGGTAATGAATTTGACAACTATAACTTAAACGGTTCGGAAATTACAGCCAACTATGCTTATAAGTTAGCATGGGCCATATTTGACCCCACGGACGGCAGTGTTACACCTGATCCGATCGTTCGCGATGTCTGATGCCCCACCGCCGCTGCCGGCGAGGCGCTGGCCGCCAAAATAGACGCCATCCTCAGCTGGTCGACAATTGTCCGCCATATTGTTAGTCAGTGGGGCACGTGTACCAAGATGGCGGTCGTGAGTGCTGTCGTGGAATATCTCCTCTACCTCCACAAGGATTCAAACGCCACAATGTGGGATCGGTCCTGGATTATCCACATTAGGACACAATAGATGGCGGCCGGCACTGGCTACCAACATGGCCGCCGACGGAGGATGGGAAATTAGGGAAATTTTGAGGAAAAAACTGTAAAGGTGGCGTTGTTGTACGCGAAACCGACCGTTTGGGACTTGTAAAGAGGTATAAAGGAACATTCGGCGATAACCAGCCCTCAGCCTGCAGCCCGAATTTATACTAATTGCAATCCTCCAGTCCCGAGCCAGCAGCCACGAGCGTCAGAATGCCCTTTTTCATACTACTTACAACCAACATCACATTGTGATGATTTACTATTTACGCTTGATAATCGGTACGTGGCCACTCAAATGTATTTTTCATGTCGAAAGATTAATATCTCTATCAGTTCGTCCATTAGTAAGCAATGGACGGATAGAGTTAGCGGAAGCCAACCACATCATGTTAAATCATTCTAAAATTGAGCAACGATTACGATTCACAGAGAGCATTTTTGTGGCACGTGTACACCAGTATAGCATTTCAATCCATTAGGAGATAAAATCTTTAATCCAGTCGAACGCGAACGTGTGAGGAACACGCAATATTCTTTTGACGTAAAGTAGCTCAGTTTTCAGTTCTTTGTTGTAGACATCGGATGAGATTTTCACAGTATATGCAAATAAGCTCTGAAGTTGAATCCGGAATTTTGTTAAGATTGTGCCTGATTTAGAAGGGAGCTCAGGTAACTTATTTTAGCCTACTTTTTGGTTTGTGTCTTTGTGTCTTTCCCTTTTTACTATTCAACCCTTCCACTGTAAATTACTAAACTCGACACATTTTAATTACCAAGAAAGGAAATCAAACTTTTAAAGACTCCGAGTGAAACGAATGGTTATTTTCAAACACGTGCTCTAGTAAAATTTCAAAATATGTAATAAGTATATCAGAAGCCAGCGAAAATATTTAAATCAGAATTTGGTTTCAGGCGTTAAGAAATGAAAAAATGTTTTAGCCATCATTGGTAACCTCTTGAATTCCTCCATTTTTGGAAAATAGTGCCACCGGAGTAACTGTTTTTGCTGTGTGCCTCAAGATTCACGATGACGTGAATGAAAAATTACGTGACAAAATTCCGTCCTACGAAATTTTACATGTACAATCTGGCAAACTCGATAGATAAACATCTACGTTTGTGTCTTTCGGCCACATATTCGAGAAAGTTTAAAGATGTGCTTTAGTCAATTACGTGAGCGTTCCAAATGAAGTTTATTTCTTATGCTGTTTTATAGATTAAATTTAAAATTAAATTATTTAAATGATTAGTAAGGTGTTTATAACGTCATTAATATATTTATTTCATTCGTTGCAGACTGAGCTGTAATACCAAGTTAGACACCGACCACAAGATGTAAAGAGATTCGGCGCGTTTTGTTGTAGCACATTACCGGATTGTGCAAATAAAATTCCGAAGAATAGTATTTAGTCAGTAAAGAACGAAGCTTGAAAAATTCCCGACGAGAAACTTTAGAAATAGGAATAATAAAGTCCTACCGAAAATAAACCGGTGTGCGACGCTAATCTATGTATCTATCAAGGCGAGGCTTGATACTTTCTTGAGGGGAAAAGAAGGAAAATATTTTACAATACATCGATACAGGTCTGATAAAATAACGTCACACTTTTTCACCTGGACATCTGTATATTTTTTACGACATACATGCTCTCATTAAAGGTTATATAGACCATCATACAAAACCAAATTAAAAACACTGTCAGTGTATATACATTATCCACAATTTCCCTAAAGAATTTGTACTTCATGAGTTAAGGGATTTTAATAACATTAATATTCAATGATCTGAAAAGTCCAATAGGAATGAGTAAATAGATGTCTCAATTTTAAACTAAAGTAAATGAATATGTCGTATTTTATTGAGTAGTAATTTTATGATGATATAAAATTAAGAGACAAGAATATGCATCAGTTGCTATCAAGTATTGGGGGAAATACATCCTTTTTCCCGACTACATTACGTGCCTTTTAACATTATTTCATTTAGTCATGGTAAATTACGGCAAGGAGAACTAACTGTTCGGGCCTCCTGACGGACTAAATTATAAGTCGCTTCTTTTTCACTTCATAAGGTCCCCGATCAGATTCCGGGCTATGGTGACTGGCGAATATTAGGTGTGCAACTTATCACATGAGAGTTATAGAATTTCCGCTATCTTCATCACTGCCCTCCCTATCTCCATTCCCTTGCCGTTGCGGGTATTTCAAAACACATTTCATGCATTTTTCGTAAAATACATATTCGTAAGAGTTCACGAAGTGTTATATGTCTAACTACAAATAATTAATGGAATATTAAAAATCTGCCTTGGAGAGATTAGTGAGATTTCGTCACGCATTATAAGACGAGTTTTATTTTTGTAGTTCCATTAGTATTTTCATAAAAGGGGAAAACAGTTTTATATTTCAACCGCTCAGATACAACATAAGTAGTAGGTTATAGATATTGCACATCTCTGACAGGGTAGAATACCCTAACGTTCAGCATGTTTTTCAAAAGGTTGTCCTGCTATTTTTATCTTCCATGTTCGTTTACCTTAAATGTAGGGTGACGCCCAAACCTTCAATAATTTTTCAGTAATTTAAAATTCTACAGTAGTATACTAAAAGTCTGAAAGATTTATTATCAATAGCTGGTTAAACTGTGTTCATAAGTAATAGGATTTGGTAAGTAATGACAGGTTTTTGTGTTTTTTAAATTGCAGAAATGGAAGTTTATGGCTGGATACGTTTCAATCTGCTGATAGTTCTATCAAGTACTTATATCTCGCCGCTACTCTTAGAGACGTCCTATCGCCAAGAAGAGATGGTGAGAATGGCAGGAAGTATATACGATAGATACTTCAAAGGTATGCTCTATACCCTCGTAGTCAATACTGAGGAAACAACGCAGTCCGAAGTAATCAGTCTAGTTCTCCATCATGTGCACCACTCTGCTTCGGAACCAGTTATCACCCTCAGTAAAAACTCGAATGTTACTGGCCTAAACCAGTGTGTAAAGGAAGAAGAGGAAGATGATGCGGAAGTAGCTGCAAGGTGTAAAAAACAAGCTATTGCAGACTGTTTAGAGAACAGTGTTGGGTTTGTCGTATTCACCGATACTGTCAGTCGCCAGTGTGTGGTACCTTCTCATTGGAGTACGTATCTTTTTTGGAACCCGAGGGCAAGATTTCTGGTAGTTATAACAAGTTTTTCTCAACATGAAAGTTCTGAGCTCTACGATATGATGATAGACTGCTGGCATAATTTAAGAATGTTTAACATGGTTACAGTTATGTGGGCAGACAACGCAAAAATGTCCATCAACGATAAAAGTAAGAATGAACAATCAGTTTTCGTTTGGTCAGTGAATCCTTTTAAACAAAATTATAAGATTCCAAGTAAGTTTACAGAGATCTCCGGACTGTTTCCAAATAAACTTTTAAATATTTATGAGAAAATAATAAGTGGTGCATATATGAAAGAATACGAATATCAAGTTTTTAAACGAGGCACTAACGGATTAGTCATGGAAGGGCCAGATGGAGCTGTGCCAAACACATTTGCAAAAAAAATCAATGGTAACTTGCAGTATTACGGTGTAAATGATTCTGAAATAGATCACTATGAAATGCTTTTACACCATACAGTGAAAACCACAGTAAATTTGCGTGACACTATCTATCCATTCGATACTAGTTGTATAACAGGAGTTGTTCCAAAAGCACTCCAACTTCCTCGATATATGAACATACTTCTGCCCTTCACTGATGAAACGTGGGAAGCTTTCCTCGGTACTGCAATAGCTATAGGTTTACTGTGGAAGATAATGTTTTTATATGATGTGAGCGAACACCAACACTCCTTGCACCCATCTGTTCTGGTGGAAACGATGCGTCTAGTAATCACTACTTCCGTATCGTGGTCTCCACAATACTTTTGTCAGAGAATGTTTGTTTTATCGATTTTAGTGTACGGCTTGGTCGTCAATAGTTCATATCAAGGAGCACTTACAAGTTTTCTGACTGTGGCCAATTACTATCCAGACATAAATACTTTACAAGACATTATGAATTCCGGTTTGAAAGTGTCAACATACCAATCTAAGTCAAAAAGCACCTCCACATCCGATTTCTTTGCAGATGACGATCCATTCATCGAGTGGTTCATTAAGAACTTTGAAGTGATACCCACTGAAGAAGAAGCGTACACGAAAATTGCGGAAGAGAGGAGCGTCAGTAGATTCACAGATCGTGAAACAGGAGCGTACTTCATGAATAACCCTAAGTATTACAAAGACGGTTTGCCAAGGCTTCACATCATGCAGGAATGTGTGTTTGTGCTACTGAAAACGTTCTACCTCGGCAAGGATTCTCCTTACCTATCCCGGTTCAGCATTATCACAAACATATTATTTGAAGGCGGCCTTGTGCAGAAATGGTCCGCTGACTTTGTGAGGAATGCGCAAATATTGGAAAGCACGCTCTCGAGAGGCGGTGGGCCAAAACAAATCACACTGGAACACCTACAGGCACCATTCTTTCTTCTCGGCTTTGGAATTGTCTTCAGCTTGTGTGTATTTCTGATAGAATGTACTGTTCGCAATCATTTTTTCAAAATACTTCCACGTAGTGATTTAGGAAAAACTAATAACATTTACAACATACGGTTGTTTCAACGAAAAGGACTTCAATGTCGGCAAGTTCCTATTTTTCGTTAAGGAAATTTATTACCTTTAAAAATGTATCAGATTTATCAGCACACGTTTTCATTCCTTGATCCATTCATTGTATACTCTTTTTTACCTACCCACTATTACAATACTGATAAAGAGTATAAAAGTGTTAACACTTGTGTAGAAATTTAACTAAAAAAACATTGTATATGAAATAAATAAAATCTAATATGCTTTTTATATTTAAAGGTATTCTTGTTCTTCAATAACAAAATTTCGTGGAAGGCTTTCCTGTATCGAAAAATATGATGTACAACATGTTTATAAAATATGGAAAGAAACTTCGGCAGGTTATTCTTTGAAGTAGAGGAATAATTACGTTTATACAATCAGTGGTCCACCTAAGCGTGGACAATAAACGATATTATAAATGGAAGTTAAAAAAAAACTTTATGTGGGACAATATGACATTTTGCAGTATAAAATGAGATTTTGTACAGTGACATGTTTAAATTGTAATTATTATGAAAGCAAAAAATATAGAATATGTTACTCACGTCCATCATACAGATATACGAGATTTCCATCATATTTCATGCAATAAAATATGTCGGTCTACATATTATTAAAATATTTGATGACAAATACTGAATCAGGGATTCATGGAACACGTCAAAGTGTCTCTCTGTGCAACTGCCTAACGTGCATTTTATTCTAGATAATTTCATTTATGTAGGCAATACCGAATTGTGAGAGTCAACATTTCGGTACATTTCACTTTATATCAGAACCTTTCAATCGATTGAAATTTATCGCATTACGATTCGTTACATTTCACTATATTTCATCATATTATAATCCGTAATAGTTCATTACATTTCACTTCATTTCATTGCATTACATTACACTTCACGGCAGTTTATTACATTAACAATTCGTTATATTCTACTTCACATAATATAACTTTCATTACATTACAGTTTCGGCTCTCGAGACTTCGATGAACAGAGCCACCCAAATCTCTCCACTCCACATAACAGTTCATTACACATCATTAGAGCACATTACTATTCACTACATTCCACTAAAATTCATTATATTACAGTTTCTACTACATAACATCCCAGTATATTATGTTAGAATGTAACTACAATTTGTTCCTTGTTTTGCAAGGAACAAATGTTCCTTGTAAAACGTCCAAATGACGATACCTAATATCTGTACAGTAATTGAGGTGGGATATCAAGAATGGTGCATTCTGTCATGAACAATGCACAGAGATTGGTTTGTCCAGGATCCACTATGCGCACATCCTTCTCGACAGCATTACAGATGTGTGAGACAGAATTACATGTGGGTGTCCTCAGAGGCCAGACAAGCAACCTCAAGACCATGGAGTGTTCACCCAACCCCTCGCTCACAATTCTGGAGCATTGGGCAGGTGCATTTTCCTGTTGCACATACAGGTCTCCTTCAGGATTATGTAGGGGTATATATGGGTGCACATGATCTGCCTGCAGATTCATGTATCGTTCGCCAGTAAGGAACGATGTTAAGTTTACCAAGGACCCATTTCATCCCATCATTTCTGCTGACAAGATGGAGCCATCAATGTATGTGATTGGCAGTTAAGTTGTACCCTGCCATTGACATGTGTCAATGTGTACCTTGACTCGCCCATCTAGACGACCTTTTTCAGTAGTCTGTAACTGTGGCGATAGGATTATCGCCACTGTAATTTTGCCATTTTGGTATATTTATGCAGAGGATGGAAGTGTTGTTAGTTATTTTAATACCATAGTTTTAGTATATTTTAGGGGCTGGCCTCATATCTTGTAAATATGTATTGTGTAGGTTTAGTTTATTTTGCGTTCTCACTACAACTTACTAAATAGTCAAGTGTTGATTAATATTTAATCGCTTTAAATTTTACTTTGGTCGTTGTATAAATGTTGTGAAGAAATACCGCTGCATGACGCTAATGGCGAGTTGTGACGTCACCTGATCCGGGTTTCGTTTGTTACGCAGGTCAGGCGCCGGGGAGTGTGTAGGAGTGGGCCGGCGAAGGCGGTTCAAGACGGACGTTTGTTGCCGCTCGGGTGTGGTTGTAGTAAG
This sequence comes from Dryococelus australis, assembly GCA_029891345.1. Lineage (NCBI taxonomy): Eukaryota > Metazoa > Arthropoda > Insecta > Phasmatodea > Phasmatidae > Dryococelus > Dryococelus australis. The sequence goes on from CM056996.1 coordinate 63,428,155, forward strand.
CGGCAGGTTAATCATGCCCGGGAGTGGCAATGTGTCGAGTACGTGAGCCCGCGAATAAGTTTTGCTAAAAGCCGTTATGCTGTGAACTGACTGCGTCGATGAAGAATATTTTGTTGGTTGAGTATCCGATTCCCATGGCGGAGCGGCCCCTTAACGCGACGCAATAGTCAGCGATGCATACGGCCACTGTAGGCGGCGCGTGGTCGCACTCGCAGGCGAAGCGAGGACTTGTCTTTCGCAAGGGATTGTACGTGAGCAGCGAGAAACGAAACTTTTCACAATACGTGGTTTCAAACTTTTATTGCGAGTAATTATTATTATTGCGTTAAGTTTGCAAATTGTCCGAGCTAAACATTGCGCTACAAAGAAGGTCGGGAAAATGTAACGCGTGAGTTGTAACTGAGCGATTTAAGGCCAATATAACGTTAATTTTAAAGCAAACACGCCCCACTGCTGATCTTAACGCTTACCTGTATTGTACGCGCTAGCGTGACGGTACTTTGAAAATTGCTGGGATGACGAGGCGGTTAACATACTAGACTCACGCATAAATTTTCGATACGTGAAAGTGAATGAAGATTTTGGTGCTTCACGAATGCGTCAGTGTGCCTCGTTGGAAATCCTGCGTCCGGCCGAGGCAGCAGCTAGCAGCAAGGCGGTGTCCTGAGTTGGTTCCGGGCGCATTCTACAGATCACTGCTGCGCAAGGGGCACGCGTGCCGTGTCGGTGCAGTTCCTGGATATCACCGAGGCGCGCGGGTGTTCGTCGCTACGCTTCTGAGGCCTGTAGAACGGCCGCTGCCCAAGTATTTATTGTACGCCACGGCTTGCGCCGTGCTCGACTTAAGGAATGCGAAGTACTGTACGTGAGATCCTGGGTTTTTGCAAAGAGAATCACCTCGTTTATTTTTACCACCTGGCGGTATTTCCGACTGAAACTATGTACAGCCCTTTTTATTGAATGTTAATATTTCCCTAGTGTGTTGTACGGGTTGTTACGTGTGTAACGTAAATGAAAAAAGCCAATGGGCTTGTTGGTTTGTCTCATCATTTTAGTAAGCTTTGTTTTATAAAGTTTGTTAGTGTAGCATCATGTAGCGAAGTATATTTTTGCATTTTGCGTGCCAGCAAATAAATTGAATGAGTGAACTAATCGCAAATTAAATGATGCGTGAAAATTACCAGGTGTTGGCGAACATTATTTTTGATGCCAGAAACTTACCTAGCTTAAAAGCTCTGCTAATGTTTACTGGATTAGGTTGCTAACATTTGTGTGGAAATTAACGAACTAACAGTGGGTACAGTCAATGGGGATTTTGAGATGAGTGCGCTTTTTTTCCCCGGTGGGATTGGTAGGCTATGAATAAAATTGCGAGGGATGAGGCAATCTTGACATTCCTGACACCCCCCTCTGGGGGTAGAGGGCGTCTCATAATATGTTAGACGCAACTCACACTTTTCGCCCTAATAGTTTATGTCGTACCATCATAAGCAACTTTACAACAAGTGATCAAAATGGCGGACACCAACCTCATTGCAACAATTAATTCGGTGTGGATTGGCATACCCTTTCGAAAACACCCGATGTATCTTGAACCTTGTCATTGGCACTCTTAACACCGGCTGGCAGTTCTTCCTCCAGCTCAATGGGTGTGTCGTACACCAGATCCTTGATGAACCCACACAGGAAAAATTCTAGCGTATATAGGTCAGGAGAACATACTGACCATGCAACAGGCCCACCTCTTCCAATCAACCATGCTGGAAATTCTATGTTGGAAATAGTTGTGCCCAGTCATTAATTGCGGCATTTAGTATGGTCCAATGAGATGATCGCCCACAATGCCCTACCAGATGTTCAAAAAAAGTCGCTGCCGGTTGGCTGTGATGGCGGTTGCATGAGGATTGGTGTCGTCCCGCGTGTGACTGTTCCTGCTGTTAAAATAACCATCTCTCGTGAATGTCGCTGCATCGTTAAACAATACAACGAAAGTAAAATCAGGAACTACTGCGTACTGTTGCAGAAACCACTGCGAAAAATCACATGGAGGAACGAAATCTGCTGGTACCAATGCCTGCATATTTCGCACGTTGTAGGCACGTAACAGATTCTCATGCATAACACGCCACACAGGGGAATGGGAAGCACCCATTATGTGCACGATTGCGCAGGTGCTTCTTGGCGGGTTTTCCCTCGCAATATGTAGTATCTCCACATTTGGTGTAGGGACATACCTCGGGTGACCCGACTCACCTCGTGCCTAATAAGTGCCTGTTCCTTGCAGTCCCTGAGTGACAGCTGTGAAGGTCTCGTGATGAGGTTGCCAGTGCGCTGGAGACCTCATGTGGTACACTCGTATAAAGACTGTTCACGATAAAGTGAGCACTTTTGAAATCAATCTTAGAAAAAAGTAACTGCATATCTTTCAACAGGCGCCCTGAGTGACATGCGCCCAATAAATTTGGTAACAATGAATTGGAAGTAGTTCCGTACCTTAATGTCGAATAAAAAGTGTTAGATAACCATTTCTGATAACTTAAACTATTACTTTTTTTCTTTATTTAATGCATCGAAGTGTAAACATGAGCAAATTTGTTAGATATTTACTTTTGTAATAATTTCACAATTTCACTTGACCGACGCATGAATAAAGTGATGAGGACGATGGCGATTTTAATTTTACATAAGGCGGAAGAATACACAACGTGCATACAGACAGACCTTAAACAGGACTTTCAAAAGTGATCATTCTACCGTGAATAGCCTATAGCAGCTCGTGCATTACCGTTAACTTAGCCGTAAAGCATAACCACGTCTGTAATTTCTGAGTTCGTATACTTCGCCATGTCGACTTTTATTAGAATTAGGATTACTAAACGTCCTCTTTTACAGGGGCATATCCTCTTTTTGAGACCTTGTAAACTGTCCGGCCGGGTTTTACAAAAATGTCGAAATGTCCTCTTTCCCAATAAAAGTTAAATACAGCAAAGTTTTAATATTTTGTGGGTTTTTCATATGTCGTTGAACATTCAGTAACGATGCCAACGAACTCCCTGAAAAACTGCAAAATTTTTCGAGAATATTACATATATATTTTGTCTTTATCAACACTCATATATGTTCCCTTACTGGTTATTTACATGTTTAAGTTGATAGCGTAATCTATTCAAAATTTAAAGATATTTTTTTAGGAAACAAAAATCTGTTATAACAAGTAAAATCATCAAAGAAAAATTATCGAAATGCATCTGAACCTGATACGTGTGAGAGTGATCAATTGTCGATTTAAAAAATGGTTGCCAATGCTTATATACAACTATGTTATGTGTGAATACTTTTATATAATTTGTTGGCGAAATATTTTGTAGTGCCTACAAACTAAACAGAAATGAGTTTGATATTTAGAGAGAATATGGTAAGCACTTTACCTGGTTGGAAATATAAATAATTTATATTACTTAGAGGTTATACGGAACCTATTTTTGGTTACAATTTTGCAACATTGTAATCTATTTTTAACTGACCTGTTACGTAGTATACTGATTTTGTATAGTTTCATTTTTAAATTATGTGTCCGCTTTCTTTGTGTCATTTTCTCGCATGTGTCAGTTACTTGAACATGTCGTCTTTCTTAATTCCACATATTTGGTAATCCTAAGTCGAATGCATGCAAAGTGCAGTGAAGTGTGGGTTTTTATTCTACAGACCTCTCTTCTGTTAGGAAAGGGAACCACAATACTGATAATGTAAGTGGAGGACAACAATGATGCACACCAATATTACGCACAATTTAGAAACTCCATTATACTAAATAAGTAACGATTAAGTTCAGCCGCAAACCACCTGTACGTAATGTCCACACAACATTATGCCGCACCGCAGTGCGTAGAAAGCAAATACCGGTTGCCTACCTGGCAGGCAGTAACACTACTCTGTAAAATGAAACATGTAATTTTTATTCGAAAAGGGTGAAAGTTACATAATTTTTGCAAAAGACAATTATGTAGCTAATTTTGCCTGTTCGTCATGATATCTAGTCAAATATAGTGAATTTTTCCTGTAACATACATTTTTGCAAATATAAGGGTGGAAATCACCTGCTTTCAACATGATAGGGGTGGGTTACATGTACATGCGACATTCATTTTATTAATGATTATGGCTTAAATAATTATTAACCATTGCTTTGTTTCCGTCCCACAAGCAGGTTCTTAAATATGACAATAAATGATAATTTTTCGAAAACTTTGGAAACATATTTGACCTCTACCACTGGTTGCCTATCTTAATCTTTCTATTTCCACCTCTATGGATGTCGATATGTTTCAGATGCACGCTGTATACATAGCATAAATATAGGATGAATGTTTTGGAGAATTGATGTACTTCATAGGCTGGGATGCTGTATTGATTCTCTACTTACTGTGCTACGGGTAGGCAGTACAGAGTTGGTGGGTTCAACATGGCAAGATTTGTTCCCGGCAATCAGTTGCCCAGTAGTCTGTTGTCAACCGACTGTCGCAACCGCTTGTAGTGAAAATGCATTACGTCGTATGTCAAGGAAAATTTTTCATACTTTTGGGTCTAATTGAGGTAACAGGGAGGAGTGGCATCCGGCCAGGTATTATCGTCGTAGCAAAGGAATTTTGTATCTTCTGATTATGATAGTTTGCCAGTTAGAATTATAAATTTAGTCAATAGTGCCATTCGCCATGAGGGGGAGGCGTGATGCTGTGATGGGTGTTTTCAAGCAGATCACACGGGTACTTGCAAATGTACCAAAAAATTCTAGAGTATAATAATCGAATTTTCTCTACCAAAAGTACTGGAGGAACAGCTAATAAAACAAGAGAAAATCTCAACTGGCCCCAAGAGACGGCTGTCTCTGAATTACTGCAGAGAAATAGGAATGCCTTTTAATATGAACCAAATGATCTTGGAAAGACGAGTGTGACTTGCCACGACATTGATACAGGAGATGCCAGGACCATAAAGCAGCCATCAAGATGACTGTCACTAACATCGCATGAGGTACTTCAGGGAATTCTGAAGGCAATGAAGGAGTTAGATGTGATAAAACTATCAATTAGTTCGTGGTATTCTCCTATTGAACCTCTTAAGAATAAAGATGGTTGTCTGAGGCTTTGCGTAAATCATCGCCAGCTAAATAATCTGACAAAGAAAGACTCTTATCCACTACCAAAAATAGACGATACACTGAACAGCCTTGCAGGTTCGCAATCGTTTTCTACTCTGGACATGAAGAGAGGGTACTGGCAATGTAAGGTGCCCCCAAAAGAACGAGAGAAAACTGAATTTTGTATCCAAGGGAATGGAACATGTCAATTCTAAGTTATGCCGTTTGGGCCGTGCATTCTCTCTGCTACCTTCGAATGCTTGATGAAAAAATTCATTTCTTTATATTTCTGTTAGGTTTCCCTAGATGATATTGCTGTAACAGACAGGGCGTTCGAAAAGCACCTATCGGAATTAGACTCTGTATTCCAGAAAGTGGTTTCAGACAACTTTAATCTAGTTCCGCCGAAGCAGTGCCACATTTCCAAAAGACAATTAATGTTTGGGGCATCTAGTGTTAGCCAGCGGAATTGAATTGAAACGCACCCCGAGAAGACCAAAGCCATAAGAATTGGTCGAAACCAACTCACAAAAACGAAGCGTGGAGTTTTCTGGGATTATGTGCCTACTGCTATCTAAAGGAAATTCTGACATCACCTATAGTCCCGGGATTCCCGGAAAATTGAGGGCACTTTTTTTTGGATACTGATACTAGTGATGTAGGCTTTGGAACTGTGGGAGACTACTAGAATATTTCAGTAAGGCATTGCACAATCCCGAGAGAAATTACTGTCTTACACGCAGGAGCTTTTACCATGGGATAATTATTGCTCAAACGAAAATACTATAATCACTTTTATAACTGCTGTTTGATTAGCAATAATTTAGTAAGACTTAGCTGCAGTTGATTAGCGTCGTCGACTCTATATGATAGTCTGAATACAGTAGCATTTCGTTCGGTTTATGGCGAAGACAATATCCCTCTCGTTGGAAAGGGAAACTGGCTGGCTCCACTCTTCTACTATGGAATCTTCCCTACACATAAGCATACGAGCTTAATCACGTGCTTACTACAGTTCATAGCACACTAACGTACGTTCAAACAGCGGAAGACTGATTAAGCTAATTTACACACGGAGTCGTCCGCCTCAGGCCCATTTTTTTCTCTTGTACATATCGCGCACTTCCTGTTGCTCCATTCCCTGGCGTGGGATTACCTTTCTGGAATCGTTAATATGCAAAACCTACTGAAATTCTAATGGATCAGACACACTAACGTATGACTCCAAGCCTAGCCTTCATCCATCTTTTTATGAATCTCCCTTATTATGTTCAAAAACATACCTAACAACAAATATTCTTTACAACAGAAAAATGTTTTAAAATACTCGGATACGATTGGCACGTGTAGAGTCGTCCCATCCACAAGTAATCTAAATGTTGGAAAAACAGTAAGAACCAGAGAATGACATATCATTGAAAATATTAATAGCTTGCACAAAATGCCCCTCGTAGTTACAACATACAATAAATTAAAAGACAGTCTCGCAAACAAAGAGAAAAAAACAACTGAAAGAAAAACTTTTACATAAATAACGCCTTTTAGAAATGCAAGTTACTAATAGCATATGCGCTGCAATATTAATGTTGAATAAATATGTTATCCAGAAAGAGAAATAAAAAAAAATTAACGCACCTTAAAATTACAAGTGCAAGAAAACAAACCATAACCAATATTCCAGATGTCGCAATTTGTTAATAGCTGAGTGAATAGATTAAAATAAAATATACATATTTTATTTTTATTAAGACCTCCATCCCTCAAGAACTCGAATACGCCTGTCTGGCATCGCGTAAAAATACATTTGTATTATTCTTAGATGACTGGAAAGACCACAAAAGCCGGCTAGGAGTAGACACAAAATTACTGTAGGCTACTTTTATTAAGCTTTGTACAGTATACAGCGTGTAATGAGGGTGTCAGAAGTCATAGAAGGCTCAGATATATCACCTGGCGGTAGCGTCAAGATCGTGCTTAGGTCACGTATCGCTTACCACAAAACATTTCATAGAGACTCTTTGAAGGCTGATACTGCTTGTCACAGAAGTTGCTTAGTTTTGTGTCTGCTTTCATCGCCATTAAGTTTTAGCTTTTTGCCCCAGGTACCGCTTATAACAAAGTGATTTTTACTGCTAAATTAAATATTACACTTTAATTAAGCCGTTGAGATGTTGGACCCTTCCTCTTATTCGATGAAAAATTTACTGGCAGTAAGACAGAAGGTTTTCTTTTATGAAACTGTCTGCAGATTTGTTGGTTAAGGTCAATTTGCGAAGATTCATTTCAAAAGTAATTAATTGGAAACATATTGTAGTTTTTATTGTATGTACATGACATGTGGCCATTCCATGGCAAAATATGTGCTTATATATGTACTTATCTCTGTATATGTAAATGTAGTAATTTCGGAATAAGAAAATTGATACTCTTTCGTTGTGGTTGAGAGGTTAATTATTATATTTCTTGCAAATGTCTGGTTGGAAAATGAAATCTGAAGGACAAGCACAAATCAATAAGTAATACTCGCTAAACATTCCACTTACACAACTTATAAGATTATCTAGGTTTCCTTTCCTCAACTCGCTCTCGCAGGGACGTAGCCCGGGAGGGGGTTGTGTTAGGGGGTTGTAACACTCCCGCCCCCCTTTTCGCCCGAAGGCTACAAACAAATTGTATTAAAACAAATAATTGAAGTTAAATTGTGAATAAAAGGTGTGACTGCTGTAAACTATTACGCATTGTACTACACTGTGAAGTATTTTTCTTTTAGTATTTGTCATACTTAACATGTGATTCAACAGCGCTAATGACGGTGTAACCACCCCCCTTCTTCCTCCTTGCCCAATCATTACAGCGAGTGTAAGATTCTCTTTCCCCCAAGGGCCGCGGTGGCTGAGCGGATAGACTGCTCGCCTCCCACCAAGGCGAACCAGGTTCAATCCCCGGCCGCGTCACGCCCGGGTTTCCGCAAGTGGGAATCGTGCCGGACGATGCCGCTGGTCGGCGGGCTTTCTTGGGGATCTCCCGTTTCCCCTTCCCTAACGGTTCTCAAAACGTCGTTGTCAAGATGCGCCCAAATCTCTCAACAGCACAGAGTAATTTCTGGCTAAGGGCACTACGCTCTCGGTAAACTTGCCGCAGCAAGAGTGTGAGAATGAAGAGAGAAGCAAGTGTTGGCTGCGGGGGAGATGGACCACGCCCATTGCCCCGCACTCCGCCTATCCCGGCGTGGGAAAGGGGCCAGTGTGGGAACTGTCGGGACGTTGGCTCACGCAACCACCCCGGGACAGCCGCGGGGTACAGGCGTCTGCCCCCTTTTCTCGGCGGGTTGCCCCGGACAACTCCCCCGACCAACCGGTCCACGATTATGATGATGACTGCTTCGTTGTTCCCGTCTGGGGATCCCTTGCGCCGCTGGTTGTCCGCTCAGCGAGACTGGGCCAGGTGCCCCGGCTCTCCATCAACGCCAGCTTCGGGGTTTACGCCTTTCTCCCTGCTGCAGACTCCGGTTGTAGCGAACTCGGCCGTTTCTGCCACCTCTTCTATGGTCGTCCTTATTTTCATGTCAATGCGTCTTTAAAATAAGACCAACACGTCGGGTACCAGAACGGAGAACACCGATGTAAAAATATGCAGGGTGATCCATTCCGACTGTGTAACTTCATGACTAAAGTCTGTTCACGATAGTTACCACTTTTAAAATCAACCTTAGAAAAAAGTCACCGCCTCTACCTGCATATATTTCAACGTGCTCTCTGAAGAGTGACATGCCCCCGATAAAGTGGGTAACGATGGATGGGAAATAGTTCCGTATCTTAACTTCGAATAGACAGTGATGGGTAACCATATCTGATATTTTTAATTATTTATTTCGGTTTCTAATTTTTTAATGCATCGAAGTGTAAAAATCAGTGGATTTACTTTTCGAATAAGTTCACACTTTCACTTGACCAACGCATGAATAAAGGGATGAGACCCATGACAAGGTCAATGTTACACAAGGCGGAAGAATACATAACGTGCATACAAGTATATCTTAAGCAGGGCTTTCAAAAGTGCTCATTTTATCGTGAACAGCCTATAATAACACGGTTGAAATAATTGTGGTTTTAATGCGAGAAAGACCTTTAAATGGAGCCGTACCTGCACGTGTTGTTGGTGGGGGCTCGCGGCGACTGGCGGCAACTTATAGTTTTCCCTTGAAGTACAGTACGTGGTTGTTTTAAGCACGTTTCACTGTAAACACGGCGTCACGTTTCCTTACACTTTGAACGATCTCTTCGTACTGGTTTGGTAAATACATCCGATCCTTTCTGCGAACAACTAGCTTGATGACTGAGGCGTTCCTGTTACACGGCAAGAAACTATGTCCTCGGATCGGATAGTACTTGTTAATGGCATTGAATCTGCCAGTCATTGTCAGTGCCATAAAAAGCTGTGTCAATGTGTGTTTACGGTTTTGTCCGGCACATGCATCACCAAATATGTGCAGTTCTTTCACTTTTTCAGGGATTCCATTTATGAAGTCGAGGTCACAACTGCCCTTCTGTGTATGTGTAGAATACCGATGACCTCTTTCCTATATAATGACATTGAAAACAAAGAATCCTAGTTTATGTAGAGAGGACGTTTTCTGAATTGACATGAAAGGCAACGGAAGATTCTGCATGTAGATGAAAACAATGCCCATGACATTGTGTCTGTGTTTGCAAATGTCAGCGACATCCTGAAGTTTCTTGTAACACTCATTGGCATGACGTTTGTGAACAAGTAGCTCAGCAACGACGACTCGTTTTGCTGCGTCGTTGAGAGTAGACGATTCTACCTTTGTCTTTAAATCTTCACACGTCGATCAAACATAAACTTCTGGCGTACCAAACTTGAAACAATGGTTATCATTGAGACATTTCAAATAATAATCATATTTCACAACACTTCTCAGAGTAGGATGAAGCTCTATGAAAACATCGTGCATTTCGAGAACTGTTAAACCTGATTCCCCAAGTATGTAACATGAACAGATGTGTAGCGTGATTCATGTTTGAGAAATCAGGTTATATACTCGTTTATGTTAGCTATGGTTGTTTGTGGCAGAGTATTTCAACGGTTTTTGTGATGTCCTCTCATGTCAGTGCGTGGCTAATTTCTCTCAAGAAGTTCGATTAAACGTTGGACGGCCTTATTTGAGATGGTATGCAAACTTATGTAGGCCTTACGACAAACTTCAACCCGTATACTGGCTTTCATAGCGAAGCACTTGAAGGACGATGTGTTGTGTTTAGAATTTTTTTATGATGGACGATGTCTAACGACGTCGCATTTCTCCATAAGTCCTAAAATGTACGTATTTTGTAAAAAAATTTTAGACATCCGCTATACAGAGTGAGTGGTTAATGTACGCTAACCCGGCATGAGCGGAATCCTTTGGACAAATAAATAGGGAAACATTTATACGTCATAGGGCCTAAAGTGATTTCTTAGGGTGGTAGAAGCCCTGGAACATTGCGATAGGAAATGCGTTATGCAACAATAAATTGGAAACCACTTGCGATTAGAAAACTAAAATAGGCATACAGACACAAAATTTCAGGGCAGATTACCAAACAAAACGGCAATACAGAAAATACGCCCCTTCATACATTAAGTAGGAATTGGCTTCCTCTAATTGTTTAGAACTTTGTAACCTTGCGCTTGATGCAATTTGATATGAAATTTTAGTAATCACCATTTTAAAAAAAAAGCAATTAAAAGGTCGTCTTGGTAGTATCAGCTAAACCCTACCGTTTCCTGAGAAATCGCATGTTAGGTTGGAAAGCAGATTAATGGTTGCCTGGGAGGTAGGCAGCCTGTACCACTGTTGTGGCACGACGTGTGTACTGATATCCTGGGTAATGTCCCTAACCTAAGATAACCGATCTAAAATATTGTGGACTGCTGAGAAGTTGCTTAGAACTTTGTAATCCTGCGCTTGAAGCAATTTGAAATGACATGTTAGTAATCAGCATGCAAAAAGAAATAAAAAATATCCGCTTGGTAGTATCCACTAATAACAATTTTAGCTGTATGGCTGATTAATGGTTGCCAGGGAAGTAGGCAACCTGTTCAGTCACTGTGGTTCAAGACAACCAACTGGCAACCTGGTTTTTGTTTTTGTTCTAATGAAGGTAAATGACCCCTTAGTATATGTTGTTAATGTGGGGTAGTCCATAAAAAACACTAACACCGGTTCCGAGTATCAGTGATTTATTTCGAATGCGAAGAGTTTACATGGTTCAGCATATGGTCGAAGTGTGAACCACCCATCTAAATACATGGACGAATGCAATACTCATATGACTGGCGCACATGCTACAATATTCCGAGATTAGCATGTACGGTACGGCATGCATCTTGAATATATTGCCAGAGATCCTCCTCATTGTACACGTCAGTTGCATACACCTATGCCTTCAAGTGAACATACAAGTAGAAGTCGAATGGGTTTAGGTTCGGTTCATCTGGATGGCCAACCCAGTGGCCCACCTCGGAAAATCCAACGCGCTGGGTACCGTGCATCTTGCTGTGCGAATGAAGTGTGCTGGTGCACCACCGTGCATGTACCACATGTCTTCTGGTATATTCAGTGGTACATCTTCAAGTAGTTGGGGCAGGTCGTCGTCCAAACGCCGATGAACTGAAGTAAATGCAGATACAACTGGTGAATGTCGAGCTGGAAACTTTTGGCGTATTAGCGACGTGCTGCTACTGCATTACACATAATTTCACCATACGTGAGATCCATATCAGCCAGTTCCTCATTACTGCACTCCGTCACACACATTGTGAACAACTCTCTGCTGTGTAAACTACCCCGCAATGGTAGGAGACAGGCAACCTCGTCGCCGCTTGGTACAACAACAGGAACCAATGCAATGGGGCACTTGCCTGCAGTAACTTCTCAGCCGTCCACTATCTTATAAATCTGTTGCCTTAGGACACGGACATTAGCTAGGGTATCAGCTCACACGTCATGCACAACAGTGGTACAGGTTGCCTACCTCCCAGGCAACCATTAATCTGCTTTCCAACTTAAAATGTATTTTCTCAGGAAACGGTAGGGATTAGCGGATACCACCAAGACAACATTTCTTGTTGCTTTTTTAAATGCTGATTACTAACATGTCATGTAAAATTCTTTCAAGCGCAAAGTTACAAAGTTTTAGGCAATTGGAGGGTGCCAACCCTTATTTAATATATAAAGGGGTGTATTCTCGGTAATGTCGTTTTACATGTTAATCTGCCCTGTAAACTTTTGTCTGTATGCCAATTTTATTTGCTTATTTGCAAGTACTTTCTAATTTATTGTTGCATAATACATTCCCAATCGCAATGCTCAAAGGTCTCTGCCACCCACAGAAATCACTTTAGGTCCGATGTCGTACATATTTTCCGCTATTTATTCGTCCTAAGCATTCCGCTCAAGCCGGGTTAGCATACATGAACGACCCATCCTGTATACAGTAGCTATAATGTTTTGTTTATCTTTGACACTCAGGCCAATCATACATTGCGTACGGCTACCACAGTCTGGACACAGATTCTTCACCTCTTATTCGGGCTGTTTTCTGCATTTCTCTTGAATGTAGTTCTTTGTTGACTTTATCTCGTTTCCTTTTAGGTACTGGAATGTCCTCCTCTTAATCGGACACTTTGCACAGCATACACAGAACATTACGAGTTTCACTGTATTGACAATACCGCATTGACGGTCACGAAATACTGTTTATACCAGTCAACTCAGACTCCTTATAACCTACAAGCAGAGCAACATAAAGCATAACCCAACAGAACACTAAAATAGATTAAGTGACACAGTACCGTGCAATACTGTGTTGAAGACAGTCTACATTCCTGGGACAAATAGTGCAACATTGTGTGGAAAAAGGAAAACATTAGTGGAATGTTATCTTTCTTCCAACAAACAAATACTTCCAGTCCGGTTACAACAATGCTATGTGACTGAAATATTCCCCTTCTTACACTCAATAGATGGGTTATAGTAAACACTACTACAAAATGGCTATCTCAGTTTACTTTCCCCATTTTGTGGAATGTTATCCTTTTTATACTCACACATTCTTATATCTCATGACTGATGTGCCAGTTCGCTGATTTTTGTGCCAAAATGGAAGATCTCGTCTATATGTGTCGGTTTAAGTAATAAAAGCCAAGCATCAGTTTCGTTACATTCATTTCATTCCATCTCCCGAAGAAATTATCAGCCCCGTAACTCCTCGTTCGTATCCGCGTATAAGCTCACGACTTTGTGCCCGACCAGCCACGCCCAGATTTTTTCCCTAGCACTGTGCTTGTTGATTTTACATCTTCGAGATTCTGTTATTAACTCTCTCTCTCTCTCTCTCTCTCTCTCTCTCTCTCTCTCTCTCTCTCTCTCTCTCTCTCTCTCTCTCTCTCTCTCTCTCTCACACACACACACACACACACACCATGCGTCCACAGTATTATTTCTAATATTTTATTTTGCTATACATAATGTATAATTAGCTGTATTATAACAGCAAACGCTTATAACATTCTCTCTTATGCTGACTGTATTTATTGATAATCTTCTTTCGTTAGTGTTCGAGACTCCAGTCCAAGTGTAATAAACCCCAATAGTAAACTAATTAACACACGTGTCATCTAGTCGCGCATTTTCATTCCCGGCTCGCTCTGTTTCTGCATAAACGTAGAACGCTTCGTCTATGTTCTAAGGGTTTTATTTTGATTTCCTTGCGAATATAAACGAAATATATCGTTATATATTTACGTAAAGTTACTTGCATGTCACTCTGATAAAAAGGGTTCCAAGAATATTCCAAGCACATATACGACTCTGTAAAATATTCTGTAAAATGTGGACTTTTTTAGTTGTTATAAAAGCATAGAGAGATGTCTAAACCTTTCTCAGACAACTGGGTTGGAAGTAAAAACGCGAAAGAATTTTCCTGGTTATTATACTTACTTCAATAACTAGCTGTGGATATGCAGGAAAATACTCATTCTAGTGGACGAATTACAAACGGAGTCTTGTCTTTCAAATTGCACTGCTTTCCAAATTTCTTAAATAAGAGTTAAACGGTAAAAATTAATTTACCTTATTTCCAAACTCTAAATTAAATCAACTAAGTAACCGTACATGAACTTACGAAGCTGGCTATCCCAAAAGCCTCAGTTTCAGTACATAGAGGAAACTCAAATAAACTCTCTGAATAAACCTCTTTACTTTGAGGCCCTGATTGACGGACTTAAAGAGACAAGATTGTCTTAGTGTCAAACAGTCGCCAAGGTGAGGGAACGGCACCTCACAATGGTGATCATACACCGGACACCCGGATTTTTGCGTGTGGGAAACGTGCCGGATGTTACTGATAGTCGGCAGGTTTTCTCAGTGTTCTCCAGTTTGCCCAGCCCTTGTATTCCGCCGTTGCTCCATATTCATTCCCTTATTTCAACTTCCCCGACACTCAAGACGCCACCGTTAAGAGGAGTATGTACTGAAATATTTTCTGTGAAATCGTTGTTTGGGCGAATACGCCTACCTCGATAAATATAAGTTCTAAAAATACGACTTTTACCCAGAAAAGGTAAAAAATTAATTATATATATATATATGTTCCTTTTTTTTACTTTTATCATTTTATGTGTATTTTTGGAGTAAAATTTTGTGAAAATGGTAAAATATCGCATTTTTCAAGCTTGTTTTTGCAGTTGCAAGCGGTAAATGAAAAATACAACTATACGGTCGTAGTTTAATCTGTGGGCTTTCACCGCGTGTAATAAAGTCTCACTGTTACAGTTTTAATTTTCACAGCAAAGCATCGTGACGGAAACACTGCACGCCTTGTGCGTAGGGGCGACGAGGCGTTAGGAGAGCGCGTTAGCGTCGCCCGTATCACTCCATCGCATCTTGACTTTGAACACGCATCTACATACTCCTCTCAAGCGCCGACCAAAATGTTTCAACTAAGCCCTTCTTCACCCACCTCAGAAGTGGATAAGCATACAGTAGTTGTCCGTTGTATTTAACATTCAGTCATTTCCGAACCTTTACCTCGCGGCGCACTTATTTGTCGAGCACACATGTCACTCGTTGGAATGTGATAACATAGGATTTATGGAATTATTGCTACAGACTACATTACAGATTTTTCATTATATTTTACTGATCGACAGAGCATACGATAAAGTGAGCACATTTGAAATCAACCTTAGAAAAAAGTCACTGCCCGTGCCTGCACATATTTTAACGAGTGAACTGAGTGGGATGGGCCCAGTCAAGTGGTAACGAAGAATGGAAAATAGTTCAATTTCTTAACGTTGAATAAAAAGTGTCACGTAACCATTTGTAACAACTTAGACTATTTCTTTCACTTTTTTGTCTAATTTTGATGCATCGAAGTGAAACAATGAGCAGATTTGTAAGTATTTACTTTCTTAATAATTTCACAGTTTCATTTGACCGACGCATGAATAAAGTGACGAGGCCCATGGCAATGTTAATTTTACATAGGGCGGAAGAAGACACATTGTGCATACAAGTAGATCTTAAGCAGGACTTTCAAAAGTGCTCATTTTACCGTGAATAGCGTATAGCATGATTTCTGTAATTTCATGCAAGAGTTCTTCGTGGCAGTCCCTAGTTAAAAATTTAAAAAAGCAACGAAGCTGTAACATTTTTTTATAAAGCTTCAGAAGTTATCATGCATGCTCTGAAGTACGAAAAATTTCGTTGAACCTTTTGAAGTGGACTTTGTGGCAAGAAAATTGATGAATCCAAGATGGCGGGTACTCAGCCCTTTTAAAAACGCTGGTGATTTCAGTGATAGTCTGGTTGTAAAACAGGTCTCTCTTCGAGATAATCCAGAATCTATTCCATTTACACTTCCCGTCAGCATAAATGAGCGACGGAAAAATTAAAGTCCCCTTCGGCAATCTTCGGCTTTTGACAAGTCGTATCGCTTTGGCTCTTAGGCAACCAGAATCACATAACTATCCGGCCAATCCTTCAACGTTTTAACTGCGCCATGAATCTCTTTAGCTTCTATTGGAGCATCATTCGGACATCAGTTTCTTCAAGTGAATATGGCGCATTTAATTGGATTAAGCAACTGGTCCAGCGATTTATTAAGTTAATTCAAAAACAGAATATCTCATATAAACTCCTAACTGGAAGTTCGTGTCTCACGCGCAAACAAGTAACACTTAGGGGAATAAACAACCAATTATAAAGGCGAGATGATCTACAATGTTGTGCAACATAGCTTGTCTCGAAATATTTTAGCGGAATTACCTCACATGAAAGTTGCTGGGTCGTGCAAGCAGACAGCGGAAAGAAAACCAGTCGTAAATGCGTGCTAAGCGACAGTGTTGTGCAACATAGCTTGTCCTGAAATATTTTAGCGGAATCACCTCACATGAGCTCCACACTAAACGTTCGCGAGTCATGCAAGCAGCCAGCGGAAAGAAAACCAGTCGTAAATGTGTGCTAAGCGACAGTGTGTGCAACATAGCTTGTCCTGAAATATTTTAGCGGAATCACCTCACATGAGCTCCACACTAAACGTTCGCGAGTCATGCAAGCAGCCAGCGGAAAGAAAACCAGTCGTAAATGCGTGCTAAGCGACAGTTTTGTGCAACATAGCTTGTCCTGAAATATTTTAGCAGGATTACCGCACATGAGCTCCACACTAAAAGTTCGCGAGTCGTGCAAGCAGGTAACACTTGTCAAAAAGAAAACCAATCATAAAGGCGAGCTGAGCTACAGTGTTGTGCAATATAGCTTGTCTCGAGGTATGTAAGCAACATTCGATGCTTCAAACAATGAAACAGTAAACGTATGTGAAATGTCTATAATTACAGATAACTGTATAAGAGAAATGCAGGATTCCTCTGTTAATAATTAAAATATACCCTATTCTATGTAAGACGTTAAGTAGTTATAATATTTGTCATTTACTAACGATACACAGGAATGAATTTCCTGCTGTCGTACGCATTTGCGAAAATCGAATATCACACTTTAGCGGAATATATGGTTATATTAATCAGTAAATAAGGCCACTAAACATCAATTAAACAATCGGCGCATGTTGCAGATGTAATTATTGCATGCGCACATCAAGATTGTTTCTTTTGCAACTAGCTGCTGTCTGCATGAAAAGCCACGTCCTATCTAACCGGGCCAATTTCTACCCTGCAAAATCAAATCCTTACGTAGGTTTCGTATTATCTACTATAACCGGCAGACGTCTGTGCATGTCTGAGCGGGCGGAGCGTGTTAATAGGGATCAACAGGGGGGGGGGTGGAAGAGATGTGCACGTAGGTCTGGCCGTACTATCGGATATTCCACAAACATCAGTTACGGCGGGCTCAGGTAGGTATATGTAAGGCAATATAGGACGAAGGACGTTCGCAGAGGTACAGGAAATTTGCACTTGACCATTTTATTTATATAAAACCACATATAAGAAAATTCAACTGGAATACTACTTAATTTTTAACACTCGGTGCAATTCTACGTGAATTAATGTATACGTACAGTTTATCAAAGTATAACAAAACAGTAATTTCAGGTCAGTACTTTTATTTTGAAACTATTGAAAATGTTTTATATCTTTATTTACCCAAAGTCTCGAAAATGAACGTTTTTACTCATAGTGGACTGACCCGCACTATAAAGAATACATACACACAGTGTTTATAAAACGAGAAATAAAATAATAAAATTACAATCTACAGCATAATGTTCACCTACTTCACAAATTCCACCCAATTAATCTGTGTGTAAGCATTCTTGCCTTACTAAATGGTAGTTTATGTGAAATCGTGAGCTACATACGCCTAGGTGTTCTTATTTAAAAAACTCACGAAAATCGCAGTAAACATTTCGAGTTAATATAAAAAGGTGTTAAGTATCTTGTCGGTTTATATATTTTTTTTCTGGAATTCCGATTCACGTGCAAACTTAATCCCACCTGTAAATATATTTTTGCAAATAATGCTGGCTTCAGCAAACGGTGTAACCAATATAAAAATATTTCTGTAGCATTTATGATACAGTTATTTGTACTAACTTAACAGACCGTAATATACGTTTGTCCATAATTTGTGCCAGTAAATGTTATTCCAAATTCAATGTTCACTAAGAGAAAATATTTTCTCGGCAGTGAAACAAAGATTGTGCAAATGTGTAATCCTATGTGAAATTCATTAAAAACTAAAACAATAACTGTTTAAAATTATATGCCTGTCAAATTATTACACAAACAGATTCGAAACTAACGATATCGTTAGACTATAGTAATAAGTAAATTTGTTTATTGGTGTTGGAGTTAAGGCCACACGTATTTGCTCAAGAAGTAGTAGGTTCGATTTCTAGTTGGAATGTATTTATTTAAATATAATATAATATATAATAATCTTTGTATTATATTTGTTGTATTAATAAATATATGTTTGAAAATATGTTATATATTACTTTAATTTTCTATTTACAAATGTGACTGAAATACAAGCATGGCTGTAATGTTAAATATCTATATATTGCAAGTCCACTTGGTAGGTTAGTTAATTTATTACAATAAAAGGCATGTATTCTTTTAGTTACTAGTTTTCTTTCAAGGTTTTACTTGTAAAAGTAACACAAAATGCACACACATTTCCAGATTTACAACACTAATGTTTTTCTTCCGTGATAACTTTTTTCTCGAAGTTCTCCTATTGGAAGTGACATTTACCAAGAAAGGTTGACTCCTACGGACAAGCATAAATCACACCCTTGCTCTACCCGGGATTCAAAACCGAAACTACTCACGCTCAACACTTAACCGACTGTGCCACAGTGGGCAGCCAACAGGTCAACCAGAATACGGTCAGTAGTTATAAGAACTTATTTTAAGTGAACAAAGAGCAGCTTATTTCATTGGAGATAATTGCTATGTTACAATTTAAGTAATATTTTGTTACGTGTTGCAGCTGGCGCCGACTCCGCTGCCCCGCGCCGTAATCGGAGACCCACATCGCCCTCCCCTCTTCCTGGAACGAGATGCGCTCGTGGCTGTCTGCTCCTCTTCTGGGAATCCCGCGAATGCCAACAGTGGCGAAACTTTTTGGCGTCATAGACCTCCTCTCGCCTGCTAGAGTTTCCGATACATTTAGCGACGATGCAAGAATGTTCTGGTGAGACTGGCTGGAGCCTCAGCCCTCCGCGATGTATCACGCGAGTTGGGAAGATTATAGGTGGCGGCCTAAGACCTATGCCGCAACCCAGTGGCCGGCAGTCTTTGACGGAGGCCGTCTGGCGAGTGTGCGTGAGCAAAGTGAAGTGTAGACGACGACTGGAGATTGCGGGACGACGGCGAGTGAGGTGTTCGTGGATGAATGAACGAGAGGGTGTGAAACCGACGAGTGAAGCCTACTGTGCGTGAGGGCGCTTGGAGGACTCTAGAATATTGCGACTGGCGGGACATGGACTGAACTGAGGTGGGACTGAATGGAAGTGTAACACTGATTTTATTGTAAATATTCGAACTGTCAAATATAGACACATATATTATCAAATAATTGAATAAGTTGAGACACTGTCTATTGGGACTGATCTTTAATTATTTGATTTAATTGATTTCTTTGTCCTAATTATAAATTTTATTAATTGGTGTCAATTGTGAACAGTAAGTGATTTCAATTTATTGTGAGAATTTGAGTTTAGAGAATTTCGCTGTAGTTATTGTAAATTAAATAAGGAAATTATAATTAATTCTTTTATATGATTAAGACCTCCATCCATTAACGAACTTGGTATAGCCCACTTATTTTCTAGAGAGAGAAAGTGTAACAATATTAATTACTTGTTCCACATTGAACCTATAATTCACTGCCACATTGGTTGGTATTAACTTGCATATATTTGCGCTATATTAAATGCAGAAACTGCAGGCAAAGTTTTTATAGTTTAGCTTAACCTTCATACATCACTCTTTTCTTTGGAATAAAAATGGAAAATAAAAATATATCATTATCCTTTTCTCAGTTCTATTTTGTGTTATTGTATAGCAGTTATTGTACTAAATATTATTTTGTCATTTAATATAACATTATTATAGTTAAAATGTTTTTAATTTATTGTTCATTATTAAAATTAATTTATTCGCTGCTCCGTATTGTGATGGATGATTTCGACAAAAGACACAATTCAAGAATTCTATGTCATCAAAAATATCGTGCCAACAACTATGGATATGTTACGAAATTACATTCGGCACTGACTAGATAGATGACAGCTATGTACGACATTGTGTGTTAATATTTGGATGTTTTAGATTTTTTTAGAAGTAAAACTACTTTTCTGTAAACTGTGTTCAGGTTGGCTTAGTATTATGCTGTCTCAAGCCTCTCAATGTTTACAAATTTTGTAAACAAATGTTATCTTCAGTAATGCATTCCTGTTGAGATATTTCGTACGCCGCGCAGTAAACCTTTAGATAAAATATTTATATCCTCCAGTCACCCCCCCCCCCCTTTTTTTTTAATGGTGAAAGATATTATGAAAATGTGGAAAAGGAACAAGCAATCTCTTGATGTATCAAACCACAGAAAGAATTCCACCTTCATTGTTGTTACTTTTATATAACGTGATTTTAATTCGATAGTATTTAATATTTAAACAGAAAAATTGCACTCAATAACAGAAAAGCAATTGTATTATAATCGAACAATACACACAGATGGTAAAGAAATCCTCCAGCACACACTGTCACAAGAGCACTGCTACCTGTTGTCGCCAGCAAAAAGTCTCCGTGTCCGGTTTTGCATGTGCTGTTACTCAAGAAAAAAAACATAATGTTTTTATGTCCGTGTGAATACTGCCGGGATGCAATCTTGTCGCTCAGTTAGAGACCGGACCATGCCGAGCCGCTGTCTAGGGAATAAGATTGGACTCGCGTGCACAGATGTTTGCCGATACCAGTAGATAAGTCTATATGTGTAGCCATTTTGGAAGACAGCGGTACCTCAAATATAATACTTGCATAGCATTTCTCAGAAATTTTTCAACCGATTTGGTGTCAGTGAAAGTAATAAGAACGTTAAAAACCTGTATATAATTATATTTCTAATGTAGTAACCACTATGTACTGCATTTTGATGCATATCTTCAAGTAAAGCTTTGCATGTAGTAGTATACAAATGGGCAATCTAATAGGGGCTTGAAGCTGCGGGCAAGGGAACTTGGCAACCACCATCTTTGATGACTTCATACGGAATAAATTTCAAGTTTTCCCCAAAAATTCTTCTATTTTCCTTCTTACCCATGGTGGCCATCTTGGATCCCAACTTCCAGCTCTGTCAATATGATGCCAGGGTGTTGGGACCCTTACATCCAGTGTCCTGGTGGGTGCCGAGTCGCATGCTCTGTCATCCCTTTCGGGATCTGTCGACCTAGCATCATAATGCGGTATCGAATACCTGCATCGGCTTTGACTGTCCTTTCCGAACCACATAAGATTTTGTTGCAAAATTCATAACATAGACATGATCCATGACTACAAGGAGGTTCGCATGGTCAAGTATACCCTATAATCTACTTATAATCATAGGTGGATGTAATATCCGAACCACATAAGATATAGTTGCCAAATTCATAACATAGGCATCAAACTTCAACAGAACTGTTCACTGTTAATATTCACAACCCTAATCATGCATTTTACAGTACCTATGACCAATAAACATGCCTAGGGAAAACTGCACTATGCCAATCCTACCTCAGCAGCACAGTTTTGCACGCCTTAATATATCAATAAGTTTGAAAAAGATCTGGTTTCTCTATCCGCCAAGAGTACTTTGATATCACGAGTCATTGCCGGATACGCCATTATTCGCAAGGAAAAAAGTGTTAAGTGTTAAATTCGAAGAATGGGAGGAAAATATGTTTCACCAGCTCATTAACTCATTGTCATCACCATATTGCCAGTAACACTTAACATACAGCTCGTTGCCAAAAATGGGCCTTGATGCTACGACAGTAGAAATCATCAGCCTTATGAAAACTCCTAAAGAGAAATATCTGTTTAAAAAAACATCAAAGCAGGCGAATGCTTTTCCACATAGTCCATAGTGAGGGAATTGGTGCATCGAGACAAAAAGGTCACATTTTTTCAAGCTCACAGTATTTTTAATCTGTTATTGGTTTCTGTGAAAGATGGCACATATCCCAGACCCGCGACAGCTTACCAGCTGCTAGCTGTATTTGTGCAATAGAGGGAAGTTTGATAATGTTGAGCAGTTCATGCCGATTTTTTCTGTTTACACACTTAGGTATCCAATGTCTCAGTATCAGAATTCGATGATAGTGAGACCAGAAATTACATCCACATAAATGTTTCAGAGGCGAAATGCATACATATGTATTGTATAACCCAGCATCTGTGGGGTAACATTCCTGATTCTATAACACATAACGAGACGCTGCCGTGATAAAACACCGTATGTGCATTCGGGAGGACCCAGGTTCAGTTCTCAGTCCATACATCCTGATTTGAGTTTTTTTCCATGGTTTCTTGAAATCACTCCAGGAATACACTTAGATGGTTACTTAACGTAGGTCATGTTCGATTCCTTCCTCCGATACTGATTGTGTGTGCTGCCGGGTTGAAAACAAAATGCTAAATATTTTTTCAACAAATGGCGAAGCTTGTTAGATGCCGCCATGGTGCTAGGCCATCTTATTGCGAACTACAAAAACAAATTACTTAGTAAGCTATTAACTATACTGTGGGACCTATATATATATAAATTTCAAAGCGATATTACTAAATAAAAAATACAAATTTCAGCTTTGGAAGAAGACTACATAACTTTACTTTAAAATAAGGGAACTTTATTTTAACTTGTGACCCACACGCACCATAATCAGCACCACATGCTCCACAATCGCTCTACATGCTTTAAGTGCTCCACATTTCCCACAATCGCTTCGTATGCTCCACAATTGTTCCACATACGTCACAATCGCTCCACATGCGAAGGATTGATGGAAAGATTGACGCCTGCCGACTGACTCCTGCCGACGTCTCTGCTGCTACATGCCAGGTATAAAGATAATATTCGAGGCAGCTTTTATTTGCAAAATGGTTTTGTTACCCGTAATCCTTAGTTTCTGTCTGTTAAATTCATAAATAATAAAGTTCATACACGTGTGTGTATTATAATAAAACTGATATACTAAATATATCAACTATATGTTTTTCCTTTACCAACAGTCTTTTGTAAATTTTCGTGAGCAGTACATAATTCGAGATATAAAATATTTCGTTTTAAAACAAAATACATTAATTTATGCACTCATCATACAATATTCTTTTTCAGCATAGCAAATACATTACAAGGAATTGCTATTTTTAAACGAGTTTTATCTCTGATTCAAGGATGGCATTAAACACATAATATTTGTTAAATGTACCATGTATTTTCATAACTCCATAGTCATAGGGCTTCTGAGTTGCACGGAGCACAAACATTATTTTGATTTTGCCACTTATGACGTCTTGTGGCAAACATCTCGACGAGCTGTCGAAACGGCGCTCAGCAGCGCTGCTTGTTGTCAAGGACGTTCGTTCCGATGGTGCACGGATTGTGAATCGCCAGCTCATGGCATATTCCAATCACATACACAGAATACTATCTGATTAGGGACACCTATAATATGTTGGGAATGTTTTCATATGGAATAAGAGTTGTGTTTTTAGGGGAAAACAATAGTCCGCACTGAATGACCGCTGATTGGTCGGAACGAAGGTTTCCGAAAACACACGATTAATTAGCCAATGAGAACCAAGGGTGGTGGTTGCGGGGGTTGAATGAGGCTAAGTAATATGCCAATGAAAAATGTGGGTGGGGATGGAGGGAACCTGTACCATCGCTCACCTTGCGGCATAACCAAGAACATAGCACTACCTAAACATTGAAAATATAATCCAATACGGAGGGCGCCATCAGCACCACCTATACTTTAAAACATAATTAATTATGGCCGCCACCTGGTGGTTAAATTGATAATTTATACATTAGCACCGCATAGGTGATGTAAATGTAAACATATGAAATCCAATATGGTGGCCTCCAGCAATGTATAAACAAAATACAGATAAAGATACAGATGGCAGCCTTCAGCAATGTATAAACAAAGGCAAACGAAAAACCAAGATGACCGCATACGACAGAATGGGTATAGGTGAGGTGGGTATAGGTGAGTCTGGGGGCGGTAGGTGGGTAGCGTATCGTCGACAGCGAAGTCATAAGAGACGGTGCAAATTGCACAGGAAGGATTGAGGAAGGAGTCGGCCATGGCCTTTGTTATGGAACGATCCCAGAATTCGCCTGAGTGATTTCGGTAAACCACGGGAAACCGAAATCAGGATGGCCGAACCGGGAATCGAAGCCGGGTCCTCCCGAATGCGAGTCCAGTGAGTTACTACTGCGCCACCTCGCACTGCGAGTGGGGGTGGAGGGAGTCAGTCATCTGCTGAGCGTTGTGCTTGTGGACTTCCAGGAATGTGTTTTAATAGTTTTGAAATAATGTTTTTAATAATTCTTAAATAGATAAATGTAGAAGTAATATTTTACAAGTTTTATAAATATTTAGATTTTTTCAAATGATTTATATTGTTTTAGATATTATTGAAATATTTTGTAATTTCTGAGATTTCAAAGTCAATGTTCACCGGGGTCAAGGTCAAAGGTCAAGGTCAAAGTTAATGGTCAGGGTCAAGGTCAGCTACATCCAGAATGGCAGCCAGGTGACCGGAATGGCAGAGCATGAACATCTCTGATGATCCTATCCCCTTACCCCTTGTGTAGGCTTCCCCAAATAATTCTACTTACTGGAATACTACAAGAGTAATCAGTAAGTACAAATAACGCTTAGTACACTGCTAGCCGTTCGAAATTCATCACGAAGGACGCGACGTATTGATCCGACATTGGGAGACTGCGTAGCATAGGGAAGAACAATGGCGTAATTAGTTGTTCGCCGAGTGGTACCACGCTGTGAAGCAGTATACAAGCGGAGGTCGGAGAGCAACTGGGTTGTAGTGACTGTATGTTTCGCTGCTGTTTGTGTGCACAAACGAATCATTATGTAGGTTCGAAGAACACGGCGACCTCACAAACACGCTTCCGCTTTTGACTGCAGAAGAATATTAACCTATCAAGATTGTGGATTATCCTAATGCTATATTGGTCTCTCGGATTGGAAGTGGTGTAACTACAGCGAAGCAGATAAGAGATCAGTGGTCGAGGAGGGACGGGCTGAGCGATGTGCAGGAAACCATAACGGCACCGTCACACCAACAAACGCAAGGGCAGACATCTGGAACGCATGACGATTCCAGACCATACAGTCACATCAAGCACTCTCGCTCGGGATGTCAGGTGTCTGGTACATCAATCTGTGTTCTCGCGCACAGTTGTCGCCGTCTAGACGATCGACGCCTCATGTCCAGGCGCACATTGCTGCGGCTGCCACTGAATGCTCACATACTGTAGGTGCCTGCGGCTGCAATGGTGCGTGAAACGTCGGACATGGACTGATGAATAACTTTCCGTAGTCTTCACCAGCGAGTATCGCTTCTACCTGAAGCATGACTATGGTCGCATTAAGCTCTCGTAGCACCGTGGTGCACTACTGATTGAGTCCAACGTAATGCATAATCATGCCGACCTGGCACCTGGAATAATGACATAGGGTGACGTTGTATTCCAGTCCCACTCGTGCCTAGTCCACATCGTTGTCACGCTGACCAGCAACCGTTACATTGCGGAGGTGTTGGAAACTGTTGTCGTCCCCTTACCTCAGGGCCAACTTGGGGACATGTGCGAATAGGACAATGCGCGATCTCATGTGGCGCACATCGTGCTACGGCTGCTGGATGGCCAACATGTAACACTGCTTTCCTGGCCTGCGTGTTCACCGGATCTCTTGTTAATCGAAAACGCGTGGTCCGTGGTCAAACGATGACTGGGTTGTGACAGGATTCCCGCCACTACATCGGATAACTTTGGGCACACATCGAAGCCACGTGGGTGTAGCGGCAGTTAATTCTGTCTGAGAGGGGTACTGATTTCCTACAAACCATACGTAGTATCGTGCTGCAAGTATAAACATGTCACCCGTGTATGATAGCTATTCTTGTCCAATATATCTGGTTGTGATGCCTCGTGATCTGCATGGTATTGCAAGTTTAGTGGCCAGCGGTGTATTAAAGCATCGAGCCCTTTAATGTTATAGCATGTTAGAGTAATATAGTAGCAAATATAGAAAATGGCATTCCATAGAAGAAAACCAGTTTAGAGATGGTTTCGGAACCAACAAGGCATGTATTATTTTCGTTGACCTCCTTGGTCACCAGATCTGAATAATATGATAGAACATTTGTAGCCTGAAGCGCAGTATGGAAGACAATCAACATGACTCCACAATAGACTACACAATATATATATGATATACTATGGGAGGATATGTTTCATGAACAGGAGTGGTTGGTATGCAGTTTGAATTTCATTTTAAGAAACCGTAGTTAGAATGATATGTAGGACCGAATACACTGCACAGGAAATATTGTATGAATATGGTTGTGTATTCCAATATTAATTTAAAGTCCTGTTTTAAAATTGTATGCTAATAAATATTAACGACCTTTTAATGCAACATAGAAATTACTCATCAGAATAAAATACTATTGAGTAGTCATTTTAAATGCATTACTTACTTTATGGAATTGATTTACTGTGTTTAGTCTTATAATACTTATGCATTGGGTTGATTTCACGAATAACTAAACTGCACCTTTTTAACCGGTGCATCAGTGTAACATACTTAGCACATAAAACTACAATCAAGGCAACGTCCTCCTATCTCTTTAGAACATAATTACAGTGGTACTGTAAAAAGATTTGAAATTTAGTTACGAACCTTTAAACGCATTAAGTGAAGTTATGAATCTTTGCTATAATTGTATTATTTACGTGATGAAATTATCAGTTGTAAAACTATATTAACATCACGAAATAAATACCGTATTAAGTAGTGGTCATTGAACGTATCTTCATAGAATTTATCGAATTCACTACGTAGTGACAAATTAAGATGGCTACTACCTTGACGTTTTGTCTGTTTACTTTCGAGACAAATAACTTTACACAATGCTGCGACTACAGTCCAGGAAAACTATTCTTTAGCAGCTACAGTATCACCATTTATACACTGCCCACGATTAACGTAGTACAATGTTGAAAGCCCTTCCCACTTTCTTGTGTCTTTCGCCTCATGCTACATTGGTGTTGCTATAGGTTAAGTGACGTGTATACATATGTAAGTTTATCATAATATTGGGTAAGTATGTTTATCAAGCAACACTGTTAAGTTATTTGCAAAATTGACGTGTTTCTATGCTGCCACTTCTTGTTCAGTGGTAGGCCTGCACAAATTATAGGAATCGATTTTCAGTGGCCATGGGTTTGGAACATGACTATTATAATGCAATGGCGAAACAAAGAACCAATTTACGTGAGTCGCGGCTAGCATTACAGCAGTACCTCAGCCGGTGCACATATTAAACTATATGCGGTTACGGGCACCGTCTATTTGCAAAAGCGCGCAAGTTACACCGAACAATCTGTAAACGAAAACCCCACGAAACAGTATAACTAGGAGGCAATTGTAATGTTAACAACCTTCTGCTTGCCTTTTTAGACTCTACATAGTCATAGATATCCGTATGGAGTGAAAACTACAAGATTGTTGAAGGTCACGCACTTCCTAGCGATCGTGGTATAATTACACTATAAAACCTTTAAAGAGTGATTTTTAATATGTTTCAAAACTACATTCCTATAGTCATTACGTTGAAAAATGGCAGTGTTACCGCAATATTTATTTAGATCAGTAAAACTAAAAAAAAAAAAAAAAAAAATGTCGCGTGTGTGTTTAACGTGGAGGAATATCTGAAAATGCCTTCATAGTTATAGTAATCGCTGTGTAGTAAATTACTTTGCATATAACATATTGTGCGAACTGTCTAAATAATGAACACAGATCTGAACACAGTAACATAATGTCTAATAAAATATTCAGTATAACAAACATTTTGCCTCTGAGCAAAACGCGGATTCAAGACAAGTAAATAATAAGAGTGATAATTACTCTCAGGTACTTTAAAATATCCAGTTAACACTTGAATATTTCTGTTTTATATTTCATATGAACAACTTTCAGGCCACTGCTAACAATCACTGTGGACCGTGACCTATTTATTTTAATGATGCCAGAATGCTGCTTCAAAAGTCTCTGTTGCCAAAAGTCAGACGAATCACAGAGTGTATGCGTTAGTCATTCTGTGTTGCCTGTTCACGCGATTAGATCGTTTTGGGGTGAGCTCTTTTTCGCTTATTAGTATATGGGTGTATAACTAACTACAGTGAATATATCGCCGACTGTGGTATACATAGTCTATGGAGATGAGCTGTTGTCTTCGTACGTGGTGTTTGTATTGGGCTAAGGTGTTATCAAGAAGCTACAGCTCTCGATGATGTGAGAATGCCGATTGTGTCGAGAGCTCGTTCTATGTACTGCTGAATACTGATAATTGTCAAGAGCAGTTAAATCAATACGGTAACTTGATCATACACACCACGATATTTAAAAGGCTAGTACAACTACTGTACGTCCACTGCGAATGAGCATATGTTGTCTAAATTACCTCAAGATTGGACTATGCGTCTTTCTTCTGCCAGTTCATCACAAAAACAGAGTTGGTTGTGACAATACTAAACAAAATTTTCATAATAATTCTACACAAAACCGAAATACACTCTCATGGTAAAATATAGGAATTTAATAAATATAGAAAGTGAAAGCCTCAAGCATAATAACCTAAACAGAGTAATTATTGTCATAGGTCGACAGAACATATGTTTTTATGTTGTGTTTGGTAAGTGCAGATTAGTTATATAAGTGTTTGAATATTAATTTTCACACATTTCTCATGTGCAATGGTAACATTTT
Source organism: Dryococelus australis (assembly GCA_029891345.1). Taxonomy (NCBI): domain Eukaryota; kingdom Metazoa; phylum Arthropoda; class Insecta; order Phasmatodea; family Phasmatidae; genus Dryococelus; species Dryococelus australis. The sequence continues at coordinate 63,457,393 of CM056996.1, forward strand.
TAAATCACTTAATTTATGATTTATGTAAACCACCAGTCCACTTAATGTCTATATTCTCTGATAATTTCCATGCAGTATTCTTAGTTTTGACACATTGTTATTTCAATATTGTACTATTATGTTTATATGTTTATTTTTGTTCTCAGTAATTACTTTATGAATTTTAAAGCATAACTATTTACTTTATTCTCTTATTAGAAAGATTTTTAATTTTGGTTTATTTTAATTTAAGGATGTCTAGTCGGAAGTAGGCCGCGATTGAATAGTCTTGAATGGAGATTGCGGAAGGCTTGCTTCTGGGTGGGACTTTCAACATGGATGGTTAATTGTATTTTCGCTGAGATTTCAACATTCGGGAATCCCCAGTGCCAACCTAAGAATATGTTAGTAATAAGTCCCAGAAGTAGTGATTAGGTCACTGCCACGACCGATTATAGAGGAGGGTTGATGGCAGGTGTCTAGCTAATTGTATTAGTGAATTTTGTTGGAGACGCCAGGACATCGATTTCTAGACGCCAAGCGCCATGTCAGCCATGTTAGCGGCGCATCAGAATACAGGTGACCCCAAGGAGTTTGAGAGTCTGGGTGCAGACCTATGTGAAAGACTTCACTTGTAATCTATTTCTACGAACTTATAGTATTTTCAGAAGAAGATTAACTTACGGAACTAGGCATTTTCTGAACTTTAACTTGTGTATAATCAGTAGTCCTGAGATCCCATATGAGCTAGTAACGCCGGAGCACATTAACATCTAAAAACTATTGAACTCAGTGTGATCTCATTTGAGCATAGTTTAACTATTTGAGGGAAAGTGAGGAGTAATTCTTCTGAAGTAATTAAAACTTAATTTGACATCTTCAAGTAAATGTTTGGATCGTGAGAACTGTAAATGCAACTAATTACTTAGGAGCTTAGTCAGTTTCGTAAACAGTTAGAAATTGAAGGAAGCTACTTCCAGTTATGAACAAATTTTTATTTCTGAATTTAATTACAAGTCAGTTGTCAGTTAATTTTGCAGCAGCACTACAGTGATATTTTATTTTTTTATCTTTTAATTTGTTTTAATTTCCTTAATTTATTTAACTCTGTACTGGATAGTGGTACTTCAATTTTGGTCATCAATATAAGTTTAATTTGATTTTTGAGGAAAGTGATTTTTCTTACACACATTTAAAGTTTAATAAATATTTCACATCTGAATTTTACATCGTGTTGAATTGCATATCACATTTGGTCTGATTTTATTTATTTTTAATTTCATTAATATATTAACTATTCAGATTTCACATGTTGTATTTCATATGAAGTGCTGAGAATGTATGCAAGCTGCTTCTGTGCATGTTATTTACAGTAATCCAGATGTCCTCAGTTTCTTCTATAGTAAGCTAAATGTAGCAAAATTATTAAGGTGCATATAGACACTTACAAGCCTACGTTTGACACCTTCTAACTCAAACTACGTCCAACCTATACTTGTGACGCACACATACATATTTTAACATTCTTTTCTTTCCTACCGTGCGTTCATCTAACAAATAGTGAATGTAACGGCCCTCCGCACACAACTCCCCTAACTTCAAAACCTCTTTCAGAGCTTTATTGCGTACCTACTGCTCGTTTTACTGCGCTTGGCACACATAGCAGTACTAACAGCACATTTATGTTTCACCGATAATGTCCATTCATTTAATTTGTGCGAAATAAGTAACAACCTACAGAATGTACGATATATTCTAAGTAATGTGACAACGCTGACCGTAGTAAAATTGTTGACTACGAAAATGTGTACTACGAAGTTGTTTTATCACTTAGGCAATGTGAGGAATATGAATGTGTATACATATATTAGGTAACTTTGTCATCTGACACATCCCGGTGTGCATTCGCCAAGGAGGCGGTCGATTTTATCTGTAGGAAACCTATTTCTTCGTTTACTATTTTTTGGTCTCTGCAATAGGCTGTTCATGGTAAAGTGAGCACTTTTTAGGACCCTCCCAACAGACATAAACCAATAATAAGTATATCGTATTGCAGCCTCAGGCATTACATTTTTAGGGCAGGGAATGTATACACTGTGTTTATTGGTCACATTGCAATGTTTGTATTAAAAAGCAGCAGGAAGATAGAAATTGGACGAAAAGAAATATTCAGAAGAGCCTTAAAAAGTGCTCGCTTTACCGTGAACAGCCTAAAATAATACTACGTTTATTATTATTACTAAGTTACACGTGAGTGTAACTTCAATCAATGTATACTTTTACGCCATTTTTATAACAATGCTAATAATTTTCTTCGGGTTCGTTATAAATTAAGAGTAATATAGGATAAAGTGTTTTAAAGCTACTTTATAATAATTAGTTATGTTTCCGGTTTAGATATTACTTTTGTTTTTTTTTTTTATTAATTTTTATTATTGTCATATAATACAAAATTATTTACCGAAGTTTTAATTTACAAATAATATTAAGCATCTAAGTACTTGAACTGACGTTATAGATTGATTGAAATACTATATAAAAAGAAAATATTTATACATTTTGCAAAACTTTTACAAATATTGTTTAAATATATTGTTTAAAATAAATTATTTTTAAATATTTTTATAATGATTGAGATGCATGTGTATGTTAACAACGCTTCGTCCCTTCGATGTTAAATAAAAAAAAAAAAAATTTTTCATTTCTTATGGCAAAATGGGTTCTCAGTCGATCAGTCTAAACATAAATAAAAAGAGAGTTTGCTTATGAATTAATCTCAATTGTATTGTAGAGTGAGATTAGTAGTGCCGACAGTACTACTAATAATAATGTACTGTGTGGCTGAGCTGTGCAGTTCATTCAGCGAAGCCACAACAGCTAAGAGAGGAAAGAAGGAGAGAAGATAAAAAGCGTGCGATGACGCACCTCCTGCTCCAAGCGCGGGTCCCACCGAACAGGTTCCAAAGGTGAGTCACTATTAAATGTACGTGCTATAGGAAGTTCACGTTTCACCACAGCTCACTCAGATTTACTGAGACCGCCAGTCTGCGTGGAGGTAATTACTTCCCTGTCTGAAGAAAACTGCCGGCACTGAAATAAGAAGAAAATAATTTTTGGCCATCCTGTTGCATGTGTCCCTACACTGTAAAATAAAATTTTTAATTTTTGCTGAAAGATTCTTCGTAATTTTCCAAATGCTTGTAACAGTACAGAGATTTCCCTTGTAAAACTACTCGATTGTATGGCCAAAGTATGGCGAGCAGACATGGGTGCTGTGGAAGTTAAACGTAAGGATATATACATGTGAGTGCATTAATAATATTAGAATCGCTCGAAATTCTGCATTTCTACAAGTAACATTTTAAAAAAATAGGAATTGTTATCAACAATTAAAAGTATATAAAAGGTGTCTTATTTGCGTTTGTTTCTTCTAATATCATCCAATACCTAAAAGGCTTATTAATAAATGTTCACGCTAATGTAGAATTAGAACCCAACCCTCACACTCACTATTCCATAAAGGAGCCAACGTTAGAAACCAAAATGTATTTTTTCTGTGTAATTTTCTGTTTTATAGACGGAGTTTCCTGCGTAAAACGTTGTGGAATTACTTCACATTGTCCTTCAGAGTTCCATTTCACGAATGCAGCCTTCGTTATGTGAGCTTCTTTTGAGTTATCGACCCAATGTCTTATGATAACGGGCATCGTAGTGAAATAAACACCAATATGCACTTCATAACAACTGCAAGGCACAAAATAAGTAGGACCAAACAGTAGAACGTGACAAGCGAATTGTTGCCATGTTCTTGGAAGGTGGAAATCCCTCTGCATCCCTGCTGTATACACTCCCGCCTGCAAGGGGAAGTTGGCTAGAAAAACTAGAAAGCATTCAATGAAGTACAGTTGGTCGAAACATTATATTTGTGTCGACAATTTTTGTGGTATATTTATTTTCATGACACGGCCACGTCTCGTGGTTGTTGAAAGCACAAAGACCGGACAGCGATGTGTCAACGAGGTTCTGCGACGCCATTTTCAGCCATTTTTTTTTGTGTAGTATACCCAACGCTATCATGCTGAAAGATAATGCTCGTTTCTCTACAGCTCGCTTCACACATGAGGCTATACAACATGGGATCGCCATTCCTTGGCCTCCCAAGTTTTCAGATTTGTTCCTTATTGAACACGAGAATGTGAAATGAGAACACGTCTTCACCGCCGTCTGCCCAAACTGGCTGATCTGCGTATGCAGTTGCAGCAAGCGTGGTGGCACGTGCCATAGACGGTATCCGCCAGCTGTACCTATGATGGCAAGTCTCGTCTCATCGCAGCCTCGTTAAGTTGGTAACGATGGATGGGAAGTAGTTCCATACCTTAACGTCGAATAAATGTGTTACATAACCATATGTGATAACTTAAATTATTTCTATCGTTTTCTACTTTTTTTAATGCATCTAAGTGTAAAAATGAGCAGATTTGTAAAATATATACTTTCATAATAACTTCTCAGTTCCACTAAACCGACGCATAAATAAAGTGATGAGGCCCATGGCAATGTTAATCTCTCATAAGGCGGAAGAATACACAACGTGCATACAAGATCTTAAGCAGGGCTTCCAAAAGTGCTCATTCTACCCTGTATAGCCTATATCATCTATTTGAATGTGATGGTTTAATACATTTTCCAGTAAGGAAAAAGGGTGTAGCAATTTCCATGTTCAGCACAGTATTTAATGATGGAGATCAATGATACAGTAGTGACTATATATTATTTTTAAAGTATAGGCTATTCACGGTATAAAGTGAGCAGTTTTGAAAGCCCTCTCGTTTGGAATAATAATCAACAAATAGATTTTACTTTAGACTTAGACCTTATCTTCCGCGTGTTGTGGAATATACACACCGTTTTTATCACTTACATAGCAATATTTATTTTAAAAGACTGTTAAGAATTAAAAAAATGGCTGAAAGAAAAAAGTAACTAGGGATTCAAAAGTACTCTCTTTAACGTGAACATCCTATGGCAATGATCTTAATGACTTCACCTATCCAGCACGGATAATTTCAGCAGTTATAGTTTTGATATCATTATATCAAAGGATTGTTTTATATCAAAAATATTTATTATTTTATAGGTGTCATGATGGTGTTATTGGCAGAGCGGGTTCGGAGTGTACTCTGTGAGGTCATGGGGCCGATGACCAGAGGACTGGGTTGTAATTGTTATAGTAGTAAATGTTGGTATAAGAGTGGTATAAGGGGCGTTTTAATTTTTTTTCTTGTTTGTGACTGATATGCAGAGCGGGTTACAGGGCTAGGTCAGATGTCTGGAGGAATACTGGGTATTAAACTAGTCTAGATATGGGAGAAATGTGTCCTTCTGTCAAGGAAAGCGAAGTAACTATTTTTTAATGAAAAGAGACATGGAAATAGGTTACTGAACGAATTACTTTAATCACTCCTCGAATAACATAAAAGTAAAGAACTATTTCGGCAAAGCAAATGAAATAAGTAAGAATCATGAACCGAAAGACTTTAATTGCATAACTTTAAACTGACTTTAACAATGTGATTTCCAAATGGAACACAAAATTTAATTAAACAAATGCCCAACTAATACAAAATTACAACTCACTATCACTCCCCACCCCCTCGGCCACCCCAACAAAAGTACACAAACACGAATATAAATACATATTTTACTCCGTCCCTCATCGGCTCTCAAAACATGTAATGAAATAGAGGTTAAACCAAACGAACTGAATGATTACACTAAGAAATTAAGCACACAACGACACGCCCAGCTAACATAAAATCTCTCATTACAAAATTCCCCTCCCACACACGTACTAACCTCACCGCAAATGTAAAATAGTTCCACAAATAATGTGGCAAAGCCCTGCTTCTAAAACAATATCCGTGCAACATCTCGAAGCGCAGAAATGTCTCGTAAAGAAGGGTGGATAAGTAACACAAATCACATAACATGCACTTGTATTTCCATGAAAGTAGTAAAATGAGTATATTTCCTTACATAACATTGTGATGGTTTGCCTCTGAAGACAACAAACAAAGTTATCTGCAGAGCCATTCTCCAGGCTCTGTCAGACAACCTTAGGAGCAGATGTTCATCCCCCCACCACATTTTATTACCTAGAATACAGAGCACCACAAAACCAGAGAACATTTTTCCCCTCTCTCCTAACCCACCACCCAGAATGCTGCGAGATGCATCTTTACACCCCCCTCCCTTTTTTTCCAACCCCGAAACACGTGCTGCACAGGTTCAGTAGAAATAAGTGAAGATCTGGTCTTTCCCTCCCCACCCCTCAACCAGGACAGCCCTTCCATTGCTTAACACCCTATCCTCTCCACACAAGCAAACATTGGTTAAATGTGTAGTTCAGAATTTCCCCACCAGAGGGCATAAAAGGTGAACAAATCACTTTTCTCCCCTTTTCATGCGCCTAAGCCAGCCGGTCCATCAATCTTGTGTGCTGTGCTTCACCCCGCCAGGCACTCAACAAAGCCTGTGCAGAACACCCTGCCACCTCCTCTGCCGCGGTCTCCCGGCACTGACAAAGACTCAAGTGCCATTTGTCATGCCCTAAGACAGATGGAAGGCGATGTGTGGCCAGGTAACTTTGCTGGCTGTGAAAAGCAGTGTTCCCAGACACGAAACTTTCTGAATACCTGCATGTCCAATGCTTGCTCCAGCCAGAAGAATCTGACACACCAGTTAATGAATTAAAAAATATATTTCAAGTCCAGGAAACTCTGTCCTAAACAAACCAATTTGGGATAATTCTAATTAGTGATGCAAATATTATGTTGTTCAATAAACAAAACTAAATAATTGAAAAATCTGTTTTCCACCTTTAAAAATTTTCTATACAATAATTTTACTAGTTGGAGTTTTCTAATGTATGTGTGTATATCTTCTGTAAAAATGTATTTTTCTAAGCTAAAAGTTTTAAACTAATCTACATATACATTAAAATTAAATATGATTTTACAAATGTGCTCGACTAAGATTTTCGGTTATTATTCTGATTAATAAATGGAAAGAAAGAAATAGTGCATGGTTGTTGTGAATTTTAACCACTGCGAATCATATACACTATGAGAGTAATCAGTGAACAAAAATGTGTGTCTTAAGAGTAAAAAAACATAGTTAAAAACTATTTCAATAAAACAAATACTAAGACAAATTCATGCCTGAAGGAATGGCAGTTTTAAGAATGGCATACCATCCTTAACAAGAAGGCTGAAATGCTGTATACCAATTCTAAAGGGTAATATCGAAATATCTTCTACACAAAGCCCTAACAAAGACAAGTTAAAACAATTTCTAGTATTTCCCAGTTAAGGCTTCAGAGTGAACCCTCTAGTTCAAAAACAATTTTACTACAAGATGTGCTTGTAACAGAGCATGCAGGCAGTTTTCAATAAACCTTTAAACAGAGATCTATGAGATAAACTTACTAAAATAGGAATGAGCCACATACTCCCTAAAATGCTTAACATATTTAAAAATATTTAAAAAATATCCAGAGGCAAGCACTCCAACCACTTATGAAAAACTTGTATTAAAAATAGTGTATCCAGAAAATAATAGCCATATTTCAAAGAAACTCTGCAGTGCCATTTCAGTCTGAAAACAAAGTTAGTTGATTTTGTGTCTGCTGAAGGCATTGTCCAGCAACATTTCTGGCTGAGCTTGTAAATTTTTTGTCAGTTTCCCAACCTTTTTCTGTCTTCCTAGCCCAGCCCGCCAAGACTGTGAAATACCTTTTCAGGGATACCAGCAGCAGTCACTGAACACGAGTCATGTTCCCATCCTTCCCCAACCCAACTCTGTTACAAACAACTCTTCCACACACTTAATATGTCCTAATAAATAATTTTCCAACACAAGTACAAAAAATAGTTGTGTTGCATCATCACTGCATGAATTCACCTTAGTATTTTTTTATTGAAATTGCATTTGACTATATTTTTTTACTCTTAAGACACAAGTTTGTGTTCACTGATTACTCTCATAGTATATATGATTTGTAGTGGTTAAACTACAGAACAACCATGCACTATTTTTTTCTCTGTTTATTAATCAGTGTAATAACTGAAAATCTTAGTTGAGCACATTTCTAAAATCATATTTCATTTTCACGTATACAAGAATTGGTTTAAAAACTTTTTGTTTCATAAATAATACGTGTTTACAGAATATATAAGCACGCACGTTAAAAAATATTAGCTACCAAAATGTTTGGATAGAAAAAAAATTTTAAAGACTGGAAAACTGATTTTCACATATTTAGTTTTGATCATTAAACATCATAATATTTCCATCGCAACTTGGAAAATTCTCAAATTGGTTCATTTAGGTAAAAGTTTGATGGACTTGAAATATTTTTTTACATAGTTTGCTGGGGATGTGTAATTTTCCTCATCGAGCCAGCATTCCCAGGCAGAAGTGAACTGATCGGGAGGCCTGGTTTCTATGTTCAGGTAACTGCTGGTTGCGAGTCGCCCTCCACCTGACTTAGGGCATGGCATATGGCGCTTGAGTCTTTTTCAGTGCTGGGAGACTGCAGCGGAGGAGGTGTCAGGGTGTTCTGCAGAGACTTTGTTGCCCGCCCGGTGGGGTGAAGCACGGCGGGTGAGATGGATGGATCGGCAGGCTTAGGCATGTGAAAAGGGGGTCATAGCAATTTGCGCTACCTCTTAGACCCTTTGGTGGAGAAACTCTGAACTATGCATTTATCCACGCTTGCTTGTGTGGAGAGTATTGGGTGTTAAGCAATGGTAGGGCTGTTCTGGTTGAGGGGTAGTGAGGGGAATACTAGATCTTCGCTTGTTTACAACAAGATTGCACAATATGCATTTCGGGGTTGAAAGAGGGGGGTAAACACGCATCTTGCAGGTTTCTGGGTGGTGGCTGTGAAGAAAGGGGGAAAATGTTGTTCTCTTGTTTCGCGGCACTCTGCATTCTGGGTAGTATTTGGGGTGGGGATGTGTATCTGCTTCTAAGGTTGACAGAGCCTGGAGAGTGGCTCTGCAGATGACTTTGTTTGTTGTCTTTGGAGGCTAACCATCACAACATTATGTTAGGAAACAATCTCGTTTTACTACTATCATGGAAATCAAGTGCATGTTATGTGATTTGTATTACTTATACAACCTACTTTACAATGAGTCATTTCTGCGCTTCGAGATGTTGAATGGATATTGTTTTAGAAACAGGGCTTTGCCACATTTATGGTGGAACTATTTTACACTTGCGGTGAGGTTAGTACATGTGTGGGAGGGGAATTTTGTCAGGGGAAATTTTATGTTAGCTGGGCGTGTCATTGTGTGCTTAATTTCTTAGTGTAATCATTCAGTTCGTTTGATTTAACCTGTATTTCATTACATGTTTTGAGAGCCGATGAGGGACGGGGTAAAATACGTATTTATATTCGTGTTTGTGTAATTTTGTTGAGAGGGGGTGTGGAATAATGGTGAGTTGTATTTTATATTGGCTGGGTATTTTTTCAATTTAAGTAAATTTTGTGTTCCATTCAGTAATCACATGATTAAAGGTTGTTTAATGTTATGTGATTAAAGTCTTTTGGTTAGTAAATATGTTTTTGCTTTTGTCGAATATGTGATTAAAGTGGAGATCAGTTACTTTGCTGTGGAAAACAGTTTCCTTCCATAATCCCATGATTAAAATAAGTTTGACGGATTTGTTTATAGTCTTTTGGTTATTGATTCATACTTATTTTATTTGGCTATTTGAACGTAAATCGTAGTGGGCTATAACATACCCGTTTGTTTTAGCTCTATCCTCACCTCACTCACCTTGGTGTCCCAGGATGGCCCCGTTGTCTCTACTGACGTTGCCTGGAGGGATTTTTTTGGAAGTGCTACCATCTCCAACATCCTTGCATTTCGTCATCGCTGCATTCTGTTATCTCACTTTGTTTTACCCATTAGTGATGACGTGCACTTGCATGTCTTACCTCGAAAGTCTGACATTATGTAAATGTTACCCTTGATCTACGACGCGCTTTCCAAACGCGTTATTATTTATGAATTGATGACACATGTATACGTCGTTTGCCTATGTACTAACACTTAAGGCCTAAAATGTAGTGTAAAAACTTTCAATGTAAAGACATGTCCTTATGCAATGATTGTGGGAATTTGAGAAAAAACAATGTTTGAGGTCGAATTACTTTAAGGCAAACGCCAAATTGAGTAGCTGAATTCATCCAAGAAAAAATAAGTGATATTGAAACTATTTCAGAGCCAGTGATTTAAAGGTGACGGCTGTAAAGTTGGCAGTGCATTGTCCTTCTTTACTCAGGCATTTGTGGTAAGGAACTAGTTGTTTTGTAATTATTGTTATTTTCCCTATCCGCGCGCTGATACACTTTCCAAAGCAATGATACACCAGTGAGTAGCAATCGTATAATATATTGTCAGTGATATCCCATTGCCTTAAAGTTGCGGCGATGTTGAAACTCTGCGAGCTAGGAAAAGGGATTTAAAAGAAAACGCCCTTAACGGACGGGCATTTTTCAAAGTGTGCGAGGCGATTCCGGTAGGAGCACAGTACTTGGTGGAAAAGAGCGCTAAACATTACATCGGGAAGGTAAAGGAAGATATGTCAGAGAAACATTAATGTCAAGGAGGGAGGGAATATGTGCACATTATGAACCCGATAGCTTACACAAGATGGGAATGACAAAAGGCAAAAGAGGGTGGAAGAAAATATTAGGCGGTAAAGTCTTCATTCAAGCTAAAGACATCGAGGAGAATAGGGTACATACCACATTTGACCTTCAGAGATTAAAAGAGCTGGGAATAACAAAGGCGTGCGTTTAAGCAGGGTGTAAAAGTGGAACAGGGTATAGAATCGTTGCTAATGCGGAAGTGGTAAATAATGCTATGTTACATGCCGAGTCTGAAGCCTGTATCTAAAATTATTTAGGGAATGTAACGGAGTTATGAAATAGGGGTCCAAAGCAACGGAAACACCGCACAGCTAGCTAAACGTTTTGATATAGTTACCAGAAACAAAACGAAATATTTACGCCAATGCTGTAAAAGGAAGTTGAAGATTTTTCCTGAAAGTAGTTTTCTAAATCCGATTTCAAACATCTGGCTCAAACGGTTCGGGAATGGAGCCACGGTAAAAACAGGACTCTAAAAAACGTATCTTCTCCATAATAACATGTACAATTTGGGCTTCGGAAACAGATTGAACACTAAATAGCAGAAGTTACAAGAGGAAGGAAAGTACTAGGTATACATGATTTTGGTTTGGGGTCGTTAACCACAGCAAGTTTATTACAGTTTTGAAAACCTTTTATTTATGGTACTGCAACCAACATTCCTCTTTCGTGCAACGGGTTGCCTATGTGCAGGGGCTGCGTGGCTGCGTGGCACTAACACTGCACATGTACTATTCCCGACACAACGGTACGAAGAAAATATTTTAATTTTCTCTGGCTATCCAATTCCTAGACGTCTGACATTTTCACTTTAGAATTTCTTGTGTATCTGGCGAGGAAACACTGTATGGCCCATGAATGCGGACTCTTTTTTAAAACAAAGCATTTGCCGTTATAATTTTGATGTCGAAATAACCTTACACGATCACAGTTTTGGTTTGTGCAAACTCACTTTTTTATATAAAAGCTATAAAATATTTATATAACACATTAGAGAGAGTAAAAAATTTAATTCTGCTCTGGCACTGCATTGCATAAATTATTTAATGCATTTCATATATATATATATATATATATATATATATATATATATATATATATACATATACTTTTTATCAATATTTATTAATTTTTTAAAATCATTAATTCCTCATAATGCACCATTTAAAAGCACTTGCGGCGCTTTATATGCACCATTTCTTCTTAAATATTTTTTTTTTGTTTTCTTTAAATTTACTTCAATTAGAGAAGATACGTCTCTCTATGAAGGTCCCCAACGACAGCAGCACAAGTGTGACTGTTCAAGACATGCCAAAATTTACCGAAATTTATAAAACGCTGAATTGATAACGCCAGTTATGTTTGTGTAAACGACGATCCTACTAAGAGTAAAATTGTATAATGTTTATTGGTATTTTTATTATAATACAGTATATATAAATTGATTTGAAATCACACTATTCGCGTTGTGTCTTGGGATTTTATCTCGCATAATCTAACGTAATCTAACCTATGTTAACCTAACATAATCTAGCCTAGCCCATATAACCTTACTTCACCTAATCTAAAGTTTGGTTATAATACAGATCCAAAATGCCTTGGAGTAATAGGATGCATAAAGTTAATGGTCATCATAGGGACCTTCTGCAAAAAATATGTTTTATCATTTATTCAATTCTTAAAAAGGTTTTTTACGAATGCGACTATACGATTATGATATGAAAACATGTACCTTTTAAAATTGACATAATTTATTTTAATAATATAACTTTAAACAATTCTAACTGAACAAATATTTTAGTATTTTGAAATTATGATGATTCTTAATTTCCGGTGTTTACATTTTGATTATTAGAACAACCCAAGGTTAACACACTTAAAAAACCACTCGAAGTTGAAGGAATAAGGAATATCCCAAACATCAGACACTTTTCCTCGTTACGTTACAGAGGAAAACTGGGTTTACAATCAAATAACTAAGCGTTAAATTATGAGTTAAGACGTGTACAGCAGAGATGAAAGTTTATCTTACGTATTGGTTTCCAGCGGAACATAGCAAGCAGGTCATGTACGTTACTGCGATTTCCTTCAGTGTACTCGGTGTCGTTGGCGGGAAACTGTTATTTACAGTAATGTAAGCATAAAAAAACTGTTAAAAAGGCGTGTGATTGTACATGTGTACGACTATAATATTTGTTCACAGAAATAAGCTTCTCTTTTGAAAACTGTCGGCTTTGCAGTATGATTGTGACGCACGATGTTATGTTAGGAACAAAAGTAAACATGGCCGGCTTGTCGCTTGTTTCCATTGGCTAGAATTACGAATCATACAAATTAATCAAAAAAGGACATTTTTTTTTTCACAAAAACGCTGTGTTTGGATGGCCGCTGTGGCCAAACGGAAGTGAGGGGGGGGGGGTATCCCCCCCTGATCCGCCATCACTCCTCTTTGAAACCCCACCTTTTTGCTTTTTGAGTCTCTTTATGTTGTAGCCAGTATGGGCAGGTGCTTTTCATGGGCAGTTAGGCCCTTCGTAGGCCTTACGCTTTAGGTCTTAAGTCTTAAGTTTTAAATCTTAAGTTTTTATTATTAAGTCATAAGCCATACTTTTACCATAATTGCTACTGTATGTCGGGATATGCGAGCGAGCACGGGCCGAAGTTTCCAGATGAGATTGCACCGTAAATACTATTCCGTACGGTTACCTGCTTCATCTATGGTGGCTGCAAATACGGGAAATGATTTTCCATAGACCAAATCATCTCTTACTGCATAATTATTAACGCATAATACTTTTTATTGTAAGCCCAGATAAGGTTACTTCTACTCAGGTTGGGAAGATCAAAGTTAAGACTTTGGCTACAAAAAAATTTCACCACTAGGTAAGCGCCTGTTTCGCATGTGCGCCAGATTTGTTATATTTTCTACGTACGTTATAAAGAACAGGATAATTGTAATGATCATAAAACAAATATAAAATAACTTCGTAACTAAGTAAAATTTTTCTCTTTTATTTTTTACTTAGTTTATAATTTTAATTAAAATTTGCCTTTTGGACCACTGCGCACGTAGCGGCGGAAATGTTGCATATACAAAACTCTCCCATAAGAAATCTCGTTTTGTTCCTAAAGCCCCGGTCACCCTATCAAATTTTTCCGTCAATATGCTTCCAATAAATGTGGTCAAATAAAGTTGGACAGTTACGACGTCATTGAAACGTCATAAATGCCGCCATATTTGTCTGAGGAAGTTGTATGGGTTCAGTTTCGATCAAACATTAGAAGATTGGACCGGTTCTATGATATCTTCGACGTTTGACGGTCTCGGCCAATCAGAACCGCGCACGACATAAATAGACGTCTAAGGTTGATTTGAAAAGTGCTCACTGTGTCGTGAGCAGCCTTTAGCAGCCAGCGGCCGCACGCGCCGGCGGTTGTTACACGCGAGTGGCGCGAAGGGTGACTCATACCAGGCCAAGGACAGTGGAGCGCCAGCCAGGTACCGCGCAGGGACCCCCGTGGAGACGCCACACCGCCGCTTCTCTCCCTCCTGGAGCGGTGGCGACAATGCTAAATGGTTGAGCACACGTGCGAAAAAGAAGAGAAGGAAACGCGAGAAGGATAAAAGACACCCGGGTATCGCAGGCCGCTGTTCTCTCCATGCTAACTGCTGCAGAGCTTCGATGGGCGGGGAAGAAATGTGCCGCCGGGGTCCTAATTGCTGAAGACGTCATACGACCCGTGGCCCAGACGATACACAGCGTAGGGAAACAGCTGCAAAACCGCTTAAAAGTCCGTGGGCGGGCCTTCAGTTATTATTTATTAACTGTTGTAGGCCGTTCACGGTAAAATGAACACTTTTGAGTCCTTAGTTACTTTTTCCATGCAGCCGTATTTAATCCTTTAACCACTTTTTAAAATAAATATTGCCGTGTATGTAATAGACAGTGTGTGTACATGTCAGCGCACTTGGAAGATAAGTCTAAAGCTAAATTAATATATATTTATTGACTATTATTCTAAATGAGAAGGTTTTCAAAAGTGCTCTTTTTTTTTTCGTGGATAGGTTACATACAACGTGATTCCGAACAACGCCGACAAACTCCGGCAGGTTATTCCCGGCGTAAATATAAGACGAAAAATGTCTGTACCACTTTTACCCTAAAGTGATTATTAAGGGAGATAGGCGGCCCTAAAATTCACGGTTTCGAATGTAATTTAGTCAATAATAATAGTAAGCACCCACGAGTAAGCAACAAATCGGTGCATATTGTTGTGTAGAACGGAGATCCTACGCCTGTGACAATGCAGTTGGTAATATTATCCCCCGTCATCATGAAAATAGGGGTTGCCCCCATGTTTTTTGTACGAAAATTGTGAACAGTAAGCTGTGAGCGAGATAGTGAGATGACTTAAGAATCAGCACATCGTAACCAACAAAAATGGTCGTCTTGTCGGAATACTCTCAGGTGAACCGCTGTCGCGATATCCGTCCGGAAAGTGCGTATGCAAAACAGAATGTGAGTGGCGTGAGAGGTTTATACGGCCACAATTCTGAACATAATTTTCTGAACCACTTGAACTGTACAAGTTTTTTATGGTTTACTGTACTACTTATCGTGTGTAGATTTTGGCGGGAATTAAACTGATTAGTTTCTGAGATACGGCATCAATGTTTCATTTCCACACATTGCACTGTATTAAGAAAAGGCAGGCAAGAGAGGTTTGCTATTGTGATATTTGATGCTTCTGACGGATACTGTCAGTATACATATACAAGGTTTGGTATAGTTTTGTTAAATTATCATATAAATATAAGATACTAATGTAAATTATGTGTATTTACTGCACTTTTTTTTTTTTTTTTTAATTTTCTGACCAACTTAAAACTCGTAATTTAAGTGGCCTACTATAGAACTACTTGCACGGAAAATTTGGTGGGACTCGGTTGATTGAACGCCAAATTACGGCATAAAAGCGCCGTTTTCTCATGCGCTATTATATTCGTAAGTGGCGGACAAAAATATTATGTATTAACACACTAAACTAAAAAATCCATGACTGATATTTTGAAAATATGTAACCATCCACTTTAATCATTAATATTTAGATGAACTACTAAAGCATATCTTATCGCCTGGATTTGGTGGACTCATTATTTCCTGAAATATGAAGATATGGCATAAAATCTTAGCTTACATCAACTTTAGTACTATTTTGCAAAATGCCGTACTAGAGAGATTATCAATTAGCTAATTTGATCCTTGCACAAATACTGCCAGCATACGAAGCTAAATTTAAATGTGTTACGTTGTTTCATAGATACAGCACTCTATGTTTATTATATGACCAATATTTTTAAAAGAAGTGACTGGCACTCTTAAATCATATAATTTTACATGGCCTGTCAGAGTAATACTTTTTTTTTTTTTTTTTTTTGCCAAATTTGGTATGAATCAGTGGATTGTTCACTAAGATATGACGAAATTTTATTTATTCATGGCAGAGAAAAGAGGCCAAGTGTAGCCATATTTATGTTCATTAGAGATATTCAGCATACTGTACAGGGTTAATTGAAATTTGTTACATGGTTTTAGAATATTAGTTAGACTAGGTCAAAATAAATTAAATAATATAGAAACATTTTGAAAATATAGAAATATTTCCTGACCCACTTAAAACTTGTTATCTTATGTGGCCCACAGTAGTACTGCTTGTTCATCAAATTTTGTAGGAATAAGCTGATTTTCCCCAGATATGGCATAAAACCTTTATTGATTCATTTGGCACTTTCTTATCAAATGGCGGATAAGAGGGTACTGTGTAGACACTATTGATGGTTGTAATAAGTACTGCCAGCATATAAAGTTAAGTTGAAAGTGGTTGCATGATTGTGTAGATATTACAAATGATAATAAAATGTTTATCCGACACCCATTTTGAAAATAAATATCTGATCTACTTAAACCATGCCAGTTTACATGGCCTACCATAGTACCAATTGTTTACTAAATTTGATACGAATCAGTTTATTATTTCCCGATGTATGACATAAAAACTTTATTTTTCATATGGCGCTATCTTACAAAATGGCGGTATTAGTATGTTATGTAGAATCACATTTGATATTTGTAATAAATACATCCAGTGTACCAAGGTTGGGCAAATTTGGTCCAACGGTATGATGGATATAGAGATTAACCTAAAATATTGATATGGCCTCCATTTTGTAGATAATTGTGTTATACATTTACATTGTATGTGTTCATATGATCTACCATAGCATTTAATTATATGCCGAATTTGGCGCGAATAGGTTAAGCAGTTTCAAAGTTATATTCGAAAATATTTATTTTTCATGTAGTGCTATCTACCAAAATGGCAGACCAACGTCAATGTACCTTTCTTAAATAAATACGTTCATGATGAACTGTCGCCATACTAAAATTCGTTTACATCGGTTAAGTGGTTTCCGAAATATGTAATATCGTTCTAAATATTACTATAACCACCATTATTAAAATAAGCATAAGTTACTGTAGAAAACTATACGAGTCAGATGTCCTTACTAAGTTATATATGTGCACCGAATTCGCAGAAATTCTGTTAACGGTATCAACGTTAAAAGGTGGAGAAGGGGGGGGGGGGGAAGTAAGATAAACATCCAGAAAGACATTCAGGTTATTACATACGCCTATATATCCAAGGAAAAAAGGCTAAATTCTTTCACAACAGTGGTCAACAACTAATTAAGAAATAGTTTACATGTAAAGTGTTATTAAATATTTTTTTCGGATACGCTATTTGTATGTTAAACATCTCTTTATTTAAATACTAGAAGAACGCCATCTCTTCGCTCCGGTTTTATGGAATTATTGAAATACATAATACCTATATATGCGACAACCCACGATTACCCATGACTATCTACGACTACCCGTGACTACTTGCGACTACCTGCGACTACCCGCGTAAACCTACGACAACTTGCGACAACTCTCGACTACATGCGACTACCCTGCTGCAACTTGGACAACTTGCAACTACCTGCGACTACCCGTGACTACCTGCGACAACTTGCGATAACATGTGACTACTTGCGACTACACGTGACTACCTGCATTAACTTGCGACTACCTGCGACTACCTGAGACTACTTTCGACAACCTGCGACTACCCGCGACTACATGTAACAACCTGCGACAACTGGCGACTACCCGTGACTATCTGTGACTAATTGCGAGTACCTGCGATTACTTGCGATTACCTGCGACTACTTGTAACTACTTACCTAATTTTTTAAATATTAAGATACACAATTTCTTTTAACATTGTTTCAATTTATCTTGAATGGTTTTGGTAGAACATGCTTAGAAAGCAGCCAAGAAGCTCATTTTTCTCCGATTTGGTTTACAAATGTTGAAATTTCTCAGGGAATGTTTTTATTTAACATAGCATATGTCCATGTGGAAGAATGTAGCTTTCTAACAATGGAAGAATTATAAGAGTCAACCCTGTAGTTTTGGTAGAGCATGCTTAGAAAGCAGCCAAGTAGCTTAAGTTTCTCTGACTTGGTTTACAAATATTGCAATTCCTTACGCATTTCTTTTGACATTAAACATAGCCTATGTCCATTTGGAAGAATGTAGGTTTCTAACAGTGGAAGAATGATAAGAATCGGCCTTGTATTTTCAGAGATCACCCGAGACATGTATACAAATAAACAAACTCGCATTACCTCTTTATAATACTAGTATAGAATTACATTTTCACGTAGCTATTATAAAAAAAACATTTCATTGTTGCGTATTAAACATATCAATCTTTTTGCTGTCTGATCAGTAAAAAATACAGTGCAAAGGGTGTAATACCTACACGTGATTTATTTTCCCCTTGAAGAAAAAAACTTTAGACGAAGCATGTCGTTTATCATTTTCTGAGCTTGTTTTTGTCCGCATTTTTTAGGTGTTCAGCGCTCGCATTAAGGTAGATTTTATCAGATTTTACATTTATATAACAAATAACTGTATCTAAATTATACTGATTTGGTAAGTCCAGGAACAAGTATTCAGGATCCGGAGTTGTGGAGACACCTCGCCGCCATTTTGTATTACGTCATCACTGCCAAAATTGGATTATGTTAGCATCGACATTTTGGATTATGTCATCGCCGCCATTTTGCATTATGTAATCGCCAACATTTTGGATTATGTCGTCATTTTGAATTACATAATCACAACCATCTCGTATTACATCACTGGCATCATGTTGTATTAACGTCGTCGCCGCCATCTTGGATTACATTATTGTCGCCATCGGGTTTCCTAATTACTTACCTTAGCCAAATTTCTTTCATACTCTGTCATTCCCTTTAGTCATCTACTATTTACGTGGTCTCCTCAAACTGCCATCTTGGATTTCATTCTTTAGTCACCTTCGTTTTACCTCATGCTGCCATTCCTTTTCATATTAGTCACCTTTGATCGACCTTATGCCCTACCATTTTACATTGTTTCTCAATTACTCACGTGGTGCCTGCTCCACCCCTATGACATAGCCATCTATTAATTTCTATAATTTTCTAGGTATTGCATTCATTCTCTTTCATTCCTTTTCACCTTAGTCGCTTTCGCTCAACCCTGCCGTCTTGGAATCATTCTCTGTCATTCCACATCAATTTAGTAGTGAGCTCATTGCCCTCTAACTACCATCTTAGATTTCGTTTTCCTTAGTCAACTTTGTTCCACTCATCAAACAAGCTATCACATAACCCAACCTCACTATGATTTAACCACTCGTGTAGAACTTATATTTGTCACCACTTTTGTTCAATGCCATCCAGGAACTCTCCTACATTCTTAGTGTGTGCATGTTTGTGTATCTTGTTAAGGACTGTGGCATCTGATGCCATTTAAGAAAAAATAAAGATATGCATTAAAATAATCAAAGATAAAAAAATTTTTGATTAAAAAAGAAGTGTTTATTCACATGCATTTACAAGCATGTGAGTTTTAATTCTTGATCGGTTTTGGCTGTTTCTTCTCTGATTAGTTTCCGTACACTCACCATGGCAATGCTGTGATGCTCCCTGAGATGTCTCGTGATACATTTCTGATGTCCTCAAAGGAGTCGCATGATGATATCTCCAACACTCCACAACCATGCTGTAATGTTCTTGTAGAAGATCGTGGATTTCTGCATTCCTTTCTTCACTGTAGTCTCTTAATGGTATAGGCAGCGATCCCAACCACATTATCGCTCCAAAGTTTAGGACTCCATGCTCCATTGCAGGGCTATGTACCTTTTGAGCTAGATTTAGGAAACACTTTAGGGCATATTTCGGTTTCTAGAGAGAAAGGAATTTCATTTATCGAGCTGGCCATCTTCTCGTCGCTGAGGAAGTCGTGTCCCCACTTGTCCGACATCTCAAGCAAAATTATGCCAGTTGACAGCTTAATCTGTATTTATATGCTCGAGAATATTTTCCATCAGCATTTTATAAGCAACCAGCACGAGTAATACCAGAAATCATTCCCAGAGTTGTGCTTGTCAACAGCGATGCTCGACCAGGAAGATATTACTTGCCAGTAATTTCCGTTTTCCACAGCCATGTGTCATGACTAGAATCAAAGCCAAGCAAGCACAATAAAACTTTATTTCCTTTGCAATGTAAAACTTTCTCAATTAAGTATATTAAGGATCATTTGTCTTTCATATCTCTTCGCTGTAAAAACCACTTCATATAGGTGGACCCTTATCATCTAAATCAGTGATGTCCAAATTTTTTGTGCAAAGGACCACAACTTTCAATGTGAACTTGTCTGTGGGCCGCAAGTGTAAAAATCATAACCTCAAATACATACTTTGAAAAAAAAATACAAATGATGTAGTTTTATTAATAAAACACTCTACTCACATCACATTCAAAATACTAATTACAGAAAATATCCACATCGAAAGGAGTTACAGTTAAAATTATGAACAGGGTTTTTGCACAGATCTCTAAAATAAAATATTAATTTGAGACTTGGCACTGCTTTCCACCAGTACGTTTTCTAATGTCAGGCATTATCGACGAAGTTGCAACAAGCAGTGAACTCTCCAGATGACCATCCGTGATTCGCGATCTTGACGTGCACTTAACATGCATCATCCTAGAGACGACCTGCTCATGCAAATATGTGCTACCAAATAATGAAGTAATTAAAATGGCATGTTTGTTAATTCTAGGATAAGTTTCCTGCGAGATGTAGTTCTTGTAGAAATCCAACAAAGAAAAGTTAGTAAACTTATATTTTAAGTCTGATGCACACTGAAGATCAACACACTTAATTTGCACATCCTCTGGAATGTCATCGATACTAATAGAGAATGGACACTAATAGATGTTGAAACTTGCAGTATTCTTCTTGAAGTCTTGGAATCTGGTGTCGAATTGTTCCATAAGTTCAAATATAATTCTAGCATATTTTTGAGAATCGGAAACAGTATGCTTCTGCAGAGCTGGGAAGTGTGCAAAGTTATTTTTCGTACCTGTAATATCCAAAAACGTAATTTTGTTTCAAAGGCCTTGATGTGATCAAACATAGAATTTATCAGCTGGTCCATTGCAGGGTAAACACTCAATTGACCATGTGGATTGTTTCCAGCCAACGCTTGCTAATTATATGTAACATACAACTCGCCTGATACAAGAATAACTCCTGTGAAATTATGTTTACTTTTAAAACACAATTTTTTTTCATATATAACTAAGACCGCACGGGCTGCAATACATGACATGGCAGACCTAAGCCTACGGACTGCATTACATGACATGACACGCCACATGTGGCCCATGGGCTATGGGCTGGACACCCCTGATCTAAATAATACATCCATGGTTCATAATAACATAGGCATACCACTTTGAAAATTTCCATGCTCCAATTTGCTGTGTAACTTTTGGCACATATGCTATTTTGCCTAGATATCCTAACATATTCTTTAAATTTCGCCTTTGGCCTGCGTACATCCAATTTATTCTCATTTCTGAAAACTGAGTGAAGCAGTAAATCGTCTTTAACATCAACAGGTTTCATTCCAGTGGTACAATGCAATCTTTATTGTATTCACTAACAAGCCAAGTATAAATATCCAGCCAATTGTAACTTTCCTATGCTGTAAATTCTCATCAAATTTTTTCCTTCAGTGTTCTGTTCAAATGCTCGACTATCCCATCATCAATAACACCACCATGTGTTGAGTAATAGTTGATGTTATCTTTGATCATTAATACTCGAAACAAAGGATTGCAAAATTCCTTGCCAAGATCAATTTGCAAATATTTAGGGGTCCTTTGTCACATAAAACAATATCCACTGTAGAAGTCACATCTTTCCTACTTTTTGTATTGAATGGAATGCCCATGTACTTTGTATAACAGTCTATGACTGTCAGCATATATTTATATACTTTATTATCTTATGAATACATAATCATTTCACCCAAGTCACCTTAATACAGATCTCTCTTTCCAAACAGCAGCACTTTATGTCAGTGAAATATATAGTAGGCAGGCTTGTGGAGTTCGTGTGCAATTTCAGCATGAGACATTATTGTATGTAGCTGTCCTCTCTCAACTATTCCCAAACATAGTTTATTTCTGTAATCAGAGAATTGTCTAGCCTTCTGTGATGCAATTGGTAGACTCAAATGATCTACTAATTATTTCGGGTCATTCCAGTATGTGTAATCCACCCATCATCCTTTTTTAATTTTGTTCCTCAGCTCCAGACCACTACCAGTAACACATCATACATCCAGGAATAGCCGAGACACACTACCAAATTTCGAATGATCTGTGTCTTTGTATGCATTACTGGATGATTTATTACCTATGAAATACCCACTCGTAAGTGTTGGAAGTCGTTTATAATAATTTTATGCTTTGTGAAAATAATTACTAGGGTCTGATTTAAACAACAGCTTGTAAATCCCAGGCGCAGGGTGAATGGTTATATTACCAATTTGTATACATAGAATCGTTGGGAACAAAAAAAAATATTTTGTTATCCCCCACAAACCATTTCTTATTGCATCAATATACACCACATGTCATTAAACTTAGGTCTGTAGTAACTCAAATATTTGTTGAGAGTATTATTCTGCTCATCAATGCCTTTTTTAAGTGCCCAAACAGACAAATGCCAGTCATCATCATCTCCATCTATTTGATTAGCTGCTACGTGTTTGGGTTCCAACTTTACTTTCACAAACAATGCCATGGGTTTCAAAATATCCAGGCGAGATGTGACAAGATTAAATAATTCTTCATTCTGTATATTTCGCTCCAGTCTCGCTCTCTTAGTTAATAAATTGTTTGCATGCATGATTTGAATCACATGATGTAATCCTCTGCAGTATCCGACATTGTACTGATTACAAACACACTGTGCAGTATCCTTATATATCCTTTTTATATGTCAGAGGCCTAGAGTGTGGTTCAGCAGGTCTTCATTTAGTAGGCACAATTAGGGCTGCCTGCAAGATCGATGATAGTTGTGAATCTTCTGCAGACAGAAAATACGTATCCAGATTTTCGAATTTGGTCAACATATGTTCGACATGTTCCCAAAATGCCTCATCATCTACAATATCTATAGCACTGCTTCGAGATTCTTTTCAGTTAGCTGGTGTTTAACAATATTTCAATTTGCTTAGATACATTGTCGATTTTAGCATTGGCATTGTTCAAAACATTTATAATTTCTTCCCTTAGGTTTTTCACTTGCTGTGATATGTTATCTACTGACTTTTGCAGCAGAGTTAAAATGACCGATGTTTTAGAATTTACATATGACATAATAGCTACATCTCTAGTGTATTTTGGATCTACTAAATATTGCAGCTGTTTCCCACCAATAATGCTGTATCCATCTACCGTATATGCGAGATGTTCCCGCAGGACGTTTATCCCGACTCCATGACCGGATTTGGATATAATGGCTCTTCGTATGTACCGACCATTATATAGGGGAAAGTCTTTAACTGTAATGAGGAAGTCGTGCAGCTCTCTCCAATAGTTTGCACACACATCTTTAAATTTATCAAGTCATATCTATGTTTACATGATCGGAATACACATGATATAAGTTTAAGTCGTCCATGCGAAACAAAACCAGCATATTTGTATTGTCACGAAGTAGCTGTTTGGGTGTACGGGAATATGTTTGGCAAAGGTAAAATGAGTGCAATGTCGAATGTCTACCCATAAAAAAAATATTGTTGTATGATTTTCTGCTTCTCACATACATCATCAAAAATAATTACAGATTCGGTCTTCCTTCATTTGGAGGCAAAACTTTGTCATTATTACTAAATAGAAAAAATCCTATAGCATCTACAGCTTGTAGTCTGTATACCAGGAGCTAGTACATTGGTTACTCTAAAGATTTCGAGTACAAGTACACATAAGTGTGACTTGGAGACTGCCCCGTTTCCCTGCTTTTGGCAGCATACCCATCTCTCAACTGCAGCGGGGACAGTAATGACATTTGTTCTGTCTTCAGCGCGTGTGTTCCTCCGACGACTGTTTTGTTCTAGAGTTCATCAGACCTCGTCAGTTAAGTCTGCTACTTATGATATTTAGTTAATTTCATTTTAATATTTAATATTTTTACCTATTACATGTTACGCACCAAATACATATATTTTCAAGTTATCCATATCTAAAGTAATTTATGTTATTAAATTTCAATTAAGTAACTTATATTTTGTACGGGGTACCCCTTTTAATAATCTTTAAACTGCTAGCAGTCAATTGACTTGAATTTATTTTTAACTAAAATTTAATTTAAAAATCTTGGTGTAAACGTAAGTCTGTTATAAAATTTTTCTGTTCTGATGAAATTGAGATAAGCATGCGTACAGTGCCTCTCTGGCCTGGCCCAATTCACTACGCAAGACCGTTTTCACCCGCCCGCCACGGAAAAGTATTGATCATGCGACGTATGTTGAAAACAAATTACAGGAAATATGGACAAAATTGCTACAGAACTTACTTTGATACTCATGAACACTTACAATTATGTTGACGGATATCCACGTTGATGGAGTTTTGGCTCGTAGTAGCATAATTACCGCACAAATAATTGTTTTGTCGGATATGCACCTAATCGTGTCGATGTCCCCGTATAAACTGGCGAAGCGCGAGGTGCCTGGCGGGAGTTGACGCCAGCTTCCACCAGATGTCAGCAGTATTCCTTCTTCGTTGTGTGGCGGAAGCCACGTGCCTGACCCGCGCTAGTTAGAATGGCTGATTTAAAATATACGGAATTGACGTCTCAGATTAATGCTATGGACTGTTCTTTACTATTAGCGATTTCAAGTCACCCTGCTAGGGGGTTATCGTGGGGATGTTTCCTTCGGCACTGGCTCGCTAATGGCGGATGATTGTACCTACCCCCACAGTGAGGCAATACTCGAAATTTGTATATAAGCGTTACTAAAACCTGGTATCGCGGTCAGACGCTTGATTTTCGAGGGAAGTCTCCCCAGATAACAGGTCAGGTATTTCAGTTACTATAATAATGTAAAGCCTTACGGATATTCAGGAACGTCACTATGGCGCTCTTTTTAATTTTTCAGTCAGGATCAATTTTGATTAATATGAGCAGGATAAGTCTGGCTGCACAGCATAATAGGAATCGCTTCCATCTTTTCTAATCAAATCTGTTAGTAAATATGCGAGTAGGAACCTTTTGCTTGTCAAAAATAATTTAGATTCTCCCAAAAAAAAATTATACTTTGTATGTCGTCAGTTCTCCGCCATTTTTGGGCTGATCGAATAGCTGTATTCTTAGTCTTGTTTCGCCCACCGTTTTGGAAACTGGCGGTTTGGGAAAATTATCTGGCCTCTGCCAAAGGCTTGTATAGCCAGAGAATTTTTATTCTGTATTAATTTTGAAATAGTAGTAGCATTACATTTAAAATACTGAATTGTGTGGTAAAAGAAATAAACCTTAGAATTACCTCTTAATGGCCATGGAAAAACTTAATGCGCCAGGTTTTGGGGAGATTAAATGTTGGCGTTAGTTGTACCAAGCCAAAGAGAAAACTTAAGTGGGAAAGTCATGGATTGAATTACATATTACTTTTTAATAATTTTATGGGAATTTAGAATTTGAAATACTTTTGGCTCAACACTTTGGTTATAATATTGGGTAACCTTTGTAAATGTTTTAAATTGATTATGGTGAGAAAAGTTGAAACTATATTTACATATTTAAAGAGTCCGTTTGGGAACGAATATATTTAAAGCGTCCATGTGGGACAAGAAAGCTTTTGAGAAAACATACATATAAAGAGTCCGTGTGGGAAGGAATATTTTTATACATATATTTGAAAATATCAGTGTAAAATATAAGATTTGTAAAATGAAATGCTGTTCTAACCTTATTGAGGTTTGTCCAAAGAAAAGAGAAAAAAAAAATATTGAAATATTAAAAATCACTATGACAATTTCCATCTTTCATTTGGTAGTGTAGTTTTTAACCTCGTGCATATTACTGAAGTTTTGGCAGTATGCATTCTGCTTTAGTGACTATGTTGTTTTAAAAACTCTATGCTCTTTTCTATATTCATATTGTTTTTAAATATACTTAGGTTTTGAGAATGGTTGAAAAATGAGTTATTTGAGGTGTCCTATGGTTTGGGGCCTCAAAATATTTTGTTTACTGTTACAAAGTACTTTCTGTTGAATAATTGATGCTTCAAGTTAATGATGAATTTTTCCACCCGATTTGTTGTCATTTATTTTGTACTGAATATCCAATAATTATTCGTCCCAAAGGCTGTGATTCTGTTTGTTACTATGTTTTAAAAAAGGTATAAAAATTTTAAAAAGAAAAGAATTCGAAATGCACAATCACAAGTCACGTATTGTCATATTAATATTTAAATATATTTACTCTGGGCCCTTATGTTTAGAAGCTACAGGTAAGTGTTTGAATAATATATTTAATTCTTTCTTTTGTGCAATGTACGATCACTCAGCTTGATTAATTTTCTGTATATCGCTTTCATTGCTATTTGTTGTTCCAGAGGTCTTTGGTAAGTTTCATTATTATTTTGTTCCACGTTTTATTGTAACGTTTGTGGCTTTCTTGTTTGTTCTTTGTACCAAGGACTGGCTGCATCTTTCTCTTAAAGAAGTGGTTTATTGGTTTATGGTCGTACATGGGCACAGCTACATGTATGGCTGAACAATATGAAATGGGCAAAGAGAATAAATAAAGCACGCCTTTCAAAATATATAGTAATTAACCGTTAAGCAAATTTAAAAGTCTTGGACAAAGCAATCCGAATGCCCGCAGTAATAGGGAGGAAATCGAACCCAGTTCGTCCAAGTATTTTTGGGTACTGCGTATCAAGCCAGCATCCATAGTTGAGGTGGGGAATCAACTTTAGGCTACAAAAATTCTTTCTCAATTTATCAATTTTAAAGATAGCTGTTTCAGAAAGAAATTAATTCAATGTAACATTTCGTAGAGAATACTGGGACATTAAGAAATATTGGCAATTCTTATGTTTAATATTTGATTTCTAAAATTTAACATTAAAATTTACATTGAGTGAATAAATTTTTTTTTTGTCATAGGTAAGGTGATTTTCCAAAGGTTTGTTTTAAAAAGTGCGAATAAACCGCGAATAGACTATAGCAGATGATGCACAAACAATAAAAAGCTTACGAACGGGTTAGCAGAAATCGCGTCTATTCTTTCATCTAGTTTTTTACTGGGTGCAGACATTTTTTATTTTTAGTTTGTATCTTCAAGTTTTTTACTTTTGATGACACCTATACTCCATTCACAATTACTTCCAACTTTTCTGGAGCCCTGCTAAAGTTCTACTTCCAGGAAATTCCTTCGCCTCATGCAAACATAGCTTAACCAAGTTAAAAAATTACGCCGAAGGGACAACGCACCGTATTCGTGCGCACTCAGTGTACTATTATCTTACATAAGATCTGCTTCTTAGTAGGCGTTACCAACACACCTATTTATTCCCTGTTTCTATTGATATGAATTTAAATTGAACATTATAATTAATAAATATAATATTATTAAAAGTTAAATTTAACTAAAAATAAGGCATTTCTATGTTAACACAAGTATAAAACACTTGTGATACCTGACATATTTAATAAACAACCAAACACATCACACATGGAGTGATTTTTCAAAAGGTTCGTTTTAAAAAGTGTGAAGAAACCTCGAATAGACTATAGTAGATGTCGGCGGAGGCCTGCGTGCAGAGTGTAAAACTATGAGCTCTTCAGCTAAGTTCCGAAGGAGAAGGCTGTGGAGATGCGCCCTTGTTCCGTCCAGCCGAACACAAGCGGGCGACCCTGTACCGCCATTGGCTCCAGCGCCGCCGGAGGCCACCGGAAATCCAAATTGGGCTCCGGTATGAAGGAAAAGCCTCGCCAAATATCGCCCCGACGACCCGGCGGGCGACTGGAAGGGTGCGGCGATTTGGCGCCGAGCGAAAACCGGTTCCCAGCGCGCGCTCTGGGAGTGTTATTGCAACTCCAATTTCCGAGAAGACGAGAAGTTGGTTGGCGCGAGCCCATCTCGCCTGCCATTAGCAATCCCCCCCCCCCCCTTTTCTCATCCTCCCACCACCTAGTTCATGCTCTTCGGGAGGGCTGACGCAATCCTGTCCCAGCGCTGGAATAAACAAAGGAACCTGTACCTTCGCTTTGTTTACGTTCCTCGCTCTGCCTCCCCCCCCCCCCCCCCATCTTTTGCACCTGTAGACGTTCCCGTCTACCGTTATCTGCGCACACTTCGCGTGTCGAGCGTCGTCTCGTAAACGCGCCAAGCGGTAGACGATTAGCTTCGTGAATGACTCGAGAGCTTCGCTTGTCAGTGTTGGGTAAGTTGTTCTCGAAGAATAACAATAATCACCAGTTCCACATTAAAACGTTCGTTTACTTCGTCATAGTTGCGGGGATTTCCACATTGGTGGACAATATTTTCAAAATCCCCGAATTGGTCCTCTTGGATGACCATTGACAGTCTTGTGTAATTAAACTGGGGATTCAGAAAATATGATCCGCAAAAGTGGAAATCCCGCGAATATATATATATATATATATATATATATATATATATATATATATATATATATATATATGCATGGCTTACGCTGACTAAGCCATAAGAGATACACCAAATTAATTTACTACAGAATTGTACATCTCTAAAAGGTCTACAGAAAAGTCCTGGACAGCATATATTTATCTTTTAAGGATGGCCCACTTTAACCATTTTTTTCTTTTAAATTTCATTTGCGAATACTTTGGGAATAACACAATATTAATTCTAAGTTAGTTACCTTACGCATTCAGTATATATACTAGCTGTAAACATAAACAACGCCATATTTGTAAATCGCACGTGAGCGAGGCCGGGGCAACTCACTAGTTTATAATAAACTTGAAGACTACAACATTTGCTTGTTGAAATTAAACATTAGTTTTACACATTCTGCACAAAGTTTTGGGAAAATTTACTCTATTTAATTTGTAGTATTACAAAAATATGTTTGGTAACAAGTTCCCAAAGAATTCCTTCTATAGGCTGTTCACGGTAATGACTACATTTTTAATTATTTACATTTCTTATAATTTCACAGTTTCAATAGGAATAAAGTTATGAGACCCTTGGCAATGTTAATTTTACGCAAGGTGGAAGAATACACAACGTGCGTACACGTAGATCTTAAGCAGGGCTTTCAAAGTTTCTCATTATACCGTGAACAGCCTATAGCACACTTCCTGTGATCGTAGTTTATTGCAACTACGTACGCCATATTGAATTTACTAAACTGTTGTATACAATATATTGTTACAATTTCTTCAAATATATGGTATAATAAGGTTTATAAAGAGATGAATGTCTTTATTAAATAAAAGAGCTAACGATAGTTCCCCAATTTATTGATAAACCATCCAAAAAAATACTTTATACTTAATGTCTGGACAATATTGATTTCACTTGCTATTTACAGCTAATGTTTACATAATCACCTGTCACCTCACAGAAATTAACACAGTTAAATAGATAAATGAGTCTCTATCAACAGTTTATCAAGGTCTACTGAATTACTACTAAAAATTAATAATTGATATGAGTTTTCTAATATCTACAATCAAGTCCGTATCGCTCATCCATTCAGTCCCAACTTGTTTGAACTCGGGTATCACTGAAAATTCTACTTTGTGTAACACTCTTAGGCGAACAGTTCGTGAGAAAACATTACCAGCCAGGTATGCAACTTGATATGCCATTTGACGGCTGGGCTAAACTCGATAGTTCTCTATACACTCCAGGCACTTTCGTTTCTGCATTGGTTGGTGCCTTCATGATAAGCACTTAATCGCATGTACAAAGTTGTACGCGACTCGTTTACTCTTTTTTAACGCGTGTATTATTAATTGGCAGCCATTGGACCGTGTCAGGAAACGAGTGGCCCAGTCACAGATGTAACAAGTCAGTACGGTGTTAAAGTATATCCTATAGCACCGCTTGAACTTGCAAATGTTCCGGGTCTCTTTAACTATAAATGCGGTCTGTTCCCGTCATCAAACGAAAAAAATATCCATGTCACTCCTTGCGAAATTAAATAAATAGTTGTGCGGTGTGATTTCAATCAAGGAATCCTGTCACGCGGATGAATTGTTAGGGGAAGAAACTATGTTGTTCGTCATTACAGAAGTTGTGTGAGCTGTGGTCATCAACCATACTTGTTTATAAAAAAATTGATTGCAAGAATTTTATTTATTTACGAAGCAGTAAAACCGCTTTGGCAATGTACTGTTCATACTCTTCTTACCGTGTAAGTGCAATAGAGAAAATGTGTTTTTATAACAATACTAGCTGATCCCGGCGAATGTTGTTCCGCCTCTTTCACGTTCTATTTTGCCTTCTCAATGCGTCCTCTCTATTACGTCTGGTACGTCGACCTATGTTTGGCCGTGGTATCGCTGGCATTTTTCTCTTTTAAATCAACAAACATTTCCTGCAAGTATGAGCAAAATCGGCCCATAAATATATGTAGGATTTAGAATCCAGCGCCACCTATCGGATTGAAACATAACTACAAACCTTACTCGCCATCTCAATAACATATGGTGTGAATATGGTCTCAATAGACCAACATATAAGCGAAATCGGCCTAAAATATAGAAATTAGACTCCAGCGCCACCTATCGGAACCTAACCTACGGAATGCAAAGCACAATAAACCAATTTCCTAAAGATCAACAAACATTTCCTTGAAGTATGAGCGAAATCGGCCCATAAATATATAAATTAGACTCCAGCGCCACCTATCGGAATGAAATACAACTAAAAACTTTACTCGCCACCTCAATAACAAGTGTTGTGAATATGGTCTCTATTGGTCCAGTGGTTTGTCAGTGATGATACGGTTTAGTCACGCGCAAAGGATTTTATATATAAAGAAATTAATTATACTGTTCATGTTATGTACAATAGGCGTTACTATTGCTGTTTCATGAATCACTAGCGACCAGCCCCGGCCTCGCTTGGGTGCGATTTACGAATATGGTGTTCTTTAGATTTACAGCAAGTATATACACTAAATGCTTAAGGTGACTAACACAGAATTAATTCTGTGTTGTGTTCGTAAATGAACGAATACTTTAACTCAAATTTTAAAAGAAAAAATGGTTACTATGGGTTATTCTTAATAGATAAACATATGCTGTCGCGAATTTTTTGTAGATCTTTTTGGGATCTACAATTCTGTTGCACATGAATTTTGTGTATCTCTTGTGGTTTAGTCAGCGTAAGCCATGCAAGCGCCCTAAAAGCGGCTTTTTCTGACTTTATTGTAAAACGTCGATATTTCTCTACTATCCTTTTATTAAATATTAATGCCTTCCTCAAGAAATTCTCAAATTGATAGTGAAAACCACGTCGAAATTTACCAAGTACTTTAGAAGCCTTAGCGGAATACACAGACACATGCAGCAGGCTGACTTCGTTTTATACTATCTATAGAAGCAATATTAAAATGAAAGGTTCGTCGATTAAGGTTGTGAAAAGTCGTAATGGTAAATTTTAACACGGATTTGACGAAATAAAAGATAAGAAAACAATAACACTTAAATAATTAAAAAAATATATAGAAATATTGTTTGTACGCTGGGCTCTAACGTCTATATTGACACGAAAAACTGACGAATCGAGAATGGCGATATTATGCGTCCCTTTCGTAGGCCTATATACGGGATCATAACAGATGGAGATACTGTCGTATTGAGCCCTGCTTAGTTCCTTAATATACTATAGCGCTCCGCATAAGAATTAACAATGTCGTCAAGGTTACCTTCGCATTAACCAGATAACACCGTAACTTTAAGAAATACAAATACGTTTCTAACATGCCAATATGCATCTAATGAAAGAGCTAGGACAGTGCTTTCAACTTTCGTTACGTCACGACCATGTCATGTTCACACTATGTCAACATAGACGTAACAAAAGTCAAGCTCAGGATCATTGACCCAGGTCTCCTTTTTTATAAATACTCAATGGCAATTCTGACTCCAACAGTTTTTTTTTTTAAGAAGGAAAGAGAAAAAGAGTTTTTTTAACAGTTGCTATACATTTTGAATATTTCACTTTTCACAGATGGTAAACACATATCTAATTTTCATGATTCGTTGGCAATATTACTGTAAAAATACCACAATCAGGGTGCTCATTAAACTACGTGTAGTCGAGTAGCCGTAAGTGTTAAGTCAAACGCTATTCAGATATATCATGTTAGTTGTCGCACTTGTAGGAGCTGAAGAAAGGAGAGTTAAGTGTAGATGCGTGGGCAGGATACTCCGGGAAATGTTCGCAACAGAAAGACAACCGAGTCGACTACTTGCACTTTGAAATTCGTCCAATAAATAACGAAATTAAGCTATTTGCGTACTTCTGAAAATATTGCGAACATATTGTGTTTGTATACCATCAGAACATACTTCTCGTGAAATGAAAATCGCAACCGACAATGCCCCAATCGTCGAAAGACGAGCGGGGCATTAACATAGTAGAATATCATAATAATGTTACGCACTGCAGCTGGCGCCGGGAGGCTGTCCGACGCTATGGGGAGTGACCCACCTCGACTCTCCCCTCTTTCCGGAACAACGCTCTCGCTACCTCACCCCTACCCTTTTAGGGGAAGCCCGTAAATGATGGACAGCGGTGAAACTAGCTGACGTAACAACCCTCCTCTCCCCTACTGGAGATACCAACAAATGTAGCGACGACGTAAGAATATTCTGGTGGGACTGGCTGGCGTTACAGGCCCCCCTCCTCCCCCCGCTAAAGAGACGGATACCTGTAGGAGGTGTAAGAATATTCCGGGAATTAGGACACTCGGTGCAGCGCGCGAGTTAGAGAAAGACTGATTATTTCAATTATTTAGTTTCATTAATTTCTTTGAGCTAATTATAAATGGTATCAATTGGAATCATTAATTGTAAACAGTAAATTATAAAATTTATTGTGAGATGTTGAGTTGAGAAAATCTTGTTTGTAGTTATTGTATATAAAATTAGGAGATTATAATTATCTCTTTTATTTAATTAAGACCTCAATCCCTTATCGAACTTGATTTAGCTCACTGGATTTCGAATGAGAAATTGTAACAATAATATGACAGGGCCGTTCTACCTTAACTGGCGTGCAGAGCGCGGCTCCGAAAGAGGATTCACGCCTAGTAGGCTGGGAGGGGAATATAAAATAATAAGCGGGTATGATGTATGTCAATTCCACCTAACACAATACAAAATGACTAGGGAAGTTGGTGAAATACCAATAACCCCTCAATATAATGTAATTCTCATAGCGTAATGTCACTACCCAAGTAATGGCCACACAGCCGGGGACTGGGGTAATACAGTCTTATTTTTGTTGTTGTTGCTGTTGTTGTTGTTGTTGTGAAATAAGAAGCGTGATAACTAGGGATAGGAAAATTTTGCGAGTTCAATGACCTGTAGGCTAGACTCCAGAGTGCTGTGTACACTCAAGCCTAAGTTGTTTGTTCATTGACTGCTGCTCCAGAGAGTAGCCAGTGTTACTACACGCCTGGCAGTATGACACTCGCTACTTGTTTCCTTACAGGTCTGCTGTTGGCTTAGAGTCATCTAGGGCGTGTCTAATGCCCAATTGCAAAGGTGACTTCAATGTACACGTGTTGGACGTATATCTTGTCCTGAAATGAATTCGCGAAATTTTCCTACCCTTAGTGATAACATATCAATGTGAAAGGGTGGAGTGTTCGTGTTGTCTTCCACTGGGAAAACGAGAGAACATTGTAAGATACGAGTGCCCAGGTATTCGGAACGAAATCGGGATTTTGCTGTATCGTACGACCCTGAGTTTTACGTGACTACGTATGCGTTAGAAGGTAACGTTTTCTTTGCGATACAGGAATGAAATGAGATTAACGAAATTGGGTTCTTGAATTTTATGGCTCGAAATCGACAGATATGGACTACATGTTTCGTTTGGCGCCAAAATCAGCACGGTGAAGGCCGTTCATGATAAAGTGGGCACTTTTGAAACAAAGCCTTAGAAAAAATTAACGACAATTTCCTGCATATATTTTAACGAGTGACATGCGCTCAGTCAAGTTGGTAACGATGTTTGGGAAATAGTTGCTAGGTAACCATTTGTGATTATTTAATTATTTATTTCGCTTTTGGTTGTCTTAATGAATCGAAGTGTAAAAATCAGTAGATTTGTTAAATATTTACTTTTCTAATAATTTCGCAGTTTCACTTGACCGACGCATGAATAAAGTGATGAGGCCCATGACAATGTTAATCTTACATAAGGCGGAAGAATACACGACGTGCATAATCACGAAATTATAGTGCAAGAATGGATCGCCCTGACAAACGTTGCATATCCGTTTCCCGTTGTGGCGCCCCCAAGCGTCGCGTTGCGTCGCGTCGGTCCGCTTTGTAGGCCACTATCTTCCATTTCTACAGCTTCTGCGAGAATTTATATTTTTTAACCCAAACAGGAGCCGAAATTGTAAAATCCTCTTACAATTTTGTAACGAATTGTTTTTATTATGTAGTCAAATTTTTTCTACACAAAAAACTGTATAATTTTAACTAATTATTAAATAAACAAAATTTTCGATAGTTCAATAATTGGATAAAAGTAGGCTATATAGATTTTTGTGTTGAAAAAACTGGACTACGCAATAAAAACAATTTGTAACAGAATTGTAAGATGATTTTACAATATCGGCTCCCATTTTGGTATCAAAATATTAATTCTCGTTAAAGTTGTAGAAATGGGAGATCGTGGCCTTAAAAATGTTTTCACGTCAAAATGGCCACTAGACCGAAACTCAGTCATAGACTGAATATTGTCTTCGCACTTTTTGAATAAAATCATTGAAAAATCACCCCATCTATGATGTGTTTAGTTATTTCCTAAATATGCCGTGTATCACAAGCGTTTCACAACTATGTTAAAATTAAAGTATCTTCTTTTTCTTTAAATTGAAATGTTAACTATTTTTACTTATAAATTATAATAACTCATCTATAATAAATTTGAAGGAAAAAAAAACGCTGAGAAACATGTGTGTTGGTAGCGCCTAGTAAGAAATAGTTCTCATGTAAAATATCATTGCAACTGAATGCGCACGAATTCAGTACGTTGTCCTTTGGTGTAATTTTCTAGACTTAACTAAGCTGAGTTTGCACGAGGCGGGGGAATAATCTGGAAGTAGAACTTCAGCAGGGCTTCAGAATAGTGTGAAGTGACCGTGAATGGATTATAGGTACACAGAATTTTTCGTCTTCTGCGCATGTACCCGCACACAGACCTACTACGCTATACCAATACAACTGTCAAAGTCATATGGCCAACAGTGATGAACTTAACTGTGCATGTCTTAATTTCCAAAAGACGAGCACTTTCATGCGAATAAAATACATTAGCCAGTTTGAATTTAAACTGCATTACAGAATTGCCAGGAGAAGTAAACGAACATTTCAAAGTAATGGTTGACAGTTTTCTAACGTCAAATCTTATCCGCGTGGTTTGACAATCGTGTTGGCAGGAAGGTAGTTCAATGATGCGCCACGGAGACTAGTTTTGCGCAGCTGTCGTGATTACACTACCCCAAAATCACGTTACGACTTCGATTTGGCTACATTTTGACATTCGACTTCACCCATTCTGCTACGTGGTGCATGGTCTACAGTTAGGATACACGTAATTATAGTCTGTTCACGGTAAAATGAGCACTTTTGAAAGCCCTACTTAAGAACTACTTTTATGCACGGTGTGTATTCCTCCGTCTTATGTAAAATTAAGATTTCCATGGGCCTCGTCACTTTATTCATGTGTCTGCTTGGAGAAACGGTGAAATTATTGGAAAAGAAAATATTTTACAACTCTGGTAATATTTATACTTCGAGTATTAAAAAAAAAAAAAAAACTGAAAACGAAAGAAATAATTTTAAGTTATCACAAATGGTTATCTAGCACTTTTTATTCGACTTTAAGATATGGAACTAATTTCCATCCATCGTTGCCAACTTTACTGCGCACATGTCACTCAGTGCGCCCGTTAAAATATATGAAGTTAGGAAGAGTGACTTTTATCTAAGGTTGATTTCAAAAGTGCTCACTTTATCGTGAACAGTCTATAAGGTTTATTCTACTCGGGCTAGAAACAAAACGAGTTTTTTTTTTTTTTACGGGAGAGTTTGGCATAGGGGAAATTTACACCGTTAGGTGCGCAGGGTTCCAAAATGTAACTTCTAATGAAAATTTTAAGCTAAATGAATAATATAAAAAGAAAGATTTCACTTAGTTTCGAAGTTATTTTATATTTCATTTATGATTTTTGCAATTGTCCAGTTTTAACGCAGAAAATAGAGGAAACTTGATACATTGCTGACACTAGAGCTTACCTAGTGGCAAAAATTTTTATTTACCAAACTTTCAGCATCGGCATTCCCAGCCTGTAGTAGACGTAGCCTTAAGGCTGTTGCCTGGTTGAAAATTTGGCATAGGGTTAATGGAATTCTGTTAATAAAGCCAATTACGAAGATGCAAATTTGAAACAAAAATCTAATTATAAGAAATGATACTCTCAAGCTCTGTATCAAAGAAAATATAACAATAGTTTTTCAGTAATTTTTTATTTAATTATTAAGTTTTATCAATTCCCCAGGAATGCCACAAAAGGCCTCGATGTCAAAGAAGTACATATTTTTCTACTCAAATAAGTCCCTGGTGCTACACATATATCTTTAAAAGGAACGCCAAAAATTCGAATATTACTAAAATATATTTCCCTATACCAATTTCTCAACCAGGAAACAACCTGCGCATTCAAGGTCAAGAAGCGAGGGAGCGATACGGGCGATGCCAACATGCACACCTAGCGCCTCATCGCTCCTACTCGCACGGCGTGCGCTATTTATCTGTCAGTTCGATGTACTGCACAAATTATATCTGTAACATTGGGACATTATTACGCGCGATGAAAACCCACAGATTAAACAACGCCCACATAGTCGTGCTTTTTTCTCGCCGCTTAAGGTGGATGCACAGACAAGCTTTAAAAAATGCGTATTTGGCCGCTTTCACGATTTTTTCTCTTTCTCTCTGTGAATACGCTTAATGTGATAAAAGTAAATAAATAGGGGAATGGTAAATTTTTTAATTGCTTGCTTTTCTGGCAAAAAATTTTCGTATTACGAGAATATTTATTTTCCGAGCACAAACAACGATTGGCAAGCCCAGTCTCCGGGTGTCGTCCAACAGCATCCAGCCCCGAGAAGCACACCTGAACTCTGGCAGCGCTGCGGGGCGAAGGTTGAGTGGGCGGAGCTACCGGCCGAAAGGCGCGCGCCGATTGGGCAACGACAAGTGGGTCGCGGGTGACACACGGCCTGCTCTTGCTTACACGCTTCAATTAACGGCACCTTCAGCTGGCGCCTACTGCCCGCACGACACCAGCTGACCCCCCCTGTGGCACACCTCTTTTTCCCAACATCCGCGCGTGTCCAGAGCCCCCCATCATCCCACACACACACACACACACACACAATCCCTGAGGCCCGTACCAACCATTACATCTATGTTACCGATTACTACAGACCCGAGAATTTCGCGGGTTCGTTTCTAGACAAGTTGGAATTCGCACACCTGTACGTTCGCGTTAATGTGTTGTTCGACACCTCCTGGAGATAATTGTGCCAATAACAAGCATGCAATAAACTGTGCGCCCAACCGCCGCCTTTTACTATCAAAACAATCATCCAATAAACAGTTGATATCTGTATGAGAGTATATAAGACTGTGAAGTCTAGCCTATACGTCATTGAAATCGCGAAATTCTCAGGTCTCTACAGATGACTAAGGCCACCTGTTTTTCGCGAAAATATTCACGCGAAGGCTAGACTCCAATCTCCTATGCCTTACGTACAGTTATCCTTTCGTTATTGGCAGAGACACCACAATTTCGCGACCAGTTGTATTTCATAACACCTCAGTACAGACACACCTTCGTGATTGGATGGTTTCTGTGTTATGCACATTAGGTGTCTGCGCGCGAATCACATACTTACAGTATTG
The DNA here is from genome assembly GCA_029891345.1 of Dryococelus australis. NCBI lineage: Eukaryota > Metazoa > Arthropoda > Insecta > Phasmatodea > Phasmatidae > Dryococelus > Dryococelus australis. Next base: position 63,495,787 of record CM056996.1, read on the forward strand.
AAGTTACGTAATTCTGATTGGCCAACCAACTAGGAAAATGTCTTCACACAAAAACACGCCGCCAATAAGCAAAAGAAAACTGCTGGTACGTACGTAGGGTATTGAAATCTAACATGCGCGGGAATCTTTTCACGAAATTCGGATGTCCCTAGTTATTGGCCACGTATCTTTGTCGGGAGACAGCTCCTTACCTGACTGAGCCAATCAGAATCAGTTTACTCCGACACCGAGTGTCCGGGGTTCGCGGGCAGACACCTGCATTGCGTGACAATTAAAATCTTCCAATCATGAAAGTGGATCTGAGAGCTAGTGTTTTGGAGTACACGTAGTCATGAAGTCTTTTCGCCAAAAAACAAGTCGCCCTACCGATGACGTGGGCTCAACTTCCATCTACTGCCCTCACTTTTTGACTTCAATGCGCCTTTGTTTTAAGGGGGTCGCGGTGGTGTAGTGGTTAGACTACTCGCCTCTCACCTAGCCGAACGGGGCTCCCGGATTTTTGTACTTGGGGATCGTGCCGCTGGTAGGCGGGTTTTCTCGGGGATCTCCCGTTGCAGAAGCTGTGCATGAAGTTCGTCCTGATACTGCAGATTCGAAAGTAAAATCAAAATAAATGCGCACGCGTGGCAGCAAGCCTCGTGTGACAGGTTGGCCCATATAAACCTCCATACCTGCTTGCATATAGGTTCGGATAGCAGGTATTCGTAGAAGCTCCCGCCGTAGCTTGTACATGGCATTGTATCATGGCACAGCGGCTTTTAACCGAAGGTATACCTCTACCACCTACGGTTCATCGTAACTTTGCAGCTTTTATAGCTGGTCTCCGTTTCTTTAACCGGAAAAGCGTATCGACATTCACAACCTCAATGTGGGGCGGTCGGTTAGATATGAAACACGTTGGTTTTCTCCAAATAATCACGGTATCTAAGTGACAATGTCGTAATAAAATGTTTGTATAGTGACCGGGATTTCAACGCCCATATCCACAACAAAATAGGTCTACGTGTCGTAAGAATTTGCATCCAACGCGTATTTTTAAACCCGACATTGGGGTATTCGCGTTCCAAGATCTGGACAAGAAGTACTATAATGTGAGAGTATTTGTGTAATACTGTCGTGAGTAGGCCTACTTCTACTGTGGTTGTGTGAGGATAGAAGTGTTCGGTTACCAATAAAGTGTCGCTTAGGTACCGTGATCACATGTGGAGAAATAAATACACTGTGATTAATGTCCAACTGTCCTGTGTACACCTAAATTACAGAGAAATCAATTTTGTAGACTTTCCCAAATATAACCTCGTGCTCTGCTGCCATCTAGTATTTTACAAATGAAGTATTAGCGATGTCAGATTTACAGTGACAAAAAACTGCACAATAAATTAGGAGGAGTGAAGAATTTTGAGTTTTCAGGTTTCGTGTTTAATTGCGACTGTAAATGAACACGAGACTAAGTTATGTGAGCTATAACAGAACAACGAAACACTGCCTATGGGTGCGATTTTAAATATATTACAAATATTTAAAAAATTGTATTGCAATCCAGTGTGGTTAAATTCAGTTGGAATAACTGTAAGCACTTTGCACAAAATAAAATAAAATCTAATAGCTAGAGGGACAGTTTATCTCAAGAAAATATTACAGTTTCCTAGTATTCGACGTATTCTACACGTGTTTGACAGTTTTCTTTGCTTATTGGTTGTCGTGCGTGAAAGAAGCTACTATCCCATTTCATCTGACCAATGAGGATTCTGATACTATAAAGCAGAATGTTTCTGAATAGTCCGCGAGGAACTTAGCCGAGTCAATAACTTGGGCATCCAAACATAAAAGTACAAACTAAGATAAAGTGTTATCGAAAGTATGTTAGCTCAAAAGATTTTCGTGATTTTCCAGTAGCATTTTTTCATAATTTTATATAAAACTTATTTAACATTCATGTTATGAATCGTAGCAAGATTCTTCTGAAAACTATGTCTGGAACTAATTACAATTCCCTTTCAATGCAGCCGTTTAACTCTTGTAAGCCTTTAATTGCATTGATAAAAACTGCAGACATAAAATAAAAATTTTAAAGTTTTTAATTTTTGCTTATTACAATAATTGCAAATAATTATTTTTATGAGAAGAACTTGTGTTCAACATGAAGAACTCTATTACTACTATCCACGAAATTGCAAACGAACAATGTAAAGTAGTCTTTCTTTTGGGAATATTTGCTGGTACAGTGTTAGTCATATAGGCTATTCACGGTAAAATGAGCACTTTTTAAGAACCTGCTAAATTTTTTTCCTTTCGGCTAATTTCTACCTTTCCGCCACTTTCTATATAAACATTGCCATGTAACTAATAAAAACAGTGTAATGGGGAGACCGGAGCTAATGACAAAAGGAGCAGGTTGCAGCACTGCTCATAAATACGCACTCTTTGTTGCGACAGTAGCGCCACTCGGCAAGGTAGTGGTACTAGATGACAGCCATCTTGTGCCAAACTACCGGGCGCGTCAACAGACCGGTTCGGAGCGCAGAGAGGAATAACCTCTTTTCGTACGGTAAAAAAGTAACTTGTGCAGGGTTCAACTAAAGTTGTAGTGGTTTGACGTAAGTAATACAACCTTTGCTGTAACGATTAGTGCAAACCTTCATACTTATTTGATTTTAGTCCAGAGAAGAATAAAAGCGTTCCACGGATGAGAATAAGCGAGAAAAAAGTGAAGCACGAGGAAAAGGAGATGCAAACAAAACAAGCAAGAAAAATGTGTCCAAGTAAAAAGATAAATCAAAAGGAAAATTCATCAAAAGTAAACATGTGCATAGGAAGATAGAATTCCACGAAATCAGCTCTGGCGAGGAAGAAGATACTATTTGCTTAGTGTGTTTGTTCTAATACAAGCTTGGTGATGAATGGGTGCATTGCGCTCTGTGCAAACATTTAGCTCACTGGTTATGTGCTGGTAAAAACCCCTGTATGTATTTAAACTTTCTAACAGATGAGTCCGATTCTTGAGAGTAAGTGTCGCAACTTACCCCAGCTTACTTACAGTCTAAATTCTAATCAGTGGAAAACCACTGATTGTTTCAGTGCAAAGATTTCACTGATTGAACTAGTGGCATGAAACAATTTCACTGATAGAATAAATGACGGCCGATTGCAGTGGCTAATTAAATATTGCTTTTATTGAATGTAGCCAAATAATTACGTTAAATAGGCATATTTACGGTAGTTTACTCTTTATATTGTGCAATTGACCGTAATTTAAAAAGTAAAAAATCTTCGCCATCTGAGCTACCCCGCCGAGTTGGAATTAGAGATGAAAAATATATGTATTATATGTATTGTATGTATTATAGTGTAGTTTGAAGTTGTATGCTCATACTTTTCGTGTTTGGTTTGATTGGTACCGTTAGGATTGTTAATACAAATAGTATGTACAAGAACACTCTCTTCGCCACATTAAATACAGTTTAAAACTTTAAACAGAGAGTTGTGACTATTACATGGAATCGAAATGAAAGACGTACGAACGTAATGAAAGACTGTGTGTTCATATTGACTTGTAAAATGGCGTTTTGAAAGACGAAACACTTTTCAGAAAGTATTTTGTATTAGTTTTATTCGTTTATTAGTTGTTACTACACGACATTTAACGGCCATTTTTAAACGATGTTCGAAGGCTATTAGATTAAACCACTAAGTAAACAGTGAAAAAAATGACTGACGAATCAGTGGGAAATGTCACTGAATCAAAAAGTGGAGGAAATATGGCATTTTTTCCCTGGTTCATCAGTTAAATTCACTGAAGTGACTAATGTATCAGTCAGATACGTTGAACTGATTGAAACAGTGAAATTCTCACTGATTCAGATTTGGAGTGTAAGTTCTTTCATTCCTTACATGCGCATTATTTTTATATGCTGTAGCTTAATGATGTGAGATAATAACCATGAATAGTCTGTACTCGAGTTCAAATCAGCACTTTCACTTCGAGTGCAGCTGGTCAAGTGTTGGTGAACGGACCGTAGCTGGTAGTGGTGTCGAGAACCAGTCGCTTCACTGACTCATCTCTCGCCATGACTAACGATATTCCTCTTTTATCTCTGTGCCTTGAAGTTGCACTCGAGGGGGCCTGTCTGCGCCCCCTCCCCCTTACTCCGACAACGACTCCTCCCACGACAAGCACTAACCAATAGCTCCAGGTACTACGTGCTGTTTACAAGACGGAATTGACTCATGCGATTCCCAATGCGGGGCGCGTAGACGTAGGCGTTCGTCAGCAGCGCGAGCAGACGGCCAGCTGACTAGTCGGCCGTGACGTCAAGTTGACTGACACTTCACAGGCGCTTGGCGAGCTGGTCGTCTCCTTCCTGCACTAACAGTTTTCACTCTCAGTTGACGTTTGCTGTAGTTCCTATACTGCTGACCTTGACATATAAAGGCAGGACAGAAAGTGCATACGAGAGGATGAAGGGTTACATAGAGGTCTCGCTGTGGGTCAATTTCCTTAGATATAAAATCAAGAACTTATATTAATATACTTAATCAATTTTGACGTTTTTTCATTTAACACATAAAATTGAATTAACAAAACCATCACATACTACAGCAATAGTTCATACGATATGCAGTCTTCAAATAAAAATTTGTTCACTGTTTTTCTTTTAATAATAACGTATAGGAACAAATATACCAGTGAATATTAAAAATAATTGGTTTCAAAGTTATAAAACTTTATAGTAAAAAGAAATAAAAATGGAAAACTTTTTTCAATTTTAATTGACTTTCATCTTCTTGAAAACCTTTGTTAAAAAATGTTTGTCTCAAAACAACTTTTTTCATTCAAGATATGTTATTGTGTATACATTTATACATATATAATATTTACAATATTATATATGTTGCCAAATTATTTTGACATATTGAGTGACTTTGTGAGACATTTGCATAGCCCTTAAAAATAAGTGTTAAAACACCAATAACTTCTCTGACAAGATCAAATATGCGGGCTTTACAATTTTAACTTCAGAATTGTATATAATGCTTGTATATACGTGAAATCACAATTCATGTAATCTTGGACATGTATACTTCAGAAATGATTATGAGACCCTGTCGGAAGTGAGAATAAAATAAACACTGCAATGTTATGTCCCTGTACCGTAATATAGAAATGAATCTTATCCATCCAAAAAGGACTGTTCACAATATGCAAATAATTTAATGTCCTTTTAATTTGTGTTTCGCACGCTGCTAAAATATTGATCTCACGGGTTACTCTTGATAATTTTTTGATGTGATGCTCCTCTTATGTATTAAATGGTTCACGGTCGACCGAACACATTTAAAATCCGATAATAACGCTTTACCGGCAGTTACGACATTTTTTTAACCGATAAAGTTACTTTGTCGTTGACGAAGGCCAATGAACTACCCATGCATGATATCAGTGCTGATTCCATTAGCCATAGAACATTACGCTGCTTACAATAATAGTAGTAGCTGGCAATTCACAGATCGTACACTAATACTAGATGAACAATGCTCGTTGTTTTACTAGCGTACGAATATATCTTTCGATCAGTGTATCAGAATTTTGTGTGTTAATTTTAGCAAAATAATAATCCTACTTTTCTTCTCATCTCAGATGTTTCCATAAATTATGATGAACTACTTTTTCCACTTGTTCTGCAACAACTGTTATGCACATTTAATTATTGTTAGTTCGTTTACGACTAAATTTTCGTAGTTTTCTTCCGAAGTCGGTTTGGAAAAGAAACTTAAGCTTAAGTAAACATACAGTTTACCAGTAAAAAATGTTAAATGGCGGAATTGTTACAAAATTTAATGGAATTTAAATGTTTAGTACAGCATTAAGAAAAACAAATTTTAATTCTACTTTAACAAAATCACCAACTAAGAACTATGTTTTGTAACCTAAATATTTGACAATGTTTACATAAATAAATCAGAAACTTATGATTTTCCATTTTAAAAATAATAAAGGGACCAATTTTCTTACACATCTTCCACTGTATATGAATTACGAATAACTTCTCAAATAATCTTAATCGTCATTTAAAAACATACTCTTTTCCTAAATTTGTATTCTGAGATATTTAGTAATGCAGTGTATGTGTCTAGAAAGAGCGAAATGTACTAAATAGAAGCACCATCTCGACCCTGGTGGGAAAAACACAATTTTACCAAACATCTCTATTAGTATATTTAAAAAAAAAGGGAGTTCTGGGACACCAGCCTTCAGGCTGCAGGCTGTGGACACAATTCCGCCGAATTTCCCTTTTTTCCTTTTTCCGGATCCAAAACGTCGATTTCGTGTACAAAAACCCGTCACTTTTCCCCTTTTTTAATTAGAATTTACCTCCCGCCGCCAGCGGCCATCATGGCAGCCAGTGCCAAAAAGGGCATTTGCTCTATTTCACGCATGACCTATGCAGCTGAAACAGTCGGAGCTTCTCTCAAACTCGGAGCTTCTCATTCCCGGCGGCCATCTTGGTATCGACGATCTGTGTCTACCCAGGACAACTGGCGACCATTTTGGCTGCCAGTGCATCGCCGGCGGCGGTAAGGCATCAAGGCGTCGCGACCTATCAAGTTCGGATCTCGTGGAACACTGCCACCTCCTTAAGTTTGTGCGTGTGTGCGTAACACTTAAAAGCATAGTTGGCTATAATTTACGAACCGTTTAAGTTATAGTTGTCACATTTAAAACATAGACATAAACCACTACTAGAATTATTGTTAGGCATAATTTCCGAACAGTTTGAGTTATAGTGGGCATATTCATATTATAGACATCCACCACGACTAGGAGAGGGGTCGCAGGGACAAGTATGCCCTGTGCCAACTTACAAACATAGATGGCTTTAATTTTCTAACAGTTTGAGTTATACTCGCCAAATTAATATCATAGGCAACATCCACGTCAGGATAGATGGTTGTAAGTTACGAAGCGTTTGAGATACAACTACCGAAAATCATAAAACATACATAAGGACCCCCACCCCCCGGCTACGATGCAGCGAAGGGACGTGCGGACATATGTTGACCTCTACATCTCCCCGTTCTTACTCACCTCCTCACCTCTGTCGATCCTGTCTCCTCAGTGCCACCACCTTGCCACACACACATTTCCTTGCGCAACCACCCCCCCCCCCCCCCTCCCGCTGGCACCAGAATCAGCGACCCTCCTTCGTCCTCGTGCTCTATCTCTCCCTTGTCATCCCCCTCCATCTGTCTACATCACCACTGACCACACCATCCGACCAGCGACTCGCTTCGCGCCGACCCCCGAGCACTTGTGCAACAGAGAGAGCAGACACACTTTCCAACACTCATGTACGACATATGTCTAGGTCCCTGTATCCCCCACATAACGACGGATAAGCCAGAATGTATTATTTGGTATACAAGTACACTGCTTCATCCAGTGGCCTGTTAGATACTATAAATACAAATTATACTCGCACACCATGTGAGTGACCGATGTCCTCGGCATCCGAACACGATGAAGACCACATCACCACTGACCATCTGCGAGGGTCCGCACGATGAAGCCACTCCACAGCCAGGCAACCATCTTGTCTGTCAAATGCATAGTTGGCTGTAAGTTCCAAACTACATAAGATATAGTTGCCAAATGCATAACATAAACTTCACCTAGGTTTGTTTTCCTTACTAGCATGCTGCTACTGCATGTCGTCCTAGACGAGAGCCATCTTGCAGACCCACTGACCGCCAAACATACATGAACCTTCAATGTGTGTACTTACTTCCAGACAGTCTGTCAGTACTACCGGCAATGCACTCGTGAGCCATGTACCGAAACGTCGATGTATGCATGTATGTAATGAAATGTCACTTGCAAAGATTACACAGTAATCGATAGACAGCCCGAGTCCCCACACATACAACAACGCATGCTAGAATGATAAGCTTCCTATTACGATACTAATTATCCCCTACTTTAATTGGTGTAGCAGTGAATATTCATAGGCTACGAGCACATCTCGTCTTGTTCATCTTTGTCGTCGATGCGATCTCGCTGGAAGTAAAGCCCACAATGACCGGTCCTGCCTTTTCATGTATGATAGATAGCGACCAAGTACTACATCGCCACCACCTCACTCTTATCATTGTACTTACCAGTATACTATTGAAAGGAACCAATGCATGTATCCTGAACCATCCTTGAGATATCCCGGGTTCGATTCCCGTAAAGATGTATCACTCTGTGTGCTTTCTCATGTCGTCCGCTGGAGAGCACGAAAGGAAAAACATACCTACCAACCCATATGTATATATTGCACAAGCATATGACATTCGACAAAAGCCATGTAATCCCATCGCTAATACAAACTATCTAGTAGGCCGAGCGGCCTAAGGTGCCTGACATATGCTCTGGTTCCAGTAAAAGGGGAGCATCGGTTCGAATCCCCACACTTGAACATTTTATTTATTTGATTTGTTTCTGTACCCTAATCGAATAAAAATTGTATTGTAGGTTTGATTCCCATTGAGAGCACATGCAGAGATTCGTCGGTCCCACTGACCATTAAAAGACTAGCATGACAGTCATACTCTGTCTCCGACCTGCAATCATACACTGAAGCAGGTAATAATAATAACAGGGATGATTCAGGGAGGTGTCACCCTGCTCTGTAATACGAGCCTCTGTATTTTGTACTTACCCACAAAGATATAAAGCCACAAATCGGTGGTTAATTATTTTTCCCTGTAAAATTTTAAATGGTGCGTGAAATCGATTACGTAATGTTTGCATTTACGAGTATCTCGATCCTAAATTATGAAAATAAAAAAATGCAAATTCTTTTTTTATGAGTAATCAACGCTCCCGAAGTGACGACGCTCACTAGACTAAGTAAACTGCGGAGAAAGACAAAATGTATTGTTGTGGAAAATAGGGGTATCCCAAGTAAAACTACTGAGTTAGCTACAAAATATATGCCTACTTATTTCTCACATGAGGAATAATCGTGACCGGACCCACCCGTTATTAAATTGAAATCAACTCAGTGTGGAGTGGATGTGCTAACCACCATATCAACATCACTAGCAATCGCCTTCAAAATTTATATAAGGGCTGTGTTTATTATTTTGTTTTTGCTTCCTTGTGCTGGAGTCACGATACTTCGACTAACCCGAAACGACAACCCGACACGACGAAATCTGAGTAGCAGCCAACGAAAAGCAAGGTCACAGTGACGTCCGTCTTACAAATTCGCAGCCTCGACAGCCCGACAAAAGTAGGTTCTATTTCTACTTTCCGTCGTGTCGGGCTCGTCTGGGCGCGCAAAAAAATGTAAATAAAAATCTTACAAAATAAAATTTCGTGCGTATTTCCCTACTGTAGTAAATAATAAACTAACTTGCCGCCAAAATAACGATCTGATTTGTTTTTAAATACTTCTTTCTCTTGCAAAATTCAAATATTATCAAAAGTAAATAATAATTATCTTTATCGTGAGTTTTTAAACCAAGCATTGGATATTATAAGAAAAACTTGCCCTTTTAGGATTTCCGAACAGCCAACTAACATACTTGTCGAGCAGATATCGTCGGGGTATTGTGAACACTGAATGAAATATAATATGAAATTCCGTTGAGATCTGATGTGTTGGTTTGTCGTGTCGTGTCGTGTTCTTCGGTTATTGTGACTCCAGCTTTCCTAACAGTTGTTTGATACAATTTTACATAGCAAATATGTAAAGAGAATTGATTTTTTTTAAGACTATTTTTCTATCTGTCCGAAAATTTCTTCTTGTCAAAAATTATGTAATCCACAAATTATCTTTTTGCACAGTAAACGATAACTTGATTTCAACAACTTTCCGCCCTCTTCTTCTGTCTTTTTCCTTTTCGACAGTCGCAATTTTTGAAATTTGCTGAGAAGATGGAAAATGTAAATGAAAATATTACTGACTCTGGCCCAATCAATCAAGAACAGGACCCGGATCGTTATGATCAGCAGTCGATCAAGCTCCTCACAGAGGAGCTGAAATATTGTCTTTGTTCGACCTCTTATGATTTCTGACTTTACAATAACATTTAATATTGTTCGTGAAATAAAATCTCCGATATAGAAAAAGCTACAAAAATATGATTTTTTTTTATATTGCACATTACTTAACGCGCAATGGCGAAAGAAACTACTATCGCACTTGCTTGAAAGTTGATAACTAGAGACCTGAATAATTCGCGAATTAATTTCAGGACAAGCTGGAATTCAAAAACCCCACGTTTGTATTGCTTATGCTATTTGTCCAACCGTTAGTTTACACCTCCTGGACACCTCTGAGCCAAATTATTAAAAAACACAATAAAATGCATACCCAGACAGTGTCGTCCGCTAATACAACAAGCAACCAATGAACAGTTATGTTTGCATGACTTTGCATACGACAATGGAGTGTAACCTACAGGTCATTGAAATCGCGGATTTTTCAGGTCTCTACTGATAACGTGTCAGTTCTTCAACAAAATCGATCTGTTTGAACACGGCCTGCATTTATAACCGTACTGTAGTGAACACATTTTATTCCCGTGATTTTGTCGGATGTGTCAACACCCACGGTTAGGCAAACATCATGACTAATCGCAGCCAGCAAACAGGTCGTCTGTCCATGAACGAGTTTACTAATGTCCACACGACTGATACAGCGACCTTCGACTTCAGATACTCATCGCCCTTAACACAGACTTTTGTGTGACTCCTTATCGCGATGGTGGACTCCTTTCTTTTCCACGTGCAATAAGGTCAGTTAAACGGTGTTCACGATAAAGTGAGCACTTTTGAAATCAACTTTAGAAAAAAGTCACTGCTCATGCCTGCAGATACTTCAACGGGCGCACTAAGTGATATGCGCCCAGTATAGTTGGTAACGATAGATGGAATGTAGTTCCACATCTTAATGTCGAATAAAAATTGCTAGGTAACCATTTGTGATGATTTAAATTATTTATTTCGCTTTCTGTTTTTTATGCATCAGTGTGCAAAAATTAGTAGATTTATAAAATGTTTACATTTCCAATAATTTCACCGTTTCACTTGACCGACGCATGAATAAAGGGGTGAGGCCCATGGCAATGTTAATTTTACATAAGGCGGAGGAATACAGAACATGCATGCAAGAAGATATTAATCAGGGCTTTCAGAAGTTCTTATTTTACCGTGAACAGCCTATACACGTGGCGCACGTTCATTCCTTTCTGTTACTCGCACGTTTGTTCTATCCGATATTAAGCGTACTTGCGAAATAGATGAGTTCTGTCTACCTGGAGTTAATTTATGCTTTTGATGCAATAAATATGGATAAGCTAGGCACACGTCGCATTAACTTTTACAGACATTAAATAACACCAAGAAAATGACAGCAATTTTAAACAAATCATCACAAATTTAAAATGACGTATTGAACACAAACCAATGTTGAATTTGGTTCAAAATTTCCATGAAAGCCTTTGAATTCAAAATAGTAGAGCTTTACTTGCCATGGACACTAGTTTCGATAGCATGCTTTCGCCATCAGTGTCAGTTGGATGCTACTTGAAAACAAGGAAATGGGTTTCAGGAAAAAAATATGGCGAGTTTAGGACATAGACGGACTATTACTGGCCCAATAGAAATTACTAGTAATCAAAATTGCTGTACACGAAATATATGTTACTTTAACAATTATGCAGAGCTCGCGGAAAAATTACACTATGGGTATCTGTTCGTAAATTTGTTATTTTACATACGAAACATATTCGTTTGAGCAGTATAGCTAGTTAGGTTTGAGAAAGAATACACGACATAGTAAAGTCATGGAGGTAATAGTTGATGGAGTGGCAACAGCCTACTTCTCCACGTTCATTAAGTGAAGCCGATGAGCTTGTCTGACTTATTTCAACTACGCATGCGCAGACCGATTGTTTACGTAATCCGCCATATTAGGAGTGGCAAAAGTTACATAGTAAGCAAACATAACATGCACCTTTTTGCCACGACTAGCGCTGTCCTTGTCTTTCATTTTCGGCTTCACTTTCGTGTCTCGGCTTCCACTCCATAGACTAATACCTCCTTGGATAAAGTGTGTGAGCCGCACGCGGTACCGATAGATAGCAGGAGGTTCGCCGCCTCTAGATCCTGCTTTTTTAAAACTTGACTTTTCTCCTATTGCTGTCTCGAAACGACACGGATTTGAAATATATTTCGTCAAATTGTTTGAAAAAATAATTCCGTATTATCATGCAATATTTCCGTGATCTTTTGGAATCAATATCAAGCACATATGGAAAGCATGGATCGGATGGACAGTGAGAATACGACATGAACAGATCTAAGGTTTGAAGTCTCGTTTCATCCGGCTATGAATCGTCTTATTGTGAATTTCATTTTGAACACCTACACATTATTACTTAAGCGCGAAGATTAGTTTGTAACACTTACAACTGCTGTTTTGTAACCACGTAAAATATACTAATTAAACTAGGTACTCTTTGTTATCGAGTATTTTACACTTGTCTGATGTGCGTCGCCAGTGCACTCAGAATAGCCAACTTAATATTAACATTTGTTCGTTCGTACATCATCTGATACAGTATTTTGTAAATGGCACTTTGTTTGTTTCGTATACGTCAAGTTGCCACTCACTGACTGTCAAAATATTGACATCTTATATAATATAGACAGTAGCGTACTACTAAGGTCTAACCTGGAACTAAAAATCACAATATTATCCCACAGTTCATGAGTAGTTTGGTTCCGCACCGAATACAAAATCTTGTAATTGTTTAAATAGTGATTAGCCAATTTCCGGATTCCTTAATTGTATTCAGAAAACGATCCTCAAGATACTTGATTAAAACTATGTGATTAGCAACTTTAACTGGAATTTTGTCTTATACATCAACAATAGAATCAAGTCGTTTTCGTTTTTCTGAGCTTTTTAAGTCGTCATTATCAAGAGTTCCAAAAACGGTGAGCACCTTGCCTCCAAAGTCGAACATTCCTCTTTTCGTACTCGACTAAGGCAGTAGGGGGGTAAGGGTAAGAACTTATGTCTTGAAGGGAATGACGTTGTCCTCCAATCGCAACAAAGCAAAATTAAAATTTTGGTCAAACGAGCATTTTTCACTATTGGTTTCCAAGTTCTTATGAACACTAAGCACTGAATTTGGGATACTGTCTAATGACGCACATTCCTCGTGTAAAGCTCGAAGATCAAAGTTTAGCACTATGGAATAAAAATTGTCAGAAATGTTAAGCCTTCACTTTTTTTTTTTTTTTTTTTTTTTTTTCACTAAGAGTTCAAATTTGTTACAGTGATCGACGAAACACATATGTAGTTGGCAACAGCCAGGAGGATGACTAAGGGTGCAAACATGTCTATCTAACAAGCAGAAACTGCAAAACACATAATGGGGCCCCGTAAAGCAAATTAAACACACTTTAATTACCATAACATTAATCTTACTACCATGGTAAAATAACTTCAACTACTAAATAGTCCCATAATTACCAGATGACCTAAAGCTCAAGACACAATTATACAAGAGCATGTCACATCTGTGAAAGATTAATGATTAATCTTGAACCTAGCTAGTTCAATTCCCTAAACAAATGCAAAATACTTTAATAATTCAACTAGAACTATCGCCAGATTAACTGGACATTAAACAAAAACAATTCCGAAAATCCAAATATAACAAACAATCTGAATTCAGAATACAAAACATAATTAGCTACAAAGGGAAATTAATTTAACCTAGAATCAACTTAACATAATACCGCGGTTATTCTTTTTTAAAAGGTGAGCTCACAAATGACATGGTTCCCAAAAGACTCTGCTCAGTGGGTGATCAGTCCACGATCAAGACGAAGTCAGACTCTAACAAGTAACAAAGTTACTGAATTATTTTGAAGGAGATACAGTTTGAGTGGTTGTACAACGAAATAAATAAATGCACAGTTCGGATCTGCAGCTCCTAAACAGCAGAAAAAATAAAACTATTTTATAGAATGAAATCTTTTCAAATGAGACACATGAGCTGTTGTAATAAATGCTCCTGAACTTAGGTCAGCCAAAGCGACAGTGACTGGCGTCAAAAAACGTTGGATTTGATACGGGCCCGACCAACGGTAAGAAATTTTTGCCATTTTCTTATCAACTGCACTGCTGACAGGGCGTGCCTTCCACAGAACAAGGTCAACTGCACGAAAAGGATTATCAATGCGACCTTTATTATACTTGGCACTGCTTTTGAAATGAGGGCGTTTTTAATTCTTGGAGCAGATGCCCAACACTTATGAACATCCTTAGAATCGTTCGGCAACAAGTCATTCAAATGCCACAAATTTGACAAAGGGTTGTTTGGGCCAAAAGTAAAGCTACGATTGAATGGGCTTGTTGTGTGTGACTCATGTTTGGACTAATACTTAAAGACCTATATATTATACAAGGAAATGTTTTCGAAATTTCTAAGAACTGTTGAAAAGGAGGAAATTCTTGCATTTTTTTATTTGTGGTTGCCCCTATTTTTTTTTTTTCTAAAATAACTATTGCTGAGCATACATTAAAATGAATTGAGACAAAACATTTCAGTAGCTCGTGTTAGATTTTATGCAGATAGTTTGGTTCTCAGCGCTGCTTCCTGTGTTGTAATGAGCTGTATTTTAACAACTGCCTCGCTTTTAAAATTATGTTTGAATAAAAAACACACTATGTTCGTGAAATAAAAATGTTTGACTGCGTAGCACTTTCGAACATGTACAAGATGATTTGACAAACTTTGTACGTATTTTGTTTCAGAATTTCACTCTGAATGTCGGATATTTCATTACACGTGGAGCCAGCTTTCCCGGTCGACGGAAGTCGCTATAAAAATGAAATAAAATTCATATAAACACATGGCCTATTTGGCCTGGTTTCCGAGTTAACAGTCTTGTTTGTACTCCAATAATGTGGTATTGCTTATCATAATACGACTACATCCAGCCTGAATGCACGCTTCCAGTCGTATCGTAGATTGTCGTTTCCTTTAAATATATATATATATATAATCAGGTGTTTGTCGAATAAGTTAGCAGGCTTCTTGTATACGCTAACGGTTTCCGAACAAATATACAGATCGTGCATGAACTATTGGCTGGCCTGCACGTTCTGCAGACTTAAATAATTTTTGTTTTTATTTGTAGGGCCACTTGAAAAAAAAATATATGCGTGCAGTACCCATTTTCAACAACAAAACTCTCCGCCAACGTATCAATAAGGCTGCCAGCGTATTCAACGAACATGTGGTATTTTTGGAAGAATACGACCATATTAATGCAGTGCTAACGGAACTGTAACTCGGAAACAAGGTCAGATAAGCTGCATGCGTAGCTATAGTCTATGCACTGTTACCTCTGACTTTTCTTAAGCCCTGCTAATGTTCTACTTCCAGGATATTCCTTAACATGTTGCAAACAAAGCTTAACCGAGTCTAGACAATTAGACCAAATAAACCACGCACCGCAATCGTGCGCACTCCGTTTAATGATATTTTGCATAAGGACTATTTTTACTATGCATTACCAACACACCTATATACTCCCTAGTTTTATTCATAATTATCATAAATTAATCATTATAATAATTTTATACGTAACATATAAATGAACTCACAATTTAACCAGCAATAAGTTATTTGTATATATTTTTAAATTAAAAGTGATATAAAACGCTTGTAAGATATATCAAAATTAGTAGAGACCTGCAAAATTCGCGTTATTATTTGGCATCAGGCTGAACATCGTAGTACTGTATATACTGGAGCAGGCGTTGTTTTTCCAGTGGCTTCTGCGCAGATGTGAAGCCACCCCCTTTCTGACTGACCTGCACATGATTGTGAAATACAACTGCGAAGTGTTCATTTACTGGCGCAGAGTTACACAGAGCGTATCGGATAAAGCGTAGTCCAGTGACAAACGTCTAGCAAAGGTACACATGTTTAAAGTTTAACTTGTCCGCAAATAAGAACGCGAATTTTGCAGGTCACTACTAATTAGGAATCCGTGTACCAAAACACATATGGCTCATTTATGGTTGAAAGTCGGATGCCAAGCCGGCAAACAGATGGCTGTGAAAATAATTATTTTTAACATCATTCTCAACTTTTCTTCGTTTTTAAATCCGTGTAATTCACTATTAAAACCAATGCTACGACATAAAATCTTATGCTTACCAGAGAACGGGAGAGCGAGCGAACTTACGCCTTTTGCAGTGACAGCCCAGTATACTAACCATTACTCCACTGTATATTCTTATGTTTAGACGAATTAATTTAGAATATATTCGGACTTGAATTAATAACCAACATTAATATAATATGAATTTAACTAGTTATTCCACAGCCTTAGAATTTACTGTGCGAACAAATCAGTTTTTTTTTTAATATGTAGATAAACAAAAAATATACTGTCGTTGAGAGAAAACTTCCTACTCCCTACCTGAATTGCGACATTAACCCGGAAGCTTGCCTTTAATGTAATTTTTAGCATTATGTATGCCACCTGGATGCTATTCATCTGTTTTGAAATGCAGTCGGCATATATGAATATTTTAGTAATATGAAACAACAAAATCCCTTCAATGTTAATTTGTTCAAGGTTGCTATATATTGATTTTTAAACTTCTCACTTTATTTGTATGCAGTCGTACATGTAAAACATTAAATATGTAAATTTATTCGATACCAGTCACGAAATCACAACTAATACTGTATTTACAGCATTTTGCCATAGATATTTCCATCTTAATCTGCTCATTGTATCATGTGATCTATAATTATATTAGACATACAAACACATATATGCATACACATATACGCGCGCGCGTGCGCGCACGTGTGTGTGTGCGTAGTTTGAAGAAGTTATCTGCAAAGAGTGAGAGCTATAAAAATTCGCCATAATAAACCAAAATCCAGCAATGGTCCATTGATGTACCACTTCATAGTCATCAAATGGCGTAAAGATGGCTACCCATACTTTCACCAGCAAGTAAGTATGGATTGTGTGTAGCCATTGCTGGAATACAGTTGGTGAGCCATTTATGGGTCATTAGTAGTTCACCTACTCTCAACCATCAGTTTTATTTCCACCAGCATTCCACCAGTGTGCCATAAATGACATGCCAAATGTCCTGGTGCCAGCAGTTAACCATCGTTGGGCCAGTTGTGTAGACCCATAAGTTTTCTGGGCCAGTACTCATCCAGCAATTCAATCAGTAAAACTACAGGTGGCTGATTGTCTCTTGCAATAGACTGTTCACGGTAAAATGAGCACTTTTGAAAGCCCTGCTTAAAATCTACTTGTATGAACGTTGTGTATTCTTCCACCTTACGTAATATTTACACTGCCATGGGCCTCGTCACTTTATTCATTTTATTACTAATATGATCATTTTTAAACCTCGATGCATTTAAAAAAACAGAAAGCGAAAGAAATAATTAAAGTTATCACAAATGGTTACCTGACACATTTTGTTCGGCGTTAAGATATGGAACTATTTCGATCTATCGTTACCAACTTTAATGGGCTCATGCCACTCGGTGTGCCCGTTAAAATATGCGTAGGTAGGGGCAGCGACTTTTTCTAAGGTTGATTTCAAGAATACTCTTTTTATCGTGAACCGCCTTTACGTGGGGTGATTTTCAAATGTTTGATCCAAAAAGTGTGAAGAAACACGAATAGACTACACCTAGCGGCCGCCCGAGGGTCCAGACCTGCCCTAAGCCGGCGGGAAGGAGCTGAAGATGGAGTTAGAGTGGTGTAAGGGCATCGTGACGCGACGACGCAGAGGCAGGAAGCGGGCTGCGATAAGGACGCCCGGGGCGGATGTCTGCGAGCGGCGACGCCACAGCCCGCAGGAAGTGGTCAGGGCGCCAGATGCGACGAGACGTGGAGCCGACATCCGTGCGACGATGCCGAGAGGTGCCCGCCCTCCCACGAAAATACGGCGAGGCTCACCGACGCCTCTGGGAAACAGCGACAAGTATATAGGTGGTTCGGGTACGCACAGGACCACTCATTAGGAAAGTCTTAAAGGCACTAATGCCCGGTTGCACCAACATATTCCCCGACCCGAGATCGAATGATCCTAGTTCCGAACCAGGATCCAGTTTGATCTTGGTTCCAATGTAAAAGTGTTGCACCAACGAAATTTCATGATTCGGGGTCTCCGATTCGTCGATCTTGGTTCGAAAGTGAGAGATCGAGATAAAGTATGAGACAAATTTTGCTATTTGTTCGTAATATGACGTCATTGAAGTAGGCGTATTTTTTACTATAGATAGAACTAAATGTGCGATGTTTATCTGTTTTAAGTGAATTATTATTCTACTAATTTTACTGCATAATATTCAAGTGCGTATAATGTTTTAATTTCCCAAGAAAACAATCGAACGTAGTTCTATCTGTTGACGTATTTTCAAACTACATTTGTCGACGATGGCTGCTGAACTTCATCTCGATCTCCAGTCCAGCTCTGAACTCAAATGGTGCAACAGTTTTCTGTGTCAATCTTAGATCCGATCTCGGATCGATTTTCGAACCACGATGGGGAAACCGGGCATTAGTGTTCTTCAAGGGGCCATGGTGGTGTAGTGGTTAGACTACTTCCTTCACACCTTGGTGAACCGGGCTTGATTCCTGGGCGGTGTCCCTCCCTTGATTTTCGTACGTGGGTAAATCGTTCTGGACGATTCCGCTGATCTGCGGATTTTCTCGGAGATCTGCAATTTCCCCCGCCCTTCAATTCTGGCGCTGCTCCATCACCTTGCTTTACCCTCATCGGTTCTCAAGAACTCGCTTTTAAGAGCCGCCCAAATGTCTTCACTCACTCACTTCACTAGTGTGCTTCACCAAATGTGCCATAAACGCGAAACTTGCGATATTTTTCATTTCTATAATAGATTCGCGGTATCTTAACACTTTGGAATCAAACGTTTGAAAAATCACCACACATATGACGTTTTGGTTGCTTTCTAAATATTGCATGTGTCAAACGTTTTGTACATCTGTCAACATGAAAATATATTATTATTTGTTAAATTGACCTTTTACTCATATTTGATTTATAAATTATAATATTTCATCTATAATTAATATAAGCAAAGAAAATAGGCATGTTGGAAACACCTTGTGAGAAATAGTTCTTATGCAATATATTATTAAATCTGGTGCGCACGTATACGGTGCGTTGTCTCCCTTCAGTGTAATTTTCTGTATGTGGTTAAGCTATGTTTGCATGAAGCGGAGGAATAGCCTGGAAGTATAACCTTATCAGTTCTTGATGAAAGTTGTTGTTATAACAATGAATTTACTACATGCAATCAGGTATCAAGTAACCATAGGCTCTTTGCTACCAGGGTGTGAGGCCATGTTGGGCTGGTAAGAGGCGTGAAAAAAAAAGGTCTTGGACCAAGTGCAATACTAATAAAAATGTACAGGTGTTTGAAGTCTAGTTTGGCCCTAAATAAATAGGCTAATTCTTCAGGTTTTTACCAACATTGCACACTACGAGTTGAGTTGAAGGATACGCTACTGGGTTTTTGGAATGGGACCACACACTACCATAAGGATTCCATCACGCTCTGGCCATGACAACGACGGGCACATATGGAAGTGAGAAAGACTCAATACTCACAAACTGATGGAAGACGATGGATTTCCTGACAATTAACACGCTGCCAGCCATTCGCGTTTTCCAGCATAGTTGTAGAAATCCATCGCGGAAAAATCGACTGTTATATTAGGAGATATGCCTTTGCTTTCGCTGATGTGATGCGATGCAGTGCACGGATGTAATGTTTAGTGAAATCGCTGGAAGTTGTGAATTTTGGAACAGCCAGATTTTCATAAAACGATCCTGATTATAAACAAGCACCGGAAACGAGTTAAAATATTTGTTCGCCATCAACTGCCCTGCATTAATTTCAATGGGAAAATATTGGTTCCCCCACTCTCCTAATTGAGATTTGTTAGTTTAGAACAGAATGTTTAAAAAAATCTTTGTTTTGTTATCACATTCGGCAAAACCTTATACCTCGATAATGCGTGCCACACTACCCCAGGTAAGTAATTGAATTACTATTTTTCCATTTGAACATATTTAGGATATCCATTGAGTCAGTTATTGTGTTATGTTAATTTCCCAAGAAATTTCCCTAATCTTAACAGCCCTTTCCACAATCGCATTATCTAAGACTCAGGCAAAAAACGCGACTATACGATCATGACTCAGTATCACCTGTGAACTCTACAGAGCATGTTGAGACTCGCTCTCGACATAAAACTATTTCATCCGAAAATGCTTTAAAATTAGGGAACGTAATTTGTTAATGGTTCAACAGTGAACGTGAGGTTTCAATTCTTCACCTTTCTACGATCAACTTTCACAATTTTTATTTACGATTTCCGTTTAAATTATAAGGTACAAATGTCTAGTCTCTTAAAATAAATTACTTTAATGAGCACTCCTGCCCATGACATATGCACATTCGTTACATCACATTATTATTTTTTTTTCCGTAAAGGGAAAGTCTCACTGCGAGAACGTGGTATTCCATTGTGGAGTAATAAATACGTAAACACAATCGTCACACCACAGACACCTTGTGAATTGTTCAAAAGTAATTCGTCTTAACGAAGCGTTTGCAATAAATATGAATGAACGTGTTTCGCATATCTCAGTGATATCTGAGAGTGCTTTTTTTTTTAGCTATATATTAAATCTCAGGTAGATTGGTTATCGTCTTCTGAGCATGTATCCAACGTTAACATACCTCACACCAATATAACTGCCAAAGCCACGTGGTCAACTGTGATGAACGTGTTTGTATATATCATAATATGTATAAAATACTTGTGGCCATTTTAATTTCATCACATGACATGTCGTTTATGGTATTCGCTTTGGCAGAAAAGCACTCCAATGGGCGCGCACTCCTCTCATTGTAGAAGTTTTAAAAGCACGTTAATACAGTGAAGTTCTAGACATTTTTGGCCAAGCTGTATGTAAGCTTACTGCGTTCGCTGAACCCTTCGAATGGGACCACTCGTCACACTAGTACACTAGCTAACTATAGCCACGTCTTATGCTAGTAATTTGTCCTCTGTACATGCTAAACTCATCTTAATGTTGTGTCATTTACTGGAAACTGAAACGGCTTGATTCGTGCCGATTAATTTTAACCGATCAAAATAAATTGAGAAGTGACTGAGTATTTATATAATGTACTTAGGAATTTCTAATATTGTATTTATATAATGCTATTTCTTAATTTTTGATTATAATCCGTATCGAAATATTAAACAAATAATTCCGGTGGGTGTTTTGAAACGAGGCCTGCGTAATGTAAGCTACTGGTGAGATCATACGACAAACAAAACTTATGGGTAGTTTTTTGAAGTTTTAAGCCCGGCGCATTCTTTCACACTATATTGAAATTCTGTCTTCTAATATTATTTAACTTTACGATATTTTAAAATAATTTGTAATAATTTCTACTTCGTGTACTTATTATCAATATGACGGCCGAGTTGAGTTGAGTTGAGAGATTTAAGCGGCTCTTAACAACGAGACCTTAAGAGCCGATGAGGGTGAAACGAGGTGAGAATGGAGCAGTGCTGGAATGCAAGGATGGGGGAAACGGGAGATACCCGAAAAAAACCCGTCGACCATCGGCGAGATAACGACTTGGACATCGATTCGTTTCAAGAAGTGGTCAAGGAGAGTGCCTTACACTTTTAAATGGGCAAGTACGAAAGGTAGTAAATGTGGAATCTGCAACAGACAACAGGGAGTGTCGTATTGCCATACCTGATGCAAAATCCAGTCATACCAGGCGACAAATGTTATGATGGCTGTCGCACCATCTGGTATAGGCTATTCACGGTAATGTGAAAACTTTTGAAAACCCTCTCATTTGGAATAATAGTCAATAAATATATTTTATTTTAACCTTAGACGTTAACTTCCAAGTGTGCTGGGATGTACACACTGTGTTTATTACTTACATGACAATATTAAATGGTGGTTAAAGGATAAACAATGGCAGAAAGGAAAAAGTTACTAGAGTTTCAAAAGTGCTCTATTTACCTTAACAGGGCTTATATAATTCTGTCATATGTACAATTAACATTATTATGGGCCTGATCACCTTACTCCTGTACGCAATCCAGGTGAAAACGCGGAATTGTTATAAATTCAAATGCTTTAATAATACGCATGATTGTGCTCTGATGTGTAAAAAACCAGAAATGCTGATTTCCAGTGGCCATAACCGTAGTCTAAACATTACACTCGCATTAGAGCACCAAGATTTAGAACTTTCTATAACAATTGGCTGTCAACTTAACTGAGTGTCTGCGTGCCAATCCCCGATGTAGCATACAGACCTGTAGTTATTGGTAGTAATACTTTCAAAGATACATTCCAAAAGTGCCCATTTGAGCAGCCTTAAGTGCTGCTAGGGCTGGCCTTGCGAAAGCTAGAGCGCAGTCTAGTAACGTTCAATATGGCTGAAAAGCTTTGAAACCATTTATCACGATGATTATTTTTTTCATTATCTGAAAGAGATTTAAGAAAGGGCCACATTCCAAATTTAAATATTTATAGTCAAATGATTAAAGTTGTCAAAATATAGCACCGAAAAAAAAACATAAATTTTGGAATATGGGAGCCTTTACTTTTCCAACTAAATCGTGTAATGTGAACTATATAAAATAAACAACATATTAGTTAAGTATCAACGATGTAACACAATCACTATTCGGGTAGGCCCTACTGGCATCCTAAATAACATTTATACTATAAATTATAATATTATAATAATACTTATTAGTTTCTCTTGAACGAATAAAAATGTGTTGGCAAAAACATTAATACCTATCTTAAAAGAGGCGAGCCAGGTTCAATCCCCGGCCGTTTCACTCCCGGATTTTGCATGTGGGAATCGTGCCGGACGATGCTGCTGGTCGGTGGGTTTTCTCTGGGATCTCCCGTTTACGCTGCTCTTGCATTTCGGCGCTGCTTCATACTCACCTCGTTTCGCCCTCATCGGCTCTCAAAACTTCGATGTTAAAAGCCGCCTAAATCTCTTCATTCCGCTTAATTAACATGTCGAGAATATTATATGGATCACGTGACATGTGACTTATTTGGCAACGTTAATCAGGAGCATAGAAAATTGGGATGCCATATTCCAAAATTTTCGAATTTTCGGTGCTATATTTTGATAACTATAATCCTTTGACTACAAATATTTACATTTATGTAGTCGTCATATACCTATAAATCTCTTTCGGGTAATGGAGTAAGAAATTATCGTGAAATAGGGCCTTAATCTCAGGCTGTGAAGTCCCGGTTACATATTCCAGCTAAACAATGACTGTGTTCCGATTTTAGACTCAAATGAAGGGTGGTTTAGCATGTAAGCTAAGCCGCCCTCCCTAGTAGCCAGCCGGTGTAGAACCGGCTGGCTTCATTTATCCTAATTAAAGTAAAAACATATATTTGTGCCATCTAGCTCGCCTCACGCGACTTCTGGGTGCAACGAAGGTTTCTGTTGTGGATGCTCGAGTGAAGCCGACGAAGTGGAAACAGCTAATTGATTACACGACGTTCGTCGTGGACGCCACTTCCTCTCTTCCAGGACCTGCTACGCAGGAAACGGTACTTGCTTTATTTATATCGACGTCGTCATCATTTGAAACGTCACAGACTTCGAACCTACTGCGATGTTTGTAGCATGCTCCAGCATGTGGCTCAGGAGGCGACACACAAAAACGATACGAGTGAGCAGGGTTCAATTTGTCTTGGGGGGCGGGAAACGTGAAACGAACGTGTTTGCAATTTTTTGTATAGTTAAAAAAATGCATTTTAATGGGTAGGTAGGTGGTCTTAGCGTCTCGTCGACAGGGATTGGGAAGGAATCGGATATGGCCTTTGTTTGGGACCCGCCCCAGCATTCGCCTGGAGTGATTATGGAAGAACATGGAAGACTGAAATCAGGATGACCGGACCGGGAATCGATCCGGGTCCTCCCGAATGCGAGTCCAGTGAGTTACCATTGCGCCACCTCGCTCGGTCATTTTAATGGTAAACTTTTGACAAAACTTATACCAATATGTCGTACATAGTAATTATGCAGTGTTTCGGAGAATTTTTAGTTGAAATTAGTTTATGTGGACTGCCTACTGCTCTAAATGATATACACGACAATGGACGTACGCTCGGTGATGGTCGCTACCGTGGACGGTTCCTGATAAACAATCAGATAGGAGAAGTTGTAAATATAATATATGTTATCTTCTGAAAATCGGTTAATATTTAATCGCAACATGGAGTGCATGTAACGATAGCGCCGGGGAGGTACTGCCGAAGTGACAAGGGATTATGTAAGAAGTGTAAAGGGATTGATTCATATTTAAGTGCCTACTTATAGTGATCGTTTTTAATTAAGCCGCTTCATGTGGTTTAGCGCGCATTTTATTTCATAATGAATGCTGAGTTGTTAGACGGGAAATGTTAAAGTTATTGGTTTCTACTCCTCTGTGTGTGATCCTTCATTGTGAGCGTCTGGACAGTTAAGGCCAAGGGCTCGAGTTCTTCACACTGAGCAATACAGAGGCAGTGGAAGTAGTTACTCAAACCAGCACCACGTAGCGTGTTGGATTCCAGAAGAATGTTTCGGTAGGGTCCACTAGGAGCAGCACCGACGGTCAGTATCGTCCAGGATATAGGTTTAGCCCGTGGTAGGAAGACACGACAAATGTAACCAAAACCCGGGACGGGGTGGCGGAAGAGAATAGGGTGACGAAACCACATGGGGAAGGGGGGGGGGGGGGGAGTCTCTCTACCTGCTTGTAGGGTGTTATAACGGTTCGGTGTGTCTGACACACACTGCTCATCAGCTAGAAAGAAACCTGTTTCTGCATACGCTTGCGTCTGCATTTTTAATTGATCCATTTTCACGTAAAATATGCGCGTAAAATTTTCTCAAGTGTTTCTACAGTTTTGAATTCAGTAATTCAGATCAGGTTTTTTTATATATAAGTGTTTTATATAATATGTTGCACAGTTATTATAATTTAGCACAGTATAATTGAACGCATAAACTTTTTTAGATACAGTTAAAAAAAGCAATTAAATCTTGTAAACTTACATAATTTAACTATGTATTGAAAACTGAGTGTGACAATCATGCCCGAAGGAATGCTTTACATAGCATTTCTACGAAATATATTTTTTAATGTGTTTGGCGAATTTTATGCGGAATGGCGTTTATGTACGTCACCATTAACTGCAAATGTCTTTAATAAACGATGGTTATACACTACTGACAACTGAGCGTAGCGATCTAGAGCAATGTCACAATAATGAAAAAGAGGACATGCACAAGGCTCTCAAGGCAAGATGATTTTATGGCAGTTTGCCACTGCCCTCTAAAGTATAAAGAAAGATTTCCACCCTTGAAAAATCCCTGACTCGACCAGGAATCGAACCCTGTAGCGCAGGCTTACTAATGAGACCATTGAACCATATTGCCCAAACATCAATAGTCCTAGTCTACTACTTTAAAAAAGATGCCTGTGGTTGGTTAAATACTTTTGAAAGTCCTGCCTAGCTTATACTTATCTATATGATGTTCACGCTAAATTGAGCACTTTTGAAAGCCCTGCTTAAGATCTGGTTGTATACACGTTGTGTATTCTTCCACATTGTGTAAAATTAAAATTGCCATGCGCCTCATCACTTTATTTAGGCGTCGGTCAAGTAAAACTGTGGAATCGTTAGAAAAGTAAATATTTTACAAACCTTCTCATTTTTACACTTTGATGCATTAAGAAAAAACAGAAAGCGAAAGAAATAATTTAAGTTATCACAAATGATTACCTAACACTTTTTATTCAACGTTAAGTAATGGAACTACTTTCTTTACATCGTTACCAACTTTACTGGGCACATGTCACTCAGTGCGTCCGTTAAAAATATTTATGCAGGCAGGGGCAGTGACTTTTTAGTATGGTTGATTTCAAAAGTGCTCACTTTATTATGAATAGCCTTTACTCATTTTCCATGTATATTTCCATTTTATGTCAAATTAAGATTGCTATGTACAAGTTCACTTTACTCACGCCTCGAACATGTGTAACTGTGTAATTGTCAGTATCGTAATTATGTTACTAATATGCTAATATTACTGTGTACAATACAAACAGAAAATTAATTAAATAAATTCTGCGACCACACATTCAAACGTCGCACTATTAATACAGTATTAAAATATGGAGATATTTCTCATACACGTTCTCAGCTCTATGGGGACATGTCTGTCAAAGTACCCATTAAAATGTAAGCAGTTAATGCCAGTCATTTTTGCAGAGGTACTTTTCTAGAGTGTTTAATTAACTGCGATACATCTATTTTTTATAATTCTCTCTAGTTTTAAGAAAATTCAGAAATAATAATAATTAACAAGACTTTCGGTTAACAGTTGGCCAACTGTTGACAGTAATTTTTAATGTTCGCATTTATGACTGTCAACATTTTATATGTGGTTGACAATCAGGTCATAGAAATAAAAGTGGCATTGCCTTTTTAAAAATAATCGTAACGTGGGTTAATGCTCTCATGATGATTGATATAATTCAACTGAAGCACCGCAAGCAGGCGATAGACAAAATGCTAACTGTTACTTACTGCTGGAGAAATATTATCAGCAAGTTCATGGGTGATTTTTGGCATGAAAGCTGTTACCTGTTACTTTGGAAATATTAGCAGTAAACTAATGGGCCATTTGTGGCATGTTGACTGGTGCTTACCTAAAGGGACATACTAGCAACGCAATTGTGGGCCACTTATGGCATCCCAACTGTTGCTAACTACTGAAGAAATATTATAAGCAAGCTTATGTGCCATTTATAACATGCCAACTGTTACTGCTAAGGTTATACTGGCGACAATTCCATGGGCCATTTATAGCATGCTAACTATATATTGTTGCGTAATAGCAAATAGCATATTCGAATTCACTACATTTTTAATCTGCAAAGCATAACTTGTATTAAAAATGCTTCATTTTGCATGTTGAGTATTACTGAAAGTATCCCGAAACTAAAAGACTAATCTATTAAACAAAGCACATAATATCATAATTGACTTTTGATACCAACATAAATTGTGTCTATAGCAAAGTTAACAATGCAAATTTATGTGAGGAAATTATTCAGGTTTACTTATGATGTCCTAAATGTATACATGGTTGGGTAGTTGGTAGCATTCTAACCTATGAACTGAAGGATTATGAGTGTGAAATAATACTAAAGATAACATGTATAAAGGTGGGAAATAAGTAACTTTTATTTGGGCGAAGAATAATAATTTTTTGGTTTTGGAAAGTTCATGGCAAGTTGCTGGGTTGTATGCGGCAAACAGCTGGGCTACAAGTGGTCAGGAGCTCGGGCACAAGTGGCTTGATAACAGTTGCCTGACGACAGTTGATTAACTTACAGCAGGCCGGAAGCAGTACACTAGTGGGCCACTGCGGCCACTCGTGGCTAGCTGATAGTGCAGGTATGCTTGGGGTACAGTTAGCCACGCAGAAGCAGGTCGCGTATGGGCAGATTGTACTTTACTACATGGAAGTTATCTGAACAGCGGCCCAGACTTGGCCAACTGCGCACAACAAATCGAGAGGCATCGGGTGGGCCACATGCATCTGCGGTTGCAATACGAAGGTTGACTGATTGTGGAAAACACTTGCGGGCTGCTAGTGCACAAGCAGATGTGTACAAGTGGGCCAACTGATTATACTACTTGGGCAACAGTTATGTAGTTTCTTGATGGCCTAAATGTTCCGAATACTGATGTGTAGAGACCTGCAAAATTCGCGTTATTATTTCGGGACACATTAAATTTAAAACACACGTGCATGTGCAATACTTTTTTGATTGGACCGTACTTTATTTGATACGCCCCAGGTAACTCTTAGCGAGTAAATGAACACTTCGCAATTATGTGCCCCCAATCACGCGCAGTTCAGTCAGAAAGGGAGTGACTTCACATCTAGGTGGCAACCAATGGAGAAACGATGCCAGCTCGAGTATATACAGTACTGAGACGTTTAACTTGAGGCAAAATAACAACGCGAATTTCGCAGATCTCTGCTGATGTGCTGCCGGGAGAGGAGATACCCTAGCTCTTCGCTGCAAGTGGTGTTTATTCCATAGACGCAAGGTAAGCAATGCTTACCCTAAACATATTGGAGATGTTTGACCTTTTATAGTTCACGCCGTAACTTTAAACACATTTAACGCTAAGTATCCCATTTCAAATTCGAGAAACACAGATTTTCGTAACTCCCGTACACGCAAAGTGCTGCTATCTAGTATTTACTTCCACAAACTGGAGCGACTAGCGATGAATCAAACTCGTAATCAACAACACGCCACCGCGTTCCTTCGGCAGGGTAAGCATCGTTCTGTTTGCCTCCTCCAGTCCAACATTTTTCCTTGGAAAGTGGATGAAAGTGTTCGGGAAAACGGGAGTTTTTTGATCGTTTGCAATGTACTCTCTAAATAATATTCAATTTTAATTATTACTACATTCGTTTCGTTTCCGTTTCTATAACTAATATTAGATATTATAAAACGGTACATACATGTGGAGAGTAAGCAAAGTAGGAATTGCATTTGTTAGAAGAGATTGAAAATGGAACCACAGCCCGGCAATAGCAAGACTGGGTAGATAATATGTATCATATTTAAATAGCATTTAACTAAATTTTACCGAAAACACTCGAATATGTTGGCTATTAAATTGCTTACCCTGCACTACACGCCACTGTTCGCTGCTATGTTCTATAAACTATAATTGTTGCAGTATGTTTTGGATTCTTCCCATGGCCTGTATACAGAGGCGCCGTACGTGTTTACACGATTCCTAACAGCATTCTACCCCATTTTCACTCTGCGCTTGTGTACAGTTGTGGTCAAATATAAGCTTACTTAGCAATACGTACACCAGCAGACAAAAATTTTTTGAGATTTCGGTTAGTATTCAAGCGTTAAAGGTGATTATTGTTATTCTCAAATAACTTCCCGTCGACTTAGGCGGTTTTAGCATGTAGCTGGACGAGGCGCGAGGTGGGGTCCGAATTTTCCCGCACGCGCGTGTCCCGTCTGTGAGGGACGAAATAAAAACCCGTCTGTCTTTACGGCCCTCCTGCGACGACGACGACGCCGCGCCAAACTAATAGCAATAATAAAAGCACGCGACAAGTTTACGAGGGAAAAAGGCGCGCTGGAAACGAAAAGTCGTTAAAACGGAGCTGGCGGCGGCCTCTTGGAAGTAGGCGGTCGGGCCAAGGGAGGGAGTGAGCCAGTCGTCCCTGTTAATTACAGCCCTCTCCCCCGCGCCATGGTGACAGATACGTCTTCTGCTCGTCCTAAACGACGAGGATGTACCGACTTTCTGTCGGGCCTTCCTCCAGACATGGCGCCACGCCGGCTTCTTGATCCATGCGCAGTAAAGCAGTTCTTTGATAGTACATAGACTTAAAGGCAAGTTCGCTTTAAAATGAACACTTTTCAAATCAACATTTGAAAAATTCCCTATCTGCATCCACACACACACACACACACACACACACACACACACACACACACACACATATATATATATATATATATATATATATATCAGTGGCGTGTAGTAAATTTTTTTACATGGTAAGCAATTTCTACTAACAAACGCAACTTCCAATTTTGCTTACCCTCCACATGTATTTACCAATTTATAATACTTAACATTAGTTATAAAAACGGAAATGAAATGGATGTATTAATAATTAAACTGAATATTATTTTGACAGATATTACATATTTTAGGAAAACTCCCATTTTCCCGAACAGTTGTGTCCACTTTCCAAGGGAAAATGTAGGACTGGAGGACGCAAACAGAACGACTGCTTACCCTGCCGAAGGAACGCGATCGAGCATGTAGCGTGTTGTTGCTTGCGAGTTCTATTCATCGCTAGTCGCTACCGTTTGGGGAAATAAATGCTAGATAGCAGCACTATGCGTGTACAGTACGGGAGTTACGAAAACTCTGTTTCTCGAATCGGAAACGGGGAACTCAGAATTAAATGTGTTTAAAGTTACGGCCAAAACTATAAAGGAACAAACATTTCCAACATGTATAGGGTAAGCATTGCTTACCTCGCGTCTATGGAATAAACGCAACTAGGATGTTGCAATATTGCTTGTCAATACTTCAGGGGAACATTCCTCACATCTGGAGGATGAAAAAATGTTGAATGAACATAGGTCCGCAAATGCTTTATTTCCGTACTACAGCTCATAATGCAAACGTACAGTGTATGGCCTGCGGGCTGAATCATGTTACGTTTATGGGCACCATGTCTGGCATGAGCCCAGTAAAGTTAGTAAGGACAGAGGGAAAGTAGTTTTCCATATCTTAAGAGTGGGCCACGCCCCCGCGACCAAGGTCGAGGAGCGAGCGAGCGACACGGGCGACACTAACACGCACGTCTAGTGTCTCATCGCTCCTACACGCAAGGTGTGCAGTGTTTCCGTCGTAGCGCTGTACTGTGAAAATTAGATCTGTAACAGTGGGGTTTTATTACAAGCGATGAAAGACCACAGATTAAACAATGCCCTTATATTTGCACTTTTTCTTGCTGCTTAAGGAAACTGCATAGGCAAGCTTTAAAAATGCGGTATTTTACGATTTTCACAACTTTCTTCTCCAAGAATGCATTTATGACAAAAAAAAATAGCGGCATAGAATATTGTTCTTTATATTTTCTCGCAAAAAGTCGTATTTGCAGAACACTTATTCGCCGAGATACGCGTATTCGCGCAAACAACTCATAACGTGGAATAAAATGTGTAAGGTAAATATGTATTAATGCTGAAATTATTTTTTTTTTAAGTGTAGAAATTAGCAAATTTGCAAAATATTAACATTTGTAATAATTTCCCGATTCCACGTGACCGACGCTTGAATAAAATGATAAGGCTGATGGCAATGTTAAATTTACATATGGTGGAAGTATACAATGTAATCTGAGAAGCAGTTCGTAAGCAGGACTTTCAAAAGTATTCAGTTTAACGTGAACGGTCTATAGATATTTCTTTCCGTAGGCGTACCCAGGACGTTTTCCTGTGTATAGTCTATTCGCTGTTTCTTCTCACTTTTTGAATGAAACCATTGAGAAATCATCCCATGAATGACGTGCTTGGTTGTTTCCTAAATATGAAATGTATCACAAGTGTTTTATACTGTGTTAACTTAGTACCTTAAAGTACCTTAAAGTCTGTTCATGATGAAGTGAGCACTTTTGAAATAAACCTTAGAAAAAAGTTACTGCCCCTGCTTATATAGGTATATTTTAACGGGAGCGCTGAGTGACGTGCGTCCAGTAAAGTTGGAAACGATGGAGGGAAAGTAGTTCCATCAGTTAATGTTTTTTTTTTTTTTTTTTTTTTTTTTGCTTTCTGTTTTTTTTAATGCATCGGAAGTGTGAAAATAACCTGATTTGTAAAATATTTATTTTCGTAATAATTTCACAGTTTCGCTTTACCGACGCATGGATAAAGAGATGAATCCCATGGCAATGTTAATTTTACATAAGGCGGAATAATACAACTTGCATACAGGAGATCTTAAGCAGAGCTTTCAAAAGTGCTCATTTTACTGTGAACAGCCTTGTTACGCCCTTTAGGGTGTAGCAGGGCTAGAGGAAGGCAAGGAGAAGGACGCATCTATACATTATCATCAACAGCAACTATTTTGCAACTTGATTTGAAACATAAATTACCTTTGAAATTTATGTTGCTTGTTACCAATCGGTTAACTAGTAGAAGGAGAGAACACACATGCAATGGAACAAACAGAAAAACAACAATATTAATATATCCTGAGAAATCGCCCAACCTGAATAAACACTTGTGAAATCCCATTAAAAAGGGTAAAATGACTCCCTGAGTAAAGCAAGCACCAGTACAACTTTAAAAGTAAAGTACGCCAGATTATTCAGTAAAAAAGTACAAAGTGGAATACTAATTTCAAGAAAACCATTGGGAAGGAGCAAAACCCTCATTACACTTAACCATGAGCATAAAGGCACGCTATATATTTCCACTAAACTCCTTGGTGTTAAAATTATTTTGGCAAATCGTAGTCCAGGAGACCATTCCTAAAGCATGCCAAAAAAAAAGAGGAAGAATCCACCTCTTACAAGCATTCCCATAAAAATACCATATTGAACATTCACACAGTCAAAACAGTGAAGAGTAAAACAAAAAGCGCTTAAAAAAACACTACTAAAAAGGAATCTCTAACCTCGGCATAACAACAACTACGTTCATCGCAATACTTAACTTGAGTAGTACTCATATTACGCGAAAGCGCGTCTAGCATTCTGAAGTCCCTAATTACGAAGTGGTGTATACATGATGTATCGTCGGCCAGCCCGCGCAACTCGATGAGGAACGCTGCACACTTGCTCGAGCTGGGGACGAACATTTATACGCGAAGACGCGGCTCGGGAAGGTTAAGGAGACAGCGGGAATAGCGGAGAGGCTAATGGAAGGTGCCAGAGTGTGCGAGGCTGAACGCGTTGCCAGTAGCAGCCACCAGACAGCGCTCGGCCGCGCCAGGAGCGCCGCGCGCCTCTCTTCAGTATAGCTCAGCGCTTCGAAACGTTCAGGCGTGCGCCACCCCGAGCGCCCGGATTTTGGGTGGCCGCGGGGGGGATGGGGGGGGGGGGCGAAGAAAAACAAAGTACCATTTTCTTGCCTCTTCAAACAAAATAATAGTATATTAATACGGGCTACCAAATACAGACGTGGCAAATAACCATGCAGACGTGCTAACCAAGTTCATTAACGACATGTAGTTCTGTAAACACACCAACCCAATAATAGTAGCATTTAGTCGTACTCCAGAACATTGTAGGCATCACACATTTCACCAACTGGCGGGACGAAAAATAAATGGTTCAGGGAAGACAGTCATTGGCAGGACAGGAGTACTCACATAAAATTGCTTGAGTTTGCTAATTGACACACGTGTCAGACTTGAAGCAGGGCTTCAGTCTATAATTTTGTTCAATTAAACTCTAATCTATATTACATATATAAATGATAATAGTTCATTTATAATTAAAATGAACAAAAACAATGGGAAAATAGGTGTGTTAGTAATGTCTAGTAAGAAATAGGTCTTATGCAAAATTTTATTTCACTGAGAGTACGCACGAATTCGAAGCGCTGACCCTTTGGTGTAATTGTCTATACCCAGCTAAGCTTTGTTTGCATTAGGCGGCGGAATATCGTGGAAGAAGAGTTTTTGCAGGTCTTCAGAAAAGTGTGAAGTAACCGTGTGTGGCCCATAGGAGGCTAACATGGAGAACAGATATCGACGGTAGAGTTTCAGACAGATCCCTTAATTTACAAACTAAAGGAAAAGATTGGGAACGGATTCACTTACAGTATTAATAATGTCACAGACATTTAGTGCAGCGATTTACAGGTTTCGAGAGCCGATGAGAGTGAAGTGAGGTGAGTATAACAGGTAGTTTAGGAAAGTCCTAATTTTGCATGCGACCTGCTGGTATATGTTTCGCCCAGTCAGTCCGCACCACCTTGAGGCCGTATCCTAATTCAGGTATATAATACTAATGTACTTGCACTCCTTCGTACTTCACCTACCCTTGGCACCATACTTGATGAATTCGGACAGGCAACCTTGTTTGCTTTTACGACAGCTATTAGCCAGCTTATTGCTCTAAGTGAATATGTATTTCAGCGTAGAACAATTTGATAATTGCCGAAATTATATGATTACATCAAGGATTAAATGTTATTTCATTTTTACTTACATAAAATTTGATATTATACTGGCTGTATGAAATTTTGCAGTTTTGATTCCTTGATTTGCCTTAACTTCTCTGGGTTGTTAACAAATGGGCATAATACGAATTTATTGTTTAAAACTTTTTTAAAAAGCATCTGTCAATTATTAACTTAGCTCTAAATCCTATGCCTACGAAGTAGTGACGTCATATTTATCTTTAAATAAAATAATCAAGTCGAAAATGTGTTTTAATCTACAAACTGCCCCTAAATTGGGGATACATGTACTCTGTAAGGGCGCGAGAAGTATACGTTCTCGTTTACTTTTATACTTAAGTACTTCATTTGTAATTCAGACAGCACTGATGTCACTGCTAGGGACAGGTACGCATGAGTATGTACTTTAGGTGAATCCGGAGGTGGCCCTATAATTTGTTGGACCATTAAGAACGAAGAAGACCTGTGAGAAAAAAAAAGGGGATGTTGGAGGCTCGTTTTTCACTTATGTCCCAGGGTTTCACTTCGGATTTCGAGCAGTACTCCAAGTATAGTTTTTGAAATAATCAAATGGGGTATCCCCCAATATATTTATTTAATTAAAATATTTACAATGTATATCGATTTTTTTAAATTCATCACCAAGATAACTTTTCTATTTTTTAAATTATTTTTTAAATTAATTTTTTTTAAATTACACTAAACATTGTTTTTCAGTTGAAGTTTTAAATTAAATTTATTAAATTTATTAATAAAAAACCTTAGCTAATACGCTATTTGAATGAGGTTTTGATTGAATGTAAATATAGTCCATGCTACACCATATCTATACTATACTCATATGCATGAAAATTGCAATTTTTATTCACGTAGATAAATGTAAGAGATCTTTATTTGTGGAGTTGCGAAAGCACTGACAGACAGAGGCAGTGAGATAGTAAGGGAAATTCCTTAGCTTTCATTGACCAAGATGCGCTAGTTTAAACGGAGTAATGGGGACGTATCACTGTGTTAAAGGGGAAGGGGTAGTGCAATTAAACCACGCTCTTTCAGCAGATACCTGAAAAAAAGCGAATAGAAATGTATTAACTTACCAAATAGCTTCGGCAAGAATTGCAGCTGGGCTGGTAGTAAATATCTTCATTCTGAATAACAAGATAAGCAGAGCAGAAGAGCAGTAATTATGAAATATTTTTGAGAAATAGTTAAAAGAATTGAACTGAACTCAGTGAATTAGTGTTGTGGTATCGTCCCGTAGAACAACTCTGCATAGACATCGTTGAGGAAATACTTTCCACATAAAGGAAGTTGCCTACTTGAAACTGTGCGCAGAACTGTCAGTGAACCCGTGAGTGTTCTGATGTATCGTGTGACGGAATTTTGTGGAATGTGGAATGCCAGTTTAATGTGCGCAGCACCTGTTGCCGGTAAAGAGATTACACCGTGCGTAGGTCCGGTGTCGATTGCTTGACCACACGTGTTTCAAGCATATGACCTAAATACCAGGACAATGCACAACGTGGAATAATACTGCAAGAACTGCAGCTCAAACCTTTGGAAAAGGGCAAGTCGAAAGTGTTAATATAATTGCATTTGTATGACAAATGCTTGAACTGCCGCGTTACTAAAATTACTAAACAAATTTTTTTTTTTTTTTTTTTTTTTCGTTTTGTTGACATAAAGGTTGTTCACGTTAAGTGAGCATTTTTGAAGTCAACCTTAGAAAAAAAGTCACTGCCTTTACCAGCATATATTTCAACGGATGCACTGAGTGGCATGCGCCCAGTAAAGTTGATAATGGTGGATGGAAAGTAGTTCCATATCTTAACGTCGAATAAAGAGTGTTAGGTGGCCTTTTGCAATAGCTAGAGCTACGAGTATTTCGCGAATTCATTCGGTGGCAAGGTAGACTCCAAACACTTGTTCTTTTCGCCTACTGTTCTCATTGGACGGCAGTTCTGTAGACACGCTCCGTTTACTTGTGAGCGAGTAATAAGCAGGAAGCAGTAGTGTGAGATAGTGTTTATCAGTCCTGTACAGAGGCCTCACAAAATCACCGCAACCAATAAGCAAACGATAATGCCTCGAGTGTATAAAGGGCTGTCGACCCTAGCTTGCTGCCAATTCAATCCGCGAAATACTCGGGGCTCTAGTGACAGCTTAAAAGTATTTCTTCCACTTTCTGTTTTTTTTTTTTTTTTTTTTTTAATGCATCGAAGTGTAAAAATGAGCAGATTAGTACAATAGTTATTTCTTCAACAGTTTCACTTGACCGACGCATGAATAAAGTGATAAGGCCCAAGGCAATATTAATTTTACATAATGCGGAAGAATACACAACGTGCATACAAGTAGATCTTAAGCAGGGCTTTCAGAAGTGCTCATTTTACCGTGAACAGCCTATAATATCAGCGACAGTTAACAGAAGCATAAGCACTATATGAAATAATTGTATTAGTAAAATAAATATTAACCGCAATTTTTTTGTTTTACTTTATGACACACTACAAGCGTGTGAATATTTCAAAGTGTGTAAGTAGAGCATCCGAAATTTATCTAGACTTAAAAAGTATTACTTTTTTAATATAATTATCGAACCAATTAAGGTTTTTGTTCACACGACCTAGATGGTCGCACGCCAGCGATGAGCAAGCAGCAATAGCGTGCAAAGTCACATAAAAATAAAGGCTGCTCATAAAGGCAGACCTAGTTAGCTACCAGCTTTGATTTGAGTATCTACAATTCTAGCCACTCTAGCATGTGTCCAATTTATTTTACAATTTTCCTGGATATCTGGGCATATGACATTTCAAAACAGGTGTTTAAGATATTGTTTCAATCTTAGAAAACGAAATCACATAGTGGAAGAGCTCCTCACACCAAAATGCCCTAATGTACAAAATAGAAGTTTCTGTCGTTTCACTACTCAGTTAAAGAGAATTTATAGATACACGCTTTCCAAAATATTTATCCCAAAAACCTTGTAAACTTTGTCTGCGTGCATTAACACAATACATAGAACAAAAACACTTTCAAGTGCCTCGTCACACTAATTTCATTTACAAACAAATTCCTTCACTTACATGGGAAGCAACATTTGGAAAGACCTTTCGGGTGATTTGAAGATCATTTCGGTTCATCTGTTCAGGAAGAAATAGGTCTATTAATCGTCTGTATTTAAGAACCAGATTAAGAAGAACTTTTACTCTCAAAACATGATTTATTTCATTATTGTTAATTTATTATAGAGTTAGTATTTCTAGTAACAACTTAGGCTGTTCACGGTAAACTGAGCACTTTTGAAAGTCCTGCTTAAGATCCACTTGTATGCACGTTGTGTATTCTTCCGCCTTGTGTAAAATTAACATTGCCGTGGGCCTGAACTCTTTGGTCAAGAGTCGGTCAAGTTAAACTGTAAAAAATTGTTATGCAATAAAATATTTTACCAATTTACTCATTTTTACACTTATGTGTATTTAGGAACAGAAAGCAATACTAATAATTTCAGTATTTGCTTAATATTTACCTTGTACTTTAAATTCAACGTTAAGGAGAGGATTTTTTTTTCCTTCCATCGTTACTAAATTCACTTGGCACACCCAAGTCATTGTGCCCGTTATCCCACCAAAGCGAACCGGGTTCAATCCCCGGCCGGGTAACCGGATTTTCGCATGTGGGAATCGTGCCGGACGGTGCCTTGGTCGGCGGATTTTCTCGGGGATCTCCCGTTTCCCCCGCCACTTCATTCCGGCGCTGCTCCATACTCACCTCAATCACACTCATAGGCTCTCAAGCCTCGCTGTTAAGAGCTGCCCAAATAACTTCACTCACTGAAATATATGCAGGGAGAGGAATTGACATTTGTCAAAGGTTGATTTCAAAAGCTCTCAGTTTACTGATAACAACATGTATAACCACTTAGCATTTTTAAACCCGCCTGTATCTGAAGCCGAATTTCAATTTGTTTCTAGTTTTGTTTTTCATAATTTGTATTTAGCATTCTGTATGGTTTTAGTCGCAACACCGCGACATTCAACTGTCTAGCATGCCATGTTCCTGATAGTTTACTTTTCACGACTCAAAAACTAAAATTCCATGAAGTCTTAAAATACACAGTAATTATTCCCGGAACAGTCCCATCTAAAATTTCAAATCAACATATAAAACAGTTGTGTCTCGAGATTGTTGCTGAACAAGAATAGTGCCATTGTTAAGAATATCTCAGGAACTTGTCTTGTGCCTGGAATTAACCTCGCCTGTGCGTGTATTCAAACGTGTTAAAAAGCGAAACTGATATGGCAGTGATTTTGTATTTTGTGTTCGGTAATTTGTCAGCTTCGGAGTTGACAAAACGCAAAGCGCAAAATATATAAATACGTCATCGGTTTTGTTGACGTATCGGGTTAGGCGAACGCTTTATTATAGTCCATTTATGGTTACTTCCAACTTCTTTGAAGACCTGCTAATGTTCTACTTCCAGCATATTCCTCCGCCTCGTGCAAACAAAGCCTAAACAAGTATAGAAAATTACACCAAATGAGCAACGCACCACATTCGTGCGCACTCATTGTAATAATATTTTGCATAAGAACTATTTCTTATTAAGCTTTAACAACGCACATTTTTATCCCTGGTTTTATTCATATTAATTATGAGTGAAATATTATAATTTATAGATATTATATAAGTAAAAGTAAGTTCTAACTTAAAAAAAAAGTTCTGTTATGCTAACACTAGTATAAAACGCTCGTTATGCGTGACATATTTAGGACATTACCTAACACGATACATACGATGTTTTTTCAAATGTTTGTTTCTTCAATTTTTTTAATCGAACCTTTGAAAAATCACCCCATTTATGACGCTTTCGATTTGTTTTATCTAAGTATGCAATGTATCACAAGCGTTTTATGCTTATTAAATAAGAGAATCTTATTTTCAGATAAATCGGATATTTTATTATAATTTATTTATAAATTATAATATTTCATTTATAATTGATAAGTGTAAAAACAGAGAGAAATCACGTATTTTGGTAATGCGTAGAGACCTGAAAAATTCGTGAGTTCACTGACCTGCAGGTTTAACTCTACCGTCTTGTGTCCAAATACATCGATGTCAAATGCACATTGGTTGTCCGCTACCACAGTGGAAGGCTACAACTGGGACAGCGTTCTCCAGGAGGTGTCAAACACAGTGTGGTCCAATGGAGTAAGTTGTATAAACATATGTGTTTTAAACTCTAGCTTGTCCCAAAATGAACCCGCGAATTCTTCACGTGTCTAGTAATGCGTAGTAATAAATAGTTCTTATGCAAAATATGATTACACTGAGTGCGCACGAATGTGGTGCGTTGTCCAGTCGATGTTATCTGTTATACATGGTTAAGCTTTGTTTCGCATAAGGCGGAAGAATATCCAGGAAGTATAACTTCAGCAGGGCTTCAGGAAAGTTGAAAGTTACCTCGCATGGACAATAACTAAGGCCACCTGTTTTTCGCGAAAAAGATTTGAGCGGAGGTTAGACTTCAATATTCTAAGTGCACATTTGCAGGTTTTTTTTTTTTGGCGCTTGGCTTAACAAAAAGCGCCCTTCGGAACACGGCCCGGGAATTTGGCCGTAACCGAATAAGCATAAATAAACGTTCCCGAAGAGCGAAACTGTTGTGGCGGCCTAGACGACGCACGGGGCTAGTGGCGCTTTATCGCGGCGAGGTGGTGTGACATCTTTGCGTCACGATCCCGGGCGACGAGAGAGATCGAGAATAATGCTCGTTGTGCCTAGGCTCGCCTGTCCCTTATCAGTCAACGTGGCTGTCGCGCGCTGATGCAACCTCCCCCCCCCCCCCCCTTCTTCCAGGCCTAAAGTGCGCCGTATCTCGGCCTCACTCACTCCCTCCAGCCCACTGGACATGACAGAGCAGAGACGCGCTGATAAAAATAAAAAAGAAGCACCGCGGTCCGGCGACGTCGGAACAATCGCGCACGGACCGGCCTGGTCGGCGCCTACTGCGCACGTCCGCTGCGCATCACGCCACAGCGCGCTTCTCGCCTGCCGCGTCGTAGTTACGTAACAGCCCGACAGACAGAGCTGCATTTGCCGTGTGTACTATACACAGCCCGATCTCGCTGGCTGCACAAAACCACTCTCAGTGTCCCAACACTGAACTGCTTTCCTGCCTACACGCCTAGCCAAAATGGCGTGGATTGGGTTTGAGGTTAGAAAACTAATTTGTAAACAAGTGCTTAGAGATGTTTTTATACGTCCTCTAACCAGTTTGTAATGCGTCTTGATTAAATTCAAAATGGTAAAGCTATTTTATTAATATAATAGCGCTTGTCGTTTAAAAATTAAGATGTAAACAAGCACGTTCATCATTGTTGACCATGTGACTTTGACAGTTGTGTAGGATTGGGGTACACGCGCAGAAGACGAATAAGCGGTCTACCTCATATTTAGTCTATGGTATGTACAGTTCCCTCCATGGCTGAAGACTATTCACGATAAAGTTAGCACTTTTGAAATCAAACCTAGAAAAAACTCACTGCTCCTGTCTGCATACATTTAACGGACGCAATGCATGGCATGCGCCCAGTAAAGTTGGTAACGATGACTGGAAAGTAGTTCCTTATCTTAACGTCGAATAAAAAGTGTTAGGTAATCATGTGTGATAACTTAAATTATTTATTTCGCTTTCTGTTTTTTTTTTTATGCGCGAAGTGTAAAATCAGAAGATTTGTGAACTATTTACTTTTCTAATAATTTCAAAGTTTCACTTAACCGACGCATGAATAATGTGATGAGGCCCATGGCAATGCTAATTTTACATAGGGCGGGAGAATACACAACGTGTGTACAAGTAAATCTTAAGCAGATCTTTCAAAAGTGATCGTTTTACCCTGAACGACCTATACCTCCAACTTTCCGGTAGCTATTTCCAGACTATTCCTCCGCCTCATGTAAACAAAGCTTAATCAAACTAAAGGTTTCTTCTACTCAGGACCGGAACAAGACGAGATATCTTATGGGAGAGTTTAGCATAGGGAAAATTTTTCACTGCTAGGTGCGCATTGTTCCGAAAGTTAACTTTTCAGGTTGTTGGATAGCAAAAAATTAATTATTTTAATTTTTTACCAAACATAGTTTAACTTGGATGACATTTTCCATGACTAAAAAATTTTACACCTTATAGTTTTTTAATAATTTAATGTCAAATACTCTTTTTTCTGCTTCGCTGGAGTGCTAACAACACGTACTAATTAAGTTGTACAAATGAAAACATTTACAAAGTAAGTTACCGTCGTGAGCTACCGCGTGACACATATGCAATCACTAAATAACAAGCCATATCCATGGGGAAAAACTGTAAATATAAAAAAAAATATACAGCATTTTTTAACATTTTTTAAAATACATAAACCGTTATTTCGTGATTACATGAATGTCAAGCAGTAGCCCTTGACATTAAGTTAACATATACATTTTTTTTTTCATTTGTACAACTTAATTAGTATGTGTTATTATCGCTGCAGAAAAATAGGAACATTTTGTATTCGATGAAATTATTAAAAAACTCTGGAGTACAATTTTTTTTATTCCAGGAAAAGGTCAACACATACATTGCATACAAGTTGACCAATGTTTGGTGCAATTCTAAAATAATTACAGTTTGGTATCCAACACCATTAACAAAAATTTATAACTACGTGAATAATTAAAGAAAGAGATTTTACTTTGTTACGAGGTTATTTCACATTTGATTTATGATTATTGCAATTATCTTTTCTTTAACGTATAACATATTTTAAAAATTTGGTACACATGTGACCCTAGCGCTTCGCTAGTGGCGAAAATGTTTGGTTGCCAAACTTTAAATACTGATCTTCCTAATCTGTAGGATATGTAACCTTAACGAAGTATAAAATAATTACACCGAGAGTACAACGCACCGCACTCGTCCACACTTTGTTTAATAATATCCTGCATAAGTATATCGTACTTAAGGCTGTTTACGATAAAGTAAGCACTTTTGAAATGAACATTAGAAAAATGTCACTGCCACTATCTGCACATATTTTAATGGGCGCACCGAGTGACATTCGCTATGTAAAGTTGGTAACGATGGATGGAAAACAGTTCCAAATATTAACGTCGAATAAATAGTGATATGTAACCAACTGTGATAACTTAAATTCATACGCGTTATGTTTTTTTTTTTTTTTTATGTTTCGAAGTGTAAAAATTTGCAGATTTGTAACATATTTAATTTACTAATAATTGCACAGTTTCACTTGACCGACGCATAAATTAAGTGATGAGGCTCATGGCGAAGTGAATTTTACATAAGGGGTGATTACACAAAACGTGCATACAAGCAGATCGTAAGCAGGGTTTTCAAAAGCGCTCATTTTACCGTGAACAGCCTTTAGGCATTACCATCACACCTATTTTCTCTCTGTTTTATACATGTGAACTAAAAACCAAGTACTACAATTTACAGATATAATGTAAGGTTAAGATAAATTTTAACCAAAAGTAAGATTATTTTAGCTTAACAGGAGTAAGGATGCTTGTAACACATGTCATATTTTGGAAACTACCAAACACGACATATGTGGGTTGATTTTTCAAAAGTTTAGTGTAAAAAAAAAAGTGAAGATACTGCGATCAGACTATAGAGTTAATATGGGGTAGAGTGATCACTCTATCTGCGCAAAAACCAGTCTCCGCGTCACAAGACTTTTGAACTCCTTCTTCGCCAATACGACTATAATAAACTACGTGGATAAAATTTGAAGCGGAAGCACGGTTTGTGTAAACAAGCCAAGTGCTTTGATATGTCCATATACTTCCCCTTACTAATTTTTAATACAATTTGATTAGTAAAAAGATTATACAGTATGTCAATAAAATGGTTTGTCATTGAAAACTGTAATATAAACAAACATGTTCATCACCGTTGACCATGTAACTTTAACAATTTTATTGGTTTGTGACCACAAAGTGGTTACCCATCATGAAGGATGGAGTGGGGAGGGGGTATGTGTACATTTTTCCCCTCTCAATATTATTTCGAAAGTTAGCTCAGATACATTACTAAAATAACGGAGATAAATGAACGCCCAAATTTATTTATCATTATTGTTTAGTATTTTATTTTTTTATTGTATCGATGTTTTACTAGCGATCGTGTTATGCCGGTGACGTCATTTTAATGCTTGAAGGCAATCTCGACTAAATTATCGCGAGTGAGTGAGTGAAGAGGTCTGGACGACTCTTAAGGAGACAGCCTGGTGACGGGTATGCTGAGAGAGGCAGAAACTGACGAAGTGCTACGGACGACGCATACCGGCGTATGTAAAGCGGTTTCGCCTCTACGCGCAAGGTGCTTATGGGTCT
This sequence comes from Dryococelus australis, assembly GCA_029891345.1. Classification (NCBI taxonomy): domain Eukaryota; kingdom Metazoa; phylum Arthropoda; class Insecta; order Phasmatodea; family Phasmatidae; genus Dryococelus; species Dryococelus australis. Next base: position 63,539,123 of record CM056996.1, read on the forward strand.
CCGTGAGCAAGGGCTGGGGGCTGTGGTGCCGTGGCGCCGTCCACCATGACGTCACAGACGCGGCCGGCGCCCGCGTGGCTGTGACGTCATGGCCGCCATAATTGTTATCCTTGCCCCAAAACCAACACAAGCACACTGCTAGCTTTCCATGGAAGAACCAACTAAGTTAAACTTTATTAAAAATCGCAGTAATAAATTCGGAATAAACGTACGGTGTACGAAACATAAAAAGTAGACTGTTAGACCGATTTTGGACAAAGAATAATGATACAAGGTGATATAGGGACCCCAGTTTGAATACCGGCCTGGGCATTGGATCTTTTCGCTGAAGACTCACTTGAATGTAACTTGACGCGCTGGCACTATAGTTAGTTAGTTGTATTGGACACGACTGTAGCAAAGTCCAGTGCATGCCTCCATTGTAGATTTCCATGTTTCTGGTTCGTGCATTTGAAGATGCAGCAGTCTGGGAAAACCGTTTTTAGCTATGCTGAAGGGCATGAAAACGATGTTCCCAATGTGCGAGAAATCTTGAAAATGCCATTCCGTCATCGTCTTGAATGTGCTTTCTTTTCGTAGGCAAACCTATTCTAGCCACATTTAATAGTTTTTTCAAAATTAAAAAAGCTTTTTTTAAAATTGCTGCAACGCTTTTCAACCGTTGACCGATGACTAGGGCCGCAGTAGACTTCAATACTATGTACACGCCCCAGCTGTTATACCTCCATTTGCTGCTGCCTGCATGAGAATCCGTTTTCCCCATTTCACCGGGCCACCCAGAACTAGGTAACTTTGGTATTGGAACATTGAGATTCGTGCGCATACAGTTATAGGCTGTTCAAGGTAAAGTGAGCACTTTTTAAGGCTCTTCTAAAAAAAAATTCTTTTATACAATTTCCAACTTCCTGCTGCTTTTAAATATACACATTGTAATGCGACCAATAAGCACAGTGTATACATTTCACCACATTCAAAATTTAATGCCTGAGGCTGCAATAAGATATATTTATAAGTGGTTAGTGCCTATTGGGAGGGCATTGAAAAGTGCTCCCTTTACCGAGAACAGCCTATAACATGGGCCAGAACGAACTTCAACCAATCAAGAAAGCAGGAAAGTCCTACAGTGCTTTGGATAGTATCTCGTCTCGAAATATGTTAGCGAAATCTCACTGTCCCTACCGATGACGGTGAAGCAAGACGAGTACTGAGCGGTGCTGGAATGCACGGCCGGAGGAAAAGGGAGACCACCGAGAAAACCGCGCTGAACAGCGGTATCGTCCGGCACGATCCCCTCGTGCGAAGATCAAAGAGCAGCTCCCCGCCGGCAAAAGAACCTTGTTTACCTTGGTGAAAGGCTAGCATTCTAGCCGCTGCACTATCGCGGCCCTAAAATGGTACGAGTAGTGAATTAAGCTGTATACGCATCCACACACTTCGACTTTACTCAAGGCTGTTCACGGTAAAGTGTATACTTTCGAGGTCCTAGCTATTTTTATTCTTTCAACCATGTCTCAACTTTAACCACCTTTTAAAAATAAATATTGTCATGTAAGTAATAAACACAATGTGTACATTCCACTTTACTCGGAAGTTAACGTCTAAGGCTAAAATAAAAGATATTTAATGACAATCATTCCAAATGAGAGTGCTTTCAAAAGTGCTCACTTTACCGTGAATAGCCTATAGTTCGATTTACGTCCTGTTGAGTGTTAAAATTTAATTATGAACGTTCTCTATTGTTCTTCCGAGAAATGTTCCATTGACAATGCAACAACTATATGTACTCAATTTTAAATCCAAAATAAAGTATTTGGGAAATTATTTTTAAATTTGATATTCTGTTACTCCTGGTAAACATATGTATTTGATTTTTGTAAGTATGTTCATTGACATATTAGAAAATATCATTTATGCCAATGCCAAATGGGTGTTGGTAGCACCCAAAGTGAAATTTGAGAAGAGGAGTAAAAATGTGCCCCGCTGATCTAAAGATGTTTTGCACCTGCACAAGTGTTACGGGTGCCGCATAGCATAACGCATAGAGCGTATACGACGCCCCGAACCGCGAAAGCGCTAAGGACGACTAATGCCCAGTTGCACCATCGTGGTTCAAAACTCACACTGGGATCAGATTTAAGATCGACGCAGAAGATTGTTACACCATTAGAATTCAAAGCTGGACTGGAGATCATTTCGAACCGCCGAAATTGGCTTTTCGAAATCTCGATCCGAGATCAGCAGCCACCGTCGAAAAGTGTAGTTTGAAAATACGCCAACAGATAGAACTACGTTCGATTGTTTTCTTGGGAAATTAAAACAACATTATACGCACTTGAATATTATTCAGTAAAATTCGTACAACAATAATTCACTTAAAACAGATAAAACATCGCACACCTAGAAAAAAAAAAAAAAAAAAAACGCCTACATTCATGACATCATATATTACGAACTAATAGTAAAATTTGTCTCATACTTAATATCGATCTCTCACTTTGGAACCAAGGTCGACGAATCGGAGACCCAGAATCATGCAATTTCGTTGGTGCAACACTTTTGCATTAGAACCAAGATCAAACTGGATCTTGGTTAGGAACTAGAATCATTCTAACTCGGATCGGGGAAGTTGTGGATGCAACAGTAGTAGGGGCGGGCCGGTCGTAAATACAAAGGGATGCCGCCTTTTTTGAGTGACATAATTAATTTGATATCAAATTGATATAAAAGGGTTAATTAAATCGATTGAAAGGGTTAATCAAATTGAAAGGGTTAAATTGATTGAAATGGTTATGTGTATTGAAAGGGTTAAATTTTTTCTTGATTTTGTTGTTGTACTTCTTTCTTTTTGGGATGGGGTAGCAGGAGCTCTGTATGTTGTTGACGCTGTGGTGACTAGAGTCAACTGACCAGAGTGGTGGGTTGCAATGTGTGATAAAGGTGTTGAGTTGAGTGCAAGAGTGTGCTAAGGGTCATATTCCTAATTTTTTCCTAATTTTGATGTGTTTGTAGGGATATTGCTCGTAGACGGTGTTGGTAGATAGGCGACTTAAAAATATGGGATTTGCATGTTAGTAATGACAAATGATTAAATAGGCGATGGATGTTTTCCGAATGCAATTAAACATTTGAGAATTTCAGTGTGTTCGTCGTATGAATAAATTACACACATCGAATCGCAAATTTCAAACGATCTCAACTATGTGATTAATAAGTACAATTACAGAAGTCTCTAGGTGTCTTAAACGTAACGTGATTTACTAAGCTGAGATGTATACTAGCAAATATAATTTACACAAGAGAGAAGTATAAACACAATTACGTGAGTATGGAATTAACGATCTGCAAGAAAATGTCCCTAACAAGATATATATGATGCCTCTCGCACATACCTTACACGTCCATCTGCCTGTGAGACTGGCGAGGAGGGACTTTAGAAACGTAATCCACACGTAAAAAGAAATTAATTGATTAACACGCGTAATAGAATTGCACCTCTCCCAAAACACATGTCCGGCTGCGAGGATGCTGAAGGAATTACGTTAGTATATGATTTGCAGAGATTTATAAGCACGATTAGATACATGGAGCGCGGCCGACGTCCGTCCACCTCGGAGGTCACTCGATGAATGAGTGTATCTCAACTCTCATCATTGCTGAAGCTCAGAGCGGGTGGTGTGCTCGGGCCCTTGTGAGGGCCCTTATACCACCCATTCGGTTGCAGCAGTTGTATCTCTCTGCGGGCTGAGGAAGTTTCCCTCTCCAGACCGCAAAGAACACATAGCCCAGAGGTCAGGACGCCCTGCACGTCCCGGCGCAACTCAGACAGCCCGCCAGTCAGACCAGAAAGCCGCGGTGAATGAGTGTATCGTATGACGTGCGCGTGCTTATATATGTTTAGCGCGGCCGGCGTCTTAAAGGCAACTGAGTAGAAATTTACGACTGACAGAACCTATTTCCCTACCAAGCTACTATTAACTACTTGATTCGTCCTACAAGTATGTGAATGTATAAAAGTGAAGCTGGAATTACGGCAAAAAAACTTTGAACACAACATACGATTTAAAGCAGACACAATATCGTACGTCTATTTTGATAAGTAAAATATATAACTATCTACAAGTATGTAATTAACGATAGAAAATCGTACCCCAAATGATTTTTTTCAAAATATTAAACTTACATCGAAGCATACAGCTTAATCCCACATCACTGTATATAAAATGGAAAAAAATGCACAAACATCCTCGAAGAGAAAATTATTTTAAAATAACGGACGTACTACAAATTTCCGTAAAGTCTGGTAAATAGAGCACACTTGTTGATACAAACGCGAGTTGAAAATGGTACGAAGTTTTGTATACCGAGCTCATAAACGTGTTTGAAAATCCTAAAAACTTTCGCAATATTGACTTAACATATGAAAAAAAGTTTCCCTATGCTGTTTGTAGCATCCTGGAGTTACGGTATCTAAAATGGTCACGAAAACGTCAGCTTTAATCTTTTTTTATCTACAAAAATACATTAAATAAGGAAACAATCTACGAAAATTAGTCTTTGGACTTGAACTGAAATTTTTAATCATATTCGTTGGTAAAAAAAAATATTTAGATACTATGAGCAGTTTTTTATTATAAGTTGTTCACAGTAAAGTAAAAATTGTTTAAAAAAAAACCTTTGAAGAAAAATTACTCCTTAATATACTGCATTATACATCGGCATGCGAATCTAGTTTAGTTGGTAGCGAATTTAAAAAAATTAATGCTTGACGTATTCGAGAGTTGTGTTCAAATTTATGGCCACCGAAGTTATTATCCATTGTTTTATAAACATTATATTATTAATTAGCATATTAGTAAATATAGATACATAACTAACAATCCCGCGGTTTTAGGTACATGGACTGTGCCGATGTACGATAATAGGGGAAAAATAAAAGTGATAGGTCCACTTCAAAAGAAAATAACTCAGTCCTTAGTAAGAGAATCGCCACAGAAAATTGCATTAAAAAAGCTACAATAACATGATAGAAGGACTGAGAAATAAAACATATACATAGCAGTGGCATAAGAAACACATTACTCATACATGCTGGGAATCGTACATGAAACAAATTGGTAGGCAAGTTACAATTGAGATTAAAATTCATGAAATCATTAGTATCATTGAAATTGTACTTCAAATTCAATAATAAGCAAAGCTACTGAATTATTATAGCAAATTTAATATAAGATTGTAAAAAAAAGAAAATTGATTAAATGCAATGAGGTTAGGTTGGAATGAGAAATTTACTGCAGGGTTCGATGAGATGCAAAACAGGCACACCTTTCCATACGAGTGCTTCTGCAGAACACTCACCCAACAATGAAAACAAATTTTTAACACTGTGTACTGGATCAGGGACAACTCACAGCGAAAAATCGTGCTTGATAAACTTCAAGACACGAGCGACAAAAGCTAGTGCGAAAGCAACCCCTAATCCAGCAACGAGATCTAAAAGAAAATAATATTGGGAGAAGACTACCTTATATCTGAAGAGAAAACCTGTGTCCCATAGCAGACTCCTCGAGCAGATGGTGAGCAGTATGGTCCTCATCAGAAGCAGCTGGAGAACAGTGTGCCTTCTTATGCAGCAAACACTGGGGAAGACAGCTGCCCTGGCGAACTCCATGAACTCAGGAAACTGACATGGTACACCGAAACTGTAATAAAGTCCACAACGAACATTATCACAGAAATAGTAAACAAACCTGTAAGAAAGGAATAATTAACTGGGTACTCTGAAGACCCTAAAAAATTTAAAGCAGCAGGTAAACATCACACAATGGATACACTCTAAATTTGGAAAAAAAATTAAATAATTATACTAAATAAATTAAAGAAATTGTTAAAACCAGTTAAAAAATTAATTATTATTATTATTTGGGAGCTCTGTAATCTTCCACTGTGACAAACAATTTACCATGTATGGGTCGTCCAAATTAATACCCAAGGCACGAACGGGCTGGCCAGGGACCAGAGCAAAGAGTTTAAAACCCAAAATATAAATGTACCCAGGCACTCGTAAAGCTGGTCATGAGGCTTGGAAGACACTGTTGCTTCAAAGTACCTCAGAAGGCCAGAGGAAGTAAGTGGGAGCAAATTTGGTGCTAGTATTTCCACCTGCCACTCCAGATGGATAGCAATGGCCCACACAAAGTGCACAAAAACTGTATGTTACCTGGAAGTCGCTAGCCTAATTGGTAAAAATAAATAAATTAACAACCAGGTAAAAGTAAGTCTCCATGAAAATATGTAAAATATGAAATATACCAATGATGAAATGTAAAATTGCCTAGCAATACAAAACATCCTTTGCCTGAAATGAATTAAATAAAAAGGCTGTTAAATGAATTAATTAAATAGACCTATTTATAGAAAGAGTTGTTAAAATCATCAAACACAAGCAAAAAAAGAATTTCAACATTCAAAGAAAGTCGCAAGTAATGACCAGGCAAGAGTGAAAGAATGTATAAAGATTATCATTTTTTTTATGAGACCTAAGCAAAATTAGGCAACAATATGGCGCTATTCACAATACGCACTTGTAACATTAAAAAAAGGCAATAGTAAACTTATTTAATCAAAATTCATAAGTTTTAAACACATTAAAGTGTACGACTTAAAATGTACACAAACCCTAGTGTAATTTCAACAAGTGTGGTTGGTATCCCTGAAATTACTAGCACAGTGCGCGACGCCATGTTGTGAGGCAGAAAAGTCACAAAAGCTTTGCTAAAAATTACGTGATTGTAAACACAACAACAAAATGTGATATTACACAGTAATATTAGTGATTAGAAACGACTGAAAGAACAAAATAACTTACAATAATAACTCGTTGATGTACAATAAACAGGTACCTACCAAAAATGCGTGATGAACACGAACAACACAAGTGCCAAGGTCAAACAACAACCTGTGAATGTAGGTCACTCGAGCAATGGCATTACAATGCAAGAAGATGCTGTCTAACGTAAACATTAGCACAATAACATGTAAACTTAAGAGCCAGGAAAAAAATGAACTTTAATAAAACATGATACTTTTTTACATGTAGAAAGCTTACAAATATAATAAATAATGCCACAAGTAACGTGAAATATAATAATAAAAATAGGATGTTACTAACATCGTAACTAGTGAATCGAATAACAAAAAGGTTACAAAAACCTTAAGCAAGCAATCTGCTACCAGTTGTGCCAATGTACGATAATAGGGGAAAAATAAAAGTGATAGGTCCACTTCAAAAGAAAGTAACTCAGCCCTTAGTAAGAGAATCACCACATAAAATTGCATTAAAAAAGGCTACAATAGCATGATAGAAGGACTGAGAAATAAAACATATACATAGGAGTGGCATAAGAAACATATTAATCATACATGTTGGGAATCGTACATGGCACAAAAGGATGAAAAATCCTATAAAATAGGCAAGACATAATACTTGCTTTTCAAATAGTATTAAATTTACTACATTCAATACGTATGAATATTCTGTTAAAAATAATTTTACCACCGAAAGTTTTGTGTTGACTCGGCCATTTCATGTTGTGTTTTATTTTGCGGTTTTGTTAATCCGTAAATTTTTTTTATTATAATCATGATATAAATTGCGTGGTGATTTGGGCTATGTGAATATAATTTCACCTATGAATATTAAAAATGCCGAAGATCACGCACAAATTCAGATGTCTCTCATCGAGCTGGAAGAAAAAGGTTTTTTATGTATACATCATTTAGATCTTCGCCTTTACTTGTTACCTGGTGGCTCAATCGGTTAGGGCGTCAGCCAAGGTCCGTCAGTTCGCCACTTCTCAACTTTGTAGCTTTCTATATTGTATCAAACCTTACTTTTTTGAAGAGGCTAGTGTCTCTATACAGCACGTGAAACATCGCCCTAAGCCTCAATACGAAACCAGCCAGCAGTAGATGAGATAGTGTAAATGTCAATTGATTTCGACTTTCGATATCTTCGATACATCGTGAGCCAACATTTATGAATCGATTCATTACAAATTTTCATCCGAGTGTACGACGAGTTTCTGCTGTGAATTCATAGATAGCAGCACTTTCGCCTGGCTTACTCGTTATTAAACTGAGATACTAGAGTTTCCGGTCTTCTTTAGTTATATCGTCGTTGCTGTGGGGTAGCAATCATCTGTACTACTAAATAAAATATAAGTGTCTGTGATTTTCGAATTTTTCACTTTTAATTATTTTTTCATATAGTATAATTGATAACTAAGCCATAACTAATGTTAATTTTTTTCGTGTCTATATGTCTGTCCGAACGTATTAAACGCAAAAACCACTGAATGTATTGACATCAAATTTACACAGTCTATAGATAATATACCAGGGCCAACTTATTCTTTGTTTCATAGAGGTATCTCAAACTGTTCCAGAAAAAATGATGATCACGGATGTAAAAAAGTACAGAATTAAGCTTTTCTTAGGATAGATTACTGCGTAAAAAACATTGTTAAAAAAATCGTAACTTCTACTTTCTTTTTTGTCTATTGGCTGTAAACCTTTCCTTCCAAAAAGCCGTAGTGACCCAGTGGCTAGAGTTATTCCAAGTGGGGCCGCAGTGACCCAGTGGATAGATATATATATCACGTGTGGTCGCAGTAGCTCAATGGCTAGAGCACACAATAAGGGGCCTCAGAAGCTCAGGGACTAGAAAACCCAATAGTGGAGCCGCAGCTGGTCAGGGGCTAAGCACCCAAAAGTGGGGCCGCAGTAGCTCAGTGGGTAGAGCACCCAATAGTGGGACCGCAGCTGGTCAGGAGCTAGAGCACCCAATAGTGGGACCACAGTAGCTCAGTGGGTGGATAACCCAATTGTGGTGTCGCAGCTGGTCAGGGGCTAGAGAACCCAATAGTGGGGGGAAAAAAGGGTAGGGATATAGTTTAAAAACTTAATGTTGTAATTTAAAACGCATGTAAAAAGTAGTGACGTATTGTAAAATAATGTAGTGACGTAATTGAGACGGCACAGGATGAAGATTGAACAAAGTGATCAGACCTACGGCAATGTTAAATTTACGTATGATGAAGGATGCAAAATAAGAAATAAAATGTATCGTATCCTCAACAGGACTTTCAAAACTGTTCAATCAAACACGAACAGCCAATGAAAGAGTTTTCTTAAAATACTAAAACTCTGCTCGTAAAAATTCTGTTGTTGATTTTTGTGTTTCATGAATTCGCGTACTGAGATAAATTACCATATATAGCATTTGAGTACATTGAGTTTATTGAATGATCTATTACTTAGGACAGGTGCCACTAGAAGACATTTGAGTTTTTTTACTACACTTATGTTTATATTAAAAAACAGAAAGCAAAACCAATTTTCGTTAAGCCGCTGTACATATAAGTGAATCAGATTATAGTCATGGCATTTGGCATTTAAAAAGAGTCATTTCGTGTTCGGCGCTTGTTATTCTTACGCACGTGTTTTTACCTTGAATTTATAGGCAAAGAGTTATAATTCGAGTACTATATGATCAGCGGTATTGTTATCCCACTATAAGAGAAACGAAGCACTCGTGTATTGCTAGCGTGCGGCGAATCAAACCCTTTTAAAAGTTCTGCTTAGTTTTTTATTTCTACATGTGATGTATTGTTCCTCCGCATTAAAAAAAATTGCATTTCCTCATTTATAGTAACTGGTATTCTTACTCCGTGTGATTTGACCATAAGTCCTAGTTTGAGATCCAGCGACTACGAGACACCCCAAAATGCTTGTATAATTCTGTTCGGTCAGTAACTGTCCATTTATTACAAGATTACAATATTATGAGTGCCGAGCGTTTTCGATGAGGGGTAATGTCACGGTAATTTAAACGTACACTTGGCAGAGAATCGTGCGACAGATTGTAACACTTATGAACACGTGCTTCCTGGTTTCTGTTTTTCTTGTGTTATTATTATTATTATTTATTTTCTGGATTTTTTTTTACAGTTATGGATTTTCTTAATAGATATTCATTCCCAGTATGCACAAGGAGAGATATTCACTGTCTATTATTTGTAACCTCTACTATCACAAGAGAATGGAACACAGGCATATAATTAAGCAAAAACTCTCTGTCGTCAACAAATACTTAAGTAATGCACATGTTTTCTCATTATATATTTATGTTTTCTGCGATTTACAACAAAGCTCCGAAATAGGGTGTTCTAAAAATAAAATTTATTTCTACATGTTCAGAATATTACTTTTTTTTTTAACTTTAACATAAAAATTTTTTCTATTCATTAACTGACTGGTATTTCTTCCAATTTTATAACACAGAAGTGACACTTCCTAATTCACTTGTTTTTCCTAGAAATTTTATTAAATAATTGTTCTATCTATATTAACTTCAGTACATCCCTCATAACAGCATAAATCCTCCCTGGTCCTTGGTACGAAATATTAAAAACATAACAACATGAATAATATACTTCAACCAACGTGAATATAATTTAGCGGCAGTGAAAATAACGTTATAAGAAGTGTCGAAATATTTAAAAGCACGTAATTAAGTAAAGGATGTTCTAACCTCAAATTCTATTCATGTTGGTTTTGATAGCGCTCTTGGCGTTATGGCACTCGGATACTAGAATACGGAGAATGACTGATGTGCAGTTCTTATGCGTGCTCTACCCCATATCTCTTCTACGAGTCTATTGGGATATTACCTATGTCCTCCCAAATGCAAATCATTTTCGCTAGTTAATTGACAAAGTGTGGAAACACACTTTTGCACACTTCATGTTAATCTGAAATACCGCTTGACATACGTGGACACTTAGTGATCTCTTCAACACCAAATATCGGATTAAAATTGTCTGTCACCTGTCTGTTACCGGGATGGAATGATGTTTATGTAGAATTCTTTTGAATGTGTGGCAACAGTGTGTACTAGCGTAAAAACGATTACAGATGAAAGGTAACAAAAGAATGGCGTTGGGGTGCTTATGGCGGATAATTTGCTAAACATTTAAAGGCGTAATACTTCATATGATTGCTCGTCCCCTATCTCATCAATATTTGGAAACATGCTGTGCTGTTCTGGGTGATAACACCCTACGTACCTTACCGCTAGTTTTTTTACTAACCGCAGGCTAGCAGTGAGTTGAATTCGAAGATGTCTGCACTATCCAACTGAAACTTTCTAAAATAAAAATAGTAAACTGTAGTTCTTGGAGTAAATGTGAAATTTTTTTTCCTTGAGAACACAGCAAATGGTATTTGGTCAAAAGATATCCCAGCACTACTTCTGGCATACGCTCCTGCTAGTGATTCCAATACTTTACGATGAAATAATACTTCTCTTTACAAATAGATTCACTCGAGTCCTAGAGCACAATCCCACCATGAGGAGAGTGTGTTTGAAGTTTTACTTGAAGAAGACCCACCAAAACGTCTTTTGGAAAGCAAAAGAAGATATTATCCACCGTGTGTCTCAAATATGTTGATGTTCCTCTACATGATCCACGCTTATTCTGAAAATGTCGATAGGGCAGAACCTAGGGACGTTTCCATGTAAACTTATTTTCTGCGACAGTTATCATTTCGATGTTATTTTTGAAGGAAATTAATGGCATATTTAAAAAAATATATTTTCTTGATATTAAATATACATAAAATATTAATGCTTGTTGCTACCTGTCGGTGTATTTTAATATTATTGATGCGTAACTTAAGCTTATAGGTTACAACTTAGATCATGTTTATTTATTGAACTACTTCTGACTGTTATAGTGAGTTTGGTCGTGGATTTGAGCTCTGCATGCACGATGTACGAGTGTTTAGTCAGTCACGTGTGTCTCCCATTGCCTCTTCCAGACAAGTGTTCACGTAGTTCTTTTAAATCAACCTTCTCAAAATAACCTAACGGTTACAGAAAAAGTAGGATATACTTTTATTTGTCTGGTGCTACTCGCCACACTAAGAATTTAAGTAAATAATATGTTGATAACTTATGAAACTACAACAAAAGCGAAAATCGATAAGAAGTATTAACGAATTCCTCACTTTCTTTGTCTTCGCTGTCAGGTGGATGCGCTTTCCAACCTGCCTACACCGAAAGTCTCTGATACTAAGCACGTCATAGCTACTGCTCATTACTAATGCAAAAACTTCCGAAATACTACTGATTCGCGATTTCGATTGCTCTCACAGTCAACTCATTGCGGCAACGATAGTTGAATTTCACATGCAGAATTTGAAGTCCACGTACATGAAAATAATTTGCATTTGATTGCACCATTATTCATTTTGCAGCTATGGAGTTTATACATCAATGACTCCAACCTCGCGTAGGCTACCCAAAAAAAAAAAAAAACAAGCTACAAAATATCGCAAACACGAAGCCTATACAATTTAATACAAATGTGCTGTAAAATTGCACTCTTGCATTCTTTCTAAACCAAGTTGAAAAGGAAATAATTTTCTGATCAGATTTTTGAAAATATAAATTTCGCTAATAGCACGGGTAAGACGCATTCGCCTTATCGCGAGCGGATAAACAAATGACGCCGCATCGAACGAAAGTCAAAGAAACATATCAGCGGTTACAGATGCGACATTTGCTTATAGATATGCGCACCCTGCATGGTCCATTGAGAGTGTCGCATGCCAAGGTCACGGAGCGAAATATGGGTCGAACAACATGCGCCGAGGGAGATAATAATAACAAAGGCCTTTGTTCTGGCGTTGAGGGTCGCCGTTCTTGTAAGTAGTCCGCCATCGGTATTGGTGGCTTTGTTTACGGAGATTGGGGACCGGCCCCTGGTATCCTGTCGCCTGTCCAAACCGTGACCTCGTTCCCCTGCAGGTGATAAGGGACGGGAAACTGGGGAAACACGAGTTTCCAATACTGATGAAATAACCGACCCTGATTTCTTCCTGCTTCGCCTCAGAAACATTTCTGTTTTATGGATACGCCGAAGAGGGGAGTGCACGGAAGACGTCAATAGAACGTTGAAGGGCTCGCGGTGGTCTAGTGGTTAGATGACTCGCTTCCCGCCTAGGCAAACCGGGTTCGATTCCTGGCGGGGTCGCTCCCGGGACGATGCCGCTGGTCGGTAGGGTTTTCTTGGGGATCTCCCGTATCCCCCGCCCATTGCATTCCGGCGCTTCTCCATACTCCCCTCGTTCACCCTCATCAGCTCTCAAGACCTCGATGATAAGAGCCGCCCGATCTCTTCGCTGAAGTCACTCACTACATGAAAGATACCTCACGAATTTCCCCAAGTACCTACTGTAGTGTAAAAAACTTATACATGATGATTCTCAATTAGACCGACAAACTTCGGGAAGTGATTCTTCATGAAGAAGCAAAACGAAAACATATGTGACACTTTATACCTAAACCTAATATTAAGGGAGGTATGAGCCCTTAAAAAGCATGTTTTCAAACCGCATTCGTGCAAAATATCAGCTCTTACGTTGAAGGTCCCGATAACATGCAATAATGTTCCGATAGATGTCATTGTATTTTAATTTGTTACCGATATTTTGCACGAATGCGGTTTGAAAACATGCTTTTTAAGGGCTCATACCTCCCTTAATATTCGGTTTAGGTATAAAGTGTAACATATGTATTCCTTTTACTTTTTCATGAAGATTCATCTCCCGAAGTTTGTTGGTGTAATTGCGAATCATCCTGTATATTTTGGCAGCAAGTTTCACAACCGTATCATTTCCGACATCATCGGCACTACCAGAAGAATTTCACCCGCTAATGTTGTCAGTTTCCGGTCCAAGAATGTATTAAAAATCCCGTTGGGCATATAAGCGGTATAAGAATTAAATGTTCTTAAAGAAAAGTTGTCTACTCACATTCTAAGAAGTCGCTTGCAAATTCGCCACATCAACGTACACGCTTGATGAGAAAGCAGGATTGGTAGTGTTTTTATTTTTCCATACCTGCATGGTAGTTTTACTACATTTACTTAGGGAAATGTCATAACGCATAGTAAATATTTCAGCTTGTACTTCCCACATTACTTTATTTGTAGCTGGATATTTGATCAATTTTCCATATTACTTAAGGTTTTTAATTTACCATTGCAGTTTTGGTAGCTCAAAATGAAATTTTTTTTTTTTTGTGAGTTGTGGTTACTTTAAAAAAAAAAGTTATGAAGATAAGTATGGCAGTAGGCCTACTGCACGACCGCTCCTTGAAACGGACTATTTCGAAAATTCCGCAATAGTTAGATAATATTGTTAATTTCAGTGAAATGCTTAGTAAATTTAATTCAAAATAATTTTGTAAAACATGTATTTTTTTGTACAGATTCCTTTACATGTGACTTCTCGAAGGTTCAGATTGCATAAAACCACAGTGTACGTACAAATAGTTGTTCTTCATGAGCGTTTTGTTTCAGGAGGTATCAAAATTCAATTACACAAATTCGTTAGACTGTATTACTGGTTAAATAAATGACATATGTCAAGCTGTATTGCAGATTAAGGTGAAACCCGCCAAATCTTATCGGCCTTGAACGGTATGTTCCTCACGTCGAAGAATCGATGGAGTGCGTCAGTGAGAAATACGGTGTTCATAAATGCTGTTATCACAGTATCAATATTTATATGACGAATATAATGTTTCTGTTATCTATTATATTAATTATATTCAATGTTTTTAAAATATGTATTTTTTATCAGGTGAAGTACAATTGTATGTTCTTTCAACCAATGAAACCTTGGAAATATTTTAATCAAACACGTATTGGAGAAATAATTCAATACTCAAAACTAATTTATAATATTTCTTTATAAAGTAATTCTACAACTTACAGAGACTAGCAAAAATAAGCATAAATATCGCAAGTATCTGTAATCAAACGCAGTAAGCAACTTTTAAATATATTTCCCGATAATTATTTCAGTTAAAATATAAAGGATTACATTTTCGCAGTTCATCTCACAACAAATGTTTTACTCTCCATTCTTGTGTATACTTAAAAGTCTTGGAAAGTTTCTTGTGGCGGTCCAAATCTTCATGTGCAAGTCATCTTTCCTGCATCCTTTTAGCGTAATTCGTACAGTGTCAGCCACAAACATTTCAGAGAGGCCCTAAGTATGCGTAGACTGCTGTTCTAGAGACTGAGAACGAAAGTGATTAATGCGAAGAAAGAGATAATTCCACAGCATTCATTAATTTTTTTCTTTTACTATTTTTCTGTATTTAGTAAGCGACTGTTTTGTGAAACAAACAAAACGAAACCAACGTTCAAATAAGGAAATAAGTAGAGTGGGGTTACTCGAATCTGTGATCTCTGTGTGAGTGAGAGAGCCCACTAATGCCCGGTTGCATCAACATATTCCCCGATCCGAGTTAGAATGATCCTAGTTCCGAACCAGGATCCAGTTTGATCTTGGTTCCAATGTAAAATTGTTGCACCAACAAAATTTCATGATTTTGGGTCTGCGATTCGTCGATCTTGGTTCCAAATTGAGAGATCGAGATTAAGTATGAGACAAATTTTGCTATTGGTTCGTAACATATGACGTCATTAAAGTACGCTTATTTTTCACTATAGATATAACTAGATGTGCGATGTTATAACTGTTTTAAGTGAACTATTGTTGTACGAATTTTACTGAATAATATTCCAGTGCGTATAATGGTGTTTTAATTTCCCCAGAAATATTTTCAAACATTTGCCGATGATGGCTGCTGATCTCGGATCGAGATTTCAAGCCACCAATTTCGGCTGTTCGAAATGAACTTAATCTCGACCTCCAGTCCAGCTGTGAACTCGAATGGTGCAATAATTTTCTGTGTCGATCTTAGATCTGATCTCGGATCGAGTTACGAACGACGATGGTGCAAATGGGCGTAAGATGTGCTGCAATTACGATGAATCGCGTTGTACACCGCCTAAAAGAAAACCGATGCAGGACTTCCACGAATATAGTTTTGATCTGTAGATATGCGGCTTTTTATGTGCTTTCAAGCGTAGCTTACATCAACACCGCTGCCAAAGATGTTCCTGGAAAGCTTCAGAACTTGTCAGGGAGGGTTCTAATTGTTTTAACTCTTATTTCATCCCCTTTCGGGCTGTTCGTTTTTTTTTTTTTTTTTTTTTTTTTTCGATCCCCTTGTTTTTTTTACACATATTTCCACGGCCCTTTGACGCCGCCCTTGCCGGCTTGTATAAATACTTCATCTTGTTTTAACAAATGTGTCTCCCCGAGCCTCCGTCATTTCTCCTCCTCCCCCCCCCCCCAACCCTCTTTCCGATACTCAGTGTCAAATGAATCACCCCGCCGCACTCAAAGATCGCGCTCTTTCTTTTGTTTTCTTGTTTTTCCTTCCCCTTCAGCGGACCCTTTCATCCCGACCGGCGGTAGAGAGCGCACAGTGGCTCCGACTGTTTTAATAATTGTGTTTGTTCGAGTTACTGCGCACCGGAGGGGCGTAAAAGGTGGTGCGAAATATCAGCTGACGCAACAAACGTCAATCGCACTCCGCTCGCGATCGCGTCCACTCTCTCGTTCTCCGGTACAGTTTGTGGATGATCACGGAAGCAAAGCTCTGCTTAAGTTCTTATAGGTAGAGACCTGAAGAATTCGCGATTACATTATAGGACAAGCTAGAATTCAAAACCTCGAACGTTTGTATTGCTTACGCTATTGGTTCGACCGTTAGTTTACATCTCCTGGACAACGCTGAACCAATAATAAAAAACATAATAAAATGCAGACCCAATCAGTGTCGTCCGCTAATACAACAAGCAACCAATGAACAGTTATATTTGCATGACTTCACATACGACAATAGAGTATAACCTACAGGTAATTTAAATCGCGAATTTTTCAGGTCTCTACTTATAGGCCGTTCACCTTTAAAAGCCCTGCTGTAGATCCACTTGTATGTACATTATGTATTCCTCTGCGTTAAGTAGAATTAACGCTGCCATGAGCCTCATCACTTTAGCCATGCGTAGTCAAGTAAAACTGTGAAATTATTATAAAAGTAGATACTCTACAAATCTTCTAGTTTTCACACTACTATGCATAAAAAAAAAAACAGAAAACCGGATAAATAAATAAAGTTATCATAAATGGTAGTTTTACACTCTTATTTCGACGTTAAATAATAGAACTACTTTTCCTCCGTCGATACCAACTTTACTGGGCACATGTCACCCAGTGCGCGCCCTGTTATGAAGAGATAAAGGCCTTAGCAGAACGGCCTGCCTGATCACACCTTCAAACCTTGAACCAGGGCACGAGCGTGACTGCAGTAATCACCATGTGAGCAACAGTTGCGGAAACCGCCTTTACCAGGCCAGTGATCGGGGCCGAATATGTCAGACAACGCGCCCGATATAGGCCAGCAGTAACACTGGGTCCGCCGTCGTGCCATCGCAACGAGAATGCCGCGGAAATGGGCGAGTCCGGCCGTCGCTAACCGCATCCCAGAAACAGCCTCCGGCAACATGAATGAGATGGGGACTTTCCAATTAGATTGTCGTAGTAGTGGCGCGTGGTAAATAATCCTAACAGATGTAATCAGCATTGCGATTTTCCATTTACGCTCCCCCGATTTATAGCCGCGTTATTAGTTACTGTAAGATAATCATGTTCAATAAACTGTTGTGCTCTACCTAATCATGGCTCATTATTCAGCTACGCTTTTAGCCCCTTTCACGTAAGAAATTACGAACGAGTTACTTCATCGTAGTCAGTTAAAATATATGCAGGTAGGAGTAACTACTCTTTTTTTTTCTCAGGTTGATTTCAAAAGTGCTCACTTTATCGCGAACTGTCTTGAGTAAATAGGCTTGCAGTTCTGTTCGAGACGATTTGCGCGACCGACGTCAACCCACGCCATGGTAGCTCTCGCTACACGTCCCGCTTAGTACTTAGTTCATTCGCGGTTACTTCCAACTTTTTCTGAAGCCCTGCTAAAGTTCTACTTCCAGGATATTCCTCCGCCTCGTGTAAACAAAGCTTAACTAAGTCTAGAAAATGACACCACACTCTGTTTCCGAATATCTTGCATGAGAGCTGTTTCCTAATAAAGGCTGTTCGCGATAAAGTGAGCGCTTTAGAAATGTACCTCAGAAAAAATTCACTACCCCTGCATGCATATAATTTAATGGACGCACTGAGTGACATTCGCCCAGCAAAGTTGGTAAAGATGGATTTAAAGTAATTCCATACCTTGACGTATAATAAAAAGTGTTAGGTAACCATTTGTGATAACTTTATATTAATTCTTTCACTTTCTGTTTTTTTTTAATGCATCGAAATGTAAAAATAAGCAGATTTGTAAAGTATTTATTTTCTTAATAATTTCAATGTTTCATTTGATCGACGCATGAATAAAGTGATGAGGCTCATGGCAATGTTAATTTTACATAAGGCGGAAGAACTCACAGTGAATACAAGTAGATATTAAGCAGGGCTTTCAAAAAAGCTCATTTTATCGTGAGCAGCCTATAGGCATAATCAATACACTTATATAATCTCCTCTTTTATTTACATTAATTATAAATGAAATGTTTTAATCTGTAGGTAAAATATATGTAAAAATTCATTTTAACAAAAAATATATATATATTTTTGTGATAGAAGAAGTATACAACGCTTGTGATAAATTACATAGTTAAGCCCCTTGCACAATAGATGGTTGCTGTTGGAGGTAGGTCTTGGAAGCATTATATGTGAGATTGCACAATTTCCGGTTGGTGGCTGGTGTCGATGTTTGATGGTTGATCCTAAAATAATTTCCACTCACGGTTGGTGGTTGGTGTTGGTGGTGGTTGGTGTTGTAGCTAGTCGTGATACCTCGAACTTTTACCACCAACTGACCAATCAGAGAGCGTTTTCTCGGTTTGGAACGGCTACAACGAAGACGCTTTTTATATCCTTTAACAACTTGTTAAAATTAAATTTTGCCCTGCAAGTAATAAACACGGTGTGTATATTCCATTGCACTCGGAATTTAACGGCTACGGCAAAAATAAGATATTTTTATTGACTATTATTCCAAATGAAAGGGTTTTCAAAAGTGCTCACTTTACCGTGAACAGCATATACCTAACATTTTTAATTGTACGTTAAGATATGGAACTATTTTTAATCAATCGTTACCAACTTTACTGGACGTATGTTCCAAATTCGCCCATTATAATACATGCATGCAGGGGCAACGACTTTTTTTTTAAGGTTGATTTAAAAAATGCTCACTTTATTGTGAACAGCATTTACCCGACTTTACCGCGTGCTCCCCCACGGAGCACCTCGTGATTGGCTCCCTAAAGCGAGCCCTCGTTGGTCTCAACCCCATGGGACCCTCCTTACGGGTTGACGTGATTCCCCCCTACCCCTCATCGTTCAACCGAAGCCATCTCTCGCCACTTCAGCGGAATCTTATCAGCGGCCGGCGACACAGGTGGTGATCCCCCAGCACAGGCCAAACACGGGGGATCTGCCTGGGTGCGAGTAGCGTGGGGAAAAAAACCCTCTTCTCGGCCCACCAAGCGTTCACTCTTTAAGCTTCTTACGCGATAGAAAACTTTAGCATTTGCATTTTCTTTCCTCCGACGAAACCACCAATACGCAATACAATTAAGTCATAGTTCAGACAATTGAAAACATCGGTTCTGCGAGCTTCGTAAAAATGTGTATCTTGTTATGAAAATAATTATGATACTATCCCGGAATTAATTTTACGTACTTTTTTTTAATAGGCTTAAAATTTATATTAAAAGTTTAATCCAAAACAAATAACTCATTAGTTTACTTTATTAAAATTTATCAATTCATATATTTCCACTTCACATTATATTCGCTTGCGATTTATTTAATTTAAGACGAGCTTTGTTTAATATACCGAGATTAAAATAGCCCTTCAATAAAATAACGCACTTTCCACTTGACCTGTGTTAGATTCTCGGCGAAATGGCTGCTTGATATTTTACTTTAAATTTCAACTTTTTGAAATCGTAAAGTCATACACCTTTGACAGTTCCATTGTGTCAGACTCCATAAGAAACATGTCGGAAAGCAAACATAAAGTAAAATCTTAAAGTCAAATGCTAAAATTTGCAATTGTGTAAGACAGTTAGCCAGACAGTAATGAACGTTTTTTTTTTTTATTCACGGTTGCTTCACACTTTTCTGGAAGCTCTGCTCTAGAGTTATACTTCCAGGGTGTTACTCCGCATGGTGCAATCTAAGCTTAACTAAGTTTAGAAAATTACATCTAAGGGACTACGCACCGAATTCGTGCGCACTCAGTTGTAATAACTATTGTTTCATGAGAACTATTTCTTACTAGATGATACCAACATACATGTTTTCTCATTGGTTTTATTAATATATATTATAAATGATAGATTATATATATATAATACAGCTGAAAATTCTATTTAACGAAAAATAAGAAGCTTTTATGTTAACAGAGGTATAAAACGGTTGTGATACATGGCGTATCTGGTAAATAACTGAGCACGGCATACATGGGGTGATTTTTCAAAGGTTTGATTTAAAAAGTGTGAAGAAACCGCGAACAGACAAAGTCCTCAGCGCTCACTATCTTATTATTGTGTATGTCCTCGGGAGTGTACAGACACGTAAGGTTTCCCAGGTTAAGAAGAAGAAAGTATGTGGATGGCTCTTAACGTCGAGGTCTTGAGAGCCGATGAGGGTGATTCAGGTGAGTATGGAGCAGCGCCGTAATTGGGGGGGGGGGAGCGGGAGATCCCGGGAAGGCCCACCGATCAACGGCATCGTCCGGCACGATTTCCACATGCGAAAATCCGGAGAGGCCCGACCGGGGATTGAACCCGGACCGCCTTGATGGGAGGCGAGCAGGCTAGCCGCTCAGCCATCGTGGCCCCTTACCCTCCCCCTCCTAACATCGAGTTCTTGGAGAGCCGATGACGGCGAATCGATGTGAGAACAAAGCAGCGCCGGGTTGAAAAGGGTGTGGGGAAACGGGAGATCCCGAGAAAACCCGCCGACCAGCGGCATCATCCGGCACGAGTAAGGGTCCTATGCACTGAAACGTTTTCTGTGAAATCGTTGTTTGCACGGAAACGCTTGTCTCGGTAAATAAATCTTCTGGAAATATGAAGTTTTGCCAGAGAGTATTAAAAAAAAAATACTAATGTTTATGTCGGCATCTTTTTAATTTTTATATATTAAGTGTATTAATGGAATAAAAAATTGTTAAAGTGGTCAAATATTGCATTTTTAGAACTTGCCTATGAAGTTTCTTTAAGCGGCTAGAGAAAACTACAACTGTGCGCAGGTAGTTTGATTTGTGTACTTTCATCGCGTGTAATAAAACCCCACATTTACAGATCTAGTTGGCACAGTAAAGCGTTAGGACGGAAACACTGCACGCCATTCGCGTACGAGCGATGAGCCGCTAGGCTTGTGTGATAGTGTAGTCCGTATCGCCCCCTCGCTTCTTGACCTTGGACGCAGCTACATAATCCTCGTTAACAGCAAAGTATACTTTCGACCTATGAGAAATTCCGCTTGTCTGCGCCACGGGTAACGTGCAGGTAACAAACAGTTTCCCATATCTCTGTCTCACTCCCGTGTTTCAGCTCTCGCTTTGGAACGTGAGGATTTCCCAAAGTGCGATAAAGATCTCCAACACAAGACTGTCCCCAAACAACTACTTGGAAACCACGGCGTTGCCAAATGTAATCTGCTAGCGGATAAACGAGTTATAGGAAGGCAGGTCATTCTCGCCCTTTCATTGCTGCTTGTTGACAGCACCAAAGCTTAGTAATAGGTTCGCCATATGCTTCGTTCTGATAATTTTAGACGAGTGAGTCTCGTGGTGCTAGTTGCGAATTTTCAGAATTTGAGTACAGAATTTCGTTGTATTTATTGATGTTTCAGAGAGAATTTTCTACATAGTAAAGAACTTCTCAGTGAAACACAAGAAAAAAATACACATACAAAAATATATTTTATAATAGATAGGAAAATAACAATACACATTACGAAAATTACAAGATTCAGTTTTCTGTACATAGTCAAGTAGATAAGGAAACAATAATGATCCATAAAATTGCAAAAAGTCGGGACTTTACACAAAACCAAAAATGCACATTTACAGTAAGTTACTTCTGTGTAGCTGATGCGAAAATATACATATGCAAAGTTGACTGCTCGCAAACACTGTTTAGTTGAGGGGTGCAGTTGATAGGTTTGGGTCGCTAACATCTAAGGTCATGAGAATAGATGAAGGATGGAATGATGTTGATTTGGAGTAGCATCCAGAACGTAAGGGTGGGGGAAAAGAGAGATACTCGAGAAAACCGTCGACTAACAGCATTGTCCAGGCACGATTCCGGAAGAGAAAATTCCAGAAGTGACCTCGCAGGTAATGGAATCTAGCTCACCTTTGTGTTCTGGCAGCTCGATCACCACTGCTTAGTGGTAACGCATGAAAGTACTTTAAATATGTAACAAGTAGAGTTCGATTTTTTATTGGACACTTTGTATCATTACTTCATGAATGAGGGTTGTAGATCATAATACCAAGGAAACGGGTGTTCATAAGTGATCATTTTTGTATTATAAAAAAAATAGAACTCCTAAATATTTAGTAGCATTTGCTGATTTTGCGCAAATTATGCTGAAAATGTATTTTCGAACATTTGGCGAATAATTAGTTTACATCAGCTAACACCTAAAATACTCAGATTTAGTAAATGTTAGTTTCTAAAGGTATACCGTACTTGCAGTTTTGCAACTGCGTGATTCATTAAGTATGTTTGGGATTATTTGACGAGGCAGCAAAAAACTGCTCCTGCAACTGTCACAGGAAGATACTTCAGTATGTATAATATTTTGCTGCTAAACACAAGCTCTGCTGGGTCGCTTGAAATTTGGTTACATATTTTCCCAAATAATAGAGTCTAACATTCGATAACAAATGTTCTTTTAAGTCTCATAAAAAACATTTCAATTAAAATATTAGAACACCAAAATAAAAGTAATTCGACTAGTCTAAAACTATGTAATGCCAATAAAAGTTATGTAATTTAATAAAGTTCTTAAATTATTTTTTCCTCGAACTCTCTTTGTGGCTGCATGATACGGGGGGGGGGGGGAGGAATTTAGCTACCAATTTAGTTTCACATACAAACAATAGCTGGACAATCAAGCACGGAACTATTTCCACTCCAGGACAAAATAATTACAGTAAATCATGGGGAGAAATCGCCCCTGCACTGATACTTATACAGTTATAAAGGCTTACAATGACTTGTACAGGATTGTAACACAATATCACAACTACAATGCACTAAACTGGGCAGCAGTTTCTTCAAATTACTTGTGGGTGTTAATTGATATTAGTAGACCTATTCATGTAGATCCATTCCTGCCTTACATCCTAAATGAAGCTGGCGTACAAGGTAAATTACAAGCTATATTGTGGCAGTTTTGGTAATACAAAGACCAGTCTGTACAAAATAAAGTAATTTGCTGAGAAACAGTACAGAATACTTTTAATGAATAAAAGTGAAATGACGAAATCTTCTTTGCAGTAAAATATGGGTTAAAACATCTTAATAAGTAATTTTTGCACCTTTTGAATGTACATTAGTATGCAATGCAATTACATGTTTAGCAATAAATCGTCTAACAGCCATCTACTACATAAATCTATCAAATTTATAGGCCACATAGGAATTTAGGTATTAAAAATAACAAGTTTTCTCCGGATAAACTCATTAAAATTCTTATAAAAAGTAATCCGAGCAGAAAAAACGGGTTACAATTCTAACGATACATGACTATGAGAAGTCGCACTTTCGTCACAGAAGGATGTATAGGGGCATAACCAGCATTCTTTCGGAAATTATTTCAAAGATGACCACTATCAATGTACTCTATTATAAAAGTATCCCCTGCCTAGTAAATACCTTAATGATAATTTGGAACAGCTGTGTACTCAGCACTATGTTGAGTTTCAACAAAACGGTTTATTATACTCCATAAATTGATAGAAATTTGTCGGAACAATATTACTTACTATGCCTGTTATGTTAGGGGTATTTATTTATTTCATTGTGTTTCGTCTTTATTTGGCGAAGATAGGCAAAAATGTCTTATCTAAAACTTAACTAAATTGATTACAGTGGAGCACATACATGACGAGTATTTTAAGAAACTGTACTCAGTTAGGAATTTTGTATGAAAACTGTAGACATGATTGGTCAGAACTGACGAGCGACTTACAGGAAAGTTTGAGTAACGCGATAAACAATGTTTTTCCGTTAAAGAGGTGAAGTGATGTTATGCAGAAGCGAAGAATGCAATAGTAGGGGAAATGTAACTCGAGAAAACCCTCTGGCCAGCTGCATGGCCCGTCATGTTTCTATCTTACGAAAATTCAATAGTGACCCCGCCGGAAATCAAAACCAATATAGTATTTGTAGGAGGTAAGTATCGTAGCCAATACACCATATATATACATATATACACATATATATATACAAACATATATATATACATATACTCATATATACAAACCAAACAGTGAGCACAGGCAATAAAATTCCAGTAATCAATTTATCTAATTTATAAAATAACCCACCAAAAGCATTATGAACAAAAAACATTTTGGATTGTCGCACCCTTGATACAAAGGCTACTGGATATGCGTTTACTTTTATTATACAAAAGACCATATTGTAAAAAAATTGCATTCCATATATATAATGTATAGTATATATTATATATAGTATATCTTATACGTATTATATATGATATAGTATATATTATATACAGTATGTACTATATGTAGTATATATTATATATAGTATATATATCATTAGAACGCACAGTCACCGTTTTATGAACAGAAGCTTATACGGATGCCATTAGTTTCTTCATGGCCTGCAGGATATCAGCCACGAAAGGCGTGTCTCGAACTCTCATGCCTCATCACACTTGTATCTCCACATGCAGTGAGTCCTGTGCGATCTTCTTGATACATTTTCATTCTGACAGTTGTGCAGACCATGGCGTGTTTTGCAATACATTCCAATTGTCTGAGAAAAATGCCGGGTTTACCACACGTCGTCCAGGAATCACTTCACAGAGTGGCAAATGATTTGGATGTTCCTCGTCAGTGAGAGGTGGATAATCCGTTTCGTCTATTTCAAATCCACCCCACACCCATTCTGAATTCTCGTCGTCATGAATATCTTCTGTTTCGGTGTTGGCGTTTTGTGTGACTGGAGATGAGGGCATCTCTTGAAATATAACTTCAGGTGCACCATTGAAAATCCCATAATAGAGTAACTCTTTTGAATACTATCAGCGATAATCAACAAACTAATAAACTCAATAAACTAAGGTAATGCGTAGTGTAGTTGCAGTGGCTGGTGTAGTATTTCATTTAAAAACAAGTGGAGAGATTTGGGTGGCTCTTAACAGCGAGGTCTTGAGAGCCGATGTGGGTGATATAGAGCAGTGCCGGAATGCAAGGACAGGGGGAAACGGGAGATATCCGAGAAAACCCGCCCGCCAGCGGCATCGTCCGGCATGAAACCCCACGTTGCGAAAATTTCGGATGACCCCGCCAAGGAACGAACACAGTTCGCCATGGTAGTCTAACCGCTAAACCAACCGCGGTCACTATTTAAAACCGAAAATATAAAGAGTCATATATTTCACTAATTGTTTCATAACTGTGGCAACGTTAATGAGAATTAAATCGGAAGACGCTGTACTACGCACAGCTGGTTGCCATAATCGGACAGGTATGACATTCCCTCTCAGAGTGAAGATTGCTGGAGGTGACATGGCATACGGGTATGTATTTATTTGTATTTTATTTATGTATTACTGGCATCAGTTTTATACTAATAGACTAAATGGATATGAAAAGACTGTAAGGGTCGGCTTACACAAAACATTATTATAAAACTGGTTTTCTTTTAAAAATGCCACTTGCCTCCGTAACTGTATCCATAATTCGGATGTATAGGTTGGTGGTTCGGAGATACAGGAAATAACCTGTCCACGGAGGATCTTAACTTAAATGTTGATTCCTAAGTCAAAAAAACGTAGGGCTCTATAAAGACTTATAGTGCCTTATGGAAACCTGTTACGTCATAGGAGCCGGAAAGAATAGTAGACAAGTGACATTATTATTTTCGATGTTTATACATACAGTGGTTTGGAATGACCATAGTTCTTTAACAACACACACCACCTAGGAAACACAAAGCAAGAATTACATATTTCTAAGACGTTTAGAAGTTTGTAATAACATAAAAAATATAGCTGCTTAATGTACAGATAAGTAATTAAATGACGGGAAAAAAGCAGTTTCAGACATCCTTTCATTACGTCTAATGTTTTATGATTGACTGAACACAATGTTGTGTTATTCAGTGCTATGAATCATGTTCTCATTTATCACATTTCCGATATTGTCATACTGAACAAGCATCAATAATATAAAAACGCAAGGATAGACACGTTTATGAAAATAGTGTCCACTTAATTGATGAGGCCATTCAAAGGTACACGTAATTTAACAAAATTATGTGAATGTAGTCCGGAGTGATAAGTAAAGGGATACGAAACGAATTCCAACACGAAAACTGTAGGTGTCTGTGTATTCACGTACAATGATATTAATAGTTTAAAATATATTAATTAAATAATTATAATTTTAGACATCACAATTGTCACTATTACATACCCATACTCGTTAATCTATGTACGAGTGATTTGTTATGCCACGTAATATTTTCACTATTACAATTATCAAGAGTTATATAAATGTGAACTGAATCACTATTTACTGTGTCGCAAATCCCATTATACGAGATAGGAATAAAATGTCCTTACCTACCGTTGGCATCCATATTCGTCATAACACCAGGGGTAACATCCTCTTGCATTAATGTGTAAGAATTAAAGCACTTTACTCGACATGTGCCTTCTTATAGGTAGATGTTGACAGTTTTTTTAAGATCCAAAATATAAATTGGGATCTATTCCGACTTGTATGTCTTTTTTTAACGCTAACATTAGTTTTGTATACGTTTTGTGACATGTGCATATACATCCTTTCAAATCTCACGAATCGATCTCGAAGTAATTTTATTTTTATATATAAAATGTATAATTAATTATTTTAGGTTATTAGTTTTGTAACACATCTAGGCTTTTGTGAAAGATTACTTCATGTGATAAGATCGAAGTTGCATTAAAACTCATTCAAAATTGTTTTTAACTAAAAACATATTTATGTTAAAAGACTTCAAGCCACTTGATCTTGACCCCAAAGGTGTGACTTTTCTCTTGGCAAAAAGTTAGTGGATGAAGCGCAAATAGCATATGCACTCTTCCCCGTACATATTCGGTGTAATATAATGACAAGTGACTTAAGGACATCACCAATAATGACAAAACATGTCATAGGCCACATTCCAGTTGTCTGAAATGAACGTAATATGTAGTAAACCTTTGCTTGTTGAAACGTCAAAAATGGCACCCGTTCAAGCAAATTGATAGATCGTGGATTCTTCAATAATTTCCAATATACTGAATTAGGGAATACGCATTCATTCTTCAGTTGAATGTGGCGAATCATCTTTGAAAGATCAGATATTGTATATGCAAAACCACAGTTCTTAACTAACTATTTTGGCATTTTTTCTGACAATTTTCTCAAGTACTACTGATTTCTTGGCTACTATAAATAAGCAGATTTTTTTTTAAATCAGGGATTATGTTGACTGTACGAATACCAAGTTTGCTTAGCAAGTGTAGTTTTCATTGGGTATTATAAGGATGCATGTCTTTGAGAGATACTACACAGCAGAACAATTGGATATATAAACAGATGTATGCTCATACACTCGTAAATAGCGCATACCTGTAAAATCTCTAACGTTGCATTTGAAAGTCCTCTATAACGATCCGGATTTTCGCAAATGGGAATCGTGCCGGACGATGTCGTTGGCCGGCGAGTTTTCTCGGGGATCTCCCGTTTCCCCCTCCCCATTCATTCCGGTGACGCTCCATACTCATTTCAATCACCCTCATCGGCTCTCATAAGCTCGAAGTCACAAGTCTAAAGCCAGTTCGCATGAGCCGATGTTGAGGCTGTAGTAGAGCATGTTTGTTTGGAAATATGTATTTGAATGTCAAGGATTCTGAATGTAACATATTAACTAACGAACTAATCCCAAACGACATGTTGTACCGCATTGCAAAAGTATGGTGCAACTTGAAAAGCACCAATGCACTTAAGTTTTTACACCAGACCAAAGATAAAACACGCTGTTTGATACTCAGCCAGCGGACGTACTTGTATAAGTCTTTTAAGTATATTATGATATCGGTAGCACTTATAATAAGCAATGGTGTTTTGTTGACCATTGCGTGCTGGTATATACAGAAATAAATGGTGAAGATCGTAGTGTTTATCTAGAATATAAAAAAAAAAAAAATGCTCCCTTGCTGTTCAGATAACGCAATCTGTAATATCATCATTTGTTGACAAAAAATAATAATAATAGTAGAAATATCAAAATGTACAGTGTTATCAAAAGTGACATATTTATTAAGCTTACTTTTGTATAATGTTAAAACACGAATGGCTACACTTAATAATTAGAGTAGTATTGTTTGCCAGTCGTTTTTACATAGCTGACGGCCAAATTGATCCCGTGAATCCAACGTTACGTGTACGTTTACTTTTATATAAACTACAAGGACACTTATCCTTTCTATATAATAACAGTTTATTTTTATAATGAGTTTTTCTTTTGCCAAACGAAATATAGTCTAATAAATGGAAAGTTTGATTTTATGCTTTCTCCGATACACGTTTTTTCCCCCTTTTTTTTCTCCTCCCCCCCCCTACCCTCACCGGCAAATTTGGTCAGGCTCGCAAATGTATTACTGTTTTTAACTATTTAGTTCTGTTGTAGTTCAAAAGTAAAAAATTGACATTTCCGATCCTCCAGCCCGAAGCCATGTATTTTGTGGGTTTCATTGTGTGTTTCAGATACTGGCGAAAGTAAACAATTCCCAGTGATCTTTTTCGTATGATGTGTTATTTGTTACACGTGTATACGCAACTTTAAAAAATTGCATTTTGCAAAAATCTTAATTTGTTTTCAGCCTGTATCGTTAAACGAAACCGTAACAAATATTTCGATTAAGGCATTTTCCTACGAAAGTTTAAGTATTAGTAGAAATGCCAAACCGAAATACCTTTATTTTTTGGCGAAAGTGGCACTTATGTGTATTATTGATTAACACATGTAATTTTCTCCACTATAATGTTTACGTGTTTTTCATTACAGCTGTTCTGCAGACTTACAGAACGGAGTAAAACCCTTGGGCTTACGCACGGGATTCATGTACGCTTACCACATTTACGAAGATTTAGAGGGATAGTAAATTAAGATATGGCTATACTATAAAGATATAGCCAACGGGAATTGTTTCACGTTTGACCAATGAAGCTGCGGTTGTGTAACGGCTAGAGCGCTCACCTTTCACAAAGGCATAAAGAAAACATGTAACCCTTTTGTAACAGCGTTTCGCTATAATAATAAAAAAAATCGAAATTTTGCATTTTGTTTTGAAAGTATATTGATGTAGGTACTACATGAGTGTATTATTTTTCACTTTAAATTATTACTTTTAGTTTTTCATGGATGCGAAAACAACCCTGTTTTACATCATGCACATTACAAAATAACATATTTTTGAGAATTTCAAATCACATTAATCAATAGTTTAGAATAAGTTCTCATGGTATCCCAAAAATTAGCCAGTTTCCTCTTCGAGTTCTCTAGAAAGCTGCTGCAGCAAATGTAAAAAAACACAACTTCAAGAATCTACAGCTATTAAACTATAAGTTGTTGCGATTATCATTTTGGTTCAAAAGCTAGTCTGTACGACACCTATATGTAGGCATAATAATCAGCTATAAAAATTTCTCTGTACAACAGTCCGGGAGCGACCCCACCGGGAATGGAACCCGGTCCACCTAGGTGGATGCCACTGTGATTTACGAAGGTTACGCGTGTGTCCGCACCTTATTTTTCTGCCTAACAGCGTTAATGCACTGAACCTCGCAGAGTACTGTAGCGGCCAAAATGAACCTTCCTGTGTGTTATGTAGACCAAAGTTTCTAACCTTTCAATCACTGAGTACCAAATGGCAGTATTATCATTATTATTATTATATAGTGGACCATTTTCGACTTTTAAGCTTTCAACCCTTAATTGTCAATAATTAATGTTTTACTCTTTTTGTTTCTAATGTATTCTTTATGTTATTTATCACAGTTGTGTAAATCTTGCGTAGTGTTCAAGTGTGTGTTTTTGTGCCTTTTTGTGTTGTTTTGTTGATGTGTATGTGTCCAACTGTATGTATTTTGTGTGTTTGTCTTTATTTCTGATTTTTTTTGTTGTTTTGTTGTCTGTATAAATGTTTGTATTTGTGTGTCACCCAGTTAATTGTTAACACTGTTGGATGGCACATTAAGCTTCAAATTAATTAATTAATAACTATGCTTACCAATTTAATTCCAAGAGGTTGGGTGAACGAGCATTTGTTCGCATTTTTTGTGAATTTCGGGGGCTCTGAGGGAAAAAAAAATTGGGTTCTGAACGGGGATTTTTGAATGGAAAACTAGACATTTTGGGGGAGGCGGAAAAATTTTTTTAATTCTCAAAAAATCCCTTATTGCACGTACGCAATTAAAAATATTCTGGGAGTGATGTACTACTGCTTAGGACATGAAGGAAATATTTTGCCCCTTTGACTTGACTCGAAAAAAAATGGCTGACTTTGTCTGTATAAATAGTTGTAAATGCGCAGAACAACATGCCGCAGTCCCTTTTTTACGCCTTTCGCCAGACATTTCTACATTGAAAATATCTGGCAAAATTACAAATTCATTTGTCGTTATTTATGCCCCCTAAACATGAAGTTAAATGTAATAGTAAGCACGGTAGTTTATGCCAAAGAATTCTGGGATTTCAATTCCGTCGTTGCTTCAGTATTTGATTAATTAATTATTTGAGCAAAGAATAACTGATGGTAGACAAATGCAATAAAAATGTAGCACAGTGGTTACAACGCTAGAAACTTACATGTTCAGTCCCCTCAAAAATACAACTTCGTACTCCTTTCCCGTCGGGGCTACGGTGGCTGAGCGATTAGCAAGCACGCCTCCCGCCAAAGCGAACCGGGCTCAATCCCCGGTCGGATCACCGGACTTTCGCAAGTGGGAATCGTGCCGGACGATGCCGTTGGTGGGCGGCTCTCGGGGACCTCCCGCTTCCCCCGCCCACCATTTCCGGCGCCGCTCCATATTCACTTCAATCACCCTCATTGGCTCTCAAGACCTCGCTGTTAAGAGCCGTCCAAATCTCTTCACTCACTCCTTTTCGGTCATTAAAGACGTGGGTCGGATTCAGCCATTATTTTTGTTTTAAATCTTAAATTATGCGATTAAACTTAAAATACCGGTGTAGCTTTTGAAATACTTTTAAACTCAATTTTAAAATTATTTTCAAATTCTTTGAAATATATATTAAAAAAAGTAAGTGTACACTATATAATTTATAGCTATATTCCAACAATCATTAGTCGAAACTCAAATCTTAGAATGCAATTAAACACTTAAATAAACATCAATTCACAATTTCTCAAGAGGAAAAATTGGAACAAAATATCAAGTAAAATACAAATACCAATAATTAGTATAGTAATTTATCTTTTTTTTTTGTAAGACAGAGTAGTTATACTACTCAGGATGTCCAACACACAAGCAAAAAAAAAATATATTCACACCGCAAATTTTTTTCGCTAAATAGAGTTCCGCTATATTTTTTTACACTGAAAGTTATATTTTTAAAGAACATCGTAAAACATGCGTCTGGTATTCGTGTAATTAATAATGTTCTTGATCTATTCATTATTTAACGTTAATCATATTCAAGACATCTGAGCTTTTACGGTATGTCTTGTGACTTCATGGCTCTTATGATAAATTGACTGGTATAGGATGTGGTGTATTCGGATGTTTAAATGATTCGCTACACGGCGATATACATTCTTCCGAATGGTTATAAATATCGCGGATGAAATTTAAAACACACGTTTCTCCTTCCACGTAGAGGAACTTAATTGAACAGTGTGGTGACTGGCTACGAAGGGGAGATCTCCATTCCAATGTTAAGATCCTCGTACGCTCCACCAGATGAGCGAGTGTAGGGTTTGCTTGCCGATGCTGTTCTCAACTGTCGGTGTCTTGCAATCCATTATCTGTAACTAACCCGGGAGTAGGGGAAGGGCAGTTTTACCTGGTGCTCTTAATGGAAAGTATCTTACAGTTACACGAAACCTCATTTTAATTAGTTATGATAAGTTTATAAAAACTCTGATACGTTACGCTGTCCTTGTGATTACCTGTTGGCTACTCTAATGCAGCACAAGAGGATATGCATGAATATTTCCTTTTTAGATGAATGAAAATGAGCGCCACTTTAGTTACGTTTTTTTATTTAACTTGAGCGTTATGTATTAGTGATCACCTGTGGCATTAACGTGGTATACGGTAGACTCGCCCAATATACTCGCCTCACATAGTTAATCACGTTCCTGTAACGATTTTGATACTTGATAATGACCCAAATGAGAATGTTTATCTTAGCATGTATAACGAACAGAGAAAGAATTTCAGCTTTACTAATAACATGTTCTTGCTTTAATTTTTTTATATTTTGAACCACCACAAAATAATCGTAAATTCTTCTACAAAAATTGGACGAGAGCCATATTTAATGTATGCATAGTCGCTGCTCAAACATAAAACGTCAGGCTGTTGGATATAAAACTTTTTGTTCGCATACTATACTAAACACACTAATCCACAGGACCAGCTACTTCCAGTAAATGGAATTAGATCTTTTGTTTACTCTTATCAGCTGCAGTGGTTTTCTAATGTTAGCATAAGTTGCTGAGTCGATTTCATAACTTGTAAGTAAGAATAGATTACTGTACTGTGCGGAATGGCTTAAAATTCCAATAAGTGTTTATCGGTTCAGTGGCAAAAGTATGTATGAGGATTTTTCGTAAAAGAAAATCACATATTAAATTAATTGGAAATGAGCAGTAATCTACTCCGCGAGTTGGAGAAACAATTTTCCCTTATAAAGCGAAAAATAATCACAGAAAGTTTTAATTATTTCAGCAATTGTATAAAGTAATATTTGTCTTTGGCAATTGTTGACGGTATCGAAACACTATAACTGAAGTCATAAATTATGCAGACGTAAATGTCATGAAATAATACATTTGAATTAATATCACCTGAATTCTGAGGCATAGCTAGTATTCCTTCCTTGTTTCGTCATCAATCATCAAATTATTCAGACCAGGCATGTATGCTTTTATTCTGAGCTAGAGGAAAGAAACAGGATACATTTATTACTAACCGGCCACTGTGTATGTGTTGATGGGTTAGTGTACATTGGTAACCCTGAAACTACTAGCTGTTTTTTTTTTTTTTTCAGAGTTGCCGAGTATTTTTATTTTAAGCTCAAATCCGCGGCTTTGATATATACGTACTCTAAAGAATTCCTTGTGTGGTGTTAAAAAAATATATGTTTGCCAAAAATTGTCTTTCATAGACTAGTGAGAAGGACTGTTATAATACCATTTAGAGTTCTGCATTACAGATGTACACTACAAAATAATAGCACATACAATGTTTTACTGAACCGGATGTGTTCACTCCATAGCGCAATTACAGTGCTTCCTTCACAACATTGGGTATAGTCAAAATAGCTTTTCAAAATTAGTTCGGAAACAGTATTTTAGTGTCATGTTAGTGAGCCGGTATTCCTGAAAATCTCCCCATTAGCGCTTTCTTGTTTAGCATCACGACTTTCAATGCCTAGTAGGTTTGTTAAATATTATCATTACGTCCCACGTTCTGTTTTTGAGGGATAATGTGGATTACTTTTCTGCTGACTGACAGATATTTAATACAATGCTTCCCAGCCGAGCATCTATAAAATGTTTAGCGTCCGATGCAAATATTTCCACACAACATAATTGTTTGCTATGCATTATTTCAATATTATTCGTGCTCTTTTTCTCCACGATAGAGCTGTACAAATGGCCGGACTGCATTATGTCACGCTATTACTCCTTAACAATACCACATGCCAGAAATGAAGTACGGAGTGTACACAAATGATGCTCTAAAAGGATGGACAAAAATGGGGGTTTTACATATTCTTTCAGCCAAGTGAAACAATTATTTTAACAATGGTGTGCTCAGGATATAACATTTAATAGTAATATGGACTAAATGCCGCTATCGCAACGAGAGATCCTTAATAAACAGGCGGAACTTTAAACTACTCCCAAACAAAGTACTAATAATTCCAAGCACTGCCACGGGGGGGCATGAAATGCTTAAACCAAACAAATTAGTATTCCCCATAAAAAGTAATAATGTAGAGACATAATTATGAGTTCAATTTTTATGGCACATTCTTTGTAAGCTAACGACACAAGTCCCGTCACAGGACACCTCATTATTTAGGGCGATATGGTCGATAGGGAAAAATATGCACCGACATTCTCCCGGATTGTTGGTGGAAAATCTATTACGAATAATCAGTCTCGGTGTAGGAGAGTGGGATACAATCGACGATCTCTCACCACAGACTCCACGAAGTCTTACCAAAACGCGGCGTAATTCATTACAAGACAGCACGGCTCGTCCATTGTTAACACTTGGAGGAGGGGAGGGTTAAAAATGCATTGGTTATCAATCCATTTTTTATCGGGGCACCCTGACACAGGGCCGCTTTATGAGCATGTGCGGCCCGGGGGCAACAAAGCCATTAAAATTACACATCACACAACGCCGACTTAGCCTTGTATTCTAAGTTACGTTATGGTTTTTTTTTTTTTTTTTTTTGCGAATGCGTTTGTTACTAAACTAGCTTACTACGTCAAATGAAAAATAAGTTACTGTTGAGCTAGATATAATAAAAACATGTACTTCAATTAGTAATATTTGCAGCAAGCGCCCTGTATAGAGGTGAAACCAGAAGTAGTGCGTGGCAAAGGACCTAACACATTCAGGTATACCCCTCATGGTTAGATAGTAATTTTAGAAACGTCTATTCATTGTAAATTATTTCTTTTAATCACCTCCCCATACAACGCCCTGTCTGACACCTTGACCGTGGCGCTAGCCGTTACCTGGAAATCCATACGCCCTCTCCACGTGCCCACGCAATAGGCCGGATTGCGTTATCTTATCTGCAGGTTATTTTTCTGCTCTTACCACCCCCCCCCCCCCAATCCAGCACAACCGCCCGTAACCTGTTCAACTGCATCGCGCCACTTGTTCTGCTTGCAACAAAAAAAAAAAAAAAAAAAAAAAAAAAAGCAGTTCGATGAGTCGAAGGGAGGGTGATGCAGCAACTGGGTCGAGTGTGACTCATGCCGTCTCCTCTTCCGCAAGCAGCGCGGCTGGTTCTGCCATCTGTGGGCGCGCGCGGAACTACGAGCTCCCGCTCGGTCACGTATGCGCGCAACCGCAGACTTTTTTTCTGCTCAAGTTGGGAAGTTCAATGCTCATTGTTCGGCAAATAATATTTTTCTCCGCCAGCTAGCACTGCTGTTGCAAGTTCACCGGATTTTATCTGTTTGTATGTAAACAAATGGGATGATTGCATTTTTTTTTTTTTTTACGTAAAATTGATGGTGCTTTTCACAATCTTCCTACGTAAAGAATAAACTTTGATAAAAACGAGAGTGGAAATTTAACGAATTATGTCTCTATGTTGTCTGAGATTCTGTTTGAGAAATGGATTTAGCAAAACCTTGCAAATTTACTTAAAATTGTCAATGTAGTTTAAAAGTTCCACTTTCACGACAGCTCTCTTTTTGTCACTCTTAAACGTGCCTTTTTTTTAAAATTAAAATAACGATGTTTGTTAAAGCTCAATGTCAAACGCAATTTCATTTATGCTGTTTACGTTCGTAAGCACCTTTGGAGAGCATGTATAATAGTAAATTGAAACTTAATTTTGTATCACGAACAAGTAATTATCTCAGTTCGATCCATACACATACTTTTACATACAAATAAATATATCTTCTTAATTTACCGTCAGCTTAAATGCGGCCTCTTTGGAACACCAGCACATCTTGCATAGAAATTCTCACAAAAGGAATATCGTTATCTTCCCAACTTGAGAAAAGCAAATCTTAACAGTGGCAAATATACGTAATTTTTTAATGGAAAGAAAAATTAACAAACAATATACACTATTCATAGTAAAATGAGCACTTTTTAAAGTCCTGCTTAAAATCTACTTGTATGCACGTTGTGTATTCTTCCGCCTTATGTAAGATTAACCTTGTCGTGGGCCTCATCACATTATTCATGCGTCGGTAAAGTAAACTTGTGAAATTATTTGCAAAGTAAACAACTAACAAATTTGCTCATTTTTAAAATTCCATGCATTAAAAAAATAAACAGAAAGCGGAAGAAATAATTTAAGTTATCAGAAATGACTTATG
This sequence comes from Dryococelus australis, assembly GCA_029891345.1. Taxonomy (NCBI): domain Eukaryota; kingdom Metazoa; phylum Arthropoda; class Insecta; order Phasmatodea; family Phasmatidae; genus Dryococelus; species Dryococelus australis. Next base: position 63,575,762 of record CM056996.1, read on the forward strand.
TCCCTACCTAACACTTTTTATTCGACGACGCCATATTGAACTACATTCCGTCCATCGTTACCAACTTTACTGGGCGAATGTCACTCAGTGCGCCCATTAAAATATATGCATGCAGGGCAGCGACTTTTTTCTTAGGTTGATTTCAAAAGTGCTCACTTTATCGTGAAAAGCCTTTATATTATTTTATGCTGCGTTACGTTAAATATCGCCATAGGTATTTAAAATAACATTTTATTTATGATACCTATGTACTAATATTTTATCGAGATTAAGGAAATTATTCTGGGCACTTAATGTTAGGAGTTACATTTTGAGACAGTCCCTGCGTTCGAATTCGCTTGGCAATTGCCCTCAGTTTACTTCGATTTTTTCATCAGTTCATCAAAATCGTGACTTTACCGTGTCGCTATTCGGATACAAACTAAGGGGACGTTACACCCTCCAATAACCTATTTAGCCAAGGGCTTGAGCGTTTTTCCCTATCACATGAACTATTCTGTACGTTTCGTTATTCAACTTTTTATAACAACTTGACTGTACAGGTCGCTTCTTCCCGCTTTTCGTTGGCGCTGATGTTTACAAAAATCAATGCATCATAAGGGAAAATAAACGTTCATAGGCTGTCCACAGTTAAGCGAGCACTTTTTAAGGCCCTCCCAACAGGCACGAACCACTAATAAATATATCTTATTGCAGCCTCAGGCATTTAATTTTGAGGGTGGTGAAATATATTCACTGTGTTTATTGGTCACATTGCGATGTTTATATTTAAAAAAAACAGCAGTAAGATGGAAATTGAATAAAAGAAACAATTTATAAGGGCCTTAAAAGTGCTCACTTTACCGTGAACAGCCTATAATTTTTTTTTTTTTTTGCGTGCACGATGGAGGTTATAGTATTATATGACGTCGTACGAAAGTCATAAACGGCCATTTTCTCTTTCAATTTCCTGACTGTCTCGTTTTCCTTCAAAATTTTCGTTTAAAACATGTTCTAAATTTTCTTGAACCCAAAATTTCAATCGCCGATTTCAGTTTTTCTGACAATATTAATGGAAATAATTTCATAATAATACAGTAGTGTGCGCATATTTAAAGTTGTTGCAAAATAAGGACGCATGATTTTTAAAAAGAAAACGTACAATAATACGAAGAAAATTTGTTGTGGTTTAATTGATTATTTTTGTGTTGTCCATTAGTCGTATATTCTCCTAAAGATTTAATATTGGTATTTTTTAAACTGGTTTCATTTTTTAAAATTGTGATAAATATTTATGCGGAGACTTGAAAGCTTCTGAATGCAATTTATTTAATGGAATATGATTTTTTTTGTTTAATAAATTTAATTAAATGAATATGTGATTGTGTGAAATTGTCTTTTACGCTCGAAGGGATCAAGGAGGTGTGGGTTTTTTTTTTTTTTTTTTTTTTTGGATACTGAAGATATCAAACGGAAGTGAACGAAATTATGTGACAGAGAATTATAACGCAGTTTTGCAGACTAATAACACTGTATAATTCCATCGTTTTATAGCAATACTATACTTTGAAAAGCTTCTGTTCGAAAACGAAATGAAGTAAACCACAGCTCTACCATTAGCAGAGGGGATGAATTCCTCCTGCGATATAATTTATTCAAAATGGCGGCCGATGCAGTCCCAGGTTCATTGACCTGGAGTGCATTTCCGAGGGCATTGGCCCTGGATGCACTTCCGGGTTGAATGTCCTAAGGCCATTGACCTTGAGGTCATTGACCCTGAGGTCATTGACCTGAAATAATTTCTGTTTTGATCAGGTATTGTGTTTGACGTTGAGACTTGCTTGTGGATGACGCAATAACCGGTTTAATGCGTATCTTCACTCGGTGGCAGGGAACTGGTTTACAAGGAAGATGGTATAGGGTGGAGGGGGATAATGCAGGATTATGATACCTCTGTTGGCATGTCCTTGGTGGTGGGGGTAATGCATTCTCTGTCCACCGTATGAGGCTACAGGTGACGTCATCATTCGGCGACTGCAGGTGCATTCTGTATGTCATAATCGCACTTACGTAATCACGCAATGGGTACTAGGAAATTAGCACGTAACAAGCAATTACTGGTTATGCAATTACCAATTACCAATTACTAATTATGCAACTACAACTCCTCTTTTCGCAAGAGCTAGATCTCGGCTGAGAATTGTGTAAATGTTAAAGGGTATAACCCGTACCAAGTTGTTGTCAAACTGGTTTGCCGGGCGCCATATTGGATAACCCTATTTAAAATGTCGTCAAACCGGTCTGTCCAACATGTAGAAGGGCAAAACCCATTTTTTGTAATTAATAATTATTATTATTCACTGTATTTATGTTTACCTGGAAATCTTTGTGAGCAAGTTATGGTTTTTTAGCTTTTATTTCCTGTTTATGATAAGGCAAATATAAGAAAAGAAACACACAAAAAGTTTAAAAACTATTTATTATTATTATTATATTATTTCACCAAAATTACAGAAGTACACATATATATATATTTTTTCATAAATATAAGTCATACACTTTTTTAATGAATTCCTTCACCAATAACATATATAAAATATATACATAAGTAATATTTAAGCAACCTGATGGAGAATAATCTCAGCTCTTCAGTGAAACAGTAGCCACAATTGAAATATAAGTAGACCACTTCAGGAGAAGTTGGTTACACCCCAGGCAAATGGTGCTAGGCATCTACTAGCAGCTGTCTTTGGAGGTGGGGGATGGATATACCCCCTATTCAGTTGTTGTCAATGTGGGGTTTACTGCAGGATGCTGGTAAGGCTTCTCAATGGCTGTGAAGATGGTAACGACCCTCCGTCATAGCTACTGGCGACTAGTCGGCTCGGTGTACATGGCGACTATCCAACTGAGGCGGTCATCTCGGTTGGTATTTGGTTGTGTATAAGATAAAACTACTTAAGAACCTTGTAATGACCCCAAGGTAATGTCGTCATGATACCGGGTACAACATACCGTTTGTCAACATGCCTCGACAAGGCCACTTTTGTTACACGTCCGGTGAAGACACCGTGACAATGCGAACGGAAGTGAAATTGGGTCCCCATAGCCTCTGAATTACGTTAAAGAGAATCCCAATAATCTCTGTACCGGATATCTTGCAACACATTAGACATTACCCCTTTTGCTCTCTTCACACACTGTTCATCCAAAAACAATGAATGAATAGAGTTTAGGGTGTAGGTCTACAAAGTAAGTGATGATGTGACCACCACCTTCATCCTTCATAACTCCAGTACGACCTTTGTTATCTACTCGTCGGAATCCTTTGGGATTATCTGGCGCATAATTGGATGTATCAAATCGTGCACGTAAATGTGGGGAAATATCTTCATAAATAACATGACAGTGTACCTCGTATATTAAACTACCGATATCACAATATAAGAGATGGAAAGCAGGCCGAGGAAATTTAGGTGTCATGTACTGATAGTGAAATTCGTAGAGGTATAATTTAGAAAGATCGAGAATGGCAACCCCAGTGTATAAAGGTTTGTTGCAAGTAACATTAACCAGTCCAATTCGATGAGGACTAAATTCTCATAGACGATTTGCCATGCCTTAAATGTAGGTCGCCCAATCAATTCTGCCACCCCGTAAATCGTGTCATACCGCGATACGACATGTATGTCTCTTTCTTTACAAACATTCTGCAAAGTTTTACCATAAACAGAGTTGTTCATCAATTTAAAAAAACTACTTCTCGAATTCGTTCGTAGCCTGAGCACGTTTTTCAATGTTACATTCTATGTAGGGAGCCATCCAGTCCTTCGGCTCAAAGCTCAAAATACGATGAACAGAGTCAAGTTTGTCCCCGTACATCAAATATTGCTTCAGTATTTCCCCGTGTAGAACATAATTTTTTCGCGGTGCGAGAGTTAAAAGCCAATTCTTAGTCGAGCCGTTCGGAGGTATGCCATACACTAGGGCAAGAGGCATATCAGATAGGGCATAGTGACATTCGTCTGGAAAAGACAAATACACTTCCGCAAAAAAAAAAAAAACTAGTATCTTCATCATTCTGGGTGTTGGCAAAATCTCATGAAGAAAACACACTCGGTTCAACCCACTCGAAATTCCCATTCGCTTGCATTTCATCATTGTATGGCTCTAAAGCCCGTTTACGTCGAAATAACGAATATGGTTCTCTGTCTTATCGGGGATGTACTTTTCGCCCATGTAAATGTTGTTTACTTTCGTATGCCTTTCTGAAACCTGGGTAATACCATCTCGGACCCCACGCTCAATGAAAAGAACTCGAGTCTCGCATCTGTATTAAGAAATAAAGCATCCCAAGAGAGGGATGGAGCCGCGGCGTACATGGCAGGGTCCAATTTGTAACCGTTAAAACATACGGTCCTGAAGTTTTCAAAAACATCAGCCAACAAACACATGTCAACATCTAAATAATGCATTGTGTACTTTAGTAAATTTTGACAATTAAACTCATTCCAGGCAGATTGGGCATGAGCATAGTTTGTATCGCCGATGCCTTTTCCTTTCATTATATTATGAAATGCGTCCGTCCTTGGGCGGGACAGACTCTCCATCGACTTAACAAAGTCACAAGGAAAAACTCCCTTTCTTTGTGCCGAAATAAACTGTGTGTCATCTGGAAACCTTGAGCGAGTGATAATCTTATAAATTCAGTTATATTTCATTAAAGTGTTGGATATAGAAACACATTTTGCGCTATTTACATGTACCAGCTTGCATAGAAATAATTGTTTTGACGTGAAACATTGATTCACTAAGAAGTTTATTCCTATAAACGGAACACAAAATGGATGCACAAGACGTATCTAGTGTATGCAAACGGCCAAGCTAATCACTTTTTATGCTACTTAAATTAGTTTTTTTAATTACATTATTCAATGTATTAAATTTCTTGCGGGGCTTCCGGCAATGCCCTAGACGTTCTTAATTTTGCAACACACGTGTAAACAGGACAGTTACTATCTTCGCACACAAAGCTGGCTACTAACATGGAAGTTTCATATGGTAAAAAATTCATTCCGCTGCAACCGTATATGTACGTTCTCACTACACATTTCAAAGCATGTCGATGTGCACTTGTCACCGCACACATCTTTAAAAGTTATAGCATACTGTACACAATGTAAGCATTCACACAATAATCGTAACGAGTTGTAGGATTATACATTACGCGTGACACTCTCTCAACATTTGTAGGATCAGGTAGCAAATCTTCATCGCTCGCTTCAGAGCACAAATATTCACATTCGTCGTAAGTAAAATTTTCATAAAAATCGTACATGTTTACGACAAGTTGATGACTGTCTTTTACCATGCAATACTTACTACGCAATGTCTTTTTATATGAATTCTGGAATTTTTTCTTTGAAATAGTCTCTTAGCTCTTCGACTTTGCAATAAGAGCAGAAAATTGGTTGCGAACATCCATTATAGTTATATGGTTGAAAATTTTGTGGCCACTCGTAGTATTGTCTTACGTTTATAACTTCGGCATTTGTCAACGATCTCACCAATCTCTTTTATTGCTTACTAAGTACATATATTGGATCAGATTCGCTAATTAAGTTCTCCAAGATTGTGAAGCGCTGTTTGTAATGTATATCACCACTTTGACATTTAATGCTGTGTTCCTCATATGTTTGCAAGCGGAACATAGTCTTAAGTTCTTCCAATAATTCACTCCACAAACAGGGTGGAGTGAATGTTAAAACTCTGGTCTCCAGTTCGTCATTTGCATATGCTAATGCCATCTGTTTAACACAGAATGGCTGCCTGTACTGGTTTTCAAATACCTTAATGCACGCTAACATAACTGTCGCACTGTTCTGCCTGCTAAATGCAAGACCTGGTACATTACTGAACATAAAAATTTGTCTCAGTTACTTATTTACATTTTCACATAAGTATTTTTGCCCCCTTTAGACTTCACTGTTTCCTTCATCTCTTCTTTCTAATGCGCCTATAGTCTCCAGTATTTGTCTCATGCTTCGCAACATACAATCCAATTGGACATGCGGTTGTATTGCATATTTAATGAAAGCTGGGACTCTTGCCGGACAATCCTGACACACTCTTTATTGCTTTATATATATATATATATATATATATATATATATATATATATATATATATATATATATATATATATATATATCCGCTCTCAAGTGACCTGGTAAGAAGTTGTAAACCCACTTAATCTCATGAGATGCGTACAATATGATGAACTCTTTCGTTAAAAATGGAAGTTCCATTTCGGGGTCTAACAGAAGTAATGATTGACAGCGACCATATGCAATTATTGCATTATATATCGGACTACAGTTTGCACTGCAGTCTGGACAACATTTCTGGTATTCCATATTGCACCTTTTTTTCCCTGATGGACGACTGCTGGACGCTAGTTGGACGACTGATTGATGCTAGTTGGTCGAGTGCTGGGTTCGCGTTTCAGACGGTGATCGAATATCGTAAGCTGTCAGATGTAGGAGGTGTTCGGTCGGGAAAGTACACCGATGAATTGAATAATTTTTCGAAAAGTTCATCCCTTATATTAAAAAAATCTATTAAGGCGTTCGACAAACCAGTTCGCCAAACCGGTTTGGCAAGATATTCATAAAGTTATCCAATATGTATACCGGAAAACCGGTTCGCAACATATTAATAGTGTTATCCAATATGTCACCCGGAAAACCGGTTCGGCAACATTTGAATAGTGTTATGCATTATGGCGCACGGAAAACCGGTTTGACAACTTTTTTAATAGGTTTATCGACTACGGCACCCGACAAAACGGTTTGGTAACATTTTAATAGGTTTATCCAATATGGTGCTCCACCAATCAGGTTTGACAACATTTGAGTAATACACAATCTTCTCAATCGAGACCTAGCTCTCGTGAAGAGGGCATGTACTTGCATGATGAGTAATTGGTAATTGCGTAACACGTAATTGCTAGTTACATGCTAATTTACTAGTACTCATTGAGTGATTACGTAGGTGCGATTACGACATACTCTATGCACCTGTAGTCGCCGAATGATGACGTCACCTGTAGCCTCAGGCAACGCAATTTACATTTGGCAACACAGCAAGTGCAAGGAACAGATAAAACATACCCCCCCCCCCACCAAGGACACGCCAACAGAGGTATCATGAGTCTGCAGTACCTCCACCACCCTATACCATCTACCTTGTAAACCAGTTCCCTTGAACATGTATCTCAGTCTCCTCCTGACAGCCACCGAGTGAAGACGTGTTGCATCTCCAATAAACCGGTTATTGCGTCATCTACAAACAAGTCTCGCGGTCAACTACAATACCTCATTCCCAAAATCAAAAAAATAAAATAAAAATTATTTCAGGCCAATGACGTCGGGGTCAATGACCTCAAGGTCAATGGCCCCGGAAATGCACTTCAGGTCAATGAACTCGGAAGTGCATCGGCCGTCATTTTGAATTTGAATAAATTATATCTCAGGAGGCATCCATCCCCTCTACTACCATTACCAAGTATCTCTTGTAAAATTTTTTTAATGAATCCCTCCCCATCTTACCTCACATCTCCCGCCTTATTGTGGCCCAAATTATCTGCCATACCTGAAGAAATCTTACCGACAATTCCAACGTCCAGCGTAAACGAGGCTGAATTTCTGTCAGCGCTGTCTAGTACGAGAGAATTTTTCTAACGGCTCCGACCTTTACGAAATATTATTTTATTGGTTGGGAGAGGGGTAGAAATTGAGTCAACCCTTCACCTTTTATAGCCTGTTTCTGAAAGAAAGATAAGCGTATGAGATGGCCTTTCCTGTTTGTGTGTGTGTGTGCACATCTCTCTAAAACAGTTGAACGCGTGTACAGAACTTCAACAAACTCGATATCGATACACGTACAATTCTACTAGTTAAAACATTTCTGTATTCGTGCAAGGAATTCTTTGGCAACTGGTTGTCGAAGATATTTTTGTAACGCTACAAATAATGTAGACTAGATATCTGAAAATCTTAGCGGAGAGCGTGTGAAACTAATATTCAGTTCCAACTAACAGGTGATGTAGGCTTCGGATTTATTATAAATATTGAGCTACGTAAAAAATTTCGTATGTTTTTTTAATTTTTATAATGAGTTGTAAATGTACAATAGTACATCTGTACAGTTACAAGAAAATCTCTGGCATCTAAGTTTCCAAAGAGTTTTTTACAAGTACAGAATTTTTTTTTTTACTGTGTATTCCGGACGCTCTAATCTAAGTTTCCAATCATGCTGGGTATTTGGTTTTTCGAAAGGGTGGTCGTTTTAAATGTTTCGTTGCTATCACATTTCAGGATCCATTCGACTGATTTTAACAAAATGTTTGTTTGCTGACACTTCACAATGTCAGCATTGAAATAAGAAACACACAAGCCTATACTCATTTAATAGGAAGAGCAACATTTAAAATATAGTTTTTTATGCCATACCCCGGAAATTCTCAACAGGTTCCTGTGAAATCTCGAAGATAAAAAATTCTCTGCAGTGGGTTATTTAAACTTTTAAAAATTTTGTGTGGCAGGCACTTATTTTCAAAGTAGTAACCTTGCAAGTATTTTATGTTATTATGCCACGTATAAAGAGCCATTGGGACAAATTCATCCTAATTTGGCGTTCTGGGAATACTATGGGCTTAAGATAAATCAATATCTAGCTTCTTTTCTCAGCAGTTTTATAAGAGAGAAGGTTTTACTGAATGAAACAAAGTTTGCTTGGTGCAACCAAATAAATTGTTCGTGTATGGGCAGTAAAATATTTTGTTGTTGAAACCAGATTAGTTTAAGAATTTGGTTATTGATAGCATATTATTTTGTTTTTATTATTTGGTTGGCCCAAACTGTAAGATTTGGTCGGTGAAACTAAAAATTTGTTTGGCTCTACACACGTATAAAAGATTCCGTTGAAATATAAAATATTTGAAGGCGACCGAAATTCCAACATACATAGTTAGCGTATGAGCGCTACCTAGTAACCTCGGCTTTAGGCTGTTCTCGGTAAAGTGAGCACTTTTGATGCCTATAGTTACTTTTTCCTATGAACCATTTTTTTTTATGTTTCCTTCACTTTTAAAAATAAATATTGTCATGCAAGTAATATAAACACCGTGTATATGTTTCTCTGGACTCCACAGTTAACGTCAAAGGCTGCAATAAAATATATTATTTGGCTATTATTCCAAATGAGAGGGCTTTCAAAAGTGCTCACTTTACCGTAAATAACATATAATGCGATTAGTGGTGCATTGAGAATGGTTTTTTTTTTTTTTTTTAAATTTTAAATACATACTTTTCAAATAATGGGCAACGTTCGTAAATAAATATTTAAAGTTTTACAACTTTCCTTTTTAATTTTCCTGTTTAAATAATTTATTACGATTTTTATACCATTATTAAGCGTCAATAAATTCAATAACAAACACTGTTACTATCCTGTCATAAAAACTACAAATAAACTTTCGCGTTAAATTTTGGAAGGAAGACAATCACATGAGTGTTCAAACGTACATACACAATTGATTAAATTTTATATTTTGTTGACAGTTCAATTGTTTCTGGTCCAACACAGAGGTTTTGTTTATTCGAGCGTTTATTTTGTCTGGTGAACCAAATCAATTATGTTCCTTTCCAACAAACAAAACATGTTTTTGGCCCTATACAAACAATGTATATTGTTGGCTGAAACCAACCTTCCTCTCAGTATACGTAGCACTTTTAATTCAAAGTCAAAATGTGGATCTACTTTCCCTCTGTCGCTACTAGTTTCACAGAGCGCTTGCCAGTTAGTGTGCATGTTAACTTATATGCAGTTTAGGGCAGTGATATTTTTCAAAGGTTGATTTCAAAAGTGCTCTGAAATCGAATCAGTGGAAAACCACTGATTCGTAGTGAAATTCAGCTACTATAATCAGTGAAAATGGCTCCACTTAGAATTAGTGGAAAACCACTAATTATTTCAGTGAAAAATATTCTGTTATTGAATTAGTGACGGCCCACTGCAGTGGCTAAATAAATATTGGTTTTATTGAATTTAGCCAAATAATTAGATGAAGTAAACCTATTTACGATAGTTTGCTATTTATATTGCGCAATTTACCGTAATTTAAAAAATTAAAAACATTTTCGGTGGTGACCAACATTGAACCGACACACCCCTCCCTCCCCCCCCCCACCCGATTTTTGGCCGTTACCCTACGACCTGCGCTACCAAGCCAAGTTGAAAAAGTAACAGGAAAATATATGTCTTACAGTTCTTATTGAAATCGTCAGGATTTTAAATCTTGTATACCCTTACTTTTCGTTTTGGTTTAATTGGTACCCTTGGGATTGTTAAAACGAATAGTATATATGAGTGCACTCTCTTCACCACATTATATGCAGTTTAAACCTTCAAACAGAGCTCTGTGATGATTAGATGAAAACGAAATGAAAAACTTATAAACCGAATGAAAGGCTGAATGTTCACATTACCTCGCGAAATGGTGTTTTGAAAGACTAAACACTATTTAGAAAGTATTTTTATTGGATTTATTAGTTTATTCATTGTTATTTCACCTGATACACGTTTAACGGCCATTTTACACGTTGTTTAATTGATACTTCAGTCAAAAATAGACCACTGAAAAACAATTTAAAAAAATTAGTGATAAGGTCACTGAATCAAAAAGTGGAAGAAAATCTGACTGTTCTTTTTACTAATTCATCAGTCAAATTCACTGAATCAGTCAGGTAATGTTGACTTATTAAGACGGTGAAATTATCACTGATTGAGATCTAAATTGTAGTGTTAATACGTCCTGTAGGTCGTTAATAAAGTTCGCAGGCTTTCGCGTCCGTTGTCTGCAAGATCGTGTCTTCTGGGCGTATTAGTCGCGTCACTGCCGTTTTCCTTTCTGACGTTGGCGAAAACATTGCAGTCTTCATCTTCACGGCGAAGTAGCAGTGGGTTTACGATTGACTTAACAGAATATGTGTGCCGTGCACTTAAGATATGATTGAATGTATTCGAGGGTATTAGTTTATGAGTGTCATGTGCGGGTCTTGGCGGATCGCGTGCGATAGGAAAATTTCGTGAATTTATTTCGGGACGAGATAGACGTCAAACACATATATAGTGAAGTCACTTTCGCAATTGGATCGCAGTTTATTAGACCTGCCCTGCATGCCTCTGGGCCAATAGTAGACTTGCAAGGAAACACCTTGCGAATCCCATAACTGCCAGATGTGGGGCAATAGCCAATTAACACACAGCTGAGGCTTCAGTACGCAGAGGACTGAAGAGTCTATCCTACGGGTCACTGAACTCGCGAAATTTTCCTATCCCTAGATATATTTTATATCTTAAGTACAAGTCAAGACGAAGTAGCCAATCAGAGCCCAGTGGCGTTTGTTTTTGGCGGGAAACTGTATTTGCATCTTGTATGTAGGTTATGTCATATTGTGTAATCGTATGAAAGTAACTATTTTAATCGAGTGACATTATCCTCTTAATTTAAAGAACCGTTCACGGTCGTGTTTTATTTCTTGGAAGAGGTTATTGAATTCGCTTTAAGTAACCTTTTCAGATATAATTATGTAGATGCCCAATGTTGGCATTGGCTTTCCCTTCTATAAGATAACACGAGTTGTCCTAACCGATTACACGAGCAGTAACCACAAATAATTAAATATAAGTAAATTATCTCCACTCTAGTCCATATTTCTAGATTATGTCGGTTGCATTCATCTCCTACGATTCTGACTGACTCGACTTAACAGTTGCTAATTCAATCATATACTGCGAATTTTCGTATTTTTCGTTCCCCGTGTGCGTATCGAGTCATTAATAGAGACCTGCAAGATTCGCGTTATTATTTGAGGACACGTTAAACTTTAAACAAATAATTAAAAAGTGCATTTAAATTTTAAAAATTAAAAATTTGAATAGTTTACAAATGTAGATGCGTTCAATGTTAAACAAAAAAAAAAAAACCTTAGTTGAAAACACTATCACAAAAAACGATTGAGAGGTCTTTGTCCGAATTTAACCTTTGATTCCCTATACGCCCGTGCATGGTGGTGAAACAACGCAGAAGAGGCACGTTGGGCGAGATAGCGTAGCTCCTTGGATGAAAAAATTAGGAGAATGCAGCTTCCCGGAAAACGGAGGAAGTGGAGAATTCCAACTGCGCAGTTGCGACCGCAGAACTCGGTCGCGACGGAACACATCCTATAATTGTGCGATAAAGGCTACGACGTATCCCGTACTGAATCGTGACACGGCATTTTCTTTACACGTAGTAGTACATCGTGTGTTTTCCACGAGGCAAGCGGGCATATTTTCCTTGCTATTTTACCTTTGGTATTTTTAGCAAGCTCGTTTACACCGCGAGGTGCCGACATGTCGATACTTGTACGAACAGAACGCGAATACAGAGTATCGGAGAATTTTGATAATCAACGGATTACTGAAAGTGTAAAATCGTGGCTTCTTAATATTTTTGAGGATCCGACCACCAGCATTAAAGCATTCAATACATAGATTTTCTTTTAAAGTTGTAAAAATGAAGATCGTGATTCGGCATGAGAAAGGAGCGAAAATTTCCTGGCTCTAAAGATGAAATTCCAATTTAGAAGTTATGTGTGAAAGAGTCAAAATATTTTGTAGTAAAAACATTACAGAATAATTCTTAGAAATTTGTATTATAGCCCAGTCATGGTTTCTTAGGCCTTTTTGGATCAAACCTTTGAAAAATCTCCCCATGCATGATGTGTTCGGTGATTTCCTAAATACGCCCTATATCACAAGCGTTTTATACTTGTGTTCATAAAAGCTACATTTTTTTCCTCTGTTTAATTGAAATATTATTCATAGTTTATCTATAAATTATAATGCTGCATTTATAAATAATTCAAATAAAAACAGCGAGAAGAAGTGTGTGTTGGTAGCGCCTAGTGAGAAATAGTCATTATACAAAATACTGTTACACTTAAGTGCGCACGAATGCGGCGCGTTGCCTCTCTGGTGTAATTCCCCAGGCTAAGCTTAGATTGCATGAGGTGGAGAAATATCCTGGCAGGACTTCAGAGAAGGCCGAAGTAACCGTGAATCGATTTTAATTCACAAGTGAAAAAAAAAAATACAATAATAATTTTTGTGTTCCTTTCACTAACTGATAAATCGTGAATAACTAAAGTAAGGTTTATTATTGATTCGTATTGTGATTTAATTTTAAAAAAAGATTTACATTTATTTTATTGCATGATCCCGGTACAGAATATGATATGCAGACTCATTAAAAATATTCTTTGTCACGGAAAACAAAGATGATTTGTCACATGGTCAGATTCATCTCGCATGGATGTACCAGAAATCTTACAGCAGATCCGCCGGACATACGTGTTAGTGAACAGTCATCTCATCAGCCAAAAGTTCGGATTTTCCCCTGTAGTCTCAAATCGTCATGTATTTGGTAAGATCCTTAATGAATTATTTTACTAACAGTTACAAATACTTACTAGGATATTATTTACTTTAATGCTTTAGGCTAGCTACTCACATTTTCGCATTATATAAGAAAGCACTGTTGCGTTGGATGGATAGCCGCAGCTGATGAAATTGTTACAGACAGGCGGATCAATTCAATGCAGACGGTACGATTACCAGTAAATAAGTTAAAAAAAATTTCACTTGGGCTTTACCTGGTTCCAGTAGAACTGTTTTCACAAGTTCGTAAAAAAAATTTCATAATGATAACATGCGTCTAACTTCAGGCAGATTCTCAGCACTTGGCCATGCAATAAAATTTATCACAGCGCTACTTGAAAACATAATGTCGAAACACTTGCAAGTCTACAAAACTACACTGTTAGTTCGAATCAGTGATTTATTATCAGTCGAATTATATTATTGAATCTTCAGTTCATTAACTATTTGTTACCTACTGGCAACTCAGCGGAATACACTGTAGTTTTACTGCCAGACCAGTGCAATTAAAGACTATTCTCGATAAAGTGAGCACTTTAGAAATGAACCTTAGAAAAAAATCACTGTCCTTGCATGCACATATTTTAATGGGCGCACTGAGTGGCATTTGCCCAGTAAAGTTGGTAACGATGGATGGAAAGTAGTTCCGTATCTTAACGTCGAATAAAAAGTGTTAGGAAACAATTTTTGGTAACTTAAATTATTTCTTCCTCTTTCTGGATTTTTGTAATGCATCGAAGTGTAAAAATGAGCAGATTTGTTAAATATTTACTTTTCTAATAAGTTTTCAGTTTCACTTGACCGACGCATGGATGAAGTGATGAGGTTCAAGACAATGTTGATCTTACATAAGGCGGCAGAATAAACAACGCGTATACAAGTAGATGCAGGGCTTTCAAAAATGCTCCTTTTACCGTGAATACCCTATAGGAATAAGTAAAAGTCACTGTTTAACCAGAGAATATTAACAACTAAAATATCAAAAGCAATTTACTTATTCAAGTTGAGAAACAAATCTGCTGTCACGTTCACAGATTTAGAGCAGTTTTAATTGTTTCGATTGTAGAGTATACATTTAACAGTGTTCGTGCTGTTAAATGTGTTGTGATACCCCAAGTTGTATGCTAGTATTTTCGAGTAGCGTGACGCAAATCGACAGAAATTTTTGAAAATCTATTAACAGGCAGTTCTGGAGAACACTATTTCCATAAATTTCTCTTGGCACGGTTCTTCACTCAGTCACATTCCTTTCGAATGTTTTTTGCGCCGCTTTAGAATCTACACAGCCTAATAAATATTAATTTCTAAAAAATTTGAGATAAGTGTTTTGTATCATCACCTTTTGTTATTCATTCCAGTTTGGCTGTCAAATGCGTTTAGATAGCAGTACATGAATTATGTGTTTATTTATGCATCGTGCGCTTTTTAACATCCTTCTTATTAAATAAACATTTTTAGCACTTATTTTTCATTCCTCATAAATGCATCGTACACTTTTTAAAGTAACTGTTATTAAACCGACATGTCTTAAACTTAATTTCCATTTTTTGTTTTACACATGTTATTTTGAATCCTTGGGTTTTATTAGAGTTTTCTGTTTCAATAGAATACTACACTGTAAAAATGCATTCAAAGCTTCATGTATAGCAAAGAAAAGTATTTATTTGACGCGGTTTCCTTTAGTTTACATTCACAAAAGCTTTCTTTAATTCAAAGGGAAGGATAGAGAAACTTACGTTTGTTGTTAAATTTTTTCGTTGTACATGTTTAATTTATGGCAATATTAAGTTTCTTAATACCAAAGATAACAATTGCTTTGAGTTAGTTTTATTTATAGTGAAGAAATATTGCTGCATATTAAACCAAAGTGTATAGTGATATTAATTTTTTCTTTAGTCCATTGTAGTTTTTAGTTTCCTAACGAATCTTTATATATAGATTCTAAGATACCAAATAACAAATTCCTCCGATCATCGACATAATAGTTTAACCTTCAAAATATAGTACCTGAACTTTCAGCAATGGATAACGCTCAACTATTGTAACTACAATACAGGGTTACCATTCTTAATATATAGATCAGATAAAAATTTTTGTGGCGAACCTACATTTCAGTTGTTCATATTTAGCGATTTTTTTTTTTATTGCTGCAACAGTGTATGCGTTGCAGCAAATAAAGTGTTTTCAGAGTGTGAATTGACAAAACATTGTACATGTCTACATTATGGCAAGTATAAAGGCGTATGTGAGGTCTTTACAGTACAGCAACTAATCAGACATTCCGTGTTGATAATTGTGACCCTCGACGGTACATGAATCGACGGCGCAAAAATGATTTTATACAGTCAAGCTGAACCCATATCAACAGTACTTCGCAACAATACGCTGAAATTCATTCAACAATCGACGAAGGAAATTGCGCCTCAAGTGAGGGTCGTAGCAAGTTTCAAAGCACGGCAGAAACCTAAAAGACGGAAACTTCAACAGAGCAAAGAGAAAACGTGACAGGTGCGAAAGTGCGTTGATTCCAACAATAACACTTGTCTGAGGAGCCAGGGACCACTGTCTGTGGATCTCATAAGAAATGTCGGCTTTGTGCATGCCCATTGTTGAGGGAGGGGAATAGATCTCAGATAAAATATATTTCGTGACGAAATTGTTTTCAGATATGAACACTAAGTTGCCATCAACTTTGTGTATTACTGCAACCTTCTCTTCTGCGACAAATAAGATAGATGATTCTGTAGAGACATTTCTGCGTCTCAATGAACGCGATATTAAAACATGTTTAGATAAAACATAATATTTAGAATACAATCGCAAGAATGGTGAGCCTGAAAAGAAATCCACGTTGTCATTATGTAATAAATAGTATGGCATGGCAATTGGACATTGTGTTACAATCAATGTTTGAAGTAATTAAACAAGAATATAACCGATTATTGTTGCAGTATGCAGTATCGTATTGCAAACCACTTGCTACACTCGCCCAGAAGTTAACTTCAGCGTTAAAATCCCGGTTAAACCCTTTCAGACCCACTTAAATTTACGGTTTCGGGTGTTGCAAACAAAATATTTTATGATGCGTACAGTTCTTAAGTCGACACATCACTTTGTTTCGTTGTCACAGCCAATGAGCTGCAGGCTACATTTATACGAACCAATTATGACCTAGACCAGTAGGACGGTTTGCGAATCATTTACCCGCAGGTAAAGTAATTGGCCACTGATCTCATCTCCGCAGTGTACAGTACAGACCAAAATATCCTACACGTGCGTAATGTACACAATCGTGTATACTGGGTCTGATGGGCCAAGTCATGGATATGCGTGCTAGTTTCAGACGCCAGTTTGATATGAAAGGCTTCTCGACCCCTCGCAGTTTGCCTGTAGGTGTTGATAATCAACGTAAAAAAAAAATCAACTCTGCATTATTTACTGTTCAGTTTTCAGTGCCATGCATTGCAGCCTTCGATAACCTCCTTTAAAAATTGCGGGAATGACTAGTAAGAACACTGAACTACTGGGACAGTGGCCAGCGGTACGGCGTGTGGTGAACTGTTGCAAGGTGAGCTGTGTTTTGCACTGTGCTTAAGGTAATTGGTGCATGAAAATGAAAGCAGCATATTTATTATAATTTTTGTCATAACTTGTTTCGCAGCGGATTTTACCAAATTTTTTGGCTCGACAAGACGTAAATTGCCACTTTTAGCACCGTCTTATGTTGTTACAAATTCACTATGTTCGTTATTCTCGGAGCCCTGATTGCAGATAAGAAAACAAAAATTCTTCCATCAGTGTTCCGAGAATAATGACGGCAGTGAGTGTCCAACAACGTAAGAAGGTGCTATAAGTTGTTATTTACGTCTCGTCGAGCCAAAAATTTCGACAAACCCTTTGGAAAACACGTTATGGCAGAAATTATATAAAAACACTGCTTTCATGCACCAATGGCCTTAAACTTATAATACTGTTAACGTCAAGCCCGTGTGTAATGGGTACCTCGTCGCTCTCTCGTGAGTGACTGCAATAGGTTCAGTTTCTCTCGTCTCCATTCTGGTTACTGGTTCCTTCTGCGTGCACCGAGTGTGTACAGCACTGAGCAAACCCCAGCTTACATCGCAACACTTCACCACACGCCACTGGCAGGGGCGGATCCAGTGGATAAAGAAAGGAGTGGGGTGAAACTTCTCAGGGGACATGAGCCCCCTTAAAACAAAGAAATAAATAAAAACTTTCGAATCGACGCGAAACTGTCCTGTGATACTAAAATGAAATAATATCAGAAGTTTCTAAATTACTGATTTTATTTCATTTATTGAAAGCAGTTTCCTAAGATACGAAGAGACAGTGTCCCCGTCCGCCTCCACGATTCTAAAGAAGTCTATACATGCACGTGTGACGGGAAAATTACTTCCTCTCCCCTCTGTAAGCTGAGAGTCCTAGATCCTCTCCTGCCCAGTGGTATGCCTGTGAGATGGAAGCTCATTTGTTGTTCCATGTGGCGTGATTGCAGGCATGCGTCTTCCCTCCCCTGCTTGACCCCTGCATTTCCCCTTCCCCCTCCGCGAGCGCGTAAACCAGAGTGATATCAGCAAGGCGGATGTGGTTACCAACTCTCGCTTGACCTATCTCGTTTATTTTTACTTCTTCTTTGGCAGCGCGTAAGCCATTGCGCAATAGAGAATCGTGAAGCACACCGGTCCTGCGTACAGCTGTAATAAATTTCTCCTCAGCAGAGTCGGTACCCCGCCTGGATTCTTCGATGCCCAGAACGATTCAGGTGTTCCTCGTGTGAATCCAGTAAAAGTTGCATTACTTCACATACGATGTTTTTTGTTGGCTATGAACGAATTTCTTTTCTTCAAGCGAATGAATGTTTGAAAATTAAGTATACGTACGCAATGAAGACCTCCGGAATTTTCTAATTCGCTTCCAAGCGCAAAGAACGTTATTTTCTGGGTTGCCTAAACAAATATGTATTTATGTCGTGAAAAAAAAAGTGCTAGGTCTAATTTCTATCACTGTCCAGTAAAAATATCTTCTTAACCTATAACAAACATTTTATTTAATTTTTATTTTACCTTTTTTTAATAACTGGTCTATGAGGTGGTCACACTCACACTTCCTACATAGGCCTACTTCTGTACCATCGGCAAGTATAATTGATGTATAGTGAAACGTAGGTCTTACGTATCACTTCCGATAACTGTAGAGATCAGTGGCTTGGTCTTAAAGAAAAAATGGGCTGATCGAAGAGAGTGGGTGGGCGTTAAGATGGCGTGAGTCGAGCTTGAATTCACATTGCACAAACTACTATTTTTTTAACAAGTATATTATTAAAAGTACAGTATTGGTACATTAATTAAAAAGCATTTTGATAGAATATCAGTAGAAGAATTTGGGGGAGTTGGGGACAACAGGACCTGGGACCAGAACTGGAGCTGACATCATGCTCTGTTATTCCGACCCCCCGGCGGCCATATTGTCCACCATGGATGTCTGTGACATTGACCTTGACCCCAATGATTTTTGACTTTGAAAACCCAAAATAATAAAAAAAAAATTAAAAAAAAATTTATTGAAATAATTATTTTAAAAATTATTTAAAAAATATTATAAAATTTATTAAATTATTTTGAAATTTATTATTAAAAATTATTTTAAAAATCATTACAAAATATTTTAAAATGATTTAAAAAAATTATTACAAAATATTAAACAATTTATTATTAACAATTATTAAAAAGTTTATTACCTAAAATTTTATTTTAAAAACCTTACATTTCTGGAGGCTCCCCCAGCACCAAGCCCAACAGGCTACTGACCCCACCACTCCCCCTTTCTAATAAATTTAATTACCCAATTAGTTGTGTTGGCTCGACCAATTAGTCGCCAGATCTCCACCCCCCTCCAAATATTCTCATCAGCTAATTACTCACCTTTGCTCATACTGTTGTCTGCTTATCAGCTTTGGGTAATGGTCCCCCTCCCCTTCCCATTTTAAAACCAACAAAAACTAGCAAAATTATTGTATTCTGAATTAATTTTGTTAATTCTAACCGCCCTCCTTCCACTCCCCCCCCCCCCCCCCCCCCATATTTTGAAAGTCTTCATTACAGAAAACATCCCAAGATGATCAAGGTCAAGTTAAATGTTTCTGATCAAACTTCAAACAGGTCGCAATCCAGCACCCTCGCCCCCAAACATACCAAATCAGTCTATCATTCTACTAGTATACATGCAACAACCACCTAAGTGACACTTTAGTAAAAAATGCTGGAATAAATTCCGTATAAGTACATGGAGTATGAAACTTATAATGTATGTTGTTAAACCAATTTTGGGTGAAGAATAAAAGTGTTACGCGGAGATAAAAGGTCCACAGTTCGAATACCGGCCCGAGTTTTGGATAATATTTAACGAATTTTGTACGTGTTTTCTGTCTATGAGCTCATACGTACCTGATGCAAACATTTATGCAATCTCAAAAGTTGAGGTATTGTATAAGGACCTGAAATTATACAAATTATTAATTTCCTCTATCGGACTTAGAAAAAAACGTGGAAATTTTTCTCAGTGTTCTGTGAATATTATAGGAATTTATATTAGAGTCGAAACGTCGAAACGGAAGTTTTGACCATCGCATATATGAATCAGAGTGAGATAATAGGATTGCAAATCGATTCATGACCCGAGCTTTTGAAGCCTTTTTAACGATATTCGTACATGAATTTCTTACTGTTTAGTATTCAGGCGCACCTTTTATAAGGATTAGGCCATCTCCAAAGGTAAGGTATGGTGTAGGGACCTGAGTTTGAGACTTAAAGCTATACAAATAATTATTAATTCACTTTCGGACTTAGAAAAAATTTCAGAGACTGTTTTGGGAATTCACAATAAAGGTGAAACGATGATTTTAGCTAACGGATATGGGGATCAGTGTAAGATAAGTGGTTTGCAATTCGATTGACAATCCGAGTTCTTGAAGAATTTTTACTAGAGATGTTAGTACATTAATTGTTCTCTGTTTAGTATTCATGTGTGTGTGTGTGTGTGTGTATATATATATAATATTATATATATATATATATATATATATATATATATATATATATATATATATATATATATATATATATATGTGTATATATATGTGTGTGTATATATATATATGTGTGTGTGTATGTATATATATATATATATATATATATATATATATATATATATATATATATATATATATACACACACACACAAACATTCTCCCATCATGTGGAAAAATCATAAGATTGTTTCAAAGACCACGAGAAATTTAGTAATTTTTACCATTTCAGGCTTCGAACTCAGTTCCCCTAAGCCAGGCATCACCTTTGTAAATTGCTTAAAACTTTGTATCAGTTGCACATGAATATTAAACAGTGAACAATGCTGATAACTTAGTTGATGTTCAAGTGTCGAGAAGATAACATCTATTTGGAAACATTCTCTTGCTATACAGTGAATATGAATTGCGAATACGAAGGTCTGCCTTTGATCTCATCGAATATGGAGCCCCTGCATCATCGCTGTCTGATTGCCGACTGCGTCGATTCTGCGATCGAGTTTTTTTTACCTTCGGTCAAAACGGTCTTCGACATGTAAGAGTCACCTATACGAAGAGTCCTTTTCGCATAAGGAAGAATTACGACAATGGCCACACACAGTGTGATACATTAAAGAACCGCATCAAGAACTGTAACGATTCGTCTTTTGAGAGCCAGTAAATGACGCCGTCCACACCTGCTGCTATCTCGGTGGGTACTGATTCCACAGACGATTGTGACGAGACAGTTAGTGCTAAAGACGGAATGAGTGCAGTAGACTCTGTTTGTGTAGAATGTGCACTTGCAAGACTTTCGTGTGGAATCGATGAACTTGGAAATAAACGCTCGTCGGCTTTAAACTCTGACGACGAACATGCGACACCTACAAAAAAAAAGTAAACTTGATATTGATGAAGAAACAGGAGGTGAAGATCATGATGATAGCATTTATGATATTGACTATGACGACAGTATCGATGAAGACGATGACAGTTTTCTCGACGCACTGACACACCTTTCCACTACGTTTACTGCAACAAGTGACATGAAGAAGGAAGAAGATGTCAAGAACGCTCATTATATATTTCCGGAAGACCCGAATGAACTTGTTGATAGACTAAGATATTTTAATGACCTGCAAAAACGCGGGAGATCTCTAATTCATTGTTGAAATATCTATACTAATATTATAAAGAGGTAATGTGAGTTTGTTTATATGCGTCGGGTAATTTCGGAAACTACACAGCCGATTCTTATAATTATTTCGCTATAAGAAAGGTATATTCTTCCAGATGGTCATAGGCTACGTTAAATTTAAAAAAAAATTCTCTGAGGAATTAAAAAATTTGTAAACCAATTCGGAGAAAAATGAACTATTTGGATGCTTTCTAAGCGTGCACCAAAAAAACCATTATTAAATATAAATTGAAACAATGTTAGAATAAATTGTAGAAGGGTGGGGGCTTTACTCTGCACGCCCTTGGACCTTTGGCTATCTAACCCCCCTCCTACCTCTTCTCACCCTCTCCCGGGAGGAGTTGCCAAGACTGGAGAAGTGTGTTTTTTCGCCTTCTTTTCGGCCTGGAAGTGGAAGTTGCATTTTTCGACAGATTTACTTGGGATTTGGGGGTGGGTTGTCTTTTTATGCCCCACACTCCTCCAATAGGAAGTTCAGACCTTAGAGCCAAGTCTTAAGTCTTACATCTTAAGTGTTAAGTCTTACATTCTTAAGTCTTAGTCTTACATCATACGTTTTAAGTCTTACAATTTAAATTTTAAATCTTATGCATTACATATTAATTTTTAAATCTTTGTGTTCCGAATGCAACTGCAGGACGGGATCTGCGAGCGAACGCCGATAGGCGTGAGCGAGCACATCCCGAAGTCACAAGACGAAGTCAGGATGTGCGAGCGAGCGCCCATAGGTTCGAGCGAACTCATGTTGAACTTCCCGTAGTCGCAGGTAGTCGCGGGTAGAGTAGTCAGAAATTGTCGAAACGACATAGAAAAAAATACATTAGTTTTTGGGGGAAAAAATTGTAAAAATACATCTTACCAAAAAACTCCATAACACCTGAGCGACAGTCGAAGGGCCTCTTCCTTTGACTGTACTCAATTGGTCAGGTATCGTTCCCTGATGATGGTAACTGCAACGACTGCCAAAACGCTGGAGAAGAAATCCACGACGCAGTTCAAACCCACGAGCCTATTAATTGATGACAATGACCGCGAAAGCCTGTGAACTATTTTTAACAATCACTATGGGGAGGAAGTAACAAGATCAGAGAGGAAATTCGACCAGTTGAGACAAAGCAAGCCAAACTTCTCTGCTCACTGACATTCATGAAGAGATATCGAGACTTCAATGTCCTTCCTAGGTTCACGAGAATCAAACAGAATTTCACAACTCCAGCTGCACGGCGACCATACCACCGAGCTAGCCTAGCCCTCCTGCAAGACAGTATTCACCAGACACGTCGAGACCTGGACTCAAATGCAAAGAATCTTATGGACTTGCATCTGTGACTATCAAATTAACTCCCTCCTTACTTCTGGAATATACCTGACAGAGCTTCTGCTTCACAAGCTATTTCAGTTTCACTTCACACAGCAAAGATACATAAGAAGAAGTTCAACAACCTTTACAAGAAACGCACTCAGCCTACACTGGACGACAAAAAACTAGTTATCAATATTTCGGACAAACAACTGGATATAGCCACCATAACCATTCTGGCCAAGAGTATGAATTTTGCTGTCACATCAACTATATTACCAATCGAAGACGTTTTATGCGAAGTGGAATCTTCAATTCTCCTCTTACCTGTGACTTCAGCCGATGAAATTCGAGCCGAGACTTCGAGAATTTTACGTAAAGCCAAACTATCTCCACCTAATGTTAACCGAGAGGAGAAGAGGACATGAAATATCTGCGCAGCAACATAGAAATAAAGATCTTGAGGGCTGACAAAGGTAATGCCACTGTTGTACTGAACACCTGCGATTATGATACCAAGATATCTAATCTTCTGTCTGATGCTGCCTATTCTCCTGTAAACCAGAATCCCCTTGGAAAAATTGATACCTCAACCAAAAAACTCATGAAAGATTCGTCTTTTGAAGAGAAGAAAAAGAAACAGCTTATTGTAAAAGCTCCCAGGCCTCCTACATTCTATCGTCTTCCAAAAATCCACAAGTCGGATGTTCCTCTTCGACCAATAGTGCTGTTGGCTCACCGACTCATCTGCTGGCCAAATACCTCAACAAAATCCTGCAACCAGCCTTACCTTCTCCGGCCTTGCACACACAAAACTCTGCCCAGTTTGTGGACATTTGAAAAATATATTTCACTACAACCTGAAGACATCCTGGTCAGTTTTGATGTCATCTCTCTTTTCACAAGAGTATCAGTCACAGAAGCTCTCCAAATTCTACAAGAGCAGCTCGGTGAAGGCAGCCTCAGTGAAGAACTGATGAAGCTAGTGAAGCACTGTGTCACTTCAACTTTCTTCTCATACCAGGGAAAGATATACACACAAAATGAGGGCACTGCCATGAGCTCACCACTTTCTCCTTTACTGGCTAATCTTTTCATGTCCAACTTTGAAAAGAGAGCTATTCACTCCTCCACCTATCAACAAAAACATTGGTTTAGATATGTTGACACTTTTATGGTGTGGAGTCATGGAGAAGAGAGATTAAACAATTCCTAGAACATCTTAACAGCATCCATCCTAAAATACAGTTCCCTATGGAAATGGAAAAATATAGCCAATTTCCATTTATAGAAGTTATGGTATACAATACACAGAACCTAACCATGGGTAACACAGTTTAAAGGAAGCCCTACCTATACTGACAGATATCTGCAAGCAAAATTTCACCACCCGCTATCACAGAAGATGACAGTCATTTCCACATTGGTCAACAGAGCGAAAAGCATATGTGAAGAACAACATCTTGAGGCAGAAATGAAACATCTCACCATAGCTCTAGATGTTAATGGTTACTTAAGACACGAGGCTCAGCAGAGATCAAGAAGCAGCCAAGAATAAAAGAAAAAGAATACTTGCAAAACCCATTGTTGTAATGCCCTATGTCAAAGGAACCACTGACCGGCTGATAAGCTTACTGAGGAAGAAGGACATACATATCATCATGACCCCTATTAACAAAGATGACAGCATACTGGGATCATTGAAAGACAAATACCAGCCGAAGAACAGGCTGGAGTTTACAAAGTACCTTGCTCATATGGGAAAGTGTACATAGGCCAAACTGGCAGAAAAATATCAACCCGTATAAAAGAACACACCAGGGCCTACAAGTATGAAAACCAGCAGTCAGCTATTACTGAACGCTCCATGAAAACCAAACACACCACAATAGCCAACATACGACCTTATAGACCAAAACCATTAGAGAATCAATAGAAATATTAAAACATCCGAATAACATCAACAGAGATGAAGGTTAAACAAAATATGGGCAAATCTCTTTATAGGTGACCTGAAATCATGTGATGCGAGAGCAGAGACACAAACTCGCCAGGATTGGATGACCACCTCAGACAATCAGGAGGAAGACAGCCTGTGATTAGCCAAAGAGCCCAGCCAATCACGAAACAGCCCTCCAGAAATTAAAATATATAAGGGCCTCTTCCTTCGACTGTCCTCGATTGGTCAGGTGTCGTTCCCTGATGATGGCAACTACAACGACTGCAAAAATTTTGGAGAAGAAATCCACGACGCGACTCAAACCCAGTAGCCTAGAAATTGACGACAATGGCCGCGAAAGCTTGCGAACAATCCTAATGTTACCTAACCCATAAAGAACATTTCCCTAATAAAGCTATTTTCTGAAATGCTCAAATGTTCAAAATTTTACTACAATATACATAAGTTTTTGTGATTCTTATGTTTAGGAGAAGCGTGAGAATGCCAGGACAACATGTACTGGAGGTGGTCCGCTTTCTAAATTTAATGAAATCGACGACATTTTTTACGACATTTTGTGAAAAGATTCTCCAGCGCTCTAAGGTATCGGTACACCCGAGAGTATGGACACACCAGGCGAAGAAACATATTTATATGAGCAAGTAGGACATGAAATACCACAAGTTGCAAAAGTGATCGTTTCTGAATGTCCTGAGGACAATTTGTTAGCTGAGGTTGTTACACCATCCCAGGAAAAATGTCAGGGTAATTAACTACAGTGTTGATAGGCCTACCTTATTCTGTTTATTAGTATAAAGTATCCAACTTAGTTAGAAATATTTCTTTATAGTAATATGAAGTTAAGTTATGCCATAGTTGTGAATTTTTATCCGACTAATGCAAATAAATAATTCCTTTCAGTGAAGCACTCACTTTTTCACTTATTTCACAGGTGGAGAGAAGCCGTGCTTTTTAAAAACACAAACTTTAAAGTATAACAGAAGTTCAGTGACTCAACAGACAGCAACCAAGTATACAGATATGTTGCAACGGAAGTTATAGCTGATAATTGAGGTGTTGGAGAAGGAAAGCCATCTCAAATCGCTGCAGATCGCAAATATAGAAAACTATAATTATCTGAAAGATTTAAAGTATCTGCACTGGGATGTAGACCATGGATTACCTCGGTCAAAACATACAAAATACTTTGGCATTGTTTCTCTGGGACAAAAAGTTTTAGTAATTGCCAATTATTCTGTGCCTGACAACCTTATTGCAAATGAGAATAAAAATCAAAATGTTTTTCTAATATGGCATGTTAATTAAGATTTCATAAACGATTGTAGTTTGCTTATAACAACTGCAACTTTATTTATGACATTTGTAATGTAACAAAGATTACCACTCAAAGGTTTGTTTTGCTAACTAAATTATTCACTGCACAACTAGACCTACATAATGTCACTGAATATTCATAAGGTTTCATTGTATTGTAATTTATATCAATACAGTAAAATATCAATTTATATGTCACTGTGTTCAACAATCATGTGCATGTTTATATGTTCAAGGTCTCAAGTAAGGTAGACTTCATAGATTGCATGACCTCTTGTTGTCATGCTCTTGCATCTCCTCCTGGAGCTTCCTCCTCATTTCCATAATAGTCGTTATTATTTTAATTCCGGATTACAATTTACTGAAACGCAAATGCTTCACTTATTTGTAATGTTTCACAGTGTAGCAAAACTCTTCACAGTTTTTGCTGCGAATTGAGATGCAGCCCGCATGTGATTAAACATGGAAATTCATCTTTAGGAATTCCTAGTGCCCATTCCACAATTTGCCGTGTTACTATCAGCCTTTTGTTGTATATACGTTCGCAATCGTTGTTGGGATCATTATATAATGATGTCATGAGTCATCTTTAGAGAGTATTTCTCCTGAGTCTCCTAGAATAATGCCATTAGGGAATAGGTTTTCCTGCTCCATTCTGCGATACACAGTACTCATACGAAGAACTCTTGTATCATGCACACTACCTGACCAGTTGGCACTCACATAGAAAGTTGACCATTTGCTCCGCAGACAAACATACAGTTTATTCAGTACTTTCCTTTCCTGGTTACAAATGATTCTTCATTGACATGTGGTGCATCAATTGGTATCAGCGATCCATCAATACTCCCTTCAACACTTGGAAAATGAGCGGCCCTGAAAGAACTGCCAACTTCGTTGGCAATATCTTGAGGCCATCAAACAATATGCTGGAGAAGTATTCGGTTAATTGCACCAATAACTAATGAATAGCCCACCCAACTGTAGTCATGCATATGCCATGACTTGATCCTGTTTAATGATATTGACTCCCAGTAGCTAGCCAGTGTAAAGTTACACAAAGCTGCTGCTGGAGTGTTAAAGCACAACCTCGGTTGTGCAGCTGAATGATATTGCC
Organism: Dryococelus australis; assembly: GCA_029891345.1. Taxonomy (NCBI): domain Eukaryota; kingdom Metazoa; phylum Arthropoda; class Insecta; order Phasmatodea; family Phasmatidae; genus Dryococelus; species Dryococelus australis. Next base: position 63,603,259 of record CM056996.1, read on the forward strand.
TATAACCTGAAGTACTTCCTCCGCCTTTGCACATGACATGCAACATTTTTCATAAAAGTCTTCTTCATGTTGAAAGTCCAAATTTATTCTTGGTTTATACACTTTTTTTCTGCGAGGTTGAGCATCGCCGATTATTTGATCATCATCTAAGGAATAGAACACATTTAATAACATTTCAACATGATCACTGTTTACCTTCATCACTAACCACAAAACCGCAAAGTATTCTTTAAAGGGTTGTGTTACTAGTACTATTTAACATTAGTCTCCCTTTATCCAGCAGAAAGAAGTACAAGTTTATACTAATATTACAAGTTACTAATCTTGCTATGTGACAGTAACTTATATTATTTGTTGAAATATTAGGAACTCTTCTTGTACTATTGAACTTATATGTTTGAACTTGTAGAATTATTATGCAACGAAATTATACAAGTTACAATACTAATATTATTAGCAATTCTTCTTGGAATATTATACATGTAGGTTTGAACTTGTATAATTATTGTGCTACAAAATTATACAAGTTATTATTTACAGTAGTAAGCCTATTAGCTTGTATTTTATTATGCTGTAGCTCCTGATGCAAGTAGCGGCAATACAACGGCAGCAGCTGAATTGCTTGAGTATAGAAACTGGAACAGTCTTGCAAAAACTTGAAACAGTCTTTAAAAATTAAGTTTTCAGAGTTTTAAAATGATAAACACTTTATTAAGATAAATAAAATTTTGATTGTTATAAAAGTGTGCAAATTAAATTACTTAACCCTGTTGTGTCCAAATTATTTTTTGGAAAAGGGCCAACCCTTATCGTGGACTTGTCCACGGGTTTCAAATGAAAAAGTCATAATAACCTTAAATACGCAAATAAAAATATATTGTAAGTATGGTTTAGTTTTTATTAATGTAGTGGAATATTTTATTACATTAAATTACAGAAAATTTTATATCTAAAGAAATTAATATTTATTTCTATAAATGAAAAAAAAATTTGTATTTCACAAATAAGCTTGCGGACCGCACAACATGAAACTTTAGGCCGCATGCGACCCACGGACCGTGGGTTGGTACCACTTTCTTATCCGAAGGAAATATATTCTAACTTACAACGTTAGTGAAACAATGTCGAGTGAATATCGCATGATTTTAGGTCGGGTTATTTAATTGTTTCGAAGCGGAAAAGAACCAGGGATATATAGGAAACAGAATGTTATGTTAGAAGATGAGCTTAGGTATCATGTACTTTCCAAGTATTCTGAATCGCTCGTTTGCATCACTGCATCTTTATCAGTCTTTCTAACGGAGGTATCTCAAACATATGAGTCACGCACTTGAATGCTGATAACAGTCTAGCCTACTTGTAAATTAAAAGCCATATCCATGATTTCTAAAGTTAAGACGTGTTTCATGTTCGTTAGTCTGTGTGTGAACTATAAAAAATTATTGAGTCTCTAACTCGTTGTTTCCTTTGTCTCTTCCCCCCCCCCCCAAACATCCACCCCTCTTCGTAAACCATTCTACTGATAGGAGAAACCGGTGTTTATGCAACTGTGGATGTCAACGCGCACATGATGTTTCAGTTTTATTTCGGTCACACTGACCCACCTTCCCCAGTTATGACGAAGAAGATACGAACATAATCAAGAGACTGCTCAGTAGGTATGCCAAACTTACGTGAGGGAGCCGCGGTGGCGCAGCGGTTAGACTGCTTACCTCCCACCAAGACGAACCGGTTTAGATCCCCAGCGGGATCACTCCCCGGATTTTCTCCACGTGGGAATCACGCCGGACGATGGAACTGGCCGTCGGGTTTTCTCGGGGATATTCCCGTCCCCTCCAACTTTGCATTCTGGCGCTAACCTCGTCTCCACTCCACTTCAAAAAGGACGTGGCAGCTTGTAAGCAGGCATGTGTTTTACTGCGAAGTTAGATCCTGCGTTTGAAAAACGGCCTGACCAGGCATAATTAGCGAACAGAATACAGTACTCAAGCAGTTTCACGGTTAATTAAATATTTTAGAAATTCGGAAGGCGTGTTCACTTTCTTCTTTCACCTGTTTTGTGCCCTACCAGAACGTGTAAAATTTATTACTTTGGATACTACGTTTGTGTGTTGTTAGATCAAAGCTACTATGAAAACGTCTTCGCCCTTGAAAACAATACTCGCTATACTCGAACGGGTATATATCAATAATAGCTGCACTTCACTGTAAATAATATTGAGCAAACTTTGTAAATTGTAATGGAAGTTCTTAATCTTTAAACAGTATGGAGATAATACTACATACCAGGTTGCATATACAGGAAAGATTTGCATCACCTGCGAATTGACTCTTTTTCTGAGCAAATGTGGGAAAGCTATACCGTGAATGTATGAGAAAAAAACCTCAACATTTGCGCTTTTTTCACTATACGCATATGTCAGATTTTCAAATATTTTTTTAAAGAGTGTAGTATTTAACAGGATCATAGAATAACCAATCCTACAACGCAATAACAATCAGTTTCCTGGCTAATTTTTTTTTGGTTAAAACCGTTAAAAAGGACATATTTGATTGTAAAACCTTGCGCACGGTAAAAGACGGTTGACTTGGGGAAAATCACCTCGGCATCCCAGTGGTTGACGACCAGCCAATAACGAACGTTGCAGGCGTGTCTTGTTTAGTGTCGACCTATAGGGCTGTGGTACAGGAGCGAATCTAGAGTTTCGTTTTTTTGGGGAGGGGGCAGTTTTCCCACTGTGCAGGTGCAGAGACTTTCCATTCGTGGCGTGGGAGGTGGCATTGTATTATAATTTTAGAAACAATATTAAATTGGTTAAACAAAACAAGTAATTTAAACAGTTCTGATGTTATTTCATGAAATTTTTAAACATTCGTAAATCCGTTTCATGTCATTGTAAAGGTTCGGAAGGGGGGGGGGGGATAGTCACGTCTACTGTAACCCCCCTCCAACTCCTTTCCCCTCACCTACCAAACAATTATTTATCCACCCCTGTGTGCCAAGTGGTAATAGAAACCAACAAAACTGTTGTTCTGCGATGGTAACTGTAAGAAGCGATGGTCATAATTCGCGTTGTAGTTTGTATCCCGAACGAGTGCACATTTTAACTAACAGTTCTGAAAGCAATCTTGTATATAGTCTATTCGCGGTGTCTTTACACCTTTCAAAATAATACCTTTTGGAAAACTACCCCGTTTATGACGTACTTGGTTTTGCCGAAACATGTAACGTATCACAAGTCTTTTATAGTTCTGCTAACATTTAAGTATTTTTATTTTTTGGTGAAATTGAATTTCCACTTACACATTATCTATAGATACTTCGTACGTAATTGTTCTGAATAAAGACAGAAAGAGAATATTCGTGTTGGTAAACCGTAGTAAGAAATAGTTCTCATGCCAAATATTATTTAAAGGCTGTTCACGGTAAAAATGAGCACTTTTGAGAGCCCTGCTAACGATCTACTTGTACGCACGTTGTGTAGGCCCTACTCTTCCGCCTTATGTAGAATTAACATTGCCATGGGCCTCGTCACTTTATTCATGACTCGGTCAAGTGAAACAGTGAAATTATTAGGAAAGTAAACGTTTGACAAATCTGCTAATTTTTACTTTCGCTGCATTAAAAAACCAGAAAGGGAAATAAATTATTTAAGTTATTATAAATTGTTACCTAACACTTTTTAACCGACGATACGATAAGGAACTACTTCACCACCTTCGTTACCAATTTTACCGGGCGCGTGTCACTCAGTGCGCCCGTTAAAATATATGCAGGCAGAGGCAGTGAATTTTTTTTTCTAAGGTTCATTTCAAAAGTGCTCAGTTGATCGTGAACAGCCTTCAACTGAGTGCACACGAACGGGGTGTGTTTCCCCTTTCTAGAACTAGTTAAGCTTTGTTTGCTTGAGAAGAAGGAATATCCTCAGAGCAAAACTTTAGCAGGTCTTCAGAAAACTTAGAAATAACCATGAATGGTTACTGGGCTGAGTGAGAGTCAGCTGAGAGTGTTCATTTAAACTTCATTTGTAGGTAGTGGAAAGGGGCAAGAAAAAAAAGGGAGGGGGGTAGGAGCACCGCTGTATCGGCGGAAACAGTTGTAAATCGGACTGGCTTCAGAACTATCAAAAAAGTGCACTCGTCCGTGTGACAGACTATATCCAACTAACAACACGCTGGAATTCATAGGGCTGTATACATTTGAGTAGGTACCATTTTTTTTTATTGGCGTCTGAGAATGCGAAGACCCGTTTTCTTTTTGCCTTGGTTGGGTGTGGCGTTTCAAACAATTTGTAATCCTGTGAGTAGAGTAAAACAAACGCACATGTATTTGATGCCTAGCCTGTCTCCAGATAGTAACTAGAATTTCTCAGGTCTCAAGATATAGTGATGTCGCTTTCACCTTGCAATTAATGGCAGTATAATAATAATAAATTCATGTGGGGCGTGGACCCTGGGCGAGGCAACACCCTCCGAGTGACGGGCTTTCCAGCCGGGACCCGTAGGTGCCCGTCATCCTTGAACATGACATGAAATGAGACCCTAGGATGGAGCGGTGCTGGAATGAAAGGACGGGGGAAACAAGAGTTCCGCGAGAAAACCCGCCGGCGAAAATCCGGGAGATAACCCGCTGGGGAACGAACCAAGGTCGCCTTGATGGGAGGCGAGCGCGCTAGCCACTGCGCCACCGCTGCCCCTATGAATGGCAGTGAATGTGTGCAAACCCTAGTGTGTTGCCATTTCCATGGACCTAGGAATGATACACAAGCGTTGATGGAGTGATACCGAGAAATTATGAAACACATAAATATGTTACTGTCACGTCAGTTATCAATCAAAATTATGTAAAAAAAAAAACTCCCAACCGAAATAAAGTTTACTGTCCACCAGTTTACACGTTTTGATTTTAATTTCAAGTTGTATACTAGGATTACTTTTCTCTATATACTGCCAACAAACATCAGATGCCGGTCAGTGTTTACGTAAAATATACGTAGATACGGCCAAGTCTTTTTGCAAATGTCAGTTTCAGAATTGCTCCATTGGCTGCGAACTACCAACATTATGATGCAATGATAGTACAGTATGATGTACTCTGCGCATATCCCTCATAAATAATTTCTTGTTCTATGCTGCCACTGGCAATGTTGTCTGTTACCACGATTTTTTCATGAAAAATAAAATTATCCCACAATATCATGTATATAATAAGGATGTATATATATAATATCAGAATACATAACATTATGAGAATTGAAGGTATCAAACTAGCCCTAATTGATAGTTGTTACTGCCAATGAACGCACATGCTGATAATTCAAACTTGGCAGGCTTACGTATAGAACTAATCTAAACTTACACACAAAACTTCATCTGCGTCGTCCTACTCCTTGTTTAGGCGGGATTCGAACCTGAAACCTCTAGCAGGGAGATCGCCGGCATAAGAGTATGTAAACAATAGGCATATAGGTTAATTTATTTTAATTTACTGAGGTACAAGTGCGACGAAACTTATGTCGATAATCTAGCAATATAACGCAGGTTATATTTTTGGGCGAAATTTGAATATATAGGAAACATACACACACAACCGGAGAATGATTCACAGTCTTGTCAAATGTCGTAATAAATAATAATCAATTTTTAGACGAATTATTGTGGCAAATCCTGAGAAGAATTTTTACGAAAATGTCATGTATATCTAGAATCAAATATGTGATTTTTTAAATATTGAGCTTTTTTGGGGGGGAGGGGGGCTGAGCGATACAAAAATCTGATACATTTTCATGTGCTTTGCTTTTTTTATAATCATAATAACTCACGCGATTGTGCTGCGAATATGATTGTCAGACGAAGGTACAGTCCAAACTTCTTTTTGGTGGATTATGCTGCTAACCGAGAGAAAACTTTAGTTAGTATCTAGTATGTCTTTCACATGTGTGCGCCCAAGTACTTAAATAGCATCCGATTCAAACCAAATATTTAATATCTCTTACGGGGCATTTCTTTTTAACGTGCAGGAATGCTGGAACATAATAGCGTCTCCCTACATGTTGTGGTTTACTATAGGCTATTCACGGTAAAAGGAGCACTTTTGGAAGCCCTGCTTTAGATCTACTTATATGCACGTTATGTATTCATACATATTATGTAAGATTAACATTTTCATGGGCCTCATCGCTTTATTAATGCGTCGATCAGGTGAAACTGTGAAAATATTACAAAAGTAAATATTTTTCCAATGTGGTAATTTTTACACTCTGGTGCATTTAAGAAAAAAAATTAAAGTTATCACAAATTGACACCTAACACTTTTTATTCGACATTAAGTTATGGAACTACTTTCCATCCATCGTTATTAACTTTACTGGGCGAATGTCACTCGGTGCGCCCACTAAAATATATGCATACAGGGACAGGGACATTTTTCTAAGGTAGATTTGAAAAGTGCTCACTTTATCGTGACCAGCCTTTAAAAGTGTTTACGTCGTGTTTCCCACTTCCGTTGCCCACCCAGTCACCTCTCTGTCGCTTGTGAAACATATGTGGGACGAGATGTAGGCCTAACGCCTGTGTCATCCATGTTACAGTGCTCGTTATTTTAAGCATGACTTACAACAAATGGGTAAATGTTCTGCAGGATAACATGTTGTTTGTTCGATACTATGACCAATCGTGTCGACACTTGTATACAAACAAAGCAGACTGTTCGACGAAGTATTAAATGTGTCCTTCAGTTCTGCAGTTCGGCGGAACATTGCCCTGACGCAGTGTTATTGTTCTAATCTCCCTCGTCTGTAGCATCACAAAAATGCAATTTCTTTTCAATCCAACGGTACTTGCTTGGTGCAATAATTTTAATGGCAATAAGTGTACAGTACAGCAGCACTGCCTCTGTGCTCCTACGAACGAAAATAAAATACACGGAGAAATTAATTATTGACTTCGCAAAGGACCGTCGATCTTTTACATTTTGAATATTTTCTATCAAACGTGGGGAATTTAGACACCTGGAATTTATCTTGTATCATTCGGTTACTGGAAAAGAAAATCGATATGTCTTCAAGTATTTCTTGTGAATTTTGAAATTTCAATTATTTTGTGAATTTTTTGTGACATGCTAAGACGGCGCCAGGTGCAGCCACACAGCTCGTGTCGCCCTGCGCCTGCAAGCCAAAGAGTGAGTATAGTCCAGTCATATTTATAGTCTTTTCGGGGTTTATTCACACTTCTTGAATCAAACAATTTGAAAAATCGCCCCATGTATGACGTGTTTAATAATTTCATAAATATTCCATGTATCACTATCGTTTTAAGCTTCTGTTACCATAGGAGTATCATATTCTTCGTTAAATTATAAAGTTTTACAAATATATTATTTATATATTACAATACTTCATTTATAATAAATATGAATAAAAACCGCGAGAAAACATGTATGTTGGTAGGGCTTAGTAAGAAATAGTTCTCATGGAAAATATTATTACAACGGAGTGCGCACGAATTCGGTGCGTTGTCCTTTGGTCCAATTTTATATTATTAGTTAAGCTTTGGTTGCATTAAGCGTATGAATATCCTGGAAGTAGAACCTTTGCAGAGTTTCAGAAAAGTATGAAATAATCTTGAATGGATTATACTTACAATAATTTCTGAAGCCTTGCTGAAGTTCTACTTTCAGGATATTTCTCCGTCTCATGCAAACAAAGCTTAACCGAGCCTGGTAAATTACACGAAACGGACAACGCACGGCATTTGTGTGCATCCAGTTTAAGGGCCCTGCCTGGTTGTCATATGGGTTTCATTGAAAGCAGCTACGTTTATTCTAATTTAAAAAAAACTATATGGATAATTACAATGTAAGTCTTGTTCCAAAACAGAAATTAACGGCGATATTTTAATGCTAATCTATATATTTGATTATTAAAGCACAAATGTAATCGTTGGAACGTATCAAAGGCAGCAAATCTCTGTAACTAGTGCTTTCTTTACGATGCTTATATTCTTATGCAAAAAGAAAGTGTTTTAAACTGTAGCGACAATGCTGTATACTTTCTGAACAGATTGTTGTAATAGTATCGCTTAAAATTCTGAGGAAACAGAGCACATACGACGCTTCTTTATTTTATTTTCCATGCTTCATTACTTACTGCCCGCCGTAACCTTGAGCCATTTAGAATTTTTTTACTAAGCAGCCCCCTCAATAACGTTTTGCAAGAGAACAATTTCTTACTATAGGCAATTCACGGTAAAATTAGCACTTTTGAAAGCTCTCTCATTTTAAATAATAGTCAATAAATATTTTCTATATAAGCCTTAGACGTTAACTTCCGAGTGCGGTTGAATATACACACTGTGTTTATTACTTACATGGTAATATTTATTTAAAGAGGGGTTTAATGGATAAAAAATGGCTGAAACGGAAAAGTAACTAGGGCTTCAAAAGTGCTCACTTTACCGTAAACAGCCTATAGGCATTACCAACACAACTTTTTTCCTCCGTTTTTTAATTACGTTAATTATAAATGAATTACTCCCAATTGTAAACAAAATGACTGCAAAAGCTAAATTTAACCACATATAAGAAACATAATGGTAACAGAAGTATAAAACGCGTGTGATACGTGACATGTTCGTGAAACAACCAAACACGTCATACATGGGATGATTTTTTTTCCCCCCTCAAAGGTTTGATTCGAAAAGCGCGAAGTTTTGACTGCACAGTGGGTGCTGACGCAGCGAGCCGACGTCGCGGGACGTAATTAGCGAAGAGTGCTAGCAGGTTGTGAAGGGGGTTTGTGGGTTGGAGAAGTGGCGGGGGGGGGGGGGGGATCTGCTTCATAATGACCTTAAAGAGAGGAGGGACGCCGGAGCGCTCGGGCTTCGTTCTTCGCCGAGCTTCCCTATGCGATTACGTCCCGTTCCGGCTGACGAGCTGCGATTCGCGAAATCGCGCGAGTCGTGGGAGCGTAAAAAAAAAAAGAAGTATGGTTAAGGTGTTGGGTGGGGAGGGGGTTGAGAAGGCGAGTAGACGAACGTAACGTAACCCTTTTCCCTTTCCACAGGTTTCTGCGGCGCGCGAGATAATCTTGTTTTCGCGAGTGCGAGGGCGAACCCGTCAGCAGGACATGCGATCTCTCGCGCTCGACGGCGGATCAATTAACGAGCGTCCCGGTTAATTAACGCTCGCAGATGTGTGCGAAACGGCACGCCTGTGCAGTATCTCCTCCGTCTAAGTGCGGAACCAGCAGTTCCGGTTGCTCCTCCACTTATCGAGCCTTTTTTTTTTTTTTTTTGCTCAGGGCGTCACGTCTGAAAACTGCACGTCGAAACCGGAACCACTGGCATTACAATTAATTTTTAATCCACTTATATTCATGTCTCCTGATTAGCGGATTCAGCAGGGGCCGCGGTCGCCGAGTGGCTAGTGCGCCGGCCTCCCGCCAAGAAGACGCGGGTCCTATTCCAGACAACACCACACTCGGATGGGAAACCTCTCGGACGTTTCGTAGACCAGTGGGTTTTTCTCAAGGTGTTCCCGTTTTCTCCGTCGCTACGTTCATTGCACAGCCTTCTGTTTATTTGTCTGATCAGTTTAAAGGTATAATCAGTTGGTTTTGGTAGTCGAGATCGCTGCATCTGTCAAACTGGGTCGCTGATGTGATATGCAGACTGTCACTCATTACCTTCTGGAGCATTGTTTCCACGAATAGATACTAATATTCACGATTCTTATTTACAGGTAAGATAAATGCTTGCCCATGTATAGGAACTAACGAACTCAGAAAATGAACCAAAGATCACCAGGTTAGTGTAGGGGTTACTGATCTATCCTCGTAGATAAATAGTTAATATTCGCAAAATTTGTAAACGGGAATGAACTTAATAGAGACATAAACTGATAACCTAAAGTCTATGAACTTTCACTTTCTCACTCTATAGTCTTCGCATACCCTTCGCTTCGACCATCGCATCGTCCCTGTCACGGGGGAAAAAATAGACTATATTAATTTTAATGTTTTAAGAGGACCAGACCCTTGTTTTCAGAATGGCGGCTATAAATACATTTTTGCTTAGTATGATATCTCTACGAAGTCATGTATCCGAAATCAACTTATCCTTGTATACTGGCAGTATATGTAAAATAATCAAAAAATCTTATACCTACATAAATTCTTATTTCCGCAATTCTAGAACATAGCATCACATGAATATTTAAGATTTTATGTCCTACCTCGAAAAACAAATTAATATTTACTACCAAATACGCGCAACAAGATATACTTACTTTTGTCGTCCACTCTAATTTATATGTTTTAAGAGGTTAGTCACGTATTTTCAAATTCACAGCCGACATAACTGCTTAGTATGCCATAATTCCCAAATAATTTCAACCGAACTTCATATGCTGGCAGTAACTGTGACAACCATTAAATATGCTAATATATTATCTTTTTGTTCGGCATTTATGAAGATCGTCATATAAAGAATGGAGGTTTTATGCCATATCTCGGGACCAATCAATCGATTCAAACCAAATTTTACTTTTAAGTAGAGCTACGATAGACCAATTAAACGTACAGGTCTTAAATGGGGTGGCATAACAAGTTTTTTTTTTAAATTGCATTAGTATCAATATTTTATATTAGAATGAGTAGTGTACCTATGTGAATTCTGGCCTAACGTCTTTCAAATGAACTAATGAGGTTCGCTCGCTGAGAGCCATCTACTTCGGCTCGATTCGAGATTGCTGGCCTACTCGAAGGAGCTCAGCAGTTACGTCCAATAACCCTTCAAGCATATATGGATGTTTCTAGTATATGTATCACTTGTTATAGGCATATTGTATGTCAAATCGTAAATATGTATTTATTATCCAATTTTAAAAATTCATTTTTTAATTTCAAAATTTTTTTTTTTCTGTTGTGCCGAAATTATACATAGTGTATTGCAGGAACATGCAAAAGACTCTCATTCAACTCCTAAATTTCCAGTCCCCTATCCTGAAGACTAATTAATACACGATGCCAGAATCTGCAAATTATTCACTGCCTCCACGGTTTTGAAGGCTTAAGTATGCTACGCTCCGCAGTCTTCACCAATCCTCACCAATCTTCCAATGTTTCCATTAATATTTCAATATTTTCATCATTGTTTCGCAATATTTCCATCAATCATTCAATATTTCCATCAAACTTTCAATAATTCTATCAATCTTTCAAAATTTCCATCAACCATTCAATCTTTCCACCCATCTTTCAATCTTTCAATCTTTTCATCTGTCTTTCAATCTTTCCATCTATATTTCAATCTTTCCATCAATATTTCGCAATCTTTCTGTCAATCTTTCGTAGTCCTCCCAATCAGCACCGCACGCAATGCAATCAGCTCCGCACGCTCCGCAATATTCGCCAATCCCACCAATCTTACAATCTTTCCATGATCATTTCAATCTTTCCAACATTCTTTTGCAATCTTTCCATCAATATTTCGCAATATTTCCATCAATCTTTCCATCAACCTTTCGTGATATTTTAATCAATATTTACACCAATCTTTCAATCTCTCCATCAACCTTTCGTGATATTTCCATCAATTTTTCGATCACTCTAACAACCTTTCCATCAATCTCCCAATCTTTCTCTCAATCGTCCAACCCATTAACCTTTCGTCCAATCCTTGGGTTTGTCCCCCATTCATACATATTTAAAAAAAAAATCGCTAACTCTCTCCAAAATGTGTACATGACTTAATGTTTTGTATGCAGTCCACTAGTTTCTACTTAAAGTCATTAATACTATGTATGTGGATATTTACCTTAACAGTGCTCATAACACACACACAAAAAGTTTTCATTAATATTCTATATGTGGATCTTTGCCTTAATAGTTGAGTGCTTATAGCACCACTTTAAATTTGAGGGGGAAGAAAGGATAGGACACACAAATAATAAAGAAAAAATAACAATTATTTTATAATAATAACTTATTATTATTATGTAATTTCAATCAGAAGAAAGCAGTTCATCACATCATGCGATATAACCTCTCCCCTTCAGGTCTTTAATGACTGAATATATCTCGTTTAGGTGCGAGAAATCTCCACCTTGAAAAACAACCCAATTCTTAGTCTATTAACAAGCTCATTGGGGTTTTCAGGAAATATGACATAATCAGTCAGAAATTCACATACGAGTATAGCTAAAAATGATCCAATGCACTTTTCGAACTGTGGGCCCTATATCACTTTTATTCTTCGTCCAAGATGTGTGTAATAGTCTATATTATGTGTTTCATACACCATGTAATTATATGGAATGTAATCCAGAATTTTTCACTAAAGTGTCACTTGGGTGGTGATTACATGGGATGCAGTATATTTAAAATGGGATGTCTGGCACAGGATTCAGGATTTGACTACCAACTCACTTTAAAATCTGTGAGCTATTTTCTTCTGCTTGTTTTATATCATACTGAGTAAGAGGAGCATCAGGAGGATGAAGAGGAGATAGGGTGGTTGGTAAGGATTGGTGGTGTTGGTTAGGGTGGTGGGGTGTGTTTAAGGTTAAAGGTTTGAGGTTTTTGTCGGGTTGCAAGGGGGGGGGGGGTTTTGGTTAGGGTGGTTAGAGGAGAGGAGAAGGAGTGCTGATACATATATGTTACTCCTTTTCTTTTCGATGTTTTTATTTCTTTCTCGATTTTTATAATTGAGAGGTAGGTAGGGGAGGCGTTGATGGTTATGGCGAGGGTTCTAGTGGGGGAAAGAGGGTCTGATGTTATATGTTTCTCGATTTTTTTATTTTTTTTAGATTCTTTGCAATTAAAAAAAATCGGTTTAAGGTTATTCAAGGTCACGAGCAAAGGGTCAAGGTCAAGGTCATGAAATTCCCATATGGTGAACGGATGCCACCACAACATGGCTGCACCAGGTCGCCGGCCGTTGGCCGCCTCGAAAACCGAGGTGGCTGGTGGTTCCTGGCTCCTGCCTGAATCATGGATCCTGTCTCTGACATCCCATTTCATATCTACTGCATTCCATGCAAGAGTCACTTAAGTGACACTTTAGTGAAAACTTCTGGAATACATTCCATATAAATACATGATGTATGAAACATTTAATATAGACTGTTAGACACATGGACGAAGAAAAAAGGAATATATAGGACCCACAGTTCGAATACCATCCTGTGCATTGTATCATTTTTAGCTACACTCGTATGTGAATTTCTGACTGATTACGTCATTTCCTGAAGACCCCAATGTACTTGTTAATAGACTCAGACATTGAGTTTCTTTTTAAAGTGGAGATTTCTCGCACATAAACGAGATATCTTCAATCATTAGAAGACTGAAGAGGAGGGGCTATATCGCATGATATGATGAACTGATTTCTTGTGAAACTGTAATTATAAAATAATAACAAATTGTTACTATAAAATAATTGTTATTTTTTCTTTATTTTAGTGTGTCGTATCCTTTCTTCCCTCTCAACTTTAAATTGGTGCTACGAGCACTCAACTATTAAGGCAAAACTTCGCATACAGAATATTAATGAAGCCTTTAAGGACAGAAATGCATGAATTGTGGACTGCATACAAAACATTAAGTCTGTCGTATGCACAAATTTTGGGGACAGTTGGTGAATGTTTATTTTTTAATATGTGTTAATGGGGGACACAAGACAAACCCCTCAAATGAATTAGGACTGATGATTGATTGAAAGATTTGACGAAAGGTTGAGGGGAAGAGTGGAAGATTGAGGAAAGGATTATGAGATTCATGGAAAGATTGCAGGAGTGATCGAAATATTGATAGAAATATCGCGAAAGATTATTGGAAGGATTCAAAGATTCGTGGAAAGATTGCAAAAGACTGATGGAAAGATTGAAAGATTGATGGAAAGATTTGAATATTGTTGAGGATTGGCCAAGATTGCAGAGCGTAGCATACATATGCATTAAAAACCGTCGAGGCAGTGAATGATTTGCTGATTCTGGCATTGTGTATTAATTAGTCTTTTAGAGAGGGTAATGTAAATGTAGTAATTGAATGAAAGAATTTTGCATATCTCTTCAATACCCTTTGTATAATTTCCCCACAAATGTAAAAATAATTAAATAATTATTTTAATTAAAAACGAATTTTTAAAATCAGATAATAAATACAGATTTACGATTTGACATACCCTATGTCTATAAAACCAATATGGCTATCAGAAACATAGCTACCGTGGCAGATGGGGATATGGGAAACCATACTATGCTTACAGCGCGACTCGAGCCAGGGAGGTGGTCGGTTTTTTAAGTTTATCAGACAATCATTACTTATAAAAAAACCACGAATTATCGTCATTAATTTAAAGTGGCAACCCGATAAATTAAAATTGTAAAACTAAAACATATAGGTTTAATACTAATCTGGCGTGAATGGAGGAGCTGAAGAGAGAGGACAATAGAGAGGGAAAGAATGGGGGAGAAAGAGAGAGAGAGAGAGAGGAGAGAGAGAGAGAGAGAGAGAGAGAGAGAGAGAGTGAGAAAGGGAGGAAGACATATTTCTGCACGGTTTCGCAAAAGTCAATGCACAGAGGAGTTTGACGAAATCGCTTACACAACAATGAATTAAATCCATTTAGGCCCTATATTACGTTTTCTCTCAAAACGTGCATACAAATAGTATATTTTATTTACACTTGTATGTTTGCCACAATTACTAAATAAAAATCTTAAAATTTTGCTAACTACTTAAATTTCGTCAGATTTTGTTAATTTAAATTTCGCTTCTGTAAAATTTACGTTACTAGGAGTTTATCTAATAAAACCAGAATATTCAAATAGTGCAAATAAATAATTTCGCTTTATAAAAAGTTAATTTTCTGTACAAAATACAAATTTTGTTTTATTTTGTTTAGTCGTCTATTTTATTTTATTTATTTTATTTTTTTAAGTTTGTGTGCGTTGAACGAAATCGAGGTTAAATATCGCCGTATTATCAGTGCATTAACATTATGGTTGAGAAAAGTGGATTTCATATTTCGTTTACAATTCCTTGGTATTTTGAAAGTTTGTTTTAGTGTCAGTGTTGAGCTGTCATCAGCTGACCATTGCTTGCCAGTATTTCAAGTTTAAAACACAAATACAGATATGCTTACCGACCCAATGAACACGAGCCACTCTCAGTGACTTTTGAAAGAAGTCAGTCGACAAAGGAAAGTAGTTTGTTTACAGTCTCTCGTAGCGATATATCGCCACTGGTGTGGGCTGGTCCTTGGCCTCCGTCGGATATTTCCACCTGTTATCTAGTCGATTATCGACCCGAAAAGAGCAAACACACGAGCAGGCACCGCTAGGGGCTTCTTCGAGGTTGGTCCCCAGGGGCCTCCACAGGGGTTCATTGATTCACCGATTACAATCGCTTTCCCCTAATAAATAGTTCTGAAATTCAAGAGACAACCCATCTCTGTAAAAAAAAAAAAAAGAGAGAGAGTGAGTGAAGAGATTTGGATGGCTCTTAACATCGAGATCTTGAGAGCCGATGCGGGTGATTGAGGTGAGTATGGAGCAGCGGCGGAATCGAAGGGCGGGGGAGACGGGAGATCCCCGAGAAAGCCCGCCGACCAACGGCATCGTCCGGCACGGTTCCCACATGCGAAAATCCGGAGTGACCCGGCCGAGAATTGAACCCAGATCGCCTTGGTGGGAGGCGAGAAGGCTAACCGCTCAGCAACAGTGGCCCCTGCAAATAAAAAAGAATTAATAGAAACGCAGGAGCTCTGTTAACATATACCGCACACCTTAAGATGTACTAAATCATTAAAAATTAATTTAATCAAAATTTTATGTATTATTAAAATATTTTTAGTAAATTTATAAAAGTAGGCTATAGATATTAGTATTAATTCGTTATGCTGGCTTGTGCCCCTAAGTTCAATTTTCGTATATCGGTTTACCTCCTGAAGCAGATTGAATTTATATTACAGTAGGACTGTATAGGTATTGAAAATGCGACTTCAGATGCCGAAGAGCGTGTCATACACAGAATGTTCGAATGCGTTAAAAATTATTTGATAGGATGTACCAATCCAGTTAATGCAGTTGTCGTTCCTCATGTATAAAGATTTCGTTGCAACATGAACATAAAGTTACTTACTGTTCAACTAACACACAGTTACCCACGTTCAACTAACATACTGTTGCAATTTCTCTCTCTAGAAATTAAGTGGGCTATAAAAACTTCGTTAAGCCATGGAGGTCTTAATCAAATAAATAAATAATAATTTCACACCCTCTCATCCATTCAAGCCACGAACACCTCACTCGCTGTGGCCCCCAATCTCCAGTCGTGGTCCACACTCACTTCGCTCGCGCACACTCGCCAGACGGCCTCCGTCAAAGACTGCCGGCCGCTGGGTTGCGGCAGTATATATAGTGTCTTAGGCCACCACCTAGAATCTTCCCCAACTAGCGCGATGCGTTGCGGAGGGCTGAGGCGCCAGCCAGTCTCACCAGGACATTCTTGCGTTGTCGCTAAACGTATCGGAAACTCTAGCAGGCGAGAAAAGGTCTGTGACGCCAGCAAGTCTCGCCGCTGTCGGCATCCACGGGATTCGAATAAGGGGGTGGGGGAAGTCAGAGGAGGCCGCGAGCGCATCGTTTCAGGAAGAGGGGAGAGCGAGAGGGTCTCCGATTAAGGCACGGGGCTGCTGAGTCGGCGCCAGCTGCAGCACGCAACAATATTGTTACGCGCTCGCTGCTTCGCATCCCGTGCGAGCGAATGTAAGTGAAGGACAGCAGTCATATAATAGCGGCGGCAGCAAGTCAAAATATTGTTTTGAATGAACAGGCGAGCGATAGGCCGGTGGCCTATCGCTGTTACAGAAGGCGAGCGGCCTATCACAAAGGACGCCGCCGCACACGACGATAAACTTATCGCAGCTCGCGCCTCGCTGACCCTGAGAAGCTGATATTTCGCCATTTATCACGCAGGAAGAGTAAAGACTTTGAAAAAAATTTCAATTAAAATGGAGATAGTAATTAAATATTGAGCCCAATAAGAATATTAATAGTCAATAGGACGCTCAGACTGGTAGATAATAGATGTTTGACTGTCCGTAGCCTTAAGAATAAATATAATTATTGAACTTAGTTATTTTATTTTTTTTAAGACCTACATCCCTCACGATGTCAGATACGTTCGTCAGGCTTTTATTGTAAATTTTTCTCCTCTTTACACAAGCGCCACAGCATAATATCAGTATGAAGGGTATTATTATTCAGGGATACGGCGTTTTCCCTTTTGTTTTTACAAAAATCTTCATAATATATTCGTATCAAAAAATAGAATTTGTTGATTTTACATAAATACTTTAACTTTTTTAAGGTCCACTGAATACACAATGGTGCATAAATTAACAGGAGCTACACTTGATGACTGTCGCTTGGAATATGACAGAGGTCATAATGATCGGTGAGGAGTAATACTTTTATCGTTGTAGATTATTCTTTGAAGACGTTAAATTAGTCAGTAAAATTGAAATTAAGTTTGCAACTACCTCGACAAAATTAATTGAGTAACAACATATATAAAATGCTTTCACAAGAATATAAAATATGTTACAGCACATCAAATAAAGTTTTAGTTTAGTTAAGTTTTAGTTTAGTTAATAGTATCAGTTTTTTTTTTTTGTTACTGAAGTTAAAATGAGAGGGGCGGGTGGAGAAAAACCTGTAAAATTTATGAAGGCCTGCATTAAACCATCCGATGTTTTATATTTACGTCCATGTTGAAATTAAATTATATTTTGTAACCGATTATCTGACATTCAAGGACGTGCGCAAACAAACATGAACATATAATACTAATATCGTGTTAATGCTAAACGTCCCTCGTTTAGTTATAAATTTCGCCACCACGTCGCAGCACCAAAACAAGTCAATTTTTATTAAGAAATGTTCTCTTAAATGAAACGGTGTGAGCAATACAGCTGGTGCCTTTAGGGCACAATAACTGAGGTGATTATGTCTGACCTGTCCTAAAAGTGTTTCAGAATGCTTGTCAAACATATGCAGCAGTAGTTAGCGGTTAAATGAGAACTTCCATAAAACCTTACAATTTACTTCTTTCAACCCACTGTGTACGCTCAATCTGCAAATTACCACTGTCATGGATTTATCAAACAGCGCTCACGTGTTTTCTTGTTTTAACGAGTATAAAACAAGAAGGACCAGCCCAATAGTAATCAATAATAACAATACGTTAAGACACGGCACAACTATAATTTTTTAATTCGTTGCCAACATAAATAAACCTATGTCAGATAGGATTTGTAGATTAGATAGAATACATGCAGCTGCATCGGGAGATTTTTTTCTAACCGAAACTGATCTGTTCACTTTTCACGGTTATTGCTCACTTTTGAAATTAATCGTTTAACAAGAATCTCTGCCTCTCTGCATATATTTTAAAAGGCGCATGACTAATAAGAGCTCAGTCAACTTGGTTAGGCCTACTACGGAGAAAAAATATGTTTTAACGTCAAATTAAAAGTGTATGGTAAAGATTTGTGAGTACTGAAATAATTTCTTTTGCGTCCTGTTTTAAAAGCATGTAAGTGTAAAAATGAGCACATTTGCAAAAATGTTTACTTTCCTAACAATTTCACAGTTATACTTGACCGACGCAGAATAAAGTGATGAGGTCCATGACCCGTTAATATTACATTGTCATCGAATAATACACTATGTGCAGACAAGCAGATCTTTAGCAGGACTTTAAAAAGTGTTCAGTTTACCGTGAACAGCATATTAAAATCTAACTAGCTTAGGGGCCGCGGTGGTGTAATGGTTAGACTACACGCCCTTCACCTGGGCGAAACAGGCTCGATTCCCCGCGGGGTCCCTCTACGATTTTCGCCATGTGGGAATCGTGCCAGACGGTGTCGCTGGTCGGTGGGTTTTCTCAGAGTTCTCCTGTTTCCTCACCTTTGTATTCCGGCGCTGCTTCATACTCTCCTCGCTTCACACTCATCGGCTCTCAAGACCTCGATGTTAAGCGTGTTGGATACCAAAATGACAATTTTGAAATTTGTTCCAAACATTGTTCAACTTGTATGCATTGTATGTGGTGACATTTTCCTCGAATAAAAACATTTTCCACTTTATATTTTTTAAATAATTGAATGTCAAAAACCAACATTTTGTTCCGTTTAACTACAGCCATAATAACAAATACTAATGTCGTGGGGTACTGCTTGACATAGACCCTATATGTAATTACCAAATAACACTTGATACAATTTTAAAAGTAGTTTTAAAATATGAAACTTAGTCAGTATTAGTTATTATAGTTGCAGCAAAACCAAAAAATGTTGTATTTGACCTTAAAATTATTCAAAAAATATAAAGTGGAATTTTTTTATTCCAGGAAAATGTCATCGCATACAGTACGTATAAGTTGAACAATGTTTGGTACAAATACGAAAATTATCTTTTTGGTATTCAACACACTTGAGAGCCGCCCAAATCTATCCACTCCATCCTAACGAAGTTGGAACACATTCCTGTAATACTTTCGGAGTTCCGCACACACTGTCAGAGCGGGGCGCTTTTCAGGAGGTATAGGCTTTTCACGGTAAAGTAAGAACTTATTAAGGCCCTGCTAAATTTTTCCTTTCAGCCAATTGCTATCTTTTCGGCACTTTTTAATATAAGCATTGTCATGGGACTGTTAAACAGAGTGTGTACTTTTTACCACTATCAAAAGTTAACGCCTAAAGCTGCAATAATGTATATTTGTTAATATAGGCTTTTCACGGTAAAATGAGGACTTTTGAAAGCCCTTCTTAAAATCTACTCGTATGTAGGTTGTGTATTCTTCCACCTACTGTAAAATTAACATTGCTATGGATCTCGTCAGTTTATTCATGCGTGGGTCAAGTGAAAATGGGAAATTATTAGAAAAGTAAATATTTTATAAATCTGCTTATTTTTACTCTTCCATACATCAAGAAAAAATAGAAAGCGGGAGTAATAATTTAAGTTATCACAAATGGTTACCTAACGCTTTTTATTCGACGTTAAGATAAAGAAACTACTTTCCCTCCATTGTTACCAGCTTTGCTGGGCGCATGTCACTCAGTGCGCCCTTCAAACTGTATGGGGGTAGGAGCAGTGACTTTTTCTAAGGTTGATTTCAAAAGTGCTTATTTGATCGTGAACAGCCTTTAGTTAACGTCTTGTTGGGAGGGCCTTAAAAAGTGCTCACTTTATCGTGAACAGCTGTTAACGTTGACGCGGAGAAGTGAAACGGCACACGCGCGGAGGCGGTTGAAGGTACTTGGCCCGGCTGCCATCTGTCTGTTCGTTCGACAGTGTTATCCTTGCATAGCGCGCAACACGCGCGGCGTATGGCATACCAAGCAGTCTCTCCGGCGACGGCAGGGAAATAATACACCCCGCCAGCCTCACGTGACAACGCTGTACCTCGTGTGGTGCTTCAGAACGGACAGGCAGGTTCAGACCTGCCTGCCTGCGCGTCCTTCTGGCCCCAGGCCGCCCGCCTGCTATAGGCTGTTCACGGTGAAGTGGGCACTTTTTAAGGCCCTTCCAAAAGGCATTAACCCCTAATAAATATTCGTAAACGTCTGAGACTGACGTTAAATTTCGAGAGTAATGAAATGTATATAAACACTGTTTATTAGTCATATTACAATGTTTACATTAAAAAGTGGCAGAAAGGTAGAAATTATTTGAAAGGAAACATTTTTCAGGACCTTAAAAGTGCTCATTTTATCGTGAACCACCTATAACTACCCGGTCAAACAAAAAAAAAAAAAAAACACACGCCAATGGAAACCACCACCACTTTTTTTTTTTTTTTTTTTCAAATCCATTCTTTGGTCTACACATAAAAACATTTGGAACAATGGGAATCGTCGAAGTCGATGAAATCCGAATGTTGCTAAATCATTGAAAGTTTTATTCCGCACGCTGAATCATTCTTAAATGCTGTCCTTTGAAGAAAAGGCACTGCCCATAATTACATGCATGCTACGGTGCATAAGCCCTACTAGCATGCATTCTACAAGTTATGTTGGCAGCGAAATGTAACACAAATGGTTCAAGACTTGACATTGTGTTGAGAGTGTTATATTCCACGGCCGTAGAACACAGGTCTAACACTTGCTTGAAAAGTTGACGCCCTCATTGACCCATTTAGTGCATTTGCCCAGCCGCAGAGAGCTACTACCGAAGTAGTGCTGTTTGACATTGCTAGCATAAGGAAGGGAATTGCGTTTTTTTTCTCTTAAAATCGAGAAATGACATTCATTTCTCTATGGCGTTATCCCTATACCAGCAATGCTAACAACACTAATTTGCTTGCAGCGCTCTGCGGCTACTGCATGTACTAAACCAGTCAATAATGAGGTCAATTCGCTAACATTGTTAGATAGGCGAGTGTACAGACCTGTCTTCTACGGCCGTGGCATAGTCTATTCGCGGTTTCTTCACACTTTTTGAATCAAACCTTCGAAAAAATCACCCCATGTATAACGTATTTAGTTATTTCATAAACACGCCATTTATCTCTGTTACCATAAAAGTGCCTTATTTTCGTTAAACAGAAGTTTTATATATGTTTTATTTATAAATTATAATATTTCATTTATAATAAATATGAATAAAAACTGTGTGAAAATGTGTTTGTTGGTAGCGCCTAGTAAGAAATACTTCTCATGCAAAATGTTATTACAACTGAGTGCGCACGAATTCAGTACGTTGTCCTTTGGTGTAATTTTCTAGACTTAACTAAGCTTAGTTTGCACGAGGCGGGGGAATAATCTGGAAGAAGAACTTTAGTAGTGCTTCAGAAAAGTGTGAAGTGACCGTGAATGGATTATATGTTTAATTTAATGGCCACTGAAGTTAGTTTATTTTTTAAAATTATTTTATGCACATTAAATTGCGTACTGTGTTTGATTGTTAATAACACATTTCCATTCCAAACACGTCTGCATGAATAGAGAGAGGCTGCCGGTGACACTATAAGCCCTACAAAATGAAAGGTAGGGTAGACCATAAGCAAGGCTTTCAAACCCGCCCTATTAACCTAAAACAGTCGATTTCAAACATTTTATTGCAGCCACTGAATTTTATCTGCAGTAGAATTTCAAATTTTTTTCACCCTTCTACACATTCTATTTCTGTTTGCCAGTCAATATCAACTTACGATTAGTCAGCGACACTTCTACATTCTAACATTCGGAAAAGCGATTATAAATACCAATTTAAGTAAATTACTTTTTATTATGTAGGTACTACGTTTTCGAGTACCGTGCTAGGAAAAATCATTTACCAGGGTGACATTCAAGACTCTTGTCTGTTTATCCCTTTTTTTACGCGTTTGAGGCCGAAAAGCGCGGGAGCGATAAGGGCGACACTGCCACGCTAATCAAGGGCGCAATCGCCGCTAAAAGCAAGGTCCTGAATTGGTGTGCAGTGTTTTCGTCGCTCTGCATGTACCAAAGAGACTTTCATTGGTGACCCTATTATTATTTATTGGTGTAAAGTCTGTAGTAAGGTAAAATGTAAGGCCCTCGAGTAGGTTTGTATGAATCTGAAGAGTACTTTTTTTTTTTTTTAATACAACACTTTGGTAAAGACATTTCTAGCCATTTTGGAGAGCACTGAAATGTTGTCTCTAATGTGCGTGACGTCTTGAGAGCACTCAACAGCCTTCGTCTGAAGTGTGTGTACTTTCCGTAGATCAGCACATTAGACGCGCGTTAGTAGTTTTGTAGAAAGAACTAGTATTTCAATCCGCAGTGCATTTCAAGTGCCAGCATAAAATTTTAAGGCACGCACTGATTTAAAACTCATCTGTATCGAGGGAAATCATTATTGTCATACACTGCAAAGTAACAAACACGTTAACACCTTCGTCACATTGCTTACACTGCTTGTGAAGTACACATCTATGTATGCTGTTCACGGTAAAGTGAGCACTTTTTAAGGCCCTTCCGAAATTTTTCCTTTCATCCAATTTTCATTTTCCTGCTGACGTTTAGTATAAACATTGCAATGTGACCAATAAACACAGTGTATACATTTCACCACCCTCAAAACTTAGTGCCTGAGGCTGCAATAAGATATATTTATTAGTAGCTAATGACTGTTGGGAGGGCCTTAAAAAGTGCTCACTTTACCGTGAACAGCCTATAATCCCCTGTAACGAACCGCTTGAGGCAGCTGTCCAGTGGTCGAATATTTCGAAACGCTCCGCAACCGTATGATGTCGGAAATTTCTACATGAGAAATAATCAACCCGTTGTCTCGCAGTTCAGTAACTATAGCGCAGCACGATGGCGCCAAGTGCAGGTCGCGTCACTGCAGTGTCAGGCAGCTGAGCTGCTTGGCGAGCGTGATTCGGACAGCAAGCGGCATCGTCCGTACGATATTCAGTCTTGAGGTTCAGTGAACAGCGAACCACTAAATGAAATAAAACAATTTAGCGTGGAGACGCAGTGTACATGACATACGATCGAAATATGTTAATTACAACATCGTAACATATATACTATTGCCCCATAATGCGTTGAAACAGTGGTCCCAAAACGATGAAACGTGATTGGTTAAAATATACTCTTTGATGCAACGAGAATGAACCTTATGTGGACAAAATTTTCGTTTTTGTGTTGTTACTATAGTCTGTTCTCGGTATTTTCATATTTTTAGAATAAAACTTCCAAAAATACCCTGTCCATCTATCATATGTTTGGTAGCTGCCTAAATAAAGCATGTATCACAAGTGTTTTATACATCCGTTTTCATTTCCGTACTTTTGTTTTTGATTAAATGAAACTTTCACTTACGCCTAACTGAATACAAATGGTAATATTTATTTCATAGTCAATATGTATTTAAAACAGAGAGAAAAACAGTATTTAAATAATAACTAATGAAAAATAGTTATTACATAAAACGTTAAATTGATTTTTTAAATTTTAATTCGTAAACATTTCTTACTGTGCTATATCAGTTTTCGGGAATACAATTTTGGAAACAGATTCCATGGTTAGAGTATATAAAAAGTACGTATTTCTGATCGTCTGCCCATTGCACAAATACGGCACTTTTGTTCCTCCTAGGCTTTTCCTTCCAGACTCGTTTACGTTTTATTTAAATGTGGAGGGAGGACGCTTCGCGAGTAACTCAAAAGTAGAACTCAAGCTGGATCAAAAAATTAAATTTACGTAACTATGAACATGCCATAACAACTAGACGCCGCATTTCAGTTGCATTGTGGCAAAACGAATGCCCAGCGCCGTTGAAGAAGTTCTGTAATATTCGAGTTGCTGTGTTGACAGACACGATAACACACCATATACTGTATGGTTCGTGTTATAAATCACCCATAGTCAAGCAAGATAACTCGTAGAAACCAAGGTCACCTGATGCCTTCTCTGAGCTCACGAGGTTCCGGGTTCGAGTACCAGGTGAAGCGCCGTAGCACTGCAAAGACGCCCTACGGTGAGTTTCAACACCCTGCGGGTAACTGACATGGTAAATATTGCAAACAATGGACATCGTGGCTGTGTTCGAATTAATGGAACGTTTCCTCGATCCCTCCGTGATGAATAAAAACGTTTACACTGAATGGCGAGGTGTGTGTCTGTTGAATTCGAACATCTGTGTTCATTCTCATCTTGATGTCACTTCGAACTGAGATTTTCGTTTGCCTTTGCAAAGGCGTATAGGCGGAGTATTTTTCTTGCCAGTAAAAAGAAAAGTCTCCAATTTTTTCCTTACTTCTATGAATTTTACAGTATTGTGCGCTGACCCTAAGAAAATCTGATAGGCGATAGAAATAATCCAAATATACCAAGTCGGCGGCATCACTTCCCAGTGCGCGTTCTTATACCGCATTTTCGTGTTGCATGCGCATGTGCGAAAAGGAAATGAGCGAAAATTAAACACAAAAAGAAAATGAAATACTCCAAAGAGTCGAACATCGAAAAACGATGAAGGATGCGAGAAAGGCAACTTAATATGGCATGCAGTCTTATAGGTTGTTCACGGTAAAAGCCCTTTTGAGGCCCTAGTTACTTTTTCCTTTCGGCTATTTATTCTTTAAATGCATTTTTTAATGAGTACTGACATGTAAGTAACAAACTCAGTGTGTATATTCCCCTGCACTCAGAAGTAAACGTCCCAACATTGAACTGCTTTTCTGTCATCACGTCTAGCAAAAACGGCATGTTTTGGATTTTAGGTTAGAACACTGACTTCTAAACGAGTGCTTTGAGATGAATGTATACTTTCTCTAAACAATTCGTAATGCAGTTTGATTAAATTGAAATTGATGTAAGTATTTTATTAATATAAAAGTGCTTGTAATTTGAAAACTGAGATATAAACAAACGTGTTCATCACTGTTGGCCATGTGACTTTGACAGTTGTGTTCCTTTGTGGTAGGTCAATGTCGGGTGCATGCGCAGAAGACGAATAATCGGTCTATCTTATCTTTAGCCTATGCTTCTAACGGCCATAACGTTGAAGAGCAGCAGGCAAGACTATACCTAAGAACGGTAAGTGAGAATTGCAGCCTTTTGCAAAACTTTTGTTGGTGTGTGTACATTCAAGGGCGTGCCGCGGTTTTTTTTTGTCGTTTCTTTGTTCGCGATTCGCGTGTTCCCCAAAAAAACGCAGGTGCATAATTTGGGAGCAATTAGGGGTCGTAGACTCGCTCTGTAAATGCCGTATAACTGAACACAAAATGACGTTACGCCCAATCTCTCAATTGTATGTTGTCTGAAAAAAAAATTGAGTAAAATATTTTACAGCTCATGTCATGTGTGCTGATTACATTTCGTTCCCGAAGCGGGACTGGTTCAGCCAGTTTCTGAGGTAGTCACTAAGTGTTTAAGCTATAAATATTTATAGTCTTCTCGATGTCAAATGGAAGACGTTAAATAGACTATTATTTAGAAAAGCTGTAACTAACAAAACGTGAGTTGCAAACACGGTTTAGGGTATTATATAACAAGTAATCACCTACTGTGCTGAGTAATTATGCAAATTTATGTAAATTCTGTATAAAATCAAAGTTTCTTTTTTACTGAGTTCTTTTTGTGTCTTCTGTTCCAGGAAAAATATCGGGCAGAATCGTTTGTGCCTCCAGTATTTTTAGGCAACATTTTCTTGAACAACGTAGCGACCAGTGATTTCTACATCAAGAACACAACTCCGCTTATGCTTCTTTACATTTTCAATCCAGACAAGCACTAAAAAGTTCTTCGCGGATACGAAATAATGTCGCTGTTAAACATTCGAAACATTATACAGCAGCAAGTTTAATAAATTAACATTTTCATACTTAGTAATTATTAACATTTTCGTGTCATGAAATGACAAGAAACATTTAAAAAAAAGTGAAAAGTATATTTATCAGCCCAAGAAACCAACTAGTGTTATATGTTCTCGTAATAATGCAATTATAGAAATGCTTTTCAACCTTTAGCCAACTATTACATTTATTTATTTATAAACAATTTCTGTAACAGTGTAATAAGTTGTAGCACACACGCTCACAGATGAATCCTCCAATCGGTCCCAATCAGTTAATTGTTTTGTTTGGTAATATTAATTAAAAGGGCCTCACATCAACCACAATGTCCACCAATGCTTTTCTTCGAAGGTAAATATAAAAAAAAATGGAATATTCTTATTGTGAAAAACGCAATCCCATGATGAGAAAAACAAAAGGATATTACAAGGTAGCTTTGGTTTTCATTCCAGTTGTTAGTGACATCTGTAGAACTGAATATCCAGAAACCTCGAGTATTCACGTGCGTTGTGATAAATCAATGTTTAAAAGAGAAGTTTTGTCAGCATTTTAAACCAAACTCCATCAACTAAATACATATATTTTAACTACTAGAGCGTATCCTTGGCATATCCATGTAGGCCTACAGATTCAACAAACAGTCGAAAATAAACCTACACCAATTATTGTTTAATGATTAGAAAAGAACGCAGCAGTTTGTGATTTCGTGAATAGATGTACGCGAAAGCCCTCCGCAGTGATATCAATCCTCGAGGTATTTAAATCTGCTGGCCTACTCCTTATAATCCAGAAGGCAAACGATTTCTCTAAACTTAGAAAGCCTCCTTTTATACTGGTAGGTTAATCGACGTGGTTTACGTAACAAACTGACTTAAGTACGTTCATGGCTTATTCGGAAATCGAACTCAAAACCTCGTCCTAAGGTACGTCTTGCTTACCTCGTCTTGCGAAGGTTTCATTGCAGAACAAACGGCGTAAATATGCTTCCCACCTTCCCTTAACAGGAGACATCGGAAATTTAAAAAATATACGGCACAGAAAATAACTTAATCCTATGGGCGTAAACCGAGCCACAGAAGACCGAGAAAGCCTGCAGAATTGAATGGCTGTTCTAAGCTGACTGAGCTCTAGCTCTTCTAAAATTAACTTTTCGTAGGTTCTACTTTTCTATCCGTATTCTCATACTTGCACTGCATCGCTTAACCCAGGCGGAAGGGGTTGGGCAACTCTAAAACTATACGAGACGTCGTTACCTTCAGTTTTTGTATAAGGGCGGTGATAGCTAGATATACACTTTTTTTGTTGAACACTAATCATATAACATGCAATAGATCTGGTCAAAGAAATAATTAATCAGAATCGTAGATAAAATGGTCATACATACCATGCGCACGATAATAAAGATAAATATAATTGCATAAAGATTATGATAAATATAATAAAAATTCTTACATAGCAAAATCAACCACATAGAATTCACTTATATCATAGGATAGTTTGCCAATCAGTTGTTATCTGTTGTGTAAGGAAGAGCAGCATCCCATAAGGACAACCAAGTGGGTTTTAATCCTATTAAATTTCAAAGAAAGTAGCAAATGGAATATTAAACAAAATGAACTGTATCTCAAAAATTCCACGAGAAGAATTCTGTAACTCCAGCAGCTGGCAACTACCTTGATACTTTTCCAGCCACTCTTGATAGTCATTGCAAACGCGAATAATATAACCACATAAAAAGGCAGACCGAAGTTTTCAAAACAATTAAGTTTAACTGAAAAAGGTTATCCGAGAATAAAGTGGCAGAACATTCTTATTTCCACTACTTACCGCTTGTTATAGCATTTACATGCCAAGATTGAAATTTGACCAACTAAAGTAAACATTAAACATGCCCAGCCTGTTATGAATTAGAAATTAAAAATAATTCCAATACATAAAATATTACATTATTCAACACTCAAAACTGCATGGAGTCTTTCGCTCCACTTACCAAATTAGCTGCTACTCTATACTAGCATAGACAAGAATTATTACGAAAAAGGAACTTATCTTAACAATGCTGTCATTTGAGAAAGAAAGATTATGCAAAGCATTATTAGACCAAAAAAATACCCCGTAAAGCAAAGAAAGGGCTAAGACAACTCAAAATTCAAATATATATATATATATATATATATATATATATATATATATATATATATATATATATATATATGCGGTTCACGGTAAACTGAGCACTTTTGAAAGCCCTGCTAGGGATCTACTTGTGTGCAAGTTGTGAATTCTTCCTAGTTATGTAAAATTAATATTGTCATTGGCCTCATCACTTTGTTCATGCGTCGGTCAGGTGAAAATGTGGAATTAACAGAAAATTAAATTTGTTACAAATCCAGGTAATTTTCACACTTAAGATGCATTAAAAAAAAGAAAGCGAAAGAAATAATTTTAAGTTATCACAAATGGTTAAATAACACTTTTTATTCAACGTTAATATATGAAACTACTTTTCTTCCATCGTTACCAACTTTACTGGGCGTATGTCACTTGGTGCGCCCGTTAAAATATATGCAGGTAGAAGCAGGGACTTTTTTCTGAGGTTGGTTTCAAAAGTGCTCAGTTTATCGTGAACAGCCTTTGCCAAAAAGTAAAGGGGCAGTACACTTACAATTAAGAATACCGCTTGGGTGGAGGTATTTTGCGTGTATGAGGTTTATAAGTGTGGGAGCGCTAAGGGCGACATAGGATCTCGCATGAAATGTCTAGTCGCCTTTACACGTGAGGCAATGAACCAACTTGCAGTATTTCTCTCGCCGACTCACCTCTGTAGAACACTTCACTGATGACCCTATAATTTTACTGCGTAATAATAAAAACAAAAGTGTATTGCATGTCCTTATGATATGTTATAGCCTGTACCGGAAATTTCATGCTTAAAAATTGATGTAAGACACTCGTATTAGCCCTTTCCCACTTCTTAAGAATTTACGCATTAAGGACGTAAATATAAAACTACTACTCGGATGTGAAAAAAATTCTTAAGTGCTATTCTTAAGCTGACACCGCTGCTCAAAAATATTGAACAGTTTTTAAATGACAACTATATGACTGCATTTATGGGCTCTTTTAGAAGGCGCCCTTTACCATGGACTAACTTTACCGACGTCACTACGCAAGCATATATTTTTAGTACTAACGCCCAGTTGTGAAGAGGGTTAGAACCAACAAATTATTATTTGACACTCAAGTTACAAAAAAATGATTTTTCAATTTCCTTAGATTTATGAAGTTGAGTTACGATTTATATTTCTTGCCCGAAACACAATTAACGTATTGAACAGCCGTTCCTGTATTATCAACGGCTCAGTCTTAGAGAACTTAATATGTAAAGGTACTACGTTAAAACCAGTTCATCGACTCACCATAATATAGACCGGGCTTCATTTCGACTATAACGATGGCGATCTCGGAATCTGGAGACGACAGAAGTGACTTGCTTCGATCAAATGACGCTTCATGTATCTGCTGTGTCTCAGACTGCAGGACTATCTCGCCCTCGACGTGGCTGGTAGCCGGAAATTTAGCAAACCCACAAAATTTTGAAGAAAGCCAACTTGTAATATATTTCCCGTGTGGACAAATAATTTCGCCGGCGTGTGACACAGCAACATACCACAATGGGAATCAACCTCGCATAGCCGGGTACCTTACTTCGACACAGTTGATTACACACACACTCGCCATCGTGATTACCGAGTTTAAATTTCCGAGTCATCGAGCGGTAGTACTTACAGTCGTGAAGTAAATTCCAGCGTTTCCGCACTCTACACGACTTCGGGCACTCTAAGGGAAAATGCCCCAATATCGCATGGACAGTACGTAACTCCCCATTAGGAAAAACGTTCCTGCTAGCGCCGTACGTCCGGCCCAGGCCACGGTTTCACTAAGACTCGCTGTGGCTCGTACACGCACACTGCTGGGTTCCTCAAATGCCCACGTAACAACAGCTCTGAGGAAATAAACCGAAGCAAGCCTACCAACCATGAAACTTTCTCATTTCGTGCACTGATCATACGAAGAGCATCCACATGCTACAGAACTTGACAGCACTTAAACTTAAATAGAACCGCTAGTGACATCATACATAATAACAGTAACATAATATATTCTAATTACAAGTTTCAGTTATCAATACATATTTAAAATACATGCATACAAAATATTTATATTTACATATATTTATGCATCAACACTATTTATATTGAAATAGTAATGCAAAAAACCATATATGTAACGTAAAAACTTTTCTGTTAGAAACTCGAGTATTTTTAAAACTTGAACACTAATAGTAATGTACATTATATATACAATTTATTTTCAATGGGAGCTATGTGGCTGTGGCTGTAGCTGGCGGTCTTCGGCTTGACTCGGACGAGCTCGGCAGTCTTCGACTCGACTCAGGGGGTGCTCGGGAGCCTTCAACTCGGGATTGTCGAATATACCCGAAGTTACTCGGCAGTTAGGACCACTAACCCTTCAAGCATATATGTCTTTCACAGGGAGCTGGTAGCCATGTTTGTTTTATAGGCACAGGGTTTGACAAATCGTAAATCTATTTTCGTCCATGATTATTTTAATTTATAGTGTGCTAAATGGCACGGGACAATATATATTCGAGACTGCGAGCCATAAATGTGAACGTATCGACTAACCGGATGGAAAAACACCAGCCCAGCTGCTTCGAAAATGTGATTATTCTCTCTCTCGTGTGTGGAATGATGAAGATATTTTTCGTATTATAGCCCAGCTGTCTGATGATGAAATTCTCGTTGTAACTTAGAACATGGAGTATCTTGGGGCGGCGACGCAGTAGATTGCAGCTGGTGCTAACAGACTCGATGTAGCGTCCG
Source organism: Dryococelus australis (assembly GCA_029891345.1). NCBI lineage: Eukaryota > Metazoa > Arthropoda > Insecta > Phasmatodea > Phasmatidae > Dryococelus > Dryococelus australis. The sequence goes on from CM056996.1 coordinate 63,634,502, forward strand.
GTGAAGTGATATTCATCCCTCGCAGTGGCGTTTATTCCGTAGATGCAAGTTAAGCACAGTTTACCCGATACATATTGGAAATGTTTGACCCTTTATAGTTTTCGCCATAACTTTAAATTTAAACACATTTAATTCCGAGTTTCCCGTTTCCTATTCGAGAAACAGAGTTTACGTAACTCCCGTACTGTACGTGCACTCATAATACTGCTATCTAGTATTTATTTCCACAAACGGGAGCTACTAGCGATGAATCGATCTCGCAAGCGAGTTACCCTGCCGCGTTCCTCCGGGAGGGTAAGCAGTCGTTCCGTTTGCGTCCTCCAGTCCTACATTTTCCCTTGGAGAGTGGATGAAAGTGTTCGGGAAAACGGGAGTTTTCTCATAATTTCTAATATGCTCTCTAAATAATATTCAGTTTAATTATTATTACATTCATTTCGTTTCCGTTTTGATAACTAATGTTAGGTATTATAAAAAGGTAAATACATGTAGAGGGTAAGCAAGGTTGGAAGTTGCGTTTGTTAGTAGAAATTGAAAATGTAACCCTAAGAACAACAAAGAAATTGCAAATTTGATCAGTGCTCGTCCATTGGTCATAACTGAAATCTATTATATTTTTAAATTAAAGTTAGTTAATGTACTTACTCTATATTCATATACGTTATTCATTTCTCTTATCAGGTAGTAGCCGAAAAGGGGATCGTTCACTGAGAAAAATATTTGGTAGAATCTAATGGAATTCGTATGAAACAACCAAATGGAATATTTGTCTACTAGAATTCAAGATCATTGCTTGGCGCAACAAAATAATTTGTTTTATTTTATTTAGTTGATTTAACAATGTTATATTCCTGTAAATATGACCGATATACAGTGCTGAATCAAGTCAGTTCACAGGTTTGGCAGAACCACAACAGTAGTTTCTTTTAACCAAATCATTCTGTTGTACTTCAACATGTCTGTGTTAAAGCAACTAAACAGCTGTCTGGCTTGACTAATAAGACAATTACTTTTAACATAATCAGTTTTGGCGAACAAAATATATGCCTCTGTTAAAACAAACGATAATTTATTTGGCTTGGCTACTAAAATATTTTTTATATCAAATCATTTAGTTAAACCAGATATGCATTCATTTAACTTAATCATCGGTGTTACTACTTTTAACAACACTGTAAAAAGAATTTGAGGTAAAATTCCCTTACATGAAAGGGAAGCTAATTACCTCTACATGTAAGGTAAAATTAAGTGCAAATGTGGAGTAAATTTACATCACAAGGAAGGTAATATTCCCTAATCGTACGGGAAAAGTACCTGACAAAACTGGGGGAAAATCCCACACAAGTAAGGTAATATTAACTATATTGTGCAATGGAATTATATAAAAAAATACACTGGGTATTAGCACTGTAAATTTTTCTATATTACCTATATCCTCTGACGAATAGTAACCGATATGTTAACGCTAAAATCCGCGATACTTGCCGGAGGGTAAGCGTCAACCACGGACCTCTATCATGGTAGGGCGACGCGCTATCATTAGAGGGGATGGATGTCTCCTGCGATATAGTTTATTCAAAATGGCAGCCGATGCACATCCGGGTTTATTGACCTGGAGTGCATTTCCGGGGTCATTGACCTTGAGTTCATTGACCCCCGAGGTTATTGACCTGACATTATTTTTTATATTGTTTTGGGCATGAGGTATTGTAGTTGACCGCGAGACTTGTTTGTAGATGACGCAATAACCGGTTTATTGGAGATGCAACACGTCTTCACTCGGTGGCTGCCAGGAGGAGACTGAGATACATGTTCAAGGGAACTGGTTTACAAGGTAGATGGTATAGGGTGGAGGGGGTACTGCAGAATCATGAACCTCTGTTGGCGTGTCCCTGGTGGTGGGGGTAATGCATTCTCTGTCAACTGCAATCGCCGTGTTGCCAAATGTAAATTGTGTTGCCTCAGGCCACAGTTGACGTCATGATTCAGCGACTACAGGTGCATAGAGTATGTCGTAATCGCACCTACGTAATCACTCAATGAGTACTAGTAAATTAGCATGTAACTAGCAATTAGTAGTTATGCATTTACCAATTACTCATCATGCAAGTACAGGTTCTCTCTTCACGAGGGCTAGGTCTCGACTAAATATTGTGAATATGTTAAAGAGTAATACCCATAACTAATTGTTGTCAAACTGGTTTACTGGGCGCCATATTGGATAACACTATTTAAAATGTTGTAAAAATAGTTTTCTGGGCGCCATATTGGTTAATCCTATTTAAAATGTTGTAAAACCGGTTTGTCCAACATGTAGAAGGGTAATACCCATTTTTTTTAAATTAATAATTATTATTATTAACTGTATTTATGTATACCAGGAAAAAACTCTGAGAGTTAATTTTTTTTTTTTTTAACTTTTATTTCCTGTTTATGGTAAGGCAAATATACGAAAAGAAACATACAAAAAGTTTTAGAAACTATTTATTATTATTATTATTCTGTTTTACCAAAATTACAGAAGTACACATATATATTTTTTCATAAATATAAGAGTCATACACTTTTTTTTAATGAATTCCTTCACCAATAACATATATAAAATATATACATAAGTCATATTTAAGCAACCCGATGGAGAATAATCTCAGCTCTTCAGTGAAACAGTAGCCACAATTGAAATATAGGTAGACCTCTTCAGGAGAAGTTGGTTACACCACAGGCAAATGGTGCTAGACATCTGCTAGCTGTCTTTGAAGGTGGGGATGGATATACCCACTATTCAGTTGTTGTCAATGTGGGGTTTACTGCAGGATACTGGTAAGGCTGCTCGATGGCTGTGAAGATGGTAACGACCCTCCGTCATAGCTACTGGCGACTGGTCGTCTCGGTGTACATGGCGACTATCCAACTGAGGCGGTCATCTCGGTTGGTATTTGGTTGTGTATAAGATAAAACTATTTAAGAACCTTGTAATGACCCCAAGGTAATGTCAACATACAACATACACAACGGGTACAACATACCGTTTGTCAACATACCTCGACAAGGCCACTTTTGTTACACGTTCGGTGAAGACACCGTGACAATGCGAACGGAAGTGAAATTGGGTCCCCATAACCTCTGAATTACGTTAAAGAGAATCCCAATAATCCCTGTACCGGATATCTTGCAACACATTAGACATTACTCCGTTTGCTCTCTTCACACACTTTTCATCCAAAAACAATGAATGAATAAAGTTTAGGGTGTAGGCCTACAAAGTGCATGATGATGCGACCACCACCTTCATCCTTCATAACTCCAGTACGACCTTTGTTCTCTACTCGGAATCCTTGGGGGTTATCTGGCGCATACTTGGATGTATCAAATCGTGCACGTAAATGTGGGGAAATATCTTCATAAATAACATGACAGTGTACCTCGTATATTAAACTATCGGTATCACAATGTAAGAGATGCAAAGCAGGTCGAAAAAATTTAAGTGTCATGTACTGATAGTGAAATTCGTAGAGGCTTAATTTAGAAAGCTCGAGAATGGCAACCCAAGAGTATAAAGGTCTGCTGCAAGTAACATTACCTTTTTCCATTTCGATAAGGACTAAATTCTCATCGAGAATTCGCCGTGACTTGAATGTAGGTTGCCCAATCAATTCTGACAACCCGTAAATCGTGTCATACCGCGATACGCACGTATGTGTCTTTCTTGACGAACATTCTGCAAAGTTTTACCATAAACAGAGTTGTTTATTAGTTTAAGAACGACTTTTCGAATTCGTTTGCAGTCTGGGCACATTTTTCAATGTTATATTCTATTTAGGGAGCCATCCATACCTTCTGCTCAAAACGCAAATGGCGATGAACGGAGTCAAGTTTGGCCTCAGATATCAAATCATGCTTCAGTGTTTCCCCTTTGTATAACATAATTTTTCTACATCACAAGAGTTAAAAGTAATTTCTTAGTCGTGCCGTTCGGAGGTATGACAGGCACTGGGGTAAGAGGCAGATCAGATAGGGTATCGTGACATTCGTCTGGAAAAGACAAATCCACGTCCGTGAAAAAAGAAGTAGCCTCATCATTCTGAGTGTTGGCAAAATCTCATGAAGAAAACACACTCGATTCAACCCACTCGAAATTCCCAATGGGTAGCTTGCATTTCATAATTGCGTGGCTGTGCAGTACATTTACATCGAAATAACGAATATGGTTCTCTGTCTTATCGGGGATGTTATTTTAGCCCATGTAAATGTTGTTTGCTTTCGCATGCATTTTTGAAACCTGGGACCACCTCGGACCCCAAGCTCAATGAAAACATATATATCTACATCCGTCAACAACTCCAGCCTCGCATCTCTATTAATTAATCAAGCATCCCAAGAGAGGGAAGCAGCCATGACATAAATGGCAGCGTACAATTTGTATCCATTCAAACATACTGTCATGCAGTTTTCAAAAACATCATCCAACAAAAAGGTGTCCACGTGTAAGTAATGCATTGCATACTCTAGTAAATTTTGACAATTGAACACATTCCAGGCGGATTGGCATGAGCATAGCATGTATCGCTGATGCCTTTTTTTCTCATTATCTTATAAAATGCATCCTTGGGCGGTAGCGATGTACAGTTCAGACTCTCCATCGACTTAAAAAAGTCATAAGGAAACACACTCTTTCTTTGTGCCAAAGCAAACTGTGTGACATCTGGAAACTAGGAGTGGGTGATACTTAATTGATCAGATGTCAAATTACTTGCCAGTGTCTCCAGAGCTGTGCTCATGAAATTAAGAGAATCAATAAAACGCAATGTGAAGTATTGCACCTTTCCTTTGAAATGAATGCCACTAGGAATGATTTTGTTGATACTCTTGTAATTTTCTAGAGTTGTTCCAATCACCTTGATAGTACCCGTATTTTCGATAACCATGTTTCCATCGGGTTGGGTGATGTATCTCTCAGCCAATGGCTTTATGAGAAAGTGGGCATCATTGCAGATTATAGAATACAGCAACAAGTATGTTTTTCTTAAGTATGTACGGTAAATTACATTTACTATGTGCGAGGCCTCGCCCTGCGTGCATCCAATGGTCATGGTCGACCACAGAATTTGGACCGAGAGGCTTATTGCAAATGTGACATAATTTTCAGTATCCAACCTAGCTTTCTCTGCTGGTCTCAATATATTCATTGCAACATTTGTGCTGTATTTATCTGCAACCCACCTCGACAACTCAGCTAATTAATCAACCATCTTGTACATACAATCGTCACCCATAAATTCAATATAATTAGAAAACTTGGATTGTATGAACATACGAGCATGCTAGTGCAAGCATATGGCACATGCTTATTGATGGTTGTTGTACTACTTGTGTCAATATTAAGTACTTAAGTGGACATGGGAGACAAGTAACATTCAGTATCACAAAATGCAATAAAACGCATTCTTTGCTAATTGTCGGTATTTCTAAATTTAAGGTACTTGTTTTCCTCAGTCCAGAAAGTACACCGTACAGCATCGTGTTGTTGACACAATTGATTATGTGTTGCGAGTGTCTCCTCATTTAATTTGAGAAAACGCTCGCAAATAAAAAGTCTACCATGTCTCGTAGTCACTTTACTGTAAAGAAGTCGAGCTATATTTGTAATCGTTACAAAATGAAAGTGAGCGGTATTACCATCGGCACAAATAGGCGACATGTTAACATGTCGATCATATCGCACAGGAGATATGCAAACAGATACAATTAACCCTTCCTTAGCATTAGCATACAATTCGCCAACAAGATTACTATCTTTGTCTACCACAGAGTACAAATTAATTGAAATATTATTGAGCCCCTCGAATTGTGTGTTTTCACTTAATGCTACCGAAGTCGACAATCCCTGCATTTTCAGTACCCAGTGAGGTTTTGGATTGAGATTTGATGCAGCAGGAAATAATACTAAGAAAAAATATTAACTCGGAAAGCACGAATAATAATACAATGATAGAAAACTTTGAGGTATCTGAAAATAATTGTCTCTGGGAAAGAGATAAACGTCCTACACTGTGTGCCTATTTAAGAAATTATCATATCAGTCTGGTTTAAAAAAATCGCAAGTGTCATGTAATGATATCCTGTATAAACAGATCGCAACACTTTTGTATTTGAACCAACAAGTTTATATTTATAAATGCGAAACCACATTCAAAAGCCTTTCACTGAACATTCTGTTTTAAAACATCTACTTAAGAATTATAATACGTTTGTTATCAGTTGTTTTAATGAAACACTCTGTAGGATAACTAAGTTGATGGGAAAAGTAGTTATTGGAAAACTCAAACTTGAATTCACTTTCAAGCTCTGTATTAATTTTAAAATATTACATTTTTCACATACAGTAACATATAAATAATAATTGTTCTTTCTTTAATATACTACTGATAATTATTTTATATAACAGTTTTGTTGTACACACATAAACTTTACAAGCTGTTTCCAATATCAGTTAATACCGCCTTAAGGCACTTTTGTACAATATCTTCATGTAACTGATTAGTTACAATTCTTTTTTTTCTACCTGGTTTATTTTTAAGATTAATATTGGTTTGTTGAAGAATGATTTCTTTAGGACAGTCTGCTGTATGAACTACTATTGATTCCACACTATCTGGAAATGTTTCTTGAAAATGCTGTTAAACAGATTCAATACTTGCTAGTAAAATAGTTGTAGGCACCAAAAAAATACTGGACACTTTTCAGCATCTGAACATGAAATCAAGTCGTGACTTCTCATCCTCTATCGGGAAGTGCGAGATTTTAAAATAAAAAATACTATCAGATAATTTAGAAAAATGCTTCGGATTTTCACCTCTCCAATGTGACTAATCAACAGATGATTTCTTCGCAGTCACTGAAATGTATGAGTTTATTGGGTGGAAATTCGCCAATGTCACAGACCGACGGTCAAAAGACTACCGAGACTATTTTCTAGGGAAACAACATGTAAACAGTTTCCTACAATGATATAAAAACCATCTGAACCCCTTTTAAATCTGCAATGACATTTTATTTTACAGGACACATTATCTCCTAATATTTAAAAAATGTTCTTTGATTAAATTTAGCTCTTCCCAATAGTATTATTTTTATACACACAACATATATCTGCCACACAAGCACTAAACAAAACTTCACCCTGACTTGTTGCTATTAGGTCTTCTACACTACACGGTAGAAGCTATCGGGGCAAAAATATCTCACCGGACAGTATTCAGGAACACACTTGAAGCCTTCCCCGAATCTCACACCCAGAAATGAGTTGTAATTATAACACCAATGTTCTGTATTATCACACACTTGGAACTGCGTATCACCGCCAAAGGGTTTGAAGAACACTCGTCTGTAACCTACTTGCAATTCCTCGTAGTCGACCTCAGGATGAACGTGTAAAGTCATCACCGAAGCTCTGCTAGTCCCTCGCATTTAATTTTGGTATGGATGGCAGCCATCTTGGATCACTTGAAACTGCATATGCAAGGCTTGCTCAGAAACACCTTGCAGTCCCTCATACCTCATTGGGATACTAGCTGTCGATTCATATTGGGTACTCCTGTTACATGACTGGCATTATTGCATTTTTACATCCATGTGAATGGCTCAACATAAAACTCTCGACCCAACTTGTATTTAATTTGCCTGTACACTGGATTTTCAGTTATGTCTTCGCCATGTGCTTCCCATGCTAGATCATTTCCACTGCATGGGAATTCACTGTCCGGTGGAACATTGTATATAGCACAGTAGACATCCATACACGTTTCCAGTTCTTCATAGGTATATGTAGAAGTGATCTTTGAGAAATACCAATGCTCTTCACCATTACACATTTGAATCTGCATTGGCGAAATCCCATCTACCTGGAAACCATAATTTCGTATAACCAGGAATGATTATATGGTAATGAACCTCTCGATTGAACTTCTCCATCGTAACTGAATAAATGTTAAGGATCTCACCTGTATTTATACCAAAATGTTTACCCCCTCCTCCTTACCATCATCCACATTACCCCCACCATATTACCCTACTACTTCATCATTCTATTCCCAGTCCATCAATACCAACCATTTAAACGTTAATTTTGAATTTCGCTTCCAGTGATGAAGTGCGTTTTGTACCCAAAACTTTTACGTAACATTTCAAAAGATGGACAATTATATCCTTTCTGCATATCAATAATTATTCCGTTCCACAAACCAGCTAATATCCACTTTTTTATTCATGACCACATACATATACGATTTCGTCTTTGAAGTAAGTAGAGCAAATATTCGGTAAATCTTCATACACAACATTACCACTCTGCCATTTTAAACCATGGTAATTCTTCGTGACACAAGTTTTGTTCGCAAATATTTACTATTTAACACTTCCAGCCGAAGGGTGGCTTGAAGGTAAACACAGTTGTGTTGTTACTAAAGTCGGTAAAAGCTAAGTCCTTAATAATAAATCTGCGTGAAGTGTGAAATCCCTGCTAATTGCAAACATCTTGTTTCAACCATGGTTTGTTGTAGTCTACTGATTCAAGTTAATACCTTGACAAGCTTATCACGCAGACATTTTGAAATTAAACTGTTATGAATAATAAGCACATAAGCCTGAGTGTTTGCGGGAATAAGCGTATTTGCAGTTATTTCAATGCGAGAATTAATAACAATATTACTAATAGTGTCATTTTGCTTAATAATGTCGAAAACAAACAAAGGCGATTGTTTCTTAACAATTTATGGCTCTAGAATCGCTGAGCTGTGTTTTTTAATTCCATAATATGATTCCTGAAATTAAATATAATTTAATACTTTTTTATGTTACGATGATTGAACTGTGATCTGTCTGTTTTAAAATTATTTTGACGGTTTGTTTGAATACAGATAGCTACAAATCTCGGTTTTTCACTGGTAAAACTGGATTTTTTACATTTCGCACTATTTTTTCGCTTGTTGGAAGTGAAGAAAATCCCTCCAAACTCCAACTCCGAAATGCCAACTCTAAATTCTTTCCTTTCTCAATATATTTGCAGAACTTCACTCATTCATGAGTGTTAATTTCTATGTAAGGCAGAAGCCACTCCTCACTACTAGCTCAAAAGGTAACACTCTCTTCATTATTTGCTGTGTCTAACAGAGCATTCACACATGTATAACTAATTCCTACTTTGTTTTGACTATAACATGATTGTAATCCTCAGTGAAACCAAGAACCATACTTAATGGAATAAAAACTTCATATTTCCTGCCGGGGTTGATTTGTAGCTTATAATTATCAGCATGATTCCATCCAGCTATAAGCCCAGTATTAAGATCGTGCACACTCTGCAAGAGATAATTTTTTATGGTGGATTTTATTCTTACATCAGGGGTTTGGTCAATTACAACTCCATTGAGTAAATATGAAATCCTATCTATAAGACGAAGTATACCATTTCTGACAATTCCTGTAGTTGTTGGAATACTACCATCGGCCGTATTTTTTATTGTTCCTCTGAAATGTAGAGCAGATTTCGAAGGAAGTATATGGTCCCGATCTGAATGGCTCATAAATATGGATTTGCATGTTGGTAATGGCATCTTTGTACTCACAGGTTCTTCGACATTAAGTATACTTTCCATCACGATTAACCTTATACCCCAGTTCTTTAAGAAATAATTCCTTACCTCTTGTTAGTTGGACGAGTCTCTTAACAGTATTGCGCAATTGCCTCTGTTTACGTCTTTTTATACATCTTTTCTTGACTGATCTCTTGGTTTTAAGACAACCACCCACTTTGTAAGCTATAGCATACAATACTCATGAAAACTCCACGGAAATACGGAATTTGGAATTTCCTGCTAAATGCAATCATATTTTCATCGGCATGTGCACACTTTGGAAGTCCTGCTTCCTGCGATTTTTCTCTCCACATTTGGAATTTTTTTGGCCTTTGCCGACTTTATATGGTTTCAAATACATTCCTTTACCATTTGATTTAACTGCTCTACTAATTTCTGAAACTTCTACAAGGATCGAACCTACAGCTCTTAATACTGGAAAAACCTTCAGGCAACAACCCGCATTTCTTATTTTGATGTTTTATCTTACGTTTTACGCCCATGACTATTTTCACTTTTGCTCACATTATTTTGTCTACAACACATTCGCACTGAGTTTTTCCCCTGCAGATGTGGATGGATTCTTCCTTATATTTTTTGTTGCGTCCACCAATAGTGTCTGCAATATGTCTTTTTTTCCAAATAAATTCTTTGAGCATATGCAATGTCATGGAGTTTGCAAGCCTTGGCTAGAGCATTTATGACTTTATTGTTGCAAGCCAACCTTTTTGTGAGCTTTGTTCCAAGTCTACAATAATCATAGTTCAGTAAATGTGCCTCGAATATTAGTTATTTATCAAAGTGTTCAGAACTCTACTGCCTTTCTTGATCTGTTTTGTACATGTCATTAATTACTACTGAATGTACAACTATATATACAGCCATTTATATACATCTTACATCAGCAAATTACATTACACTTTGAGTGTAATGAAAGTAATTCAGTAACACATGCAACTTCCCATTAATGCACCAAGGTGTGAAACAGTGATTGAACAGAAACATGGAATCCTTTTAAAGTCAAATATTAGATGTATCTGGTCCGTCGAATTGTGGGAAGACATGTGTAATAATGTATATTTTGGAATACCCTAGCAGACTGAAATATGAGAACGTATATGTATATTCCAAAACTTTACATCAAGAAAAGTGTAAACGTTTAGCAACAGCTTTATCAGCTATTATTGGGTTGAAATTTTTTCCATTTAGTAATAAGGATGAAATTATTGAACCAGCTTAATCATTAACCAATACCATTTTTATATTTGATTATGTTTGGAGTGAACTGCAAGGCAGAATACAAAAATACTTCAGTTTTGATCATCACTCTAATGACAACTGTTTTTATCTATCTCAGAGTTATGATCGGATTCCCAAACATAATTTGTGTGGTAATTCAAATACGATAATTGTTTTCAAAATTGAAAATTTGAACTTTCAACACATCTACAACAATCATGTTTTGGCGACATGACATTCACCAAGTTTAAAGATATGTGTTTTCACTGTTGAAAACAAAAGTATGGTTTCCTGGTTATTATTGCTGAACTTCCCATATATAAGGGAAGATATCGCTCTGGAATTGACAGTTTTATTCTACCTAATGAAGAATGATGAGTACTTCAAAGTTTGGACACAGTGGTCTACTATGTCCCGTTACGCAATGTGTTTAAAACAAAATATTGATGGAAGTTGTGATGTCGGTGGACATATATTATGCAACAGTGGTGTGCCAATACATAATTATGATGCAACAAAACAAGCTTTACATTGAAAAATTAAACAGTGATATATTAGACTTTTAAATCACAAATGGGTAAAATACACGAGAAATCAAATGATATAAATTATATAATTGAACGAATTTATAATAATAACAGTATCATATCGGAAATTCTAGCTAATACTCTAATTGCACTGCAGAACATTGAACATAGATAACACAAATGTTTAAATCACTTACCAAATGAAATTAAAGATATGATTACCAAAATTATTATTACACAACTTGAAGCAAGATTCGAAAAGTTATCTGAATATATAAGAGCTGAACGTGTAAATAAAACATCCAGTTTAGTAACACATCAGGTCCTAGAAGCACAAAGTGCAAAATTAAAGGTTGAATTTGTTGTTATAATTAATTATTTATGGAATTGGTTGGGATAAAATTGGACTCTTTTATAAGTAAGGTTGATAAACTTGAAAAAACTCACACTGATACTTGTCATACTGCTTCGACTAATAGACCTGCTGTTTCACATAGAAAACCGGTTTAATAAGTACGCAATGTTAAAAACAAAAAAAAAAAGTCTGAAGCAAATTCGGAATTGTACAAAGTTATTTCTGCTGTAAAAGCAAAGTATTTACAATCAAAACAAGCGAGAATGGAACGAGACATCGTAAATGAAGAGATATTCAAACTAGTAATGAGTCGATTGGATGCAGTTATTAATAATTAGTCAATACCACCAAACATAAAATTAGAGGTGTGTATGAAGATGAAAAAACCTGGCAAGCTTACTCAACTGACAAAATTTCTAGCATTAAATGTTAGTTCTCCTTCCCAAGACACAAGTTTTGGTATATGAAGGGAAAGAAATAACTGGTTACTGGGTGAATCGATAATTACTTTTTTACCTGAATATAAAATCCAAGTTCGAGAGCCAATATTCGATGCAACAGAAGGTTAATTTGAATATTTGTTTAAAAAAAAACCATCTCACTGCTTATTCGGACAACGATTTGAATCGTTATAAAGAGCTGATTATACAAACTAATGCATTAAATCATCAGGATAATGACTACAACCATCCTAAGCTGTCTCTGTGAGGGATATTTCGGGAAGAGGCCATTTCAAAGATGAGGACGACAAGAAATTCACGCCTGTATATTAGAATAACCCAACGAATTAGTTAGTCGTTTAAAGTTACTTCTGGCCTCGAAAGCATCAGGCAATACTGCACATAATAACGAGATAATATCAATATTTGAAGAACTTGCCGAATCAGGGTACATTTCTCCATTATGAAGTTTACTAAAATTGCTCAAGAACTTCATGCACTGGCGAGATTAAACTACCCGAGAAGAAAAGTTATAAGCCCTGGAATTAACAATTTCTTTGAAGCTAATTTATGTGATTTGAGTTAACTTGCGAAATACAATTGTAATTACAAGTATATTATTACTGTCATCGATGTATATTCAAAGAATGGAGAGAGCGTGGCAGGGGGGTGGCATTTTTTTTAAGACAAAATCTGCTCGAGAAGTAAGTGCTGCAATGCGAACTGTTACAAGAAAGAAAACCAAACCTTTTTCACACAGATGGAGGGTCAGAATTCTTTAACAGAATTGTTAAGCAATTAATGAAGAATTTGGAATAAATCACTATGTCACATACTCAGGAAACAAATTTTTAGTTGCAGAATGTTACAATAAATCTTTAAAACAGTTAATTTATAAACATTTTACTTCTGCAGGTACTCTAAATTGGGATTCCAAGTGGCCTCAAATATTAAAATTCTACAATAGTAGAAAACACAGAAATATCAAAATGGCACCTATGGAAGTAACCAGTAGAACAGTGTTGCCATACAATAATAAATTTAAACTGTATGATAAGTCTAAACCTAAATTCAAAGCTGGAGAATCAATCAAAATCTCAAAACTGAAACTCGCCTTCGAGAAAAAATACACAATTAATTGGTCTTATAAAATATTCATATTTATTTCCGTTAATAATAGCTATCCTAGAATTTATTACCTCGAAAGCTACGATAATGAAGTAATAAAAGGAGGCTTCTATGAATACGAACTGAGAAATGTTGAGGATAAAGTTTGTATTTGATTGATAGAATGATTAAACAAGGAAAATGAGATCACTTGTTAGATGGAGTGGATTCTCTGCAAAACATGACTCCTATGTTTCAAACTCGGAAATTAAGAAACTAACGACTAATCGACAACTAAGAAACTAACATATATTTTATTCTGGCCTCTCCTGCAAGTTGTGTTAGAACAACACTCTGATTTTCGAGGCTGTAACATAGCCACAGGACATGTTTTCGCCTACCATGTGGCTGGAACAAGGTTAATGGTTCCTGTTATTTTGAAACATGCAGGTTGAAAATCGTATATAAATACAGTAAGATTTTGCCCCGAACATCACAGGTTCCCTCAGCCAGCAGAACGCTATGGAGGCAACAAACAACATAGTTTCGACACAGCAGCTGGTAGAGGAGGTAACATAACTCATTTTCTCAACCTGCTCTTTACATGCAGTGCTGAATTATTCATGAAGCGGTTCCTAATGTATCCTGGTTTTGAAGTACAGATTTTTGATATGGGAAAGAGGAACTTTCTGCACAGGAGGCAGTGGTTTTTGAATGAGGGAGGCCTCATCTCGATTCCATCATGGCAACCAGTTCGCCCTCATCCAAGGACGATCACGCAGGGCCAGCGACCAGCTGCCAACGTCGATGGACTGCCTAGACAATGATCGGCTGGGGTCCAAGTCACGTGGGACAGGCTAGCATCTGGGGTTCGAGTTACATAGGGCTGGTGAGAATCTGGGGCCCGAGTTACGCAGGACCGGCGACCATGTGACAATGTCACTGGGTCGCTCCACCATCGACCATCAGAGACAGCTGCTAACATTCCCCCAACAGAATTAAGTCACTAACCTACTAACTACTCCCCCTTAAAAATTGGGACAGTCTACCTTTTAATTAGGGTTTCATTAATTCACCACTCCCATCACCTAAGCTCTCCTTCAAATCACCATCACCACCATCACCATCGTCCTCCCCTCTATCAGTGAGGGTGGTAAGTCAAGGTTCTTCATCATCATCACCATACTCATGTAAATATTCATGGTCCCCCTTGTCACTAACTGATATACCCAAAACACTCCCACCATCATCACATCTCCTATCGCCCATGGCAACAACACATTTTCCATCAACAACATCACCTCTCTCATCGCCCCCACCAAAATACCATATTCTTCCTTTAAAAAAAGGAGAATTAACCTTCCCTTAAATATAAGAGCAACAGTTCATTATCCCCTCTCCCAAGTGTCGATGGAGTGGGAGAATGAACTCTTGTGTGATTTCATCTGTCATGTGGAAGTCGGTCCGGCCTTTCAGCGAGATATAGGTGGTCAATGCCGCTTCAAATAATAATATTTTTCCTGTATTTTATTTTTAAATAAATTAATATATTAACTTTATTTTAAAATGGATTTCCTTTCAATAAACAACCTTGTCATTATACATATTTTTTACAGTGTGTGGTATACTAATTAAACTGTTTTTTTTAATAATGAGCTAATTGTTTTAACGTGAGGTAAATATTATTGTATTGGGAACTCTAGAAGCAAGTTTAGCATGTGTGTCTCTTGGTGGAGAGAGGTTGCAGAAAACAGTGTAAAATCCCACTACCTCTCACAACGGCTTGTCACGCCGTACTAAAGACACGGCACTGACTATCAAGAGTTGCGGTACTGGGCTTCTGGTAGTTTCCTCCTTCACCACTAGATGGTGTTTGTGAGGCTGTACAGTTCAAGTAGCGCTCCAAACTAGTTTGTGTCTGTGTTTGCTGAATTCAATTTTTTACACTGTGTTTAACATTTGCTTTATTTGATTTGTTTCTGATGTGAGTAGCATAAAGACTATTTTATTAAACACTATAACTGTTTGCAGTATAATAGATGAACATATTTTTATTATGCATTTCAAAGAAGGGTATGATTATTTATTTTATAGCATTGTTTCAATAATTAACCTATTATACTTTCATTGTATATTTGCTATTTAATATGTTTTCTTAATATTTTTCACATAAATACAACATTCAGAAAGTATATGACATATATTTGAGGAAAATAGATTTTGTGTTAACCAGGCATTTTTAAATTACAAACACACTCATTTAATTAATATTATTTTTATTTACATTCAGATATAATATATTGTTTTGGTGGGAACATTATTCAAATTTTAACATTACAAATAGAAAATTAACACATATTCACCATTATAAACACTCAGGTAGGTAACAATAACTGCACTTCAAGTATTTATAAGTAAATTTACATTCACAATATTTATCATACATTGTTTTCCCAGTAATTTCCCAATTTTTTTTAAAAAACATTATTAAGTGAACATCTCCTACATCTGACAACACACCATACCCAATCATTACACAATAATTTCTTGGTAGTTAAATGCATTATACAATTTTTTAAATTATGAACAATTTACAAGTTCAGTTATATTTAATTAAAGTGTTGGATGTACAAACACATGTTGCATTATTTACATATATATGATTGCATATAAATAAATGTTTTGGCAGAAAACATTGCTTCACTTGGAAGTTTATACCTATAAATGGAACACAAAATGGATACACAAGGTGTAATGTAGGTAAACAGCCAAGCAAATCCTTTTTTATGCTTCTTAAATGAGTTCTACCATTACATGATTCAATATATTTAATTTATTGAGGGTCTGCCGGCATGGCGCAAGATGGTCTTAATTTTGCAACACACATATTAATAGAACAGTTACTATCTTTGTACACGAGTCTAGCTACTAGTTTGGCAGTTTCATATGGTAAAAATTCATTCCACTGTAACCGTATATGTACATTCTCACTACATATTTAAAAGTATGTGGAGGTGTACTTGTCACGGCACACATCTTTAAAAGTAATGGCATACTGTACACAATGTAAACCTTCACGCAACCAGTTGTAACAAGTTGTAGGGTTATACATTACGCGTGATGCTCTCTCGAAATTTTCGGATCAGGTAGCAAATCTACATTGCTGCCTTCAGAGTATGAATATCCACAATCATTGTAAATAAAATCTTCATAGCACTGGTACATGTTTACTACAATTTGATAACTGTTTTTACCATGCAATACTTACTACACAATGTCTATTTATATGAATTTTGGCTTTTATTTGAAATAGTCTCTTAGCCCTTCGACTTTGCAATAAGAGCAGAAAATTGGTTGCGAACATCCATGATAGTTATATGGTTGAATTAATAACTTAAATTCTGGACACTTGTAGTATTGTCTCTGTTCATAACTTCGGCATTTGTCAAAGATCTCATACAGTTTTTTTAATCCTTGCCAAGAACATATATTGGATCAGCTTCGCTAATTAAGTTCTCTAAGGTTGTGAAGCGCCATTCATAAGGTATATCACCACTTTGCCATTTAATGCTGTGTTTCTCATATATCTGTAAGCGGAACCCCGTCTTAAGTTCTTCCGGTAATTCACTCCATGAACAGGTGGAGTGAATGTTAAAACTCTGGTCTCCAGTTCGTTACTTGCATATGCTAATGTCACCTGTTTAGCAAAGAATGAGTGTTTGTAATAGATTTCAAATACCTCCACATATGCAAGCATGGCTATTCCACTGTCCTGCCTGCTAAAATTAAGACCTGGTACATTACTGAACATAAAAAGTTGTCTCAACTACTTATGTACATTTATACAGACGAATTTTTTTCTCCTTTAGACTTCACTGTTTTCTTCATCTCTTCTTTCTAATGCGCCTATGTCTCCAGTATCTGTCTCATGCGTCCCAACATGCAATCCCATTGGATATGTGGTTGTGTTGCATCGTTAATGAAAGCAGGGACTCCTGCCGGACAATCCTGGCACACTCTGTATTGCTTTGTATATATATGCTCTCAAGTGACCTGGTAGAATGTTGTAAACCCACTTAATCTCATGAGATGCATACAATATAATGAACTCGGGGTCTAACAGAAGTAATGTTTGATAGCGACCATATGCAATTATTGCACTATATATCGGACTACAGTTGCACTGCAGTCTGGACAACATTTCTCGTGTTCCATATGGTGCCTCCCCCCCCCCCTGATGGACAACTGCTGGATGCTGGTTGGATGCCTGATGGATTCTGGTTGATCGACTGATGAACGCTAGTTGGACACTGGTTGGACGAGTTCTAGACGCTAGTTGGAAGATGGTTGGACTAGTACTAGATGGTAGTTGGGCAACTGATGGACGCTTGTTGGACTACTGATTTACGTTAGTTGGACGACTGATGGATGCTAGTTTGTCGAGTGCTGGGTTCGAGTCTCAGACGGTGATCGAATATCTTAAGCTGTCAGATGTAGGAGGTGTTCAGTCGGGAAAGTAGACCGATGAATTGAATATTTTTTTCGAAAAATTCAGTCCTTATATTCTAGAAAATCTAATTTGGCATCCGACAAACTGGTTCGTCAAATCAGTTTGACAAGATATCCATAGAGTTATCCATTATGGCACCTGGAAAACCAGTTCGGCAACATTTTAAATAGGGTTATTTAATATGGTGCCAGACAAACTAGTTTGACAACGATTGTGTATGTGTATTTCCCTTTAACATATACACAATATTCTCAGTCGAGTCCTATCTTTTGTGAAGAGAGTACCTGTACTTGCGTAATGAGTAAGTGGTAATTGCAAAACTAGTAATTGTTCGTTACATACTAATTTCCTTGTACTCTTGAGTGATTCTGTAGGTGCAATTACAACAAACTCTATGCACCTGCAGTCGCCAGATGATGTCACCTGAACCCTCAGGCTATGTAAATTACATCTGGCAACACGGCAAGTGCAGTGGACAGAGAATACATTACCCCCACCAAGGACATGCCAACAGAGGTATTAAGAGTCTGCATTACCCCCTCCACCCTATACCATCTACCTAGTATACCAGTTCCCTTGAACCAGTATCTCAGTCTCCTCCTGGCAGCCTCCCAGTGAAGCGTGATGCATCTCCAATAAACCAGTTATTGCTTCATCCACAAACAAGTCTCAAGGTCAAAAACAATACCTCATAGCCCCAAAACAATATAAAAGGTCGATCACCCTGAAAATGCACTCCAGGTCAATGAATCCAGAAGTACATCTGAAGCCATTTTGAATAAATTATATGTTTGTGGAACATAAAACTTTTTTTTTATGTCTCAATTTTACCAAGAATACTTTGCAGACTTGTCTACCCAAGCTCTTGAGGAAAAGCTTCGGGAGTACAATTGGTTGAGTCTTGATGCTTTTCTGCTAACCGCATTGGCATCCCCAGATCCTTTGGTGTCTCCAACGCCGCCTCCAGTGAAAGTAATGATGCTGTCTCCAGCAAGAGTGATCGCGACGCCCCCAGCACCACCTCCGAGGATGGACTTGGCGCCCCCAGCGCCATCTCCTGCGATGACGATCACAGCACGTTCAGCCTTCACAGCGTCTCCGCCTATAATCTGTTACAATACTGCCACTCCTCCTCTTATTCGAAACCCTTCTCCTACTGGTATACCTTTTCATGTCTTTGTCCTCCTGTCCCGACAAGACAAAATTTATCTTTAAATCCAAAGTTTAAAAACAATTGAAAGGTTTTATTTTTTCTAAAGAATACTTACTTATTTTCTTCTTTCTTTAAAGAAGAGTTTGAAAATTTGTGAAAGGGTGTGAGGAAATGTGAGAAGTGATTTTTAGTAAATATCAGATTGTTTTATTGTTGTATGAATTCTTTTGTTTTAACAGTTTGTGGGGTTGTAAATATTTTTTTTGTGAAAAGTTGTGAATTTTTTTAAATTATTTAATTAAATTTTATCGGTGAAATAAATTACGTGGCTTGTAAATTAGTATTTTTATTTCCTTCTGTGGCATTTATTTATATTTTATTTCAGTTCGAGTAATTTTTTGGGTGAGATGATATATTTTTACATGATGTGAAAACTAACAAGTTTGAAAATGGAATTGGTTGAGAAATGAATCAATGAACTATGAAAAGTAATGGAATGAGGGAGATTTTGAAAAGTTAACTGAACTTGAAAAACACACAATGGTTGAACACGGCAAGGGAAAAATGGTTTGGGACAACTTCAGGTAAATGGACTCTTGCTGCGCAGTGCAAGTTTAAAGATTGACTAGCTTATAACAAACAAAAAAATAATAATTTTAACAAGTTTCCAAGGAAATACAAATTTATGATTTTTTTTACTTTAACATACAAAAGAAAAAAAATACTATGGCTGATGTCAACTGTGAAGAGATATTCTTCATCAAATATATTTTGAAATTGATGATATACACACTTATTTTTTAATATTGAGATGAAATGCTGTATAATACTTTTTACACATATTTAAACAAAAATATATTTTAATTGAAACTGTTTTTAAACAAAATTTTGAGAGAAGTCTCTGAAACAGTTTTTACTGTGTAAACTAATGTCAATGTTTAAGCATGAAATGTGAGAAACTTGAGAAATCCTATGAAAAATATGTTGATTATCTGGTAAGGGGATAAATCTTTTCACCGAACACTCTGGCTGTTGGAAACGTAAGTTTACAGTACTTAAAATATTTACTATATAACAAAGACATCTACATATTTTTGTGAACATGTCTATATTTTACAAAATGAAAACAATTTTGATGCATTTGTCCTGTGCGGGAGTAATATTCGTTACTATACTTATCGCAGTGAAAGTTTTAGAATGCAGGTTTTACAAATACGAGTTTGAATTGTGAAATTTGGTTTGAAACGTACTTGATTCCGTATAGTTTTTAGTAAGGAAGACATCTTTTTGGAATATGTAAACTTTATAACTTTTTTTAAAACTATATTTTGACAATATTTTTAATGCAATGTTATAAGAACGTCAGTTATGTTCGTAGCTTTTTAAATAACAACTTGTAAGTTATGCTCCATTAAATATGTTAGCGGAGAGTTGAGACCGTTTTTCAATTCCAGAAATTGATTTTGGTCTAAATTGTGTTATTAACATTGAATGTTTTGGAGAATAAATTCACTTTACATTTAACTTGTGCTGTGGCATTTGCAAGTTACTCGCCGAGGCAGGTTTGGCTTGACAGTCGAGGAGCAAACTCGCCTTACTGTCTCCCCCAGCTGTCTTGAGGCGTGAAATATTTATTCCTTTGACAGTGTCGGGAGCTCGCATCGTTGGCATGACTTGAGCTGAGTAAGGGGTGAGTCTCGCATTCTGCTTGGTTTTGGGAAAGGTTAATTCTATCCGGGCAGGTGAGCTGTCTGGCTAACACAAGGCATTGAACGTTTCCTACCTAATACACTTCCCAATTCGTTTATTAAAGTCTGGCATGCTCGGGTAATTATTAGGTTTTTATTTAATTGAAACATTTTTATTATTAATAATTTACAGGAAATGTGTGTGATAGGCTTTCGCATTAGGCGTGCATATGCTTTTGTAAGAACAGCGGTATTGCATATTAACATGTGATATAACAAAGTACGTGTGTCGGGTCTTCGCAGTAGGCTTTCGCAATATGCGAACAATTGTGATGGTCGTATGAGCTAACGAAAGATGCGTTTGTGAAATGATTATACTTACGTGTAATTAAAAATAGACATTTATGTGATCATTTTGATGTGTGTTTTCAGAGCTGATGAGGGTGAAGTATGTGTGAATTTGTGTATGTGTATATCAGTGTTAGAGAGGATTTTTATCTGGGAGTAATTTTTATGACACCTGGAGATTTGGGCTACATGGATCTGTGTTAGAGGTCATTAAATTAGGGGGATATTTTAGTTTGTCTGAGCTTGTAGTTTTAATTTTGATTGTAAATCATGTGTTTTTATTGATTTGTGAATTTATTACACGTGGCTTCTTGGGCGATAAGTGAGTAATTTAGTGTGCTAAGGTTATTTTGCTCCTGGGTGAGTGTAAAATTTCTTTCTTTTAGTGTGTTCATATTTAAATAGTTTGTATTAGGATTTTGTGTGTTCAATATAATTGTTAACAATTTTGCAAATTTTGAACACATGAAATTCGTTTGGTGTGATTAATTTTGTTTTGTGACATTTATTCAAGTATTTGAAATATTAGTAAGAAATTTCGTTACGATATTAATATAAATTTTGTGTCCCGTTCTGTCGTGTTCGGGGTAAGTCGTTTTACTGAATTTGTCTCGTGGTTATCACAACTAATTTTTGATATCTCGTGTCTATAATAATTCGATTTAATGTTGCATGTGGTAATCCCATGTTTAAAGTCATTTTTAATTATCCATACTTATTTCAGTTGGCTAATTGAACGTAAATCGTAGTGGTCCAGAGTGATTAATCGAACAATCGATTATCCACTTCTCACTCGCCTAGTGGGCCAGAAGTGACATGCATGCCCTCGCTCCATCCACAATTAAAAATGTTACTTATACCACTCTTACATCAACATTAACACCTATATAAACAATAACAACCCATTCTTCTGGCCAGTCGACTCCAGCAAGTGACAGAGGACACATCTATCCTGCTCCGCCATCCTTTCAACTTCAATAAAATAATATAAAAAAATCATATCAAACAATAAAAAAAATTTGATGAAAGAAATTTGATATCAAACATTTGCACTAATTAATTGATCAGCAACTAATCGACTATTCGGTATATAGAGTATTCAATACATCGAGATATCGATGTATCCATGTATCGATTAATCAAACAGTCGTTCTAGCAGTGAGCCAGTAACCCGCCGCCCCTACTACTTATTTGGGGGGAAAGGGTTTAATTTTGAAGGAATTTATTTTACAATTTTTTACTGATTTAAACCTATCTACATTTATGAAAATATTTTTTTTTAATATATGAAAGAAAATCTAATGGGGCTTTAAGTCTGATGTTGTGAGTTCAGAAAGGCGGGACCACAGCCCGGCACTAACAAATGTTATTTAAAACATTAAAATATGTAGAAAGTATACCCCATTTGTGTAAGCATAGTAATCACATATCTTGCGTAAGGCTCTTAACTATTCACAATTAGAACGTATATCACATTTGTGTAAGCATAGGAAGAAATTATCGCGTGTAAGGCTCTTGACTATTCGCGCCAAGCTTTTATATACTAAATATAAATTGATACAAACATATTAATTTCTAGTAAAGTTTATTACAGCTGTTCGACCACATCTTACAGTTCTACAAATTGTGTAACTATTATAATTATTTTTCTATTTTTAGTGCATTTATAAATAAAAGGTTGGTTTTAAAATTTTTTGTTTGCATTTATTTTATTCAAATGTTTGATTCAAACAGCGTGAATAAAACATAAATAGACTATATCAGTGAAGCATTGATGGATTAAGGGACTTCACAGTGTGGTGTTGGGAACTGGTCAAAGTGTTCCCAGCATGCACTGAAGACTTCGACCCGACCAATGGACTGGACATTGTGGAGTCATAATAGTTTATAAAAAATACTGGTTAATTACGTTAAAGTTTAACGTAGATAATCGTAAATTTACTGTTTTATATCTGGTAATCAGACTGACTTAATTCCTAGATTCCTGCAATAAAAAAGGAACTACTACGACGTCTATTTTGGTCCAGTTTTAATTCTTAACTGGGAAACTCGTAGTTTCAGAAGTTAGATTCTTCAGTTAATTGAGAGAGCTTAGCAAAGTTCTTTTCCTACATCTGTAAGTAGACACGACCGAGTAGTTCCAAACCTTTATGGAGGGATAATAACTTAAAATGCGTAACATGAGACGGCAACCAATTTATTTACAGGACCTTCCAAAGAAATGTGAATTCAATAGATACTGGGCACGTACTGTTGCCCATTACATTTTATGAGCATGTTATTTCCAGTCACACAAAAACATGTGGGTTCCCTTCACTTAGAAGTGAATGTTAGTGTAAACTTCACACTTGTCCGGGGTAAAAAAAAAATTGCCTGAAATATATGGAACAATAACATAGCAGCTTCACGTTGATTTTTCGTGTCCTTTTTGTTCGTTTCGTTCCCACAATAAGATCCGAATGGTTTCAAACCCAGATATTTGGTCACGTGTCTACTTAAAGTCGTTTAAGGAACACTAATTCCTGTAATTGCCCACGAAGGTAAAATTTCTACTTCATTTCAATCTCAGTCCGGTTTAGTTTACTTAATAACGATCATCCTGAGTGAGACTTGTTAACGGAATCGGTAAAGAATTTAATAAATAAATAAATCATTAGTTTTCGTCATGCTAGTTAATTTTTTAGTTGAGTAGGTTCATTTACTATTTGGCTATAATTTAATAATTAATATAATTTAATTTTCTATATTTAATTGATTTTTGTACATTTAACCATGGGCCACTTGTACTGCACCTTTTCCGTTCAGATAGCGAACTGCAGGGACTATGGTTTAACTTCTTATTAAAATTAATCACCATCATGAAGATTGGCATTATCATAGTATAAAAACTTGTTATGAAGGAATTTATTCGTAGAAAATCTTAGCGTATTAATGAAATATAATAACATTTATATTGCGGGCCACTACTATATAGTGCGGTTGCACTCATCAAGTTTGTTTTATAATATACTTACATGAAATAAGTGAAAAACGACAATTATGTCTGAAATCCATTGAAATTAGCGATTATCTTGGCCCATCCTAAACAATCGTGTAAAATATAATTATGGACGTTGTTTCATGTATTATTGTTCTTTGAAAACTTTTACCAAATAATTTTGTGATCAGTTTTCACGATTATCAGTGTAAAATTTGACTGGTCATAAAAGACGACGATTGGATTTATTCTCATGTATTGCAAAATGGAATCACGATTTCACTACATAACTGAGAAATAGTTTTAAATTTCTTGTCAGTGAGATTTGGAAAGACAGAAGCCATTAACTCGCGTTCATTTTAAAAAGAATAAGGAATGCAAGTTGGGTGTATAACGTAAACAAATGATTATAGAGTATTGGTATTTTGGAAAAGCCACAAATATGTTCTGCTTTTCAGCACTGAATCTGAAGTTAGTTAAGTGTCTAATCGGCTACTGCTTGCAACGAAGGCTAGTTTCATTCTCGCGGAAAACGTGATACCCCTACTCTGTGCTTCTCTTTAATTTTTATTTTTATCAGAATCACTTCCGACATAGCTTAAGCCATTGAATCTCACAGCAGATGTTTGTATGGTTTTTTTTTTTTTTTTTGGGAAATGAAGACACTCTTAAACGTGGAACTAGAGAATATGAAACAAGACGTGGATTACTAGAGACGATTGCCGACAAATTCATAACAGTTTTATGTACTTACATAAATATTTATTTCATAGTAGGTAAGTTTATACACTTAACAGAATCTTGAGAGAGTATTCGAAACTTATGACAAATATATAAACAAATTATACTTGTGACATCGGATAGCAGCTCAATACGTCTCTGTCACCAATTATTACTTTTCTATTTTAATAATTGAAGATTCCGACCAGCTATTCCGAACTCTGTAGACATGACTTGGAAAAGTAAGTGGCATATCGTAAAATGAGTTGTATATTGTCAACGGAGATAGTATTTGTTACCGTACCTACTTAAAAAAAAAGGTCATAACAATAGCAATTTTTCGCAAGCAGTGTACGCTAAAAATAATTATGACGTATTTATCAGAAGAGGAAAGATGTGTAGGTTAATACCCATAAAGCCAAATACACAGAGATAAAACAAGTTTTCTGATACCATGAAAAAATTAAAAAAATAAAATTTTTTAAATTAAATATATCGAAAATTTTGCAGCTGTAGTAGAAGACCCGCAACAAGCGTGAGTTCAGTATACACCGATTTATTTCGAATATATGAACAGGCTTTTTATGTAGTCTGATTTTTATAATTTAAACCTCCCGCCCAATTTACGTAGTATGTCAGTGAACGAATGAGAGTTTACACTCATAGATCACGACCTGTTTGTAATCTGACTTAAAAACTTTTATCTTCCATGGGCTCAATGTCCTCACCTCCAATGTTACGTACTAACCTGCCCCACTGGAGAAAACACCACCTGCAAGATACCTGCTCCGGGCTGGAGACAAGAAGTCTGGCAGCGTTTGGGTCCCCGCGACCCCAGGACAACTAGCATACGACCCTCTGTTTCCTAACACCCCTGCCCCTACTCCTATCCTAACCGCGGACAACTAAGAGCCTGTTTCGTCCAGAGGGGCGAAGGGCACGCAGAAAAAAAAAAAAAAAGGCTGCCAGGTACACGATGGTTATGCTGCTCCTTTGTTGTGAGGCACCTGGCTGTCTGGACGCGCTGACAAATTTCCCCGCTCTCCCTCTTCTTAGGGGAACCATTGTGGCCGGACCAATACCGCCCCCCTTCACAAGAAAAATAATGGCAAGCATGGGCCTAAGTTTTGTCCGTTGCCCAACTGCGTCTGCACAACAGAACTACGAAAAACACCCGGAACCGAGAAGAGCAAAACGAGTTCGAATCGCGTTGCCTATTTACGATCGCGGTTCGTTTACGAGAAAAATCACTATAAACTATTCACGGTAAAGTGAACACTTTTGAAAGACCTCTCATTTGGAATAATAGCCAATAAGTATATTTTAATTTAGCCTAAGTTGTTAACACACTGCATTTGTTACTTATATGACAATATTAAAGGATAAAAAAATGACTGAAAGTTCTCACTTTACCGTGAACAGCCTATACGTATGCCAACTGACAGTTCCATTCATTAAGCTTTAAACGCCCGTTTCCTGTTATTTTTCATTATTTTGCGCAATTATTAACCATCACAATTTTAAAGTATATAAGTGACTACGGTTAAATATTTGCTCTCAACTAATAATATACAATTTAAATTTTATGGTTGCGTGGTATTTACTTGTCGAGACAAATGCCTACGAAAATATAAAGCTTAATAAAACTATAAGTACTACTGTATTTCATTCTATATATATTTTCACAAACATAAAAAAAAATCGTAATCACTTTAACTTATTAGTTCCCTTCGTCTCGATAGGTTTGTTATGAACAGTCATGTTTAGAATTCAATTGTGCCAGTAAGGCCTAGTCCACAAAAGCTCGTGCGCAGTTGAACGGTCCGCGGACCTACTTGGTCCGCGGACGCATGTCCCAACTTGCGTGTCTACAATAACGACGACCGTAAGCTAAGCTTTCCAACACTGGCACCAGAGTGCTCCAAATTCGACGCCTTCCGAAGCTAAGCTTTCAGATACTGCAGCTTGAGTACACTCTAATCGGCGCGTCAATAGATTATATGCGATTACTCGTAAATATTGATCTTTCTAGGTTTTTTTTTTTTTTTGTTTACTAATGCGAGGTATGCGAATGAGAACGTTTTGATTTTGCGTTTATTTAACTTCTTTGGATTTAGTTTTTTTTTTGTTCTCTCTAGTCAGTGAATGTTTGTATTTTTAGTTATCAAAGTTTCGTTTTCACGGTTATGAAATTGAAGGTTATTGCTTTGAACAAATAGCGAGTTTTAATAATATTTATAATAATAATAATAATAATAATAACTAACAGACCCGCGGTTTACTTTTACCGTTTGCGCGCGATAAAAAAAAAAAAAAAAAAATTAAAAAATTGAAATCGAAAGTTGAAATTGGCGAATGATCTTAGGACATGGGACCTTGGGACATTGGAACGGCGAGCTGTGACGTCAGAGGGTCACGTGCACCAATCAGCAGTTAGACGTCCGCGGATCGTGGACCGCGGAGTAGTTATTGTTGAGTAGACCTAATCTTCAGCATTACTTGCCTGGATTTGTCTTTAAAGTTCGATTTTGATTTCTAAAAATGCAGGAGTTATTGGCACCTTACCTTTCCTGAAAGTGGTTTTCTGGACTCACGCGTCTGAAAATTACTCTCCCCATCACCACAAGGGTGTGTATAGTACAGTATATCCCTGGATGTAGATTCCAATTAATTTACTTCCAGTTTACATCACTGTTAGATTAACAGCTCTCGCCACATTTTAGTCTCCTGTCTTCCCAAATCAGACCGGTTCCCCTAACATTCGTCAATCATTAAAAATTATTCGAAAATAGAGTAACCATAATATCAATGAAGAATGGAATATCGAAGCGAAATATAATTAACCCTTCTGCACGGTCTTTGTCTGATTTCCTAGAGTTTGGTTTTGAGAATGGGGTAAAATGTATTAATTTAATTCATCCCTGTTTACTCAGCAACACTCATATGTTATATTATTTGGTTATATCTACATATTTTATTCTTGATATGTCATTCACTCAGTCATTTACTGTCGTATAAAATATGGTAAAGGCTGTTCACGATAAAGTGAGCACTTCAGAAATGAACCTTTATTTTAATGGGCGATCTGAGTGACATTCGCCCAGTAAAGTTAGTAACGAAGGTTGGAAATTAGTTTCATATATTAACGTCAAATAAAAAGTGTTAGGCAACAATCTGCGATAACTTAAAATTAGGCAATTCTTTCGCTTTCTGTTAATTAATGATCAAAGTGTAAAAATGAGCAGATTTGTAAAGTATTAATTTTCTTAATAATTTCATAGCTTCATTTGACTGACGCATGAATAAAGTGATCAGGCTCATAACAATGTTAATTTTATATAAGTCGGAGGAATACACAACGTGTATACAAGTAGATCTTAAACAGGGCTTCCGAAAGTGCTCATTTTACCCTTGAACAGCTTTTACACAATGTCACCGCAGCAATAAACAAAACTATAGCAGGTGTAACAACTGGAAGAAAAATTGCAAATACACCAATAAACCAGGATATTATTCTTTTATTTTTAATCAAAACCAGCTGACAGGGTGAGCATATATATTTTTTTATATCTGCTGATATATGCCACTGCTGTTGTAATGCATTTATAAATAGTACGATATCTGAAAATGATGTAAGGAAATGTGTTTCATCATGAGTAATAAGGCATATAGATTGTTATGACGTAATAATCACATGTACATTTAAGGAGTAAAAAACGTTGCCTGTGTGTAACATTGTCAGACGAACGGTTCTCGAGAAAGCATGCATATTTGAAGGGGTACAGCAGTATGTCTGCCAGGCATGCAACGTAATAGCTTGTGATGATATCCCCCGACAAATGTTCACAAATGGCATATATCTGACATTCTGCAAAAAAACTAATTTTAATCCCCAATTTTGAAGGGCGAGTTACACGAGTATTCTTGCACTGGGCTCGGTCGCCTTGTCACCTGTTAATGCTCTGTCCCGGCACTGTAGGGATGACCCACCTCGACCATTCTCCCTACCTAGGCAGACTCGCTCACTGCTCCGTCGCCCGGCGGCTGGGGGAATGGCTAACAGCCGATCTTGCTGGTGTCACAGCCCCTCCCCCTCCCCTTCCGGAGGAGCCGATGACTTGGGAGGGTAAGTAGGAATATTCCGGCAATTATATCCCTTGACGCAACGCATCAATTGGTGAAAATTTCTAGACTACGACCTACAACACTATGAATGCCGCCAATGCCAGAGGGTAGGCTGTTCTTGTGGGAGCCAGCTGGCTGAAGTGCGGTCTTCAGGTATAGTCTGGTGCAGCGAGGGACACCGGTGGAGGGGATGGATGACAGCGGAGGATGCAAGATGAATGCAGAAGAGTGTTTCTGCAGTGTAGGAGGACGGAAGGGAGTGGCGCCTGACGAGTTAACGGCTGTTGTACACGAGGGCGTGCGGAGCACTCTTAGAGCATACTGGACTGGTCGAATGTGGACTAAATTGAGGCAGGACCGTATGAACGTGTTATGCAGGTTTCATTGTAAATATCGGAAATGTCAAACAAACACCTAATTTGTAAAATAATCATTAGGGTTTGGTACACTGTTTATTGGGACTGATTTCAATTATGTGATTGCATTAATTTCTTTTCAGGTGACTGTAATTTATATTGAGTGTCGAGAGCATTTTCTGCGTAGTGTTTGTAAATACCTCAGGATTACTTAAAATCTTTTATGTAATTAATACTAACATCCTTTAAAAACCTGGTTAAGCTCACTGACGTTGAGAAATTGTAACATATGTGTCTCTTCTCATTTAATATTAACGTTAGGTCATAAGTAGTAGGTACAGCAGGGTTCTAGATACAAAGGGATACCACCTTTGATTAATCGGATTAACCCTTTGATATTAAATTGATTGGATTAATTCTTAATCCGAACTTAATCCGATAAAAATTAATCCTGTTTTAATCAGATGAAATTTTTTTCGTTAATCCTTTATCCGAGCTTAATCTAATCAATTTTCCCCCCGGGTAATTTGATAAAATATAATGAAAATTTGATTGATTGATCCAAATAATTCAATTGAATGAATTAATCAAAATTGCAGTGATACGTGTATAGTTTGGTGTACATTATTTTCTTTTTTTTTGGGTGGGGAAGAGCTCTTGTAGATGTTGACTGTCGAAGCTCTGTCGTTGTACTTAGGTGTTCGTGTGCTAGGGAAGAGATACATGTGTTCAGTTTTGTGCAAGAGTGGTATAAGTGATTTTTTGTTTTGTTTGGAGAGATATTGCTTGTAGATGGTGATGGCAGATAGGCGACTGTGAAATATACGATTTACGTGGTGTGTGTTAAGTGCAAACGATTATGCCAAATTAATAATAACAGCGCTGACAAGAGAAATTAGGAGTCTTTAAATGAATATTACCTAAATAAATTTCAAACGAACACAAGTACATGAGTATCCCGTATGAAATTAAGTAACGAGTTCTACATATCAATATAAATTACACTACTTGACATCATGCAAGCAAGATGAGAAACACGTATGTTCACTTAGGCAGACGGTAAATGACTGAGCTCTCTTGTGACTAATGCTAGGCTGTGAGAGGGTAGCAGCACGACACATCCGTTCAGTTCGAATGTCTGTATAGAAATATAGGAGTGTTTAAATGTACCCCAGCTATGGAAAGAAATTAAATGATTTCAATATATGTCCATCCAGTTGTAAGGTGTTGTACTAGCTAGTATATCTGCGAAACTATGTTTTATTTAAAATGAATATCACCCAGCCCCGTCTCATTAGATACACATTTCGAAATTAATTAAATGGCTGCCATTAGAGAAGTATAATGAATGGACAAATAACAAACATAACTATGCGACTATCGTGAAGCCTGTTAGTTCTATACGTACCTTAAATGATTTTAATATATGTCTGTCTGGCTGCGAGGTTGCTGAAGGAATGGCGTTAGTATAGGATTTGGAGAGACTTATAAGCATGACTAGAGATGTGGATTGCAGTCTCTAGGCAAACTATCCGATCAGAGGAAGCAAAAGTGAAATGTTGGTGAATATACATGAATCTCAAAACAGAAAGGAATCTTTGAGAAAAAATTAATGGTTACTTGGTCAAATGCAATATTTAAAATTATTTCAATTAGACAATCATTTCCCAGAGTGTATTACCTCGGAACCTATAATAGAGAGCCTATAAAAGGTGGATGTTACAAACATGATTTGCAAAAAGTTAGTTCTCCAAATGAATATATGATTGACAAAATCAATAGAAAGAAAAATATATTTCCTTGTTTCGATTGAGGGGCTTCTCAAAAGCACACAACTTGTGGGTCAATAAATGAAGTTCTTAAAAGATTGTAATATGCTTTTTTTTTTAATTATTATACTAAATAAAAATATTTAAACAATATTTTGTGTGTTATTTTATTTAATAAACTTAAAAAACCTTTGAGAATTAATCCATTACATTTGTTTCCTTTTATTTGTGACATAATTAATTGTATTTGATAGTTCTTAAGTGTGATGTAATCCACATATAGGTGGTAGTCC
The DNA here is from genome assembly GCA_029891345.1 of Dryococelus australis. Lineage (NCBI taxonomy): Eukaryota > Metazoa > Arthropoda > Insecta > Phasmatodea > Phasmatidae > Dryococelus > Dryococelus australis. The sequence continues at coordinate 63,665,741 of CM056996.1, forward strand.
ATTACATGACTTAAATAAACAATTCGTATGTGTGATAGAATTATATTTGTAAGACAGTCTGGGTGGGTTGTTGTGTATTCGATTTGTAGTTCATTTGGTATACATGATTGATTGGTTCAATTGGAAATTCGCATTTAGGTGTTACTTTGTTGTGTTTGCTTTGTAATTCAATTCATCATGTTTAGGTGTTAAATAGTTGCATTTTATTTGTAATTCTAGTTCGTATCTGTATCTTGTGTTCTTTAATTTCTTTTATTACTACATTTCTTGGAATTAGGATAAAATTTCGTGAAATTTTACAGCTTAAAGACATTTTGGGCATGATTCCGTTTTAATGTTATTTAGAATGTATTGGATACGTTATATATTTCTTGGAACCTAGATAATATTTCCTGGGATAAGTTTCTTGGTTTAGATTTCTGTGGGATTTTGTGTTTTAAATGTTACAGTTCTTGGAAACAGGATTATGTTTCCCGGAATTTTTTTCAGTTTAATTAAATTAATTTTAGTAGTGAGTGTGATTAGTTCGTATTAATTGCTGATATTAATATAGAGTGTAAAACAGTACTCCTCTCACTAAAAACTTTTAATTTGAAAATTTTGTTACAGTTAAATAAACATTTTTACAGTATCAACTATTTAAATTTTTTCGATGGTGTAAACTGCTACTTATATTTTTGATGGTGTAAACTAGTTTTATTTTTGATTTTGTAAACTACTTTTATTTTAATTGTGTAAATATGTTTATTTTTGATGGTGTAAAATAATTATTAATTTTGATGTTGTTCACTACTACTTATATTTTTGACAGTATAAACTAGTTTTATTTTTGAAGATGTTGAGTATTTCACATTATTTTTAAAAAGCCATTTAAGATGTAACAATTTTCTGTTAAACAAATGACGTACAAAATACTGGGCTAAAAATTTTATGCAATAGCATGAGTTTCAATTTCATTTCAATGTTGTAAACTCAGTCTGCAAGCTCCAAATGTGTACTGGGAACGATATATTAGGCCAGGCATGTCGCGAAGCATGGTGTATAATGAAGGTGACATGGGCGAAGCACATCGCAAAGTAAAGTTGTTGGAAGGGAGGGGATGTATGGGAAGTGTCAAGTCTCTCCCCTAGCGCTATCGCACAGGCATCTGCAGCATATGCACGGTGGTGTTCAGGAGGGAGAGCGGACGGGGAAGGTGAGCAGGTCTGGATAGTGGTATACACTAGTGTTAGTGGCATTTTTCTCAAGCTGATTTCACTTTCTCGTTTCGCCTGCAACATACACAGCTCCCATCACTGTGCACTGTTCGTTCCCCTCCCTCCACTCCGCAAGTTCTCAATTATTTTTAGTTGACTTTCGCACTGCTTCCCATGCCCTCAGCTCTGGGCCACTCGCTACCTGGCTTTGTCCGCAAGGGTTTAGAAAGCCCTGTCCCCGTATCTTTTGTAAACACATAGCTCGTGCTGTTGAAAAATTCAGCAGCCTAATGCTTTTTTAACACTCACAACTTACCTCCCTCATTAAAATTTGATAATTTTTTATGTGAAGATAGCTATTCTCTTGAATCTAATATTACTTGGTATTCATATTTTTTTTACAATAAACTTGGAACAAATTATTACATAACATAGAATATTAAACTTAAATATGATTGTATTCGAAAATCTTGCATGGAAGCTTATAGAGAAATCTGCACATAAAATACGTATTTTTCTATGCTGTGCACAAATATTTGAAACAGATGGAAGATGTATGTTTTACATTAATTTGAAATTTAAAGATATTTGGTTTTAATGTAATTTTTCAAAAGTGAAAAAATTTTTTTACTTGTGTATTGCTTAAATAGAATGTTGCATGTTTTTCATTACTTACAAATTTAGCAAGTGAAAATATCTCTTGCAAAAAAATATTTTTCAATGATTCCCGGATTTCTGGGTGATTTGAAAATTTGATTTGAAGTTTCCTGAGAAAAAAAAAACATTCTTAAAACAAAGTTTTTTGTATTAAGATTCATTTCTTGGAATCATATTAGGGGTAAATGGAACTTTAGGGAAATAATTTTATCTGCGGGACTTGGGAAACTTTTTTCTTCGATGGCAGTTCAAACAAACCATCCTTAGCTTTGATAATATGAGAAACTTCCCCTTCTGAACAGGTTAACGGTCAGGCGAAAGTAAAAGTTTGATGAGCAGAGGGGTGCGGGGAGGTAAGCAGGCCGGTCCCCTTCGCATTTCTGGGTAGAAGGAAGTTTTTGCAAACAGGTTAGTGCCTTTAGGTGAGTTCAATCTTGGTATCTTGAGGGGGAGTCAGGCAGCTAGACAGGGGTCCGAGGTGGACAAAGACTAGTGATTGAGGGGGTGCCTAACTGAGGCAGGCAGTCCTACAGCTATCCAAAAACATGTTCTAGACAGTAGGGGGAGGGGCTCATACCTGAAGATGCACTCTGGGCTATTGGTGGGGGCCGGGGGAGGTGAACATGAGATTTCAACCGTCCTTGCTGATCAGCACCATCTTTAGTTTGACAAGTCTCGCCTTGGATACACATCATTGACCATCACTCTCTGCTCTTCCAACCTCACCAGGCGGGTTGACGTTTGGCAGGGACTCGTGCCATGCTTAAAGGGGTATGCCTTCTGTAAAGCCAGGGTTCAATACAGCCTACACCGTGCTTCACCTCTCACTTTCTTCGAAAGCTATCTTTTCCAGGGTTCAGATCTCGTTCACAGTCTTCGTAAACTACAGTGTGAAATATTTTTTACAAGTTTGAATTTAATAATTTATCAGGAGAATTTATTTGTGTGTCAAGCCGATATAGTGTGTCCATTATTTTATAAGCTTTTGTCATGTCAAGTATGTTTCTGAGCTCGGTCTATGAAAGTTCTAAAATTTTCAACTACTGTTTGTGTTAACTAGTGCAGCGAATTTCCCAGACTTAACGAAATTTGTGTTAACATTATTCGGTTCAATGTACTACATCTATATATTTTTTTAACATAATGTAGTATTGATTTCATCGTTTTTCCTTCGACCAAGTACCTGGGCTCAAATCGTTCCTAGATTAATTCATTTTTTAAAATAAGCTTTGTGGGAGTACACCCTTCTTCACGCAATCCAAGTCTCCCTACGCTTCGATGGAAATTGTGTTAAAAATTGATTATTCTTGCAATAGTGAAATTTATTTTTCCCAGGGAAATGAAACTTGTGTTAAAAAATCTGGGTAAATTTATTATCTGCATTTATCTAATCCTTTTCCTTTTTATGTTGAGGAAGACGTGATTAAATTTTTTGTGGATAATAACTAGCTTGATTGGGAAATATAAACTGATAAAGGGGATTTTATTATATCACTTTATTCTGCTGTATGAAATATATATATATATATATATATATATATATATATATATATATATATATATATATATATATATATATATATATATATATATATATATATATATTCATTTTCTGGTTCATTCCGTATACTTTTGGCATATTACAAATTCTCTCATGTGTAACGTTACCAATTTGGATACAGTCGTTGTGTATTCAACTCTCTTTTGGTTAATTTGCCTAGCGACTGCAATCCACATCTCTAGTCATGCTTTTAAGTCTCTCCAAATCCTATACTAACGCCATTCCTTCAGCAACCTCGCAGCCAGACAGACATATATTAAAATCATTTAAGGTACGTATAGAACTAACAGGCTTCACGATAGTCGCGTAGTTATGTTTGTTATTTGTCCATTCATTATACTTCTCTAATGGCAGCCATTTAATTAATTTCGAAATGTGTATCTAATGAGACGGGGCTGGGTGATATTCATTTTAAATAAAACATAGTTTCGCAGATATACTAGCTAGTACAACACCTTACAACTGGATGGACATATATTGAAATCATTTAATTTCTTTCCATAGCTGGGGTACATTTAAACACTCCTATATTTCTATACAGACATTCGAACTGAACGGATGTGTCGTGCTGCTACCCTCTCACAGCCTAGCATTAGTCACAAGAGAGCTCAGTCATTTACCGTCTGCCTAAGTGAACATACGTGTTTCTCATCTTGCTTGCATGATGTCAAGTAGTGTAATTTATATTGATATGTAGAACTCGTTACTTAATTTCATACGGGATACTCATGTACTTGTGTTCGTTTGAAATTTATTTAGGTAATATTCATTTAAAGACTCCTAATTTCTCTTGTCAGCGCTGTTATTATTAATTTGGCATAATCGTTTGCACTTAACACACACCACGTAAATCGTATATTTCACAGTCGCCTATCTGCCATCACCATCTACAAGCAATATCTCTCCAAACAAAACAAAAAATCACTTATACCACTCTTGCACAAAACTGAACACATGTATCTCTTCCCTAGCACACGAACACCTAAGTACAACGACAGAGCTTCGACAGTCAACATCTACAAGAGCTCTTCCCCACCCAAAAAAAAAGAAAATAATGTACACCAAACTATACACGTATCACTGCAATTTTGATTAATTCATTCAATTGAATTATTTGGATCAATCAATCAAATTTTCATTATATTTTATCAAATTACCCGGGGGTAAAATTGATTAGATTAAGCTCGGATAAAGGATTAACGAAAAAATTTTCATCGGATTAAAATCGGATTGTAAAAATTGTTCGGGTTAAGTTCGTACTAAGAATTAATCCAATTAATTTGATATCAAAGGTTAATCCGATTAATCAAAGGCGGTATCCCTTTGTATCTAGAACCCCGCCGCCCCTACTGCTGTTATATGTCGTATTGTTTTCTTATTCATTTACAATAGTGAATCATCTCACAAGTTTGTACCCTGGTGCCCCGGATAATACTGTATACTATAGGCTATCTGAAAAATATCCTAATGCGCTAAGGACACTATACGTTCACTGAAGTGGTGATCATAGACTAAATTTATTGTGAATAGCACGGGAAATAATTTATTTGGAACTCTGAGCATTTGCATAGTGTGGATATACACATATATAGCAAATACAGTATTTTTAATTAAAGTAGATCATGGAAACAACGGGAGTTGCCACCACGTTGCTGCTTGATTTTTCGCTATGCAAAGTGACATTCGAAATTTCATGACTGGTAATAAGTAAGTACTATAAAATTGACAGGAAAATATGCATTTTGTTATTACCCTAAACTGCGCCGCTTTTTTGAGATGGTGGTAACCGCTATACTTCAGTTTCTCGAAATTCAAACGAAACGTTCATTTCTACACGCCTCGTGGAAAAGAAAGGTGACGGAGAAGTGATTGAGTGAAGAGATTTGGACTGTTCTTAACATCGCGGTCTGAAAAGCCGACGAGGGTGACAGGTGAGTACGGAGCAACGCCAGAATGGAAGGGCGGGGGAAACGGGAGATCCCCGAGAAAAAACCCGCCAACCAACGGCATCGGCCGTCACGAATCCCACATGCGAAAATCCGGAGAGACCCGGCCGGGATTGAACCCGGATCGCCTTGGTGGGAGGCTAGCAGGCTAACTGCGTGGACGGAGGAGGGGAACAAACTGTAGACCCATGGCGTAACGAAATTATAGGCTGTTCACGTTACAGTGAGCACTTTTGAAATCAACCTTAGAAAAAGTCACTGCCCCAGTCTGTATATATTTTAACGGACGCACTGAGTGGCATGCGCCCAGTAAAGTTGGTAATGATGGATGGTCTATAGTTCCATACCTTACTCGGTTTCCATTGTTGAGAGGCGAGCGCTCTATCCGCTCCGTCACCGCGGCCCGACAAACTTTGTGGATTTGTCGTGAGATATGGTGACTTCAGAAGACGGTCTGGTGGCCGAATGGCGTATTTGCGGTAAGCCGGAGAGTTAGTTTCTTCTGTAAAAATCTGGTGGCTTATCTGGTGATTTGAAATGCAACTGAGATTTTATTTTATTTCTCAATGTATTGGCCCTTTGTTTAAAAAAATTCGTTCATTTTCTAAACAAAAACGTGTACGTAGATTGAATGGGGAAGTGACATTGATACATATGCGACGTAGTTTTATCACACATGAGTTCTAACCTTAGATAATATGTTTATAGAGACTGCTGTGTGCGCTGCATCTCACGGAAATTAACAGCACAGTTTGTCGCATTGCAAGCGGAATTTGTGTGAACGCTACAGTTGGAAACAACTTGAAGCAGCCACCCCTGTGCTTAGGAATTTACGCGAATTAGATAAATATTACTATTTGGTGGTTCTCTCGTTGATAATGTGTGTCGATTTAGAGACTTTCTCTGGGAACAGTTGGCAACACAAAACATCGGCGTCCTCTTGGGACAACGGAGTGCTGCGACTAACTCTTCACGAGTTTTCATGCATGCACATATTGATATTTCGACAGCTGTCAGAGCATTATCATAAAATATTGCAATCCTCGATGAGGGGTGTGGGGCGCTTTTCGCGGTGCCCTTTTGAAGAGAGGAGCCATGCTACAAGAGAGCAAGTAGGAGTGAAATGAATCAGTTTGAGTTTTTTTTGTGTTGAGTTTATATATTTTAATTTGCCGCAATTTCCATAGTATTGTTACGTGTGACGCCTGCGGGGCTTATCTGAGTCCGTGATGGATGGAGGTTTTAATAAAACAAATTTAAGAAGCTAAATTTGATTTATAATTTATACAATCCGCTATTATTCAAAACTTTAAATTATCTGTCTCCACTTATATACATTTTATTAAACAGTAAGCGCAATATTTACTGTCGATTTCAACTCTAATTAACGTCCTTCTTAATTGTTTCTCTTGGTTACAGTCAATTAACTCATGCTCGTTATTAACATGTGTTCAGTCAATATTTTGCCATCATTCATAATGTCTTTCACTCACTCATCTAATCCAATAGTCCAACCTGCCAGCCACACACTTCAATGCTTGATACTCGCAGTCGCAGACCTCCCTTCCACTGGTTGGTGCTTCCACTGCTCGTCTTCTATCGCTCGGAACTCAACCACTCATTCACTCAACTCCAACTCCACTTCCGGCCCGGAGGCCTGTCGAAATTTTTATTGTGTTGACCCTGCCGTCTGGAAGGTTCTACGCACCCCGAGTCGCGCTGAGAGAACGAGGTCAGTAGTCGAGAGCATTCTTAAGATAAACGCAGAAAACAATACATCCGGGGTCAGCGGCACGCGTCTGTAATTCGACTCCCGTCATTGACTTGCCTGCACCATCGCTATCATATGACGACTCTCTGTCCTCTTCGCTCATTCGCGCGGGCCGCGCGAAGCAGCAAACGCGCAATAGTATTAAACTTTTTACAAAAAAACTGGTAGCAATGTTCCCTGGCAAGGATTGACAAAGCGTTTTTTGTTTGAACGCGCTGTCGTTAAAGATGGCCGAAACATGCCTAAAAACATTTAACATGTAAGATGCCGGGTGAGCGGGAAACGGGTGGCACCTCGAGAATACCCAACAGCCACGTGCCACTGCCGTTACGTTTCCCGTACGTAAAATCCGGATTCGGATGCACCGGAATATCGAATCAAACTCGCGTTAATTCACGCCTAGTTGAACGCTCGGCCAATAGTGACTCTTTTTGACGGCGATGCTAAGCTAAAGCGTGCTTCTTAGATAGTGGCTATGTTACTTACAATTTTTTTCCCCTAGGTGAGACAAAGACGCAAGCGTTGTCCATCTCTCTCACCCAAACCAGCAGAAACCCCCCCCCCCCCCTCACACACACACACGCAAACTACGGGAGAAAATGTTGATTTAAAATAATAACTTTCTTACTTCACAGATAAACTTTCCATTTTAAACAAAAATTTGCAAAGTTGTTGACATATTATTTGCAGCGATATGATGATTCCTTTGCGTGTTTGGGACAAGAAAGCGCTAAGGACGATACGCGCAGGCGCATCTGTTGCCCCTTCGGCTCTATGCACAGGGTACTGAACTCTTCAGTAGTTTACCAGTTCAGCTACCCGCACATGTGGTAGGTTTGAAACTTACTTCCTGATTAATGCTTTATGTCAACGTCGTATCGTGTAGTCGTCCACGTTAAATTGTGATAGCTTGTTCAGTAGCACGGTATGTTTCCATGTAGGCCTATGTGATGTGACCAGGTTGTTTAATACCCCCGTTTGCAAGTATGTACTTTTTGAGGTGAGTACATCTTTAAATTTGCAACCACAGTGGGAGGCAATCCAGAAAATTCGGTGATAACAAAATCGGAGGATAGAGTTTGGCATTGCAGCTCCAAATCTATCGTCTACATTCAAAATTCAATTACACCACTCTATTGCCAAAGGATCAAAGAATATGTCACGCGTTGAATGAGGACTGCGAACCATCGTCCGAGGGAGAGAAGGGGGGGGGGGGGAGCGCAATTTTGAGTATGTTTCACCGCGTCTCATAACTTCCGCGTAGTATAACTTTTGACTAGGAAAATCTACGACGCTCGTTTAAGTTTCAATAGACAGCTGTCGTCAATATCAATAGATTGCGTCTATAAAAACATTTGCGTGGCTTGGTTATAGTGAAATTGTAAAAAATTAAGAAAACTTAACAGAATGTCGGTCTATACTCGTCAAAAAGCCAAATCGAAGTACAGAAGTCGTATACTGTTGGAAAGTGCATCTCAAAAGCAATCCAGTGATACCCATAAAAACCCCATATGATAATCTGCAGTAGCGTGAAAAGAGCGTTTTTCCCCCCAGTAAAAGAAATGGCTGCGAATACGTTGTATTCATATCAAACACACATGTTTACAAACACACAACGAAATTCGTGAAACAGGTATATACGAAACATATTTCATTTCAAAACTGTTGAACGGATAGGTAAGTCATTTGATTTTTATTTTTCCAGTTTTTTTTTTTTACATTTTTTTATTGCAGTTATCTAGATGCTTTTAAAGGCCCTTCTTAGTATCCACTACATGTAACACTTTTTGACATTAACCAAACAGCAATGGCCTATGCGTCGTTAAAGTGACATTATGAAATCGTAAACGTAAATGTGTTACTATTCTGCTAGTTCTTAACAGAATATACATAATATAAAAATACTATGTACATTTTTTCCCCCAAGGCTGCCAGTATGAATACACCTTCAATGTGAAGGTAAGTAAAGTAAAGGCTGTTCACAATAAAGTGGGTAATTTTGGAATCATCTTTAGAAAAAAGTCACTGCCCCAGACTGCATATATTTTAACGGGCGCACTGAGTGACATGCGGCCAGTAAAGTTGGTAATGATGAATGAGGAATAGTTCCATATATTAACGTCAAATAAACAGTGTAAAGTAACCATTTGTGCAAGTTGAAATTATTTATTTTCCTCTCTGTTTTTTTTAATGCGCTTTGAGCAGATTTGTTAACTTTTCTAATAATTACACATTTTCACTTGACCGATGCGTGAATAAATTGATGAGACCCCTGGCAATGTAAATTTTACATAAGGCGGAGGAATACAAAACGTGCGTACAAGTAGATCTTAAGCCGTGCCTTCAAAAGTGCTCATTTTACCGTGAACAGCCTGTATTTTTTGTTGTTGCTTGTAGTACGCCAGTCAATGTTTTCGATTATAGGCCGTTCACGGTAAAGTGAGCACTTTTGAAGCCCTAGTTACTTTTTTCTTTCAAGCAACTTATATCCTTCCACCACTTGTTAGAGTAAACCCTGCCATGTGAGTAATAAACACAGTGTATACATTCGCCATACCCAAAACCAAAAGTACGAGGCCACAATGAAATGTATTTATCGGTTATTATGTCTGACGAAACAACTTCAAAAAGTGCTCACTTAACCGTAAAAGGCCTGTACATTTGTGCAGTTTATAACCAACCCTACCCCCACCCCCACCCATAACATTAAAAAAAAAACGGTTGGTTTAGAAAGTGGCTGCAAATAGATCAGGGAGAGAATATTTTGTTGATGAGGACGCTATTAGAACACAATGAATATCAGTTCGGATGTCTCTCTTGCCACGTGTCGACCCAATGCAAGGAACCGTGGGATCGAACACGAGCTACTGCGTAGTTGTGCGGTAAGGCTTAGTCACGTCTCGTTCGGAACTGACATCCTGTCAGGTGACAATGGCAGGTTGCCCAACCCCTTATTTCGCATCTTCCCCCTTTGTCCACCTGCTCTTCATTGTCATTTTTACCTATTATCTACCTCCACCATCGCCAGATTCAACTTGTTTCTCGACAGACGCATTTCCTTTCTGAGGGTGTGAAAATAAAAACAATGTGCCTCTCTCTCTCTCTCTCTCTCTCTCTCTCTCTCTCTCTCTCTCTCTCTCTCCTCTCTCTCTCTCTCTCTGCTGTGTGTGTGTGTGTGTGTGTGTGTGTGCGGTGATGATGCCACACAGCAGCAAACGTCGAAAACATTGTTTTTTTTTTTCCACGTGTGTCAATAGTGCAGGAGAGTTTACACAGATCAAACTTTTCCACCTTTTTTTTTAACTTGGTAAAGGCTGTCCACCATAAAGTGAGCACTTTGTAAATGAACCTTAGTTAAAAGTCACTGTCCCTGCATGCGCACTGAGTGACATTCGTACAGTAAAGTTGGTAACGATGGATGGAATGTAAGACCTTATCTTAACGTCGAGTAAAGATTGTTAGATAACCATTTGTGATAACTTAAGTATTTATTTTGCTTTCTGTTTTTTTTTTATGCATCGAAGCGTTAAAATGAACAGATTTGTAAAATGTTTACTCTTATAATAATTTCACAGTTACACTTGACCGACGTATGGATAAAGAGACGAGTCCAATGGCAATGTTAATGTCACATAAGGCGGAAGAATACACAGAGCGCATACAAGTAGCTCTTAAGCAGGGCTTTCAAAAGTGCTCGGTTTACCGTGAACAGCCCTTACCAACAAACGCGGTGTTATGAAACAGGAGCACGACAGAGCCGCCTTTCGTAACAGTGGCAAGGATACAGGAAAGTAGGAAATGTGCATTATTCTTTGTTTTCCGAACGAGGAAGAGTAAGAATTATTTTCAAGCGGCCCCTCTGAAAAGAAATTTACTTTGAAATTAACGTAGGCAGATAATCTGAGACTGCAAATAAATTTTAAACTTATCAAACATTTGCCATAACGTAGTCATAACATAAATGCCACAAAAACGAAACGCAAGAGTTCTGATCCGTAACGCACACAGTGGTCAGCTTTCAGATGCGCATTCGGTGAACATGCTCTAGATAGTGGTGAGCTGAGCTGATATGACCGTCAGCGCTTAAATTGCTAATGCCCGGCTGCACCATCGTGGTTCGAAACTCGATCCGAGATCGGATCTGAGATCGACACAGAAAACTGTTGCACCATTTGAGTTCAGAGCTGGACTGTAAATCGAGATGAAGTTAATTTCGAACCGCCGAAATTGGCAGAGAGAGAGAGAGAGAGAGAGAGAGAGAGAGAGAGAGAGAGAGAGAGAGAGAGAGAGAGAGAGAGAGAGAGAGAGAGAGAGAGAGAGAGAGAGAGAGCACTCCTTTGCACAACTTGGCGAGAGCACTGCTTCGCGCTCTCTCGTGCTCTCGCTCTGTGTAATTGAGACAACCACACACTAGTTTCTCTCCGACGTCAGACAAACAGCTGATGCCAAAAGGCGGGAGATCATGTTAAGCTAAATTCGCGGTTATGGCTATTGTAAATATTTTGTTTGTGTTCCAAATAATTCCCAAATAATTATAGTACTACCAGAATAATCATTTGGCATAAAATACTATTATTTATGTTTTATATTTTACCGTCATGTTGCAGCTAAGTGACAAAAAATACAAGACTTACTCAGAAATCCGTATTTATATTTTTATAAATACGTGTTACGTATGTTATTTCATTGATAAAAACAGTTGAAATTGCTAATATACACTTACAGTTAAAATGCAATTTGTTTTGGCCCAGAAAGATACTATAGCCTTATTGAAACCCGAAAATAATGTAAACAAATATGGCGCGTGGTCAGAGTGTGTGGGAGAGTGCCAGCGAGAGCACAACTTCGTGCTCTCTCTGTGCTCTCACTCTTTCTCTGACCAATTGAGACGAGCACAGAGAGAGAGAGAGAGAGAGAGAGAGAGAGAGCAAGAAAGAGCTCTCTCTGGGCCATTTGGGACACGGCCATAGAAAACTGACTGAGAGAGGAGACCCAGTGGTAGACTCGCATTCGAGAGGATCGTGTTCGAATTCCGGTCCGGCCAACCAGATTGCGATTTTTCATGGTTTCCCGAAATCAATCCAGACTTATGCTAAGATTGTTCAGTTTGGTTTGCACGATGTGGAGGAACGTCATCGAAGAAGAACTTTAGCAGGTCTTCGGAAAAGTTGTAAATAACCGTGAATGGATTATACTCAGGTATAAGCCGTTCACGGTAATATGAGCTCTTTTGAAAGCCCTGCTTAAGATCTACTTGTATGCATGTTGTGTATTTTTCCGCCTTATGTAAAATCAACATTGCCGTGGGCCTCATCACTCTATTCATGCGTTGGTCAGGAGAAACTGTCAAACTATCGGAAAAGAAAATATTTTACAAATCTGGTAATTTTTACACTTCGATACATTAGAAAAAAAACAGAAAGCAAAAGAAATCCTTTACATTATCACAAATGGTTACCTAACACATTTTATTCATCGTTAAGAAATCAAACTAGTTCCCATCCAACGTTACCAACTTTACTGTGCGCATGTCACTCATTGCACCCGTTAAAATATATGAAGTTAGGAACAGTTTTTTTTTTCTAAGGTTGCTTTCAAAACTGCTCACTTTATCGTGAACAGCCGTGAAGCATAAGGAAGGAATTAACAAGTGACTGTCTAGCAGAGAGAGATGACCCAAATACAAGGCCCTCCTACCATTTATTAAGTATTGCAAAGGAAGCATACCTCTCTTGCTCCCTCCATCCGTTCTATTGTGGCAGACAATGCCTCCCACGCCTCAGTGTCACCACCCACGGAATGAGCTAAAAACTGCCCGCGTGCTTATGTCCAAGTACGGGGCATTCATAGCTGGTCGGTGCGTCACACTCACCTCCCGGGTTGAATAACATTTCATCCACCCACTTGCCAAATAACATCTACAGGTTGGAATCCGTTGGGGCTCCTGGTGGGAATGTGGCCTGCTGCGACGGAGACATTGAATCTGCTCTCATTTCATTTGTCCTAAAGTTAGGCTCAACGAAGTTAGACTAAACGAAATTAGGATAAACGGCGTTAGGCTATTCGCAATTAGGTAAAACGAAGTTAGGACAAACGCATTTTGGCTAAACGAAATTAGGATAAACGAATCTTGGTCAAGTGAAATGAGGTTAGATGAAGTTAGGCTAAATGCGTTTAGGGTAAACGCAGTAGGACAAACTGCATTAGGCCATTCGCTTTTAGGGTAAACGAAGTGTACTCGCTGCGACACAATTACAAGGCCAGCGCAGCGATAATAGCACCCACATTTTCCGTAGTACCGTAGTTGAATTAATCAATTCGTTATTATTTGATTGTGATTCGGTAAAATGATTTCCAATACTGTCGCCAGGTACTTGTAAACAAAGCGTTACTGCCATATTGAAATGTCGGTAAAATTTTCTTAATATGCTTTAATGTAATAAAATTCCATTTTTTTTATATTCTTAAAAATCCTACTGTTACTGTGTTTAGTAATTGTAATTAAAGGACGGAATAAAACACACAATAGCAAAATTATATAATTTCTTGCGGTTATCATAAACAACGTCCCACTAGTCATAAATGCAATTATTTCCTGAAACATAATGGTACTACACATGAACATTTTTAAGATTAAGTTAATACCGTTTTATTTTGGTAATTTCGTTATTTAGCATTCTCGTTATTTAGCAAGTTTCATTGGCTACTAAACCGAAATACTATAATACCAAATACGTCATCATTGGTAAGTAAATAAATCTGGTTACGGGACCTTTATGTTAGCAAAATTTGCAAATTCGAAACGGTTTAAACCTGCGAAAAGTAGCGGGAATATTGGCACGTTACGACATAATGTCTGACTTCAACTGTTCTCACCATAAATTCTATCATTAGTTATTTCATCTATTGTTTGTTGCACACTTAACAATTTTTAAAGGACTGGTTTTTTTTTTTTTTTTTTTGTGTTCATCGGGTATCAATCATCCCGCAGCATCTAAAAATGTTATCTGACTTACATCCACGCTGTGAAGAGTATCGTGTTAAGAGAGTAGTTGTACCAGCCCCTTCTCTAATGTGCATTCAATAACAGGAAAACAATTTAGTTTCGAAATACACAGCTAGTGTCAAAATACACATTTAATACATTGGTTACACAGAACTATGTACTATAATTTATGTTTCCCTGCCGCCATTGCTTTAGCTACCATAATCAGTATTCACAAAAGATTTCATTTATTCCAGTTAGAGGTATTTCCAACGTTGATATGAATAATAAGTATTCAATAAACAATAAATAAATATCGGCTACTTTTTTCACTACAGCTTGGAACGATCTGGATATATTTGATTTCGTTGTGCCTAGTATTTCGTTACTTGTAAATGAAAGGAATCTATAATAACCAAGTCGACCCGGGTTCGATTTCTGGTGGGGTCGCGCCCGGATTTTCGCATGTGGGAATTGTGCAACAGGATGCCTCTGGTCGCCCGGTTTTCTCGGGGATCTCCCCGCTTCGCCCGCCCTTGCGTTCCGGCGCTGTACCATATTCACTTCACTTCACCCTCATCAGCTCTTAAGACCTCGATGTTAAGAGCAGCCCGAAGCCTACATAAAGGCTGTTCACGGTAAAGTGAGCACTTTGAAATCAACCTTAGAAAAATGTCACTGCCCCTGCCTGCGTTTATGCAAGCAAGCTCGCTGTGTGACATGCGCCCAGTAAAGTTGGTAACGATGGATGGAAAGTAGTTCCATATTTAACGTCGAATAAAAAGTGTTATGTAAGCATTTGTAATAACTTAAATTATTTCTTTCCCTTTCTGTTTATTTTAGTGAACCGGAAGTGTAAAAATTACCAGATTTGAGAAATATTTACTTTTCTAATAATTTCACAATTTCACTTGACCGGCGCTTGAATAAAGTGATTAGGTCCACGGTAATGTAAATTCTACATAGGGCGGAGGAATTCACAATGTACATACAAGTAGATCTCAAGCAGGGCTTTCAAGAGTGCTCATTTTACCGCGAACAGCCTTTCGAGTAAAGAGCAGCGGTGGTCGGCAGGGAGCGGACCAGACTAGACAATGACGTTGGAATAAGGTCAGTTCCGGCAGCGGCATGCGGTAGTGTGTGGTCTTCTCGCGCGTGTTATCTCCAAGTCAGGGGGGCGAAATTATCAGTGGTCGGTCGTTAAGCGTGTGCGTCTAAGAACACGCAGCAGGCCGCCGCATACACAGCTGGGCTGGTGTTAGACTTCAAACAGGGCAGGAGGTTACGCCTAAACTGATATCTTAGTCACCACTCTTACGCCCGGTCACACCATCGTGGTTCGAAACTCGATCCCAGATCGGATCTAAGACTGACACAGAAAACTGTTGCTCCATTCGAGTTCAAAGCTGGACTGGAGATCGAGATGAAGTTCATTTCGAACCGCCGAAATTGGCGGTTCGAAATCTCGATCCGAGATCAGCAGCCATCGTCGAAAAATGTAGTTTGAAAACACGCCAACAGATAGAACTACGTTCGATTGTTTTCTTGGGAAATTAAAGCAACATTATACGCACTTAAATATTATTCAGTAAAATTCGTACAACAATTAATTCACTTAAAACAGATAAAACATCGCACATCTAGTTCTATCTATAGTGAAAAATAGGTTTACTTCCATGACGTCATATATTACGAACCAATAGTAAAATTTGTCTCATACTTAATATCTTGAAACCAAGATCGACGAATCAAAGATCGAGAGTCATGAAATTTCGTTGGTGCAACTCTTTTAGATTGGAACCAAGATCAAACTGGATCCTGGTTCGGAACTAGGATAATTCGATCTCGGATCGCGGAGGATGTTGGTGCAACCGATCATTAGTCAATAACAACTTGCAAAAGGGCAGCTGGTGCAGTAGTCAGCGCCAATTTTTTTTTTCTGTTGAAAGGTTCTTCCGAGAACATGTGCATGTTTCATTTTATTTGTTCTCCATATATTTATAACTCGAGATGATTGCAAACAATTCTAGAAGATTTTAACACTTGTGAAAATTAAATTTGTCCCCAAAACTACCGTCTTAAGAAGGAGGTAAAAATAGGGAAGGCAGGAACTGTTTTCAAAATTTTTATAACTAACATTCTTTCCTGTGGAACGATTTCTACTTTCACTGGCACGTATTTGATACTGTGTATTATTTACCCCGTAATCATTCCCGCTTTTCTCACTTTGGCAATTTCCTCTCGCTAGGAAGGTTTTAACTTAGCAATTTTTAGAATCTACATTGCATGGAAATGCAAATTACTTTTTTTACTTTACATGATCGAAGATTCTTCTACTGATATATGTGCATGGAATATAAATTATAGATGCAATTAATAAACAAAAGTCACACATAACGGAATTTAAGAAAGAAAATTAGAAATCTCCACAGTTTGTTTTACGTTTTATAATATGACTCGAATAGTACAATGAAGAAACTACAAATATGTGCTTCTGGGGGGAAAAAAAAAAGTTTGGTACAATCGTGTGGTTATAAAAAATTATAAAATCTTGACATAAATAGATGTACACTTGCAATTGATGAAACCGTTTAGCAGGACATCATGAAAAAATTCCAGACATGAATCATGCGCCAGATACTAACTCAACCTACGTTTCGTGACCATAAAGCATTAGATGTTGTACGAACTCGCAGCCTCGCCATTGTAATTTGACAATATAACACACTCACGGTTACTTCGCACTTTCCTGAAGCCTTGCCGAAGTTCTACTTCCAGGATATTCCTCCGCATCGCGCAAACCAAGCTTAACTAAGTCTATAAAAATTAACCAAAGGACAACCCACCGAATTCGTGCGCACTCAGTTGTAATAATGTTTTGCACGAGAACTATTTCTTACTAAGCCCTACCAACATACATGTTTTCTCGCTGTTTCTATTCATATTAATTAATGGTGAAATATTATAATTTATAGATGAAATGTATGTAAAAGGTTCAGTTTAATAAGAAATAAGTTACTTTTATGTTAGGAGAAGTATAAAACCCTTATGACGCACGACATATAGGAAACTACCAAACACGTAATAAATGGGGTGATTTTTCGACGGTTTGATTGAAAAAGTTGGAAGAAACCGTTGATAAACTATACCACATCCGTTTATGAGATTATCACAGTGTAGTTCACAGTGGATTTTATATTTATGTGAAGTCTGTGTTTTTATACTTCACAACTAATGTGACTCTCTTTCTCTTAATAAGTGACTATTCCCACACTCTACATATATGTATGTGGATTCTGCGACTGGCGTCGACTATAATTGTAATCATATTTTGAGTTCAACGGTCGTTGTCCTTGGATAGCTCAGTATATTAACTACTGTTAATTGAATTAAGGGCTAGGCTACAAAGATTTCTTAACAAACAGAACATGTTTTATATTACACCTATGCTGTCTGCATCGCCCAAACTGTAATTAGGCTGGAATCGAAAGTTATGGGTACTAGATTTTGATACTTTTTTTTTATGTTTTACTTCTATACTAGTTTACTGGGCGTATAACTGATCATACTGTTAACTGACCACAACTCTTCTAAGCTACTCGATACGACGTTATGTCAGTGTTTTTCAGTTACTCCGAAATCAGTCACCCACAGCCATTTGGTTCGAATCTGCCCCCCAGCTCTCTACGACGACGTATGCTCGTAATAAAAGTCTTCGCTCTCGGGCGCACGTAATTTTTTTTTTTTTTGCGGGAAACAGCCTCCATCCCAGTTGGCTGTGGAATCATTCTCCGACCAATCACAACGCGTCCTCCATGAAGCAGCAGCTTCTCAGCAACATGTTGCTTCTCACATTTGTACAGTTGCATTTTTATTGCTGTTAAATTTTTACACGCACGTGCACAGTTAAAATAACAATTAAAATGCACTTGCTTCCTTCCCTATCTGGAAGGCACTAAGGCAGTTGCTTTATAAAGATGCCAGGAAGAAATAACCACTATAACAGCGGTCTTACTATATCGCCAACCTTTGAAGAAAAAAAACCTGCCCGTAATTGTAAAGCGTTTAATCTAAACGTTGACATTTTTTTTGCGTTCATTTTGGCAAAAAATTATAAACTACACAGTCATATGTTGTAACACTCGGCAAAATGCGAAATTCTCATAATTGGCGGCGATTATATTCATTTCGTATATATTATGAAAATTATAAAATACTAGTTGGTGTTTTAGATGGACTCTACACGTTTACGTTTCTAACAAAAAAAAACGCCATAATGTGATCTGATAAACGCATGACTGTTAGTCGTTGAGCAAGTGGCGATGTTGGTTAATGTTTGTGTGAGCGTAAATGATTCACTACGGACAGTAACAAGAAACTAGGAAGTGATTTGAAATGTGTCCACGTAGGTTATCGGCACAACTCCCACGTACTTCATTAATCACTTTTTATCACACCAAATGTTCGCGATATAATATGTACTTTCATTTTTTGTGATGCACTGCGATTAATGGTCACTTTGTACACCGAACTCGGCCCGTATGCGAAATATTATTTCTCCAATGAGCATATTTAAACCAAGACGGTTTTTTTTTTTGGTTGCGAATGGTTTTTCCCACTGAGCTGTTAAAGTAACACTGTCAATGTAACATGTCGCAAAACAAAAAAAAAAAAATCTTAACCACTGAGCGTAATTAAATATTTCGGTTTAAAATTATTATCCCGCTGACTACTTCAATATGTCTGCAATATTTCTTTTAAAGAAATTAATTTTTTTTTTTTAATGTACAGACAACCGAACGAAAGGATCATCTCAGACATCACACAACATTTATGAATATTAAATTTGCAATTTTTATTTTCTGTAAAACTACTTAAGGAGCTAATTTCTACGTCACCAGTGTTTTAGTGCAGTTAGTGCTTCTTTTTCGTTATTCACGCATGTGGAGAGGAAGAAGTTGATTTATGTAGAAATTGCGTGCAAAAAATTACATAAAAATGAAATTTTTTTTTTTAACGATATCTACAAACTAGGCAGTCCCCGGCATAAACACAAAACGTAGAGGATAATATTTGCAAGAATAGGCATTAGTAAAATATTTGAAGCTGGAACCTTCCAAGAAAATTGTTTTAAAACCCTCTCAATGAAACATTGCATGTTTTTTTTGCAAAGTGCATGTTTTCATTAGGGCCGTTCATGTTGTAGAGCTACAAATAACTCAAATTTGGTTCACAGAAATACGTTTTCCTTATTTAAATTCTATGACAATTACAGAGAAGATTTTATCAGTGGTTAATGGTAATTAATTCTCAAATGTGATAGATTTAACCATACGCACTATATTATACAACTAATCGAAAAATTACGCTTAGTTTCCATCACTTCTTTTCTTTAGGAAATAAAAAGAAAGTGATTTGAAATGTTGTTTAAAGTATACAGTTAGCGTTTTTCATTGCAGGCTTCTTTCTAACATCACATAGAATGTCGAGAAATACGAGTAAACACACTCCGATGTAAAGGGTATGGCAGGTGATGAAGACGACGCAGCCAACCACGAAGGAAATGCAACGCATTCACTGCATAAGAAGAGATTACCGGAAACTCGACCATGTAGTCAGCCAAGTAATCCGATCTGTGACGAGCTTTCTCTGGGAAATCCCCAAGTACGTGACGCTACACAATTGTTGCCCGATTCAAACACCTTCACTTCTAGTAGGCCTACACATGGAACGTATTCGAATAAACGTAAGCAGTCAGTGGGAAAGACGACACAAGAGGTACTGGAAATGCTGACACGACGATCAAAGGATCGAGATGAAATTCTGAGAGCTGTTATTCGAAGCAAATGAACTGAACGCGATGATGCAGATGATGTGCTCTTCCGAAGTACGGCTCTTTCAGTGAAACAGTTGCCGCCCGCTCTACGTGCGGAAGCAAAGATGCGTATATACAGTATTGTTTCCGAATAAGAAACAAGAGCTCTCGAGATCGCACAAACGCACATATTTACTTCAGGTGCTCCTGCGCGATCTTCACCCATGTATTCCGACACCTCATGTCGTTATAGTCAGTCGGCAGGTGGTTACTGCGAACACGATACAAATGCTGGCGCAACACAACACGAGTCGCAGTTATTGTTAGCAGGCTGCTTTCAATGCGATATTGCAACGGCCGCCACAACAAACGAAACTTTCATGTGCGTGCAGAATGCACAAAACTTATCATTTGAGTGATATGCAACATTGTGTTAACCTTATGTATAACAATAGCTTTGTACTTAGCTTATTTATTTTAATATACGAATAATATGTTTTCTTAATGCAGTTGGTTTTCCTACCTATTAACATCGTCAATGAGTGGAACTAATTACAGTCCCCATTCCACTGGATAACATTTATAA
Source organism: Dryococelus australis (assembly GCA_029891345.1). NCBI lineage: Eukaryota > Metazoa > Arthropoda > Insecta > Phasmatodea > Phasmatidae > Dryococelus > Dryococelus australis. The sequence goes on from CM056996.1 coordinate 63,686,258, forward strand.
AGTCATTTCTTTTACAGCTACTATTGTATTTTTAATGAATTCTGATTTGCAAGTGTAATTTATAATATACTAAGTTTACCTTAATGTTAGTGGCAATTTCTCTTCAGGTGTTATTGGTTCTCTTACTTTATTGCACGACTGACGAGGTCATATTCCACTAGATTCAAAATATAATTAAACTATCTTACATTTAACCTGAATAACTCCCGAAATTTTGCTTCGTCTTTCATTAAATGTCTGTTAATAAGAATTGTGTAGAATCCCTCTTCACTTCTTGGTTTAAAAATGCCATGTGTGTCTGTTTTTGTTACTGGGGCTCATTAACAACATAAGTAGATCACCATCCTCTTCCTTTTCTAGCATTAATCACTCAACAATATTACGTACATACATTGCAAGCTACAATACAACTGAATAGAATTATTTTCACTATGCGACTCTAGTCGCATAGTGAAAATGGCGGCCGATGCAACCCCGGGTCAATGACCCGGGGTTGCATCGGCCGCCATTTTGAATAAATTATATCGCCGGAGGCATCCGCTCCCTTTACTAGTGTGTGTTGTGACAGCTGTCAGGAAGTGAAACATGTCATTTTCAAGTACAGAAGTCGGTGTGCTTGCTGAACTAGTTGCCCAGCCTATATATAAAGAGTGTGTCAGGATTGTCCGGCAAGAGTCCCAGCTTTCATTAAATATGCAATACAACCGCATATCCAATTGGATTGTATGTTGCGAAGCATGAGACAAATACTGGAGACTATAGGCGCATTAGAAAGAAGAGATGAAGGAAACAGTGAAGTCTAAAGGGGGCAAAAATACTTATGTGAAAATGTAAATAAGTAACTGAGACAAATTTTTATGTTCAGTAATGTACCAGGTCTTGCATTTAGCAGGCAGAACAGTGCGACAGTTATGTTAGCGTGCATTAAGGTATTTGAAAACCAGTACAGGCAGCCATTCTTTGTTAAACAGATGGCATTAGCATATGCAAATGACGAACTGGAGACCAGAGTTTTAACATTCACTCCACCCTGTTTGTGGAGTGAATTATTGGAAGAACTTAAGACTATGTTCCGCTTGCAAACATATGAGGAACACAGCATTAAATGTCAAAGTGGCGATATACATTACAAACAGCGCTTCACAATCTTGGAGAACTTAATTAGCGAATCTGATCCAATATATGTACTTAGTAAGCAATAAAAGAGATTGGTGAGATCGTTGACAAATGCCGAAGTTATAAACGTAAGATAATAATACGAGTGGCCAACATTTAAGTTATTAGTTCAACCACATAACGTACATGGATGCTTACATCCGATTTTCTGATCGTATTGAAAAGTCGAAGGACTAAGAAACTATGTCAAAGAAAAGCCAGAATTCATATAAAAAGACATTGCATGATAAGTATTAGATGGTAAAAAACAGTACTCAATTTGTACTAAACATGTAGCATTGTTGTGATGATTTTACTTACATGCTATTACTTTTAAAGATGTGTGCGTTGGCAAGTACACCTCCATATACTTTGAGATGTGTAGTGAGAACGTACGTGTACGACTACGATGGAATGTATTTTCACCATATGAAATATGAAACTGCCAGACTAGTAGCCAGCTTCGTGTACGAAGATAGTAACTGTCCTGTTCATATGTGTGTTGCAAAATTAAGACCGTCTTGGGCATTGCTGGGAGACCCGCAAGAAATTAAATATATTAAGTCATGTTTTGGTCAAACTCATTTAAGAAACATAAAAAGGGATTTGCTTGGCCGTTTACCTACACTAGATACGCCTTGTGCATCTATTTTGTGTTCCGTTTATAGGAATAAACTTCTTAGTGAAGGAATGTTTACCGCCAAAACATTTATTTATATGCAAGCAGGTATATGAAAATAATGCAAAATGTGTTTGTGCATCCAACACTTTAATGAAATATAATTGAACTTGTATATTGTTTATCATAAGAAAAATTGTTTAGTACATTTAACTACCAAGAAAATATTGTGTAATGATTGGGCATAGTTTGTTGTCAGATGTAGCAGGTGTTCACTTCATAATGTCAAAAAAAAAAAGTATTGCAAATGACTGTGAAAACAATGTATGATGATTATTGCGAATGTGAACGTGCTTATAAATAACTGAAGCGCAATTACTGTTAACTACCTGAATGTAAATAATGGTGAGTGTGTATTAGTTTTCTATTAGTCGGTAATTTGTAATGTTAAAATTTGAATAATGTTCCCACTAAAACAGTGTATTACATTTGATTGTAAATAAAAATAACATTAATTGAATGCGTGTTTGTTATTTAAAAAGACCTCGTTAATACAAAATTAATTTTCCTTGAACATATGTCCTGTATTTTCTGAATGTTGTATTTATGTGAAAATATATTAAGAAAATATATTAAATTGCAAATATATATAAGGAAAGTATAGTATGTTAATTAATGAAACGATGCTATTAAATGAATAAAAATACCTTTCTTTGAAATATATAGTCAAATACGTTCATCTATTATGCTGTAAACAGTTGTAGTGTTTAATAAAATACAGTCTTTATGCTTCTTACATCAGAAACATATCAAATAAAGCAAATATTGAACACAGTGTAAAAAAATGAATTCAGTTAACACAGACGCGAACTAGTTTGGCGTTACTTGAACTGTACAGCCTCACGAACACCGTCTAGCGGTGGAGACAACTACCAGAAGCCCAGTGCCACTAGCCTAGATAGCTAGCGCAGTGTCTTAGTACGGCGTGACATGCCGTTGTCGGAGGTAGTGATCTTCATCCAGTGGCACACACACTAAACTTACTTCTAGCATTTCCAGTTGAATAATATTTACCTCGCGGTAAAACAATTTGCTCATTGTATACACAGTTTAAAGAATATACCACACACTGTTATATACATAATTAAAAGATCGTTTATTGAAAGGAAAGACAATAAATAATGTTAATATATTGATTTATTTAAAAAATACAGAAAAATATTATTATTTGAAGTGGCGCCGCCTGCCTATGTCTCGCAGAAAGGCTTGGACCGCCTTCCTCATGACGGATGAAATCACACAAAGAGTTCATTCTCCCGCTCCATTAAAGATACTATCTCGTGGAAGCGGGCGAAGGAACTGTTACGCATTTCATTAAGGGAAGGTTTATTTTCCTTTTTTTTAAAAGGAAGAATATGGGACTTTGGCAGGGACGATGGGAAAGGTGTTGTTGTCGCTGTGATATGTGATGATGTCGATGGGATATGTTACGTCGGCGGGGGCGATGGGAGATGCGATGATGGCGGGGGTTTTGGGTTTATCAGTTAGTGGCAGGGGGACCAGAATATTGATATGAGTGAAGTGATGATGAAGAACCTTGGCTTACCGCCTTCACCGATAGAGGGCAGGACCATGGTGATGTTGGTGATAGTGGATTATAGCAAGTTGGTGATGGTGTTTTGGAGGAGAGCTGAGATGATGGGAGTGGTGAATTAATGAAACTTAAATTAAAATGTAGAATCTCCCACTTTTTAAAGGGGGAGTTGTTAGTAGATGAGTGACTTATTCTGTGGAGAGAATATTAGCAGGAGGTGGTGTCACTAAATCGACCACAGATATCACATCACCAGAAGACGAAGTGTCGTCGTAGTCGACAAGGCTGAGGGCTGGGAAGTAGTTAGAAGGTCCAGCCTCAGCGACTGCCTCTGACGGCCATCGGCGGGGCGACCCGGTGACATAGTCACACGGTCGCTGATACCGCGTAACTCGGGCTCCAGATAGTCGCTGGTCCCGCATAAGAAACGACATACCTCAATCAGACGTTGACTTTGTTTAATTTTTCTCGAGATGCAGAGCCCTAATCTTGGCTTTTAACTGAGAGGCACCCCGCCCTTTTAAAATTTACGCCTCCGTAGCGGTACAGTTCTTCAAAAACACAGTGGCTCACGATAACGTTATGGAGTCATTTCACTTAGGCAGTAAAGCTATAGCTGTCCTCCATTCATCCGATGTTGCAACTATTTATGAGGAAAACATAGTTCCTTAACTAACTACAAAACTTAGCGAGTTTTCTGCGAGAGGCAGTGGCTGGGAAATGAAACTGATATTGCAAATGGATATACACATTTCGCAATAGACCATTCACCGTAGGTGCCCCTCACACAAACCTACTTAAGTTTATTGCTAATTGTAAGGCTTTCATTAATGTTCAGTGTCCGGAATACGAGTGCTTCCTGTACACCGTTGTAACATCTATATTGCCTGCTGCATCAAATGTCAATAATTCATCTTCATATCCAAAACCTCACCGGGTTCTGAAAATGCAGGGATTGTCGACTCATGTAGCGTTAAGTGAAATCACACAATTCGAGGGGCTCAAAAATAATTTGATTAATGACTACTGTGTGATAGACAAAGATATTAATATTGTCGACTAATTGTATGATAACGTTAAGGAAGGGTTAATTGTACCTATTCGCACATCTCCTGTGCGATATGATCGACATGTAAACATGTTGGCAATTCGTGCCACTGGTAATACTGCTCACTTTCATTTTGTAATGATTACAAATATGTCCCGACTGCTTCACAGTCAAGTGACTAAGAGACATCATATACTTTTTATTTGCGATCGATGTCTCCAGTATTTTAGAGAATAGGAGACACTCGCAAAACATAATGAATTGTGCCAACAACACAATGTTGTACGATGTACTTCCCCGACTTAGGAAAATAAGTACCTTAAATTTAGAAATACCGCCAATCAGCAAAAAATGGGTTTTATAGAATTTTGTGATACTGAATGTTACTTGTCTCCCATGTACACTTGTATACCTAATATTGACACACGTAGCATAACAACCATCAATAAGCATGTGCCATATGCTTGCAGCATCAAGTTCGTGTCTTCATACGATCCAAGTTTATCTTATTAAACAAGTTAAGTTGTCTAGTTGGGTTGTAGATATATACAGCACAAATGTTGCAGTGAATATATTGAGTCCAGCAGAGAAAGCTAAGCTGGATGCTCAAAAAATATGCCACATTTGTAATAAGCTGCTCGGTCCAGATTCTGTGGTCGACCATGACCATTTGACGGGCGCAGTGCGGGTCTCGCACATAATCAACATAATTTAGCATACATACTTAAGAAAAACCTACTTGTTGCTGTATTCTATAATCTGCAGAATTACGATGCCCACTTTCTTATAAAGCCATTGGCTGAAATACGCATTACCCAACCCGATGGAAGTGTGGTAATCGAAAATCCGGGTACTATCAAGGTGATTGGAACAACTCTAGAAAATTACAAGTTTATCACCAAAATCATTCCTAAAGGAAAGGTGCAGTACTTCGAATTGTGTTTTATTGATTTTTTAAATTCCAATAGCGCATCTCTGGAGACATTGGCAGGTAATTTGACATCTGATCAATTAAGTATCACCCGCTCCCAGTTTCCAGATGATACACAGTTTGCTTTGGCACAAACAAAGGGAGTGTTTCCTTATGGCTTTGTTAAGTTGATGGAGAGTCTGAAATGTATGTCACTCCCATCTAAGGATGCATTACATAACATAATGAAAGTAAAAGGCATCAGTGATACAGAATATGCTCATTCCCAATCCACCTGGAATGCATTCAATTATCAAAATTTACTAGAGTATGCAATGCATTATTTACATGTGGACACGTGTTTGTTGGCTGATGATTTCGAAAACTTCAGGACCTTATGTTTGAACAGTTACAAATTGGACCCTGTTATGTACGTCATGGCTCCCCCCCCCCCCCCTTCTCCCTCTTTGGATGCTTTATTACTTAAGACAGATGCGAGGCGGAGTTCTTAATGGATGTAGATATGTATCTTGTCATTGAGCGTGGGGTCCGAGGTGGTATATCCCAGGTTTCAAAAAGACAAGCAAAAGTAAACAACATTTACATGGGCAAAATTTCAATCCCGATAAGACAGAGAAGTATATTTGTCATTTCGACATAAATGGCATGTACAGCCAAATGACAATAAAATGCAAGCTACCCATTGGAAATTTCTTGTGGGTTGAACCGAATGTGTTTTCTTCATGGGATTTTGCCAACACCCAGAATGATGAGGATACTTGTTTTTTCGCGGAAATGGTATTGTATTTTCCAGACGAATGACACGATGCCCTATCTGATCTGCCTCTTGCCCCAGTGTCCCGCATACCTCCGAATGGCACGACTAAGAAATTGCTTTCAACTCTCGCACCGTGGAAAAATTATGTTGTACACGGAGAATCACTGAAGCACTATTTGATGTATGGAGCCAAACTTGACTCTGTTCATCGCGTTGTTTGCTTTGAGAAGCTATTGATGGCTACTTAAATCGGATATAATATTGAAAACATGCTCAGGTTGCGAACGAATCCGAGACGTTTTTTAAAGTGATGAACAACTCTGTTTATGGTTAAACTATATAGAATGTTCGTCAAGAAAGAGACATGCAGGTCGTATCGCGATATGGCATGATTTACGGGGTGACAGAATTGATTGGGCGACCTACATTCAAAGCACGGCGAATCCTCGATAAGAATTTAGTCTTGATCGAAATGGAAAAAGTTAATGTTACTCGCGACAAACCTTTATACCCTGGGGTTGTCATTCTCGATATTTCTAGATTATACCTCTACGAATTTCACTATTAGTACATGACACCTAAATTTCCTTGGCCTGATTTGCATCTCTTATATTGTGATACCGATAGTTTAATATAAGAGGTACACTGTCACAATATTTGTGAAGATATTTTCTCAGATTCGCGTGCACGATTTGAAATAGCCCACTACGGGTCAGACAATCTGCAAGGATTCCGAGTAGATAACAAATTTCTTACTGGAGTTATGAAGGATGAATGTAGTGGTCGCATCATCATTCACTTTGTAGGCCTATGCCCTAAACTTTATTAATACATTGTTTTGAATGAACAGTGTGCGAAGAGAGCAAAGGGGGTAAAATCTAATGTGCTGCAAGATCTCTGGTCCAGGGAAAATTTGGATTGCCTTAAATGTAATTCAAGGGTTATGGGGACCCAATTTCACTTCCGTTCGCGTGATCATGATGTCTTCATCGAACATGTAACAAAAGTGGCCTTGTCGAGTGATGATGACAAACAGTATTGATATAATAGTACAGGGTATCGTGATGACATTACCTTGGGGTCATTATAAGGTTCCTAAATAGTTTAATCTTTACACACAACCAAACACCAACCGAGACGACCACCTCAGTTGGGCAGTCGCCATGTACATCTAGCCGACCAATCGCCAGCAGCTATGATGGAGGGTCATCACCATCTTCACAGCCATCGAGCAGCTTTTTCAGCATCCTGCCATAAACACCACACTGGCAACAACTGGATAGTGAGTCTATTTCTATCCCCCACCTCCAAATACAGCTATTCTTCAGAATGACAACTTTTCTGTAGAGTTGTGCATCTTCTGAGAATTGTGAGCTCAAAACTTTACATTAGTAATGGTCATTGGAGGATTGGGAGGCACGTCAACAAAGGGAGGTACCAGACAACCTTGACCGCCCGCATTCCCTACTACCTGGGCAGTTCCATGCTGGATTTCACAATGAGCGGGGCAGGGGAGGAAGAACTGTTCGAGTACTGGGATGGCATTTCTTCTCAAGCTAAGTGGGGGACACAACATACTTGTGTTTTTACAATGTGTACTGTGATTATGTGTATGTAATATCATTACCGTAGTAAAATAGTAAAACGTGCTGAAATCCAGTGATTGAACTTCCATGTATGGCAACCTCTACGTTACTAACAATCAGCTTCGTTAGTAGGCAAAATTCACTTCGATTAAACATTTAGTCCTCCGGGCCGGATTTCTGTGATGCGGGGCGAATACACAGATTGTGTTTTTTTACCTATGGTAAATGCGGTAAGTGACGAACAGTCGTCAGTAAAAGAGTAGTGTCGGTCGTGGAACACTTCTCAGCATTGGCAATAGAACACGACCAACGAGAATGCTGTCGTCAGTAGAGGAGCAGTGTCGATCGCAGAGCACTTCTCATCAGCAATGGCAGTACATTACAACCAACGAGGGAGCTGCCAAGAGAAGTAGTCTATTTTCTTTTCCTCTCCTTCCCTGTCAGCATGGATCCTAAACAAAAATCCTTCTTGATTAAATCTAGAGATCTGGTTAAGGCAAAATTGAAACGAATGCAAACATTTGTAGAGAAGCATGTTGCATATTCCAGTGTATGTGAAATGAAAGAGAGATTAGAGGGTTCACCTCAGTTAATCCATGAATATGACGAGGTGCAAAACAGCTTGAATTGTACGATGAAGACTCAGAAAAACACGAACATGATAGAGAATAGTTCGAATCACTTACTATGAAAATTTAAGACGGCACACAGCCATTGCTGAAAAATGTATATAATACAAACATTGTGAACAATGAGTGTTCACCTTCGATACGTTCAGGTTCTAACAAACACATTAAATTGCCTGCAATCAACTTGCCTACATTCTGTGGAAATATCACAGAGTTTACACATTTTTAAGATACATTTACGAGTTTGGTGATCAATAACGATTTACTGTATAACGTCCAGAAACATCACTATTTACTATCATCTCTTTCAGGCAAAGCACATAGAATAATAGAAGGCTTGCCAATAACAGCTAATAATTTTGAAGTTTCATGGGGAATCTTGTGCAAGGCATAATACAATCCGAAACTCATTGTGACCGCACATGTTAGGCAACTATTGTCTTTACCATTTTTTACCAGGCATTCAGCATCCGATTTAAGAAATTTGTTTGAGCCAGTTAGCAAAGAACCTCAAGTCTATCGTAGTTTTAGAGCTAAAAATACCATTGCATGAGGTACTGTTGTCACAGCTAGTTCCTGACAGACTTTACGAACAATGTCGCAAGGTATGGGAAGTAAGCTCATCAAGCAACCAGGTTTTACCATTAAAGGATTTATTTGAGTTCCTAGAAATCAGATGCCAGGCTTTAGAACTTAATAAATCTAGCATACATCCAGTAGTATATAGCTCAGTTTACAAGAAACAAGATACAGTTTCAAAGCAGGTTAAGAGTGTAACTCAAGCTTATGTCACTATGGATGGTTGTTGCATGAAATGTCATGAGATGCATGCTTTGCATAGGTGTCCTCAGTTTTTAAATGGGAATGTCCAAGCACGTACTGAATATGTGTATCAGAACAAACTGTGTTTTAATTGTTTCCAAGTACAGCACATACTAAGACAATGTACATATAGTTCTTGCCGTAAATGTGGAATGAAGCATAATACATTATTATGCAGAGAATCTAAATCTTCCTAGGTGGAAGATCAAGAGAAGACTTCACAACAATCATGTGGAAGAGAAAGGAATGCGAGTGAAGATAATGGCGACAATCGAAGCAGCAGTGCTCAGTATTGTTCTTTAAATGTGAAACTACACACACATACTGATACCTACTGCCACAGTGAGGGTGTGTGATAACACAAGAATGTTACATACTTGTACAGCATTACTGAACTCCTGTTCACAAGCACACTTTGTCAGTGATTCTTTGGTTCACAGACTGGCATTGAAGAAATTTCCTAACTGTGTGCCACTACAAGGGATAAAAGCTGTTAGGGCAGAAGCAAAATATGGCACCATAGTCCAAATTCTGTCTATGACTACAAATTACTCTGCAAACTCTTGAATGTGCTGTATTGCTTAGAATATCGGGTAATGTTCATGGGAATTCAATTAGCTACCAGGAGTGGAATATTCTTCCAGGCATAAAATTAGCAGATGAAAATTTCAATGAGCCAGGACAAATTGATCTACTTATTGGAGCAGAGATGTTTTTCCAATTGCTTCTCCCTGAACAAAGATCCAGGACAGGTTGTTACCCATACTTACAAAACACGAAACTAGGGTGGCTAGTACCAGGACCATACCTAACCTCAAGTAAAATTCAACTGGATCAATAAGAATTTCTTATCAGGAATTATGTCAGTCTGCAGCATCAATGTCAACGTTTTTGGGAACTGGAAGAGTTTCATCACACTCCACGATCAAAGGAAGAAAGTGAATGTGAAGATCATTTTGTTCATACTACTACAAGGAATGCTACAGGAAGAATTATAGTACATTTACCATTCAAACAAGATCACAGAGAACTTGGTGATTCCCACCAGATGGCAGAAATGATATTTCAACATTTTGAAAAACATCTGTTGAAAAATCCAAGTTTACAGTCATATTACATAAGTTTTTTGGGGGAATATGAATCATTAGGTCATATGAAGGTAGTTAATAGTTCAAAGGATGATGCAAAATCAGTTCATTAGGAGTCTAGGACCACAATGAAAACCAGAGTTGTATTTGATGCTTCAGCCAAAACTACTAATGGAAATCACTTAATGACATTCTCAAGGTTGGGCCAACAAACAACAGGTTCTATGTTCTATAATTGTATGGTTTCGTTCTCATAAGTGGTGCTTCGCTGCAGATATTGAGAATATGTATCGTCAGATCAGAGTCGACCCAAAAGACTGTCACCTTCAACGAATATTGTATAGGAATCCAGCTGACAAAGCTATAAAGGTGTATGAGTTGCAAACAGTGAAATGGTACTGCATGTGCCCCATTTTTAGCTACAAGTGCACTGCATCAACTTGCACTGGAGGTGAAGATACATTTCCCTGTAGGATCTGAGGTGGTTATGCGAGACTTCTATGTCGAAGATTGTATGTCAGGTGCACATATAGTAAGCAAAGACTTGGGAATTCAGGAACAGCTGATAAACTTACTAAACAAGTGAGGTTTTACTCTTCGAAAATGGTGCTCAATCATCCTCAGCTACTTGAAGCACTGCCCCCTGAGTTTCGGGAAGATCATCTTCCTCTCCATTTGTATACTAAAGATGTAAAGACATTAGGACTTAATTGGCATCCAGCATCTGACCATCTTCAGATAGTCAGTAGATTTAATCTTTCATAAGACTGTCCTAAGGCAATGGTGTTTACTAAGAGAACAGTCCTGGCAACAATTGCATCAATATTTGATCCTTTGGGTTTGATTAGCCCATTGTTATGCCATGAAAAATTTTGCTGCAAGAATTGTGGCAGTCAAAACTTGGCTGGGATGAAGTTCTCCCTTCAGAGCTTTTGTACAAGGGGAAGAGTTTGTTTGAGCAGCTTCCTCAAGTTAACCATATACACATTAACAGATAGATTTTGAGTAATGGGATCATAGTTGAACTCAGCTACATGGGTTTGCAGATGCATCTGAGAGAGGCTATGGTGCATGTATATAATTAGATAAACAGAGTATTCAGGCCAGGTCACTGTCAAATGCCTCTGTGCCAAATCCAAGGAGGCTCCAGTCAAAAAATGTTTCACTTCCACAGCTAGAGATGTATGGAGCTCTACTGTTATCCAGACTACTCAAAAGGGTCCTCGTGGCTCTAAATCTGACTTTCTCCCAAGTATGCTTGTGGACAGACTCAACTTTAGTGCTAGAATATATTTCAGCTACTCCTACTCGATGGAAAACATTTGTAGCCTATCCAGTCGCCGAAATTCAGGACAATTGATCAATTACAGATTGGAGACATGTGCCTTCAAAGGAAAATCCTGCTGATATGATTTATAGAGGTATTAGTACACTTGATCTCTTAAGAAGCTCTCTTTGGTGGAATGGACTAGCCTGGTTGCAAGAAGACTCAACTACACGGCCAGCAGAAAGTGCGAGCATTGACCAAGATAGCACACCAGAAGGGAAAATGTCACGGCTTGTTGTGATGGCTACTTCTATGTAAGACGAAATAATATCGAGATTTTCAACACTAATCAGGATTAAAAGAGTAGTCGCCTACTGTATACGTTTCATTTCGAATACCAGGAAACCCATAAAGGAATGGAAATCTGGGATGTTGTTTGCACATGAACTCAAAGATGCTCTTATCACATACATCAGAATTGCTCAAATGTCTGTTTACTCTGCAGAGGTAGGGAGTTTGATAGTTACAAATGGTTGTGACTCTAAGAGTAAACTGAAGTCATTAAATCCTTTTATATGCAAGGACAAAACCCTTTGTGTGAGTGGGTGCCTTCAACATGCAGTCTTACAGCTGGATCAGAAGCATAAAATCATACTCCCGCCTAAACATCAGTTAATCAGACTTATCATTGAGGAAGAACATCGGCGTTTGCTCCATGCTGGAGGTCAGTTATTGCTTTCCTCACTGTGCCAACATTACTGGATAGTAATTGGCAAATATATTATTCGGCACACCATTCATAACTGTATAGTATGTCTCAGACTTAAGGCTATGAGTACACAACAATTTATGGGTCAGCTTCCAAGTGTCTGGGTAAATCCTGCCAATCCAGTCATTAATGTCGGAATTGATTATACTGAGCCATCGTACAACACATCGGGTTCTCGAAGAAACTAAAATGAAAATAAAATGCTACATCGCAATATTTATTTGTCTAGCCCGAAAGGCTGTACGTCTTGAAGTAATGAGCAATCTTATCAGTCAAGCATTCATTGCAGCACTCAAGAGATTCATATCTCGATGTGGATGAGTCAGTCAAATCTATTCTGATAATGGCATCAATTTCTTCAGAGCTAACAAGGATCTGCATTAATTGAAACTTCTCTTTGAAACTACAGATCATCAAGCTGCACCTCTGACACCCTTGAGAAAATGATCTCAATGGTCCTTCCGCCCTAACACCTGAACACTTCCTAATTGGTCGACCAATAACTGCTCTCCCTGAACACGACCTTACCACATCGAGTCTTAGCTTACTTTCCAGGTGGCAACGTATGCAGCAGCAGTTACAACAATTTCTTAATATGTGGTCAGCTGACTACTTATCGCAGCTACAGCAAAGGAACAAGTGGACAACAGAAACCAGCAACATTCATACTGGCAATCTAGTCATTCTCCGAAAGGACCGTTTTACCTCCTTTGATGTGGAAGATTGGCATCATAGAGCAGGCCCAACCTGGGCCTAATGGGTTGACTCGTGTGGTGACAATCTGTACTACCCAAGGAACAGTCAAGTGGTCCATCACCAAGTTGTGTCCTCTTCCAAACAGTGAATGTTGTGTGTAACTAGGACTAGAACTAGCTGATTTTGGTTGATATATTGTAATATTTCTTGTGACACAGTTTTTTTTTTTTTAAGAGTTTGGCCCTTTTTTTGGAGGGCGGTACTATGTTCAGAATGAAAGCTTTTCTGTAGATTTGTGCATCTTCTGATAATTATGAGCTCAAATCTTTACATTAGTAGTGGTCATTAGAGGGTTGGGTGGCACGTCAACAAAGGGAGGTACCTACTGGACAATCTTGACCACCCGCATTCCCTGCTACCTGGGCAGTGCTGTGCAGGATTTCACAATGTGCGGAGCGAGGGAGGAAGAACTGGTCGAGTACTTGGATGGTGTTCCTTCTCAAACTATGTAGGACATGCATCAGACTCGTGTTTTTACTATGTGTACTGTGATTGTGTGTACATAATATCATTACCACAGTAAAATAGTAAAATGCACAGAGATCCAGTGATTTAACTTGCGTCTACGGAAACCTCCACATTACTCATGCTAACAATCAACTTCGTTAGCAGGAAAAATTCATTTCTATTAAACAGCTAACAGATACCTAGCACCATCTGCCTTTGGTGTAACCAACTTCTCCTGAAGGGGACTAAATATATTTCAATGATGGCTACCGTTTCACTGAAGAGCTGAGATGATTCTCCTTTTGGTTGCTTAAATATGACTTATGTATATATTTTATATATGTTATAGGTGAAGGAATTTATTAAAAAGTGTTGGACTCCTATATTTATAAAAAAAAATTATGTTTATTGTATAATATTGGAGAAAGAATATTATAACAAATAGTTTTTTAAAGTTTTTGTATTATCCTTTAACACATACACAGTATTCTCAGTCGAGACCTAGCTCTCGTGAAAAGAGGACCTGTACTTGCGTAATGAGTAATTGGTAATTGCATAACGAGTAATTGCTAGTTACATGCTAATTTCCTAGTACTCATTGTGTAATTATGTAATTGCGATTACGACATACTCCATGCACCTGCAGTCGCCGAATGATGACGTCACTTGTAACTTCAGGCAGTGGACAGAGAATGCATTACCCCCACCACCAAGGCGATACCAACACAGGTATCATGAGTACGCATTATCCCCTCCACCCTATACCATTTTCCTTTTAAACCAGTTCCCTGTATATCAGTCTCATCCTGGCAACCACCGAGTGAAGACGTGCAATAAACTGGTTCTTGCATCATCCACAAACAAGTCTCAAGTTCAAACGCAATACCTTATTCCCCAAAAAAAAATTATTTTAGATCAATGACCTCGGGGTTAATGACCTCAGTGTCAATGACCTCAAAGGTCAATGCCCCCAAGGTCATTCAACCCAGTAGTGCATCCAGGGTCAATGACCGCGGAATGCACTCCAGTCAATGAACCAGGAAGTGCATCAGCCGCCATTTTTAATAAATTATATCGCAGGAAGCTTGCAGTGAATTGTTAGAAGAGAACGAAATACAATGGATTTGTTTGCCATTTAGTTAATAAAATTGTTTTTTTGTAGTGAAATACACTTTTCTGTAATAAAAGTATTATATTAAAATTCGAAATGATGTAGAACATGAACTACATGTTTGTCAAACGGTAGCTAAAACTGTTATAAATTTGCACTCCAATTGGTATTTCTGCAAACTTCTTATGTATATTTTCATTGCTCTTTATCTCAGCTTCTCGCCAGTTTATTTTATTAAGTACAGAAATAATATTCTTCTTATTCCCCGACGCAGGCGACGAGCGTCAAAACCGATGTTCGTAGTTCGTGCAACGTCCTTGTCGCTCGACGCTAGCGTCAAGGCTCTGATTGGCTGATGCTCTACTCGACGCATCGCGTCGCGTAGGCCGGGCAGTTAGCGGCAACCCGCTGCGGTGCTGTCTTGGAGACACACTAGGGTTATGGATAGAACCCTGGCCTGTACGCACGCTTGGTATCTGAGTACGAGGGTCTCAGATTATTGTGGTAAGGTGTACTCAAGCTATACTTGTGATTCAGGCTGGTGCTTTGGATCTGCTCAACTCTGGTGCTAAGCTGGGACACCTGAGATGAGGGGGCGTGATCCCTCCCCCATCCGATTGGGGGAGGTCGTAGCGCTGAAAGGTATTACGCTACGTAAAATATAAAATATTATTATATTTAGTACTATTTGTATACGTTCGGGCCATTACATACTGGATCCGAATCCTCGGAAAACACACGCAGAAAACTTATGAAGCTAACATTATAAGTTTTTTTTTCTCTAAATAAGGATATCAAAAAAAAAAATTTTTATGAAAGCGTGGTCGATTTGAAATCTGGAAATAGTAGTTCATACGAACCTATTTTTTGAAATAAAGTATTAAACTTTTTGTCTGGCCATTTTATTGCCCTCGGATAAAGCCCGCATTTACTTTACGGCCTCACGTACATTAGTTTTCCGTGTGTTTTCCTTCGAACTTTAGAGCAAGCAAACTCATCATGTTAGGTAATTTTGAATACGATCTTGCCATGATATAGGACTTCGCTCTCCGGTATGGTACACAACTATACGAACGATGAAATGTTTTGTTCAGTTCTGCTAATCGTGTTTGTTTGTGTTAGTTTGATGGGGCATATTTAATCTCGAGGATTCTTTCGAAAGCTAAATGTCATTAACGTCATCTTTGTTGTTTCTTATTACCATATTAATTCCTCTCCCCCTGGTAAGTCGACAAAGCCACAGAGAAGCTGCGAGGGCTTTGTCTATGAAAGAGCTGACGTGTCAGAACAGTAATTAACCTATTTCATGTTATAAACAAGAAGTACGAATAGAGAAACTGAACGGCCGCGTCAGTAATCCTTAAGCTCGTCATCACGAACTCTTCCAAGCACAGACAGTTATTTCCACGTTACTACTTACAGAAGTAAAATCACTACAATTTATCTCCCATACAACTCGAGAAGCCCGCTGCATTGAGTGGCTATCGAAGCTGTTTGTGGTGAGTGACAAAGAAGGATTATAATATTCCGTATTCATAAATACGCTTTATGCCGGCAATAAAACTGATCATGTTGAGACGTTCAGCTCTTCCTCCATTCTAACAAATTAAAATATTTTTAAAACCACAAGAGTCTGAGTAGTCTAATCACAAAGCTAGAGTTTTTTTTTACACCATTAGGTATCACCCATTGATTTTTTTTAACTCCTCTACCAACTTATCGAACACAAACAATTTTATTTATTCGTACTTCTGTTAATAATTTTATTTTCTCTCTGCCAAAAAAAAAAATTAGTGATTAGGCAAGTGACGAGCAATGGGAGCGTAGAGTTAAATTCCAGAAAATGGAGGGGAGAGCGGTGCGAATTGTATTGTACGGGGGCTTTTTAACGTCACCCGGTTCTATACAGGGGACGGTTTACAGCCTAACTTATAACCTAACTTAAATTAACACCCATGCCTTATCCGGGATTCGAACCCAGAGCCTCTCGAATCCCACATCGGTGGCGCACCAACCGACTGCGCCAAGATTGGGGGGGGGAGGGGGCGAAGAAAAAAATACAACTGCAGACGGACGGAAACAAACCTGCGACCTCCCGAATGAGAGTCGAGGACGCCTCAGCATCACCAAACGCAATATATATATATATATATAAGTATTTTTTAATTAATTAAAGTTAAATTCCAGCCAGTTGTACCTCCAGCCGCGATGTCCACATCACAAGGTCACGTTCGGTCTATCGTGCGTCATTACATCTTACATCCGCGAAGCAACGTGACCCGGATATTGCAAGCTATTTTCGGGTGATTTCCCCGCTTCCTCTTTTCGAAAGAACGAAGATGGAACCAGAAGTGATGTTGACGAAGTGGGGGGGGGGGGGGATGTTGCTTCCTGAGCCTCGCTAACACCCGTGTTCGACACCGCTACGAGATCAGTATTTAGGTCAAAGGCTGTTCACGTTATAGTGAGCACTTTTGAAACCAACCTTAGGAAAAAGTCACTGTTCCAACCCGGGTATATTTAACGGGCGCACTGTAGTGACATGCACCCACTGTAAAGTTGGTAACAATGGATGGAAAGTAGTTCCATATCAACGTTGAATAAAATGTGTTAGGTAACCATTTGTTATAACTTATATTTTTTCTTTCGCTTTATGATTTTTAATGCGTCAAAGTGTAAAAAACGAGCAACTTTGTAACATATTTACTTCTCTAATAATTTCGCAGTTTCACTTGACCAACGCATGAATAAAGCGATTAGGCATGGCAATGCCAATTTTGCATAAGGCGGAAGAATACACAACGTGGATATAAGTAGGTTTTAAGCAGGGCTTTCAGAAGCGCTCATTTGACCGTGAACAGACTATACTAAATGGACCACGTGACCTTTGTTCAGGCCGTAAATATTAGGATGAATTGGGTCGAAATTTACTGAGCTGAGGAAGCACTTTAAAATCACCAGTTATGTCCGCAAAAGCGTCTTGTATTGTTTACGCCATATTTCACGCATTTTACTATGCGCATTGTGCAAACTCAAACTAATAATTAAGAAGAAAACCTTAATGACGAATCACAAGTGCTTAGTATAGTTCGTTACTCTTTTTTAGTACAGGTGGAAATTATATTTTTAGCAGGTTTTTGTAGCAAATATAATAACGTCATGAAATTATTTTCAAAATTAATTTTTTTTTTTCCTTAATACACTCTGACTCAGTGTACACAGTTTTGTACGTTACGCATATGTGATAATTTTTGGTCTACATTTCACACCGCGAAGCTCAAAGACTAATGATCTTACCTGCGGGTGAATGATTCACGGACAGCCTTTCTGGTCTGTGTCATAATTGGTTCATATAACAGTATCCGAGCATATAGCCTACAGCTCATTGGCTGTGACAACGAAACAATGTGTTGTGTCGGTCGACTGAAGTACAGAGCACATCATAAAATCTTTTGTCTGTTACACATGAAATCGTGAATTAAAGTGGGTCTGAAAGGGTTAAGGAAGCTATTAAATAAAACAATATTGTAATGTTCCGAGAGAAAGCGCTTGTAAATAATTTGTATCCCCCCCCCCCCCGGTTGACTAAGTAACAAATAAACATCAAAACATTCTGTAGGCCTAATGCAATTCCAAAACTGAACAGCAGCGCTGCTTCTTAGCCTAATGTCGCGCGCGAATTCAGCGCCTCAACTTCCAAACACCTTAAATAGCCAAATAACGAATTCGGATACGGCTTACCCACTGTTAAAAATGTTCGTATACTTACGGAAATTTTTACGGGAATAACAGTAAATACACGGAAGCGCAATCCGTAATGACAAAAAAACGGAGTTAAGTCCATAAATACAAAATACGGACACTACCCGTATTTCCTACAGCTTCGGGTTTCGAGGACGAACAATGCCGTGTCTACGCGAAGCTTTTTTCGCCACTGCAACCAGAAAATTATCATTCCTACGGCAGTTTTATCCACGCCACTAAGATCTATCATTTCAAATATTGAAATGCAGCATCAGGCGTCTGTGACTTTTAGCAACGCCTTAAATACACTAACTTTACTAGCAACTGCAAAAGTTGCTTGCGTGACTGTCGCAGAAATAGCAGTTATTTATACCATAGGTATCAGCACTTTTCCGTCAGATATATGCCTTTTATGAACACAAGTATAAAACGCTTGTGATATACGGCGTATTTAGGAAATAACTTAACACGTCATACATGAGGAGATCTTTCAAAGGTTTGATTCAAAAAGGCCGAAGAAACCGTGAATAGACTATAGTGACAATACTAATAATCATCAGCCACTGGCCCAGCCCCCCTCACTCCCGAAAAAACATATCTGGATATGTCCCTGGTTCTTAACGTTGTATAGTCGGGTGCAGTGCTCCATAGGCAGTTGCTTTACTTCAACCTTAACGGTACGCATGACGTCATAAACAAACACGGTCGCCGAAGTAGCCGACGCAGGTCGACTCGACGGCGAAGCTAACTGCGTAGTGAGCAGTTTTCAACTCCCAGAAAAATCCTCGTACGAGAGCCACGTTTCGTCTGCAACGCGCGCGGCGGCGAGAGGGTGATGAAACACGACCACCTGCGTCCCCACCAAGGTCGCAAATTGTTGTTGAAACAAGCCACACTCTGCCCCGACTCCGCCACGTTTTGTTTGCAACTGGGAAGAGCTGCTTATGCACGCGCAAATGTAAACGTGGTGTACTGTTAACACGACACTTCTTCGAATCAACCGCGCGGTAGAAGTTCCTGCTCTTAACTTCGTGGAACGTAGCGTAAACGCTGCTTGTGGTGATCACGCTTAATGCCGACAGCGATTTATTAAAAGCGAGTTCCATGTCCACCAAATCCTCGCGTCACTTCTTCCAGACCAAGTGGCGACTCGGGAAGTGGCTTCGTTGCCAGCACTAATACAGCTTCAAGAAAACTCGTACGGTGTCATCCCGCTATTAAATACATTCTCGAGTCCAAAAGGCAGCGGAAACACGGCCATGAGCCTATTTCGCCATTGGTTGAAAATAAAGATGGGGACTGCACATCATGTAAACAAACTTTTTTTTTAGACATGCGCCACATGGTCGAGAATTCGTTCCACAGGGTTTTCTGCCAAATGCCTGTTTTGGAAGATACCTGTGCTTCCAAACACCTGCTCAGCCAAATGTCTTCGTTACAAAATGCTTTTTTCGACGAACCTCCCCTTCGATCATATGCCTCTTCGACGAATATTTTGACTGAACACCCAACCTCCCGAGGAGTCAGGGGTAGCTTCTACTCCCGCAGCAGGAACGATTGATCCTGCGCTCAGCAAGCTGTCTATCATCACAGCGAGGCGCGCATTTAAGAGCTACACTATCTACCAAAAAGTAATTGGACACCTGTCCACAATGTTTGCTCGGTGGTTGTCACCCCGTTAGGATCTCGTAGGGCCTCCTCTTGCGGCTATAACAGCAGCCACCCTGTCTGGTGTGCTCTCTACGAGTGTTTGCATGACATCCACGGGGATTCGTCGCCATTCCTCTTGCAACCATTCCATGAGTTGAGCCCTCACCCGGCGATCCAATTCGTCCCAAAGATGTTCTATCGGGGCTCTGGGAGGGCCAGCCCAATCGGCAAACATTGTTGTCGGCGTACCACTGCATAGTAGCCCTTAAAAAATGGCACCTGGCATTGTCATCCTGGAAGTAACACAGGTCTATTCCGTAAAAACGCGATAGCATTGGGAGAATTAAATTATCCAGAATGTTACAATAGGACTCTGTGTTCATGCCACCACGTACATACACCAGCGGTCCAACGCTGAAGGCCGTGAAACACAAGTTAACCGACGTACTGAATTACCTACATTCACGGGTGCCCTATTACTTTTTGGTAGATAGTGTATATTAAGGTCTCACTGTGTGCGAACGGCCTAAACATAAAAACAAGAATCAAATTAAGACACCTATATATATATATATATATATATATATATATATATATATATATATATATATATATATATATACATATATATAAACCGTCACATACAGTAATATACAGTAATAGTTGATGCAATGTAGGCCTAAGTCCTACAGATTTCGAATGTGCACTTTTGAAAGCCCTCTCATTCGGAATGATTGTTAATAAATATATTTTATATTAGTTTTAGACGTTAACTTCAGAGGGCGGTGGAATCTACACACTGTGTTTATTGCTTTCATGGCAATATTTACTTAAAAGGGGTGAGAAAAAAAAAGCTGAACTAAAAAAAAGCAACTAGTATCTCAGAAGTGCTCACTTTACCGTGAACAGCCTTTAGAGAAAACCAATTATATATCGCCATTCCAAATTTCATAAGACATGAATTATCCTGCGATGTTCACTAAACTAAACCAAATCGAAGAAAATAAATGCAACTGATATTTAAGTGCTAGTGTTATTCATTTTGTTTTCCGAACCTTGTATTTTGAGAGTCACATCGGTTTGGAGACTACTTGCATCTATCGTGGAAGTGTTTATAGTTTGCGCACATTGTCTAGGTAGGTCTAAAAACGGCAGTATACAGCTTCCCTGGAAGACAGATAGGACGAGGAAACCCTGTTGCATGCCGGGGCATCTGAAAAGTGTTGTGTACGAGGATTCAATTCCTAACGTACAGATCCTTGAACAGCGTGCCCGTGTAACGTGTATCGCTATTCGGGTACAGGCCATGAACATTCGTAAGCATGTGGCAGTCCATGATGCGACGTGTGGACGCTTTCATTACATCCCATGGGGGCCACTTAGAACATCTATTGTAGCCTGGATGCACTTAATGCCATGTAATGTACACCGGTAGTAATTTTTATTGCAGCCACGCCGTTCATTTCCGGACATATGTTGATACGGATTTTTTTTTTGTTCGTTTTCCACGCAGAAATCACGTCTTGAGGTGTGTCCCTTTAGTTTACGTCCACTCTGTACACACGAACGATCCTGTTTTGTAGGGATGAATGGTCAGAAGGTGGGACACCTGAGGGCTGCCGTTGAAACCGCGTTTGTCGTATTCCCAATTTCGTCGGAAGTGCGTGTTCCATTCTCGAGAGAACACGCATTGCAAATACGCAGAGTCCCAGACGTTTTGCATAAGCATCTCGCCCGGCTGGTGTGCGGGTGCCTCAAGGCGACTATGGAGCTACGCGTCCAAGGTCAAGAAGCGAGGGAGCGATAAGGACGACACTAACACGCACTTCTAGAGCCTCATCGCTCCTACGCGCAAGGCGTGCAGTGTTTCCTTCGCGACGCTGTACTGTGCAAATTATATCTGTAACACAGGGGTTTCATTACACGCGATGAAAGAACACAGATTAAACTACGTCCGTATAATTGTACTTTTCTCTTGCCGCTTAAGGAAACTGCATAGGCGAGCTTTAAAAATGCGTTATTTGACCATTTTCCACGAATTTTTTTCTCCAAGAATACACTTAATATGAATAAAAAAAAAAAGCCATAGATAATTGTTTCATCTTTTCCAACAAAAAGTCATATTTCCATAACATCTATTTACCGAGATACGCGATTAACCGCAAACAACGATTTCACAGAAAACGTTTCAGTACATTGGACTCTTTAAGTCCTCTTTGAGGATGGAAAGGAGAGCGAGAGTGGACAATAACCGCGACGCTTCAGGTATCGTGGACAGTCATCCCCCGCCGAGAGAGCACCGAACAGTGCGTCATCCTCGGGTCAGACACCTGTGAGTCTCCGAGCTCCGAGCAGGGCGCTATGAGTCACCGGCCCCTACACTACACCCCATTCATTTTAAGATTCTTACACAATAGCAAACTTTAACATTTCACTTTACATTTCCTTTGCTTTGACGAAACCACCGATAAACAATACATTTGCAAAGTCAGCGTTGAAAACAATTAAACATCGGTTCTGAAAACTTCGTAAAAATGTGTATCTTGTTATGTAAATCATTATCATATTATCCTGGAGTGCATTTTACATACTTTTTAAAAAAATAGTCTTAAATGTGTTAAAAGTTTATTTCAAAACAAATACTCACTTTTCTACTTTATTCAAAAATGTAAATTAGTATATTTCCTCTTCACATTATATTCATTTTCCATATATTAAATTTAATAGAAGCTATATTTAATATACCGATTTTAAATCCCCTTGCAATAAAATAACACACTTTCCACATAATCTCTGTTAGATTCTCCGCAAAATGGCTGCTTGACTTTGACTTGAAATTTCAACTTTTATAAATCGTAAAGTCAAGAGTGCTTGACTTTACATGTGACAGTTCCATTGTGTCAAGCTCCATAAGAAACAACATGTCGGAAAACAAACGTAAAGTCAAATGGTAAAGTCAAATGTTAAAGTTTTCAATTGTGTAAGGGCATTTACTTCCAACTTTTATGTAGCCCTGCTGAAGTGCTACTTCCAGTATATTCCTCCACCTCATGCAAACAAAGCCTGACCGAGCCTAGAAAATTACACCGAAGGGTCAACGCACCACATTCGTGCGCACTCAGTTTAATAATATTTTGCATGAGAACTCTGTTTCTTATAGGCTGTTCGCTGTAAAGTGAGCAATTTTGAGAGCCCTCTCGTTTGGAATATATAGTCAATAAATATATTTTATTGTAGATTTAGACGTAATCTTCCCAGTGCAGTGGAAGATTACTTATATGGTTATATTTATTTTAAAATACGGGCAAAGGATAATAAATGGCTGAAAGGAAAACGTAACTATATCCTCAAAAGTGGTCACTTTACCGTGAGCAGCCTATACGACGTTTTACCACCACACCTATTTCCCCAGTGTTTTTATTCATATTAATTATATATAGAATATTATAATTCACAGATCAGATATAAATCTAATTTAAATTGTACAAAGAATAAGGTACATTTATATTAACACATGTATAAAATACTTGTGATGCATGGCATATTTGGGAAACGATTAAACTCGTTATAAATGTGGTGGTTTTTCAAAGATTTTGTTGGAAAAGTATAAAGAAATCGCGAATAGACTATAGTTGTGCCTGCTTATCCGCCACGGTCACTACACAACTCTATACTATTTCGCGGTTAAGGATGTTAGCTACGAAAAATTATTGGTTTTATATCTAAAACACGTTCTTTTCAACATTTATACATTATCAACTAGTACCCTTTCGAGGCAAAATCAATTGAGCTCTTAGTTTTCGCATTGGTACATGTCAAAATAACAATTCTCTCTTAGAAATGTACAAACGAAGAATACTAACTTATGTACATAAGAAACGAGATAATTCACGCTGAAAGAAGACGTCAAGAGCTATTTCAAGACGTCAAGAGCTATTTCAAGACGTCTATAAAATAGTACAAGGAAAAACATTTATAATTACTAAAAATCGCTAAAAGTAAAGAAATGTTCAACATATTTTTATTTTTTACTGCCCTGAATTTTTAAAAAATAACTTTCTATAAACATTCCATAAATTAATTAAGACAATACCTTTCAGTTAAATTTCTCTATAAATATTTAGATTTACTGTATTCGTACATTTCGACATGTCACTTTGCAAAAACTCATGCGATCTAAAAAAAAATTTATCAGAGAAAAAAGTAGTAACGGATTATATCTACATGTTGAACAGTACATGGTACAATTATAACAATTTTTCGTGGTCAAAATCCTCAATTAAGCACTCTTGAATGCCCTCCTTAGGATTTTGTTTCCTCGCTAATTTTGTACCTCCGGCATGTGTCCAATTTACACAGCCATGAGTCTGACTACTTAATTCATGCGCCAGTCAAATGAAATCGTGAAATTGTTAGGAACGAAATGTGTTACCAATATGCCAATTTGTACTCCAACGTGAATAAATTACACTCACACAAAATTTATTTCCCCTAAATTTAAACGTTACTCTCGCAATGCAAACGTCAAACGTTGGAACTATGATTAATTTAGCTGCAAACTTAGCTGGAAGCCTGCAACTCATAGTGTAAGTTAGCAGCTAAGCAGGTAACAGGCAGTGATTTTTTTCAAAGGTTGATTTCAGTAATTCTTATTTTACCGTGAACTGCTTGTATAAAACATCAAAGGGTGATGTATCTCCGCTAAATTGGATTTACTTATATTCCTTAATAGATTAATTTTTTTGCAGATTAAAAAAAGAGAAGCTTGTCAAGGCACAGGGAACATCTTAATAATTATTTCGAAATCCAACTTCTTTTCCTCTAGTGATCCGTTTCACGTTTGTCAACTCTATACAATGCATATATTATCCATTATTATCTATTTTAAACCTTTATATTTAAGTGAGATGGATCCCTCATTCAACCATTTTAAAGTGTTAATATCTACCTAGTAACTTTGTTTAGCGATCTGGTAATGTAGTTCTATATTTATTACCTCAGATATAATTAATACTTTTTACCAGAACTGGTATTTATAATTTGAAAATGCGTAAC
Source organism: Dryococelus australis (assembly GCA_029891345.1). Taxonomy (NCBI): domain Eukaryota; kingdom Metazoa; phylum Arthropoda; class Insecta; order Phasmatodea; family Phasmatidae; genus Dryococelus; species Dryococelus australis. The sequence continues at coordinate 63,711,286 of CM056996.1, forward strand.
TTTATATTTTCAATCAATCTCTAGCTCTTGTAGTTGAATAACTTCATATGAATTATTTACCTTATTGAGCAGGGCATACATTTTGTAGCCTACTATTTCTATATTAACAATATATACAATACATTTAATAAAAAAATATATAAATATGAATATGAAAATGGAAACGAAAAGAAAATAATATATTTAAGAAATATAAAATGTGTGGAGAAGGAAAACATATAGATTTTTACCACTCTCGTGGGGGGGTATACAACACCTTTTAATCAACATTTTAAAGTTTATTTTAAATAAAGGTGATGGATAGTTATAAAAAATGCTTTGCGATGAATGTGGCAAATCTGTTTGTAAGTTATATCTTGAAAATCATAGACAAGCCCAAAATTACTCTTAAAAAAAATTAACTGAAAGATGTATATATGTCAAAAAATATATATATATATTTATTTATTTTCAACTTGTCCACAAACAACAGGAAAAAATCCACATTTATGTTACCAAAGAACATGTGAATATATAAGAAATTTCAATAAAAAAAGGGAAAATATCTTTTAATAAATAAAATTTAAATAATTATAGTTAAAAATAAAAAATATAACAGCATTTATTATTAGATTAAAATAAAAATGTCAACTAAAATGTATTACAAGTTAAAAAGTGATAAAAATAAAATAATACACTCAATGAAATTAGAAATAGGGACATAATAACAAACGTATTTAATTTTGATGAAGATATTTTTAAACAACCAAAAACTAGTGATAAAACTAGAAACAATAAGAAAATAATATAATTTTGATGAAGATTTCTAAACAGTTAGAAACTACAGTAGAGATGAAAATAGAAAAATTATAAGAAAAGGATATAATTTTGATAAAGATATGTTTAAAAAAAAAACTTTAAATGACATATTCCATTTTTCAATATTAACATCGAAGATTTTAATAATTTAAACGCTGAAAGAAGAAGATTTAGATTAATAGAAACACAAGAGTACAAACATTCGAAATTTTAAATAAAAAAAATCTCTGCAACACCAATTTATTTTTATTTTTTTTAGTATCAGCTAGAATAGAAATTAATTCAAGAATGAATCGTATTTGAAATCGAGACGAATTAATATAAATGTAATAAATATTAATTCATAAATGTGGATGTTTAATTTATAAATAGAGGTAATGTACATATATTGCTTTTAAAACCACAAATTTTATAATTTATCAAACACCAAATATATACAATATCTTAAATAATCCTTATGATCATATTTAAAAAAAAAGAGCGGATTTGAAACCCAAGATCTGGTTGGTCATTACATTCAGTAAATAAACTCACAATATGTCTAAATAGATATAGCCCATTACGCAATTCATCTTCTACCAGAAAAAAAATTAAAAATGGAAGTGCGTATATTAATGATACAAATAATCACTAAGAATTTTTTCTTTGGCTCGTAAAATAATCGTTATATCCAACAGATCATGTTGACAGAGCATCCACGTATGGAAATTTGGTTTAGAAATAGATAAAATATTATTAGTAAATTATGAAATGTCAATGAAAATACATAGATAATAAATCTAAATTTGTGAAGACAGATTATTTTTGTTTGCAGATTTATTCTTTTAAAAGCAACAAATAAAAGAAGACAGACACATAAATATATGTGTCTTATTTCCAACATACTCTGTAATGCAGTTCAAGACATTTCACCGCGTGCGGTGAAATGTCTTGAACTGCATTACAGAGTATGTTCACCGCACGCGGTGAAATGGTTCTGCGTGTCCGTAAACGAGAAGCTCAGGTGCAGAGCCTCTGAGAGTGCCCAGTTTAGCGACGGAAAAATACGTAAGAGGCGTTTAGCATATGCCTGCTCTCTCGCGCCACGCGTGTTGCGTCACATCTCGAGGGGCTGCGCGCTCCCCAAGGAGAAGAAGGGATCACACCACCGCCCAACAGCCAATTAGAAGCGACGCGAACGCCGCCCCTCCCCCTCCCGCTCATACCTTCTCAACGACGCAACCGTACCCGCGAGCCTGTCCAGACCTGCTGCGACCTTGTTTTTTTCTTGGTCCTCCCACTCCCCCTCCCCTTTTTTCCATTACCAACCATTCGGTTTTTCTTTGCCGCCTCTCGCCATAGAGAAAAAAAATTTCAAAATATTGTCACGAAGCTTAAAGGCTCGGCATCACATTTTATGCAGAACAGTTATAGGCCGTTCACCGTAAAATGAGCACTTTTGAAAGTCCTGCACACACGTTGTGTATTCTTCCGCCTTATGTAAAATTAACATTGCCGTGGGTCTCATCACTTTGTTCATGCGTCGGTCAAGCGAAAATGTGGAATTATTAGAAATGTAATATGTTACAAATCTGGTAATTTTTACGCTTAGTTGCATTAAGTAAACAGATAACGAAAGAAATCATTTAAGTTACACAAATGGTTACATGGCACTTTTTATTCGACGTTAAGATGTGGAACAACTTCTCCGCCATCGTTACCAACTTAACTGGACGCATGTCACTTGGTGCGCCCGTTAAAATATATGCACGTTGGGGAAGTGACATTTTTCTAAGGTTGATTTCAAAAGTCCTCACCTGATCGTGAACAGCCTTTACCAGTTTTCATTATTGTTCCGGAAGATATAGGGAACCGTTTCGAAACTAACAAAAATTAAAAATATAAAAAAGTAACTACATTCCTGTATAAGTTTACAGGAGCGTAAATGCCTGTACGAACTTTCCATTTATACACTTATAAGAATGGTGTCTTAAGCCTAGTACACACGGGCATGTTTCTTGTAAAAGAAAGTGAGCACGTTCTTATACTCCCCGATTTGCATCGTGTGAACGGCCACCGAGTATGCTAGTTACTAGAACACAAGCGCTTGTATACTAGCTAGTGCCACATAGGGAAGATCCTATTTTTCACCATCTTCTGTATACAAGTCAAATGTAAACAAAACATATATTTTGTTGATGCTGGCAATAAGCAGATATGTTAATAATATTTTTAATACGATAAAACGTTTAATAGTCCCACTATCGTAAGTAATTCTGTATAAGAATTTTACAAAATAGAGAGGTTTGTCTTTTTTCAGCGAGATATTATACATTTTCTACATTTGTATATATTTAGTGCTTGTAATATGTCTGATTGGACTAAATCTGCTTTTGATCATGCACAAATGACCTCCACTACCTCAAAAACTTTTTCCAAATCGTACATAGTTGACATCAACAATCCACTTTCTTGCTCACCAGCTAGTGCCGTGTGTATTGATCACACAATTCCGTGCATACTAGCTAATGCGCACTTTAGTGTTCATTTTATTGTTCGCCTATACTTTCACTTTCTTGTTCAAGGAAGATGCCCGTGTGTACCGGGCTTTACACGGAACTAAAAATTCTACATGTTACGAGCACCAACCTGCAGCGTACAAAACATGAGCTAACATCGAACACATGTACAATGTACTGTGATTACGGAATTGTAGGTGTTTATTGATATGAATATTGTAAGTTAATTGGTGAAAACGGTGTAAACAGTGATTAATATAATGACGAGGAACTGGTAGAGCATTTATATGCTGTTCACGGTAAAGTGAGCACTTTTGATGCCCTAGTTACTTTTTTCCTTTAAGCAATTTATTTATCCCGTAACCACTTTTTTTTTTAAATAAATATAGCCAAGTAAGTAATAAACACGCCAGTATGCCTCACTCGAAAGTTAACGTCTGGTTAAAATAAAATATATTTATTGACTATTATTCCAAATGAGAGGTCTTTCAAAAGTACTCACTTCACAATGAATAACCTATACCAATCGATTGCTTACGTCTTTTTGTCTGTTTGGTGCGCTGGTACCACACGCTTTGAGATGAGCTCGAGTCTGTAATGTGATCTGCTAGGATGTGGCCAGTGGCCTATATAAAATCGGCTTACTTATACTGAAACACAATCTGAAGCGTTAGATTCGGAATGAAAATATGGAATGTCGTTAAATATGTCAAACACAATATACCTATACCTGAGTCTTAATTTCTCCAACTCAGTTCACCTGATGACATATCAGCTAACCATAGAATGGCGAATCTCGTGAGGGAATGTTCAGGGTCAACCATCCCTTCCCGTCGCCTGGGACTGAGTCTCCTCAACTACCCTGACTTGGGCACAACAATGTATTTAGAATTTCACGATAATAAATGAAATCAAAAACATTTATTTTGGTATATGTCTATCTATCACATTCGACAAATATTACTTACGATGACTTTTTAAAAAAACTTTTAAAACTTACTTTCAGCTTTATGTTTTCATTGACTTTTTTACGCGACATGTCACTGAGAAAAGACAAACGACGTTGCTTGGTCGTCTATAATCCATTCTTGGTAACTTCCAACTTTTCTGAAGCCCTGCTAAAGCCCTACCTCCAGGATATTCCTTCGCCTCAAGCAAACAAAGCTTAACTGCGCCTAGAAACATACACTTAAGGGTCAAGGCACTGCACCCGTGCGTGCTCAGAGTAGGCCATAATAATATTTTACATGCGGTCTATTTGTTACTTGGCATTGCCATCACACCTGTTTCTCCCTGTTTTAATTTGCATTAATTACGCTCTACCAATGTATTGGTACATTTACAAGAAAAATCTTTGGAAACCAAGTAGCCAATAAAATCATTGGTAAAACTAAAAAACAGGTTGCTTGTAAAATATGCAAAACATATATTTGTAATAACATAAATGATAGCCTTGCAATACAACTTGCGTTGTTGAGAAGTGTACATAAGATTATTATTTTCTCCTAGGGAACAAATATGATGAAAATAACAGAGAATAACTAAAAAAATATCTCAAATTACAATTTTCGGAGAAAAAAAATTCAATTTCCGCTCACACAGTGACTTGTACTCACACCCCTTGCATTAACAGACCACAAAGTTAACCACAAGACCAACTTAACTTTCAATTTGAATGCAGATTTATGCAATAAATATAAGTTCAACTTCTTAAAACTATTACAGAAGTTCCTTGATTTGAAAAATACATTTATTTGATTTTAAAGATTTCTGTGTAACTAGAAAATATTTACAGTTAATAATTAAAATTGCCGGGATGTTTTTAAATCTGCCGGTATTCTTACTGTACCCTGTATATGTTTACATAAAGTATCACGTTCTATTTTTAGGTGGCCACGGTGGCTGAGCGGTTAGCCTGCTATCCTTCCATCAAGGCGATCCGGGTTCAATCCCCGACCGGGTCACCCAGGATCCTCACATGAGGGAATTGTGCCTGACGATGCCGGTGGTCGGCGGGTCTTATCTGGGATCTGCCACTTCCCTTGCCCCCCCCAACCCCGGCGCCACTCCATACTCACCCTTCACCCTCATCGGCTCTCCAGACCCCTTCACTGACTTACTCACTTTTTATTTTTATAAACAAACATAAATGTTGTACAATATCCGAACAACTAAAAAATTTTATCTACACAGGACTAATAAAATAAAAACCCTATATCAGTAAGTAATGCTGTTGTCAGATTATTTAATAAATCACCATCAACTCAAAACGATAGTAAGCAGTATTCTACATTTAAATTTGAACTATTCAAAATACTCATAGACAAGTCCTTTTATAAGATTGAAAATTTTGAACAATGATGATATGTGTGTATTGTCCTTGTATTTTTAATGAATTATCTGTAAGATGACTATTTTGCTTCTGATTAAGATTGTTATTGTTTTATATTATATGTTTTTTATTTGCACAAAGAGCTATATACGGTTTTGTTTTTGAGTGTCCGTCATTTTGCTGTAGCACATTGACACGGGTCAGTATAGTACAAACATTTCTTGAGGTCTATTACAAACACGGCCCTTGTAGTTTTACAAGAGATATCTTTGTACTGTTACAAGCATTTGTAAATTTACAAACAATTTCTCAGTAAAAATAACATTCTTTTATGTGTAACAACAAAATATTATAATTTCTTAAATATAATGTAAGTAGGTAGATGTTCGATTTAACCAAAAAAGTGATACTTTCATGTTAACATAAGTATAAAGAATTCGTGATATATGACATCTAGAAAATCGCCAAACACGTCATACAAGGGGTGATTTTTCAAAGTTTGGCTCAGAAAGTGTGAACAAACAGCGAATATACTACAGTATTTTATCACATTACTTGCAGAGAATCATGCAGTCATAATGATTGCAAAATCTATAAAGATATTTTTGATATAGCCCCCACAACAATTTGTAGTTAAGGTTTCAATAATATATTAAGGCACAAACAGTGCTGAATGTGCAACAAGTACAGAGATTAACATTTTATTAAATTATTTATAAGTTTTATTTTCGTCAGTTTTTTTTTTTGGGGGGGGGGGGAGGATAAAACGCAACGTTAAAGATAGTTCTGGCTGTAGTGGGGACCAGTATAAGTGTGAGAATGCCAGATTGGCGTGCAGTGAACCGCAGAACAGATCAAAGTCCGTGCAAAACTGTTGTTTTTTAATTGCCCCTCATGCTAATTAGGTTCCCCCAATTATCGCGCGGAGAATAATCAAATATTGATCGCAGTGCGTGTATAATAAATGACGTGCTGTCGTCGTTCAGCACACGCCTAACTTGGAGATGAAAATCTACTATTTTCCTTGTTTACACATCCTACTCGATAATTCCTGGTTTTGCTTTCTTCCTCATATCCTCAGCCGGTAGGTACCTACGGAACACCTACCTGTACATTAATATGACGTCCATAACTAGACTACAACTGATAACCACCACGTTTATATTCCCGCTATCAGTTAAAGTTCACTTAGGTGGGAAAGTATGTTGGTTACACCCAAGTGTATGTCTGACAGTTCCTCGGTCGACTGTTCAGTTTTAATGTGCTGTTTTGTAATCTTCGATACCTACCTGAGCGATGAGATTTTAAAGTCAATAGACATATGTTTGCACGTCTAGATATATTCAACATTATTCATCGGCCATTGTCGCTATAGTGAAACCGCACGACATGTATTCCTATAGTTCGCAATTCTCAGTTGTGTTCAACGGAAGCGTGAATGAGCTACGAGTATTAAAAATAAACTTTACCGGTTATTATTTAAGACCAATCTTTTAATTCGAAATCACATTCACACTGTTAGAAGAAAGGGCACAGGTTTGAACATTTTTGATTGAGGTGATTTGTCACAGTTAATACGCCATCGTACGTACTATTGGAAATTCTTTGCTCGCTATACGTATTATCTGATTTTTAATGGTACCGTTATAATAATTTTTGGGGGATTTTCAATTCTATCTACAGTAGTATCTTTGTGCTACCAGGAACGCAGTGTGGTTAATTACACATTTCCTTGTGATTTTAGTTCGTTTCTCTTCATTTTCTTAGTAACCAGCCGGCCTTTTGCAAAGTATAAATTAAACAGAGTTCGGTCTCAGTGCAACATGAGTAAAGATTAAAGTTTAGACGTATGACATTTAAATGGAAACTGCTATTCGATGTACTCAGCTATGCAGATATTAAGATATTAGAAAATTCTAGACTCTTTCACTATCATCTTGTATGAATAAAAAGGACAGAGAACAAAATTTTAAACCCACCTTGAAGGTGACATTTAGCTGACCTATCCTTTCTACCAGTAAAATATAAGTTGTCTATCAGTCTTGTAGTTTATTCCTGGAAGCGTGAGGATTAATTTCAATTCCTCAGTAACGTTACTAATACAACACATTTGAACGACAACAATGTTGAAATAGAGCTGTGTGTGCCTTCAACCAGTATCACCTTGAATCGCAATCATTGACTGCGAGGAAAGTAAATACAGCATAGCCCTAGATTAAATAATTATAAATTAGCGTTAGAAGGGCAAAACCCTAATATAAGTCAATAAGAACTTGCCAAGACAGTTTTTCGAACGGTTAACACTTGTCACATGATAACTTAAATTATCTTACTTGTTGACTATTCCTAACGTGATGATGCTATAGACAAGAATTTATTACACTCTAACATAATCATTGTCTAAGTATTTTGAAACTGTGGCTGGGTAAACTGGAAGTTTACACCTAGAGAATTTGAGAAGATCAGATAAGAATGCTACACTATGGAATTAAGTCAGTGAACATTGAATAAGCGAATTTACAGTGAAGTTCAACGAACTGCAGTAAATCGTCATTATAATTTTACTAAAACTAATCTAATTTTGGTATTAAATTTTCTCAGTACATAAACACAAGTTTGTCTAAGTAATAATTTTTTAACGGGAAAATTATGTCCCCGTGACAAAAATGTAATGCTAGATCAGTGTTAGAGAACAAATATTTTTTGAGAAGAAAATTATTATTTATTTTGCATTGTTGAGTTGGTGGTTTTAGCGCTGCTAATAAGGCTATGAATTAATTGTTTTCAAGTTCTACATTAATAATAATAATTATTATTATTATATTTCCACAAGTCACATAAACATATTTTCCATCGTCATCGCACACCGCACTTAAAACAAGATTCGCTAACTGTAGTGGTAATATGCGAGAAGCGTATAGGCAAACAAAATTATGCTTCTTTAATTCATTCTACCACAAACACTTACCGTTAAATTAAGCTGAGGATTTTTTTTTTCCTGGGACGTAAGTGTGTTGATTGAAGAAAAATATTTTAGTCTACAGTATATCTGTGGCAAATACTGATAGATTTCGATTAAATATTTCCAGCAAACAAAAAAGTCATACTGTAAATTTCATAGTTTCTACATAATCTTATGTTAAAATCCAAGTTTTAAAGTTTTCGGAATAGACAAATCATCAAACCTTAAACGGTATTGTTTTAATTAATTATAACATTTACTTATCAATGTGTAACTGTAGCAAACATTTTAGGACAGCCACAGTAGTAGAGTCTGGGGTGTTGTAAATATAGGGGTTACCGCCTTTTTTATTGACCTATTAAATTTGATATCAAATCGATATCAAACGGTTAATTAAATTGATTAAATGGTTAATCAAATTGAAAGGGTTAATCAAATTGAAAGGGTTAAATGGTTTTAAAGGGCTGATTTATTTTTTATATTTTCTGAGTTTGGTGCAAGAATGTACTAAGGGTCAATTCTATTTTTTTTTCTTTTTTTTTTTCTTTTTTTGCAGGAGCTCTGGTACGTCCTCACACTGTGAGCTCTGGCATACGGTGAGGTGCAGCGTGTTGGGGACGGGGGGGGGGGTGTGTGTGTGTATATATAGTGTGTTTTGTGCAAGAGTAGCATAAGTGAAATTTATTTTTGTGTTTGGTAATGCTATTGTTTGTAGACGGTGTTGGTAGATAGGCGATTTTGAAAGATAATATTATTCCGAATGCAATCAAACGTTAGAGAATTTCACAGAGTGTTTAAACGAGTTCTAGGTATGATTAAATAACACGAGAGAGAAGTATAATGAACGATCACAACTATGTGACAACAAGTGCAATTATGTGACTCTCCAGGTTTCTTAAACATAAAGAGATGAATTAGTCTACCCCAACCTGTATGCTACCAATATAATTTACATGAGAGAAGTATACCAAACGAACTTAATTACATGAGTGTGCAGTATGGAATTAACAAATAAAAAATGTCCCTATAAATTAAACGGCTAACGGACACAATAAAAATATATATATGACACTACTTGATGCCTCTCGCACATACCTTATACATTCGTCTGCCTGTGAGACTGGTGAGGAACTTTAGAAACGCAATACACACGTTAAAAGAAATTAATTGATTAACATGCATAAAAAAAGAAACTGTTTAATATACGTCCATTTGCTCAGTGAAGCACTGACTTGGATATAGGACTCACGTCAAATTATAACCTACGTTTGATTATAGACTGAGGTGAAAATAAAAAACTCCTAACGAACACAAGTACATGAAAATGACTAAACACGCAATGAAATCGCACCAGGAGCTCCCCGAAAACACATCCGTCCGCCTCGGAGGTCAGTCAATGAATGAGTGGATCGTATGATGCGCGCCAACTGATATATACGTGGATCTTGTGGGCGAGTTGAAATTATGGCAACAAATTCTAAATACGATTTACACACTACTCATATGCATCCTGAATTATATCTAGAAAAAATGTATCCCTATCAAGCACTGCATGCAATTTAATTAGCGAATTGCACAGATGATAATTTAGCACTTCCAGTTAACACGATAAATAAAGAATTCCAAACTCCCATTTTAAATTTTAAACACACATAATAGAAATACACGTAATTAAATTGTACAAGGAGCTCTCCCAAAACACATCCGTCCACCTCGGAGATCAGTCAATGAATGACTGGATTGTATGATGTGTGCCTGCTTATAAGCATATATATATGTATATATATGGAGCATGGCTCAGTTGAAATCTACGATTGACAGAACCTACTTCCCTACCAAGCTACTATTAACGATTTGATTACACTATTCGTCCTACAAGTACGTGAATGTATAAAAGTGAATTATTAAAAAATAATGACAAATTTTTTCTGTCAAGTCTGTGAAATTCACAGCACTTGGTCACAAAAATGTGATTTGAAAATACTACGAAGTTTCATCTACCGAACACATAAACGGGGTTTACATGATAAATGCACTATCACACTATAAACTAAAGAATTATAAAATAAATATTTCGCACTATAGTTTACGAAGACTGTGAACAAGATCTGAATGCTGGAGCATACAATATCGCTTAATGAGAATCGCAGCCATCACACTCCGAAGGCTGGTGAAGTCGGGAGTTCCAGTGTCGCGTCTATGCAACGTGACGGTTGGCGAAGAACTAAGATTGCGGGACCCCTCGAGAATTGTCCGCATCGCTCCTGCCCAAGGTCAACCACCCCCTCCCCTTACACCGGCAAAGAACTGCCCCTGTCCATGGAGGGTGCGGCAAAGCCTTCACTATCGATTCAACACTGAAAGAACCTGTTTAGCGGTAAACGCCCCCTCTGCCTACACTGCCCAAGAACTGCCCCTTCCAACGCCGCGCTTCGCAAAACCTGCCGCCTCCTGTCCACAGAGGGTGCTGCACCACCGCTGTCGATTCAAGGCCACTCACCTCCTCCCCTTACAACACTCAAGAACACATTTTTTTGGATATCTTGAGAACTGGCCAGTCCACGCAGGCCCGGCCATTTACCCCCAGAGTGCTGCCTCGGTTATGAACGGAGGCTTGCTTCAAGGTCAAAACGACACTTTCCCTAGGGAGGCAGCAGCGGATTTTCAACTGACCTGGGCTAGCTGCCTGACTCTGTCCCCTCTCCCCTCCTCACTGGAACATTTAAGTTTCCTCCTACTTTTCGAGATGCAAGAGCATGGCGTATTCCCAGCAAAATAAAAAAAAAGTCACAAGTCCTGCCGATAAAACTTTATTTTTCCTCGTCACTAAGAAATACGTTTCAAATGTCTTTAACACACAATAAATTCAATTAAAAAAATATAATCAGTTTTCCAGTAAACTTTATTCCCGTTTTACAGCAAACTTTTAACTAACAAATCATTAATTTTCATACCAACATAGCTATAAGACACTTTTTTTTTAAGTAATGACAAACACGCATCTTTCCATTTACACAAGTTTTAACTATAACGATGTAAGTAAATACTCAAGGTAAAGTTTATTTTCAAATATTTAAAACATACATTAAAGAAACTTGTTCGAAATGTTTTTTTTACCTTCAATTTGTTTTTCTAAAAATATCATGTGCGTATTTCACATATAGTTTTCCACTTCTGAATTTATACCATAAAATGCTTATATATTTACAAACTGTTGTCCCCAGATAATAAATATCGACGTGATATTACTGAAATGACATGTATCCAGCTTGAAATGACTTCTAGTGAAGCAGAGATCTGTTACATTTCACGATATTTCAAATGATTTTCCTAAAAACGCAAATTCAATGTAAATACAAAGGAAAATGACAGCCATTTTGATCCATTTACTATATAAGGAGGGATAAATTAATTTTTTAAAAGAAATTTTCTAATTAGGTTTTCTGACTTTTCTATAAAGTATGACTGTGTTTTTACCAGCAAGCATCTTCGAGTTGAATCTTCAGCTGCAACAGTTGTAATCTTGCTGCTGTGAGAAAAAAAATTATATTATTTTCAAAGTTGGTTGAACTCTCCCAATCATTGTGGTTTGTCGGTAAGGGCTCTTTCTACCTGGCCCTAAAAATGTCTTCGTGTGTAACTTTCAGTTTTGTTAAATTCCCGAGGGTTCTTTACCAGTGGCCCAGCAAACTTTTCTCTAGATATCAGAGTCTGTTCCTTCTGTTTCAAAATTCATTCATTCAGACATGTTCGTTTCTCTCCAAAATTTTATGTAAGTTCTCCTCAGCTATTCAGACTAAGTTTTAATTGAAATGTTAGTTTTTCACTCTCATCAAGTTAATGTCAACAAACATGTAATTGTTTTCGTGAAAGTGAGCAAACAGATATCCTGAGCTTAAATTCTTTTCAAAAAACAACTTACCATCAACTACTCATCTCAAGAACATTTTATTTTTATTAAATATACGAGTACTTATAACTCATCCAATCATTCACAAAGTAGTGACACGGGGAAAATTTTCAAATTAATAAATAACAAGTCACATCATTTAATTTTAACATATAAGAATTTTATTAGAAATTTTCTTTTTCCAAATAAAATCATAGAACATAGTTTAGTTAACATTCGTTAAAAAAATTCTTTACATGTTCATATCAAACATGTTAATATCGAAAAACTTTAAACAAGTTACAATTGAAAAAATTACAAGCTTTAAAAAATATTGCTACCTCATGTTACACAAATAATACTATTAATTACAAACCTTTATCAACATGTTAGCACTGAAAGCCATCCAAACTTTTAAACCAAAACACCATCTTATGTCATAAAACTGCAAACAAAAATCACAATATTTCATGTTATGACTGAAAATCATTAAACTTATTTTATCATTACATGTGTAAGCCATCCAAGCTTTTTAACCAAAACACCATCTTACGTCATAAATCTGCAAAAAAATCACAACTCTCCAACATTTTATGATTCAAATAATAAAGTTTATTAAAACTTTCCAACATTTTACATCATAAATCATTAACTTTCTTAGCAAATCATTAATATTTTGCAGTATTTGGTCATAGTGTTTCCTAACATTAATTTTAAAAATTTTTTCGTTTTGACTGTTTACATCTTTTAGTAACTTTTTATCAAATTCTTTATGTTTTCCTTCAAATCGCTTATCATTTATATGATTTAATTAAATTTTCTTTAAAAGAATTGAAACTTTTTAACAAACTGAATTAAATTCGTTTAACTTTTTAACAAAATGTATGATAGTCATTGAACTTTTTAGCAAATTAAATGAAATTTGTTTAACTTTTTAACAAATTGTTAAACTTTTAAGAAATGGGATGAAATTTTCTTGAAATCTTTACAATTAAAAAGGGAAATAACATAAAATTTATTCTGAGTGTGATGTATTTTTTTTAAGTTTAAAATTTGTTAAAATGTAAGTTGTTTATGTTTAGTTTAGTTAATGTCAATTCACATGTGTGTGTGTGTGTGTGTGGATGACTTCGAGTATGAGTGTAGGGGAAATTTTTATTTTAATTAAATTTTAGTTAGTTTATGTAGTTTTAAGAAATGTTTAAGGGAGGGTTGATGTATGTATGAGGTATGAACTGTGGAATGGCTAAAACAAGGGAGAACTACGTTGGATATGCCTCGCATATTCAGGAGGTGCATAACCTCAGCTTTAAAGCTTGTTCTGTATGAGTTAGCTGGAGAAGGATGATTGCAAGATAAATATACGAGCCTTGAGTATTTATAACGAATGGAAAGTTTTTGATGTGTATGTGTTGGGGGGGGGGGGGAATTGGGCACATATTTTTTATATTGTAAGTATTTGCTTAAAAGATTTAAGGGTATGTTTTGGTTATGACTGTTGTATGAACTGTGGAACAGCTAAAACAAGGGGAAACTATGCTGGATATGCCTCGCATATTCAGAAAGTGCACAATCTCAGCTTCGAAGCGTGTTCAGTATGAGCTGTTTGGTGAAGGACAATTGGAAGATGAATATATGAGTCTTGAGTATTTCTAATGAATGAAATGTTTTTGATGTGTATGTGACAGGGTGGATTGGACATTTAATTTTCAAACTTGTTTGGGTAACTGCAAGTGTGACAGAGAGAGAGAGAGAGAAATCGAGAGAGAGATAGAGATAGAGACAGTTGATTAGAATCTTAATAAAATTTAAATCAATTTTATTTTTAAAATGTTTAGATTTAAGAGTGCTTGTTCAGTTGGTATTATCGTTATCAATAATAATATCCCATGGTGCACAGAGCAGACTGCATCAGTTTACTGAACCATTCTCTTGTCCACAGCTCCATGCAGCCCACGTGAGGTCTTAAACTGCTCCTTGTGCTGCTCATCCTTATCAGCTCTTGAGACCTAAGTTTCGCTCACTCCCCAAACACATTCAGTTCTCGGCTATATGCTACCTGGCTTTGTACATGAGACTTTAGAATGACTCATACCCATATCTTTTGTGAAACACATAGTTGTAGATGACTGACTTTTCTTAATAAATTAAAGTTCACTCGCAAATAATTTTTTCTCTATAATAAATAATGTTACCATTAATTTCAACTATGACATGATGAGGGAATAAAGTGGTGTTATTTTCTCTGTTTTCAGCACCATATATACATACATTATGACATTAATTGTACTATTGAAGGAGAAAAAACTATTAGATTCACTTTCTGTATCATTAATAAAAAGACCAGTTTCAGACGAATTGTGAGATAAAATGAATAATTTAATTAAATTTACAATCCCTAGAAATTAAGCATTGCTCACATTTGCAATTCCTAAAATTACCTATACCTTTTTATAGGTAGTTTAATTATAAACTTGGAATAGTATGGAAGGACTGATTTCTTTGCTGTGTGCCTTCTGCAGTAAAGAATTTACAGCTCTGCACAGCTTGCATCGACATGAAAGAATGAGCTGTGGAATGCGAAATTCAAGAAAACAGTTTGAGTGTGATTTCTGTCAGAAGCAGATTTCTCAGAGCGATGCATTAAATAGACATTGTATAACTTGCAACACTGGTTCTCCACCTCCACTTGCTTCACAACTTATACCACAATCAACACCACAAACTGAACCACATCCTAAGCCAAACCCACAAACAGCACCACATTCTAAGGCAGCACCACAAACAGCACCACATCCTAAGCTAGCACCACAAACAGCACCACAAACAAAACCACACCCACTTGCTCTTCAGTTAGCTCCTCAGACTGCTCCTCGGTTAGCTCCACAATCTGCTCCATATCCTGAGGCAGCACCACAGTTAGCTCCTCATAGTTCACCTACTGCAAAACACTTAAAATTTCCTACCCTATCTATTTAATTACCTTCAAAAAGTTGATATGTTTATTCAGGGATGAAAAGTAAATCGATTCCCCAGCTTAAGTGACGACTTCATCATCTAGTCTTAAATATGAGATGGTGACTAGCGGGTTTGCCAGCAGGTTAACATGATGTGCGGATAATTAACAATTGGTGTAACACTGGCGTGGATACTGACATCCACATGTTTCAATACAGGCTATTCATCATGGGTGGTAAATAATCCAAGTTTATTAGCAATAAGAAGGCTGACATTCTGATGCTGCTCCATTACTTGCCTTGCTTCACCCTCATCGACTCTCAAGACCCCAGATTAGAGATCCGCCAAAATCTCTTCACTCGCTCCGATGTATATATAGTAAAAAAAATTTGCTACAAGGTTTTAATAGAATTAGAAAACTGTAAATCGGATGGTGTCTTACTAGAAATTATTAAACAATATCTGTCTAAACATTTTTTCCCCTCAATACTGCAGTTAGTGTCATAATATCTTCATCCCTGCCATCTACAACACCACACCGCCGATGACGTCCATCTGCCACCATCACATGCAACTCCTGTTCCATGACGAACTGCACAACTAATTATTGTTGCCCACAACATATACAAATATTTGCAACACCTGTTGCATCAGAATCAATACTGCTGTTCCCTGTTTGCCTAGCTGTAACAAGATTACTACTGTTTTCGATAAATAATAATAATAAGATGAAGAAATTCACAGCATGGGATTGCACGTCAATTAAAATCTACAAATACAAAGTGTTATGTGTGAGTGTGTGTTACATCCTGTTGTCGGCATGTGTAAGTGGATATAACCTGGATGTTATGTGCTTTACATAATCAATGTAATCTATAGCAATTAAGTTACTTCTTAATTTTTAAATCTATTATAGATTTTTTTCCCAATATAATATATAAGAAGATTTTGGAATTTGTAACACTAGTAGTAATAGCAGTACTAATAGTATTGGTCGTAGTAATAGTTGTTGTAATAGTAGGGGTAGTAGTAGGTTTAAGATGTAAATAATTTTGAAGAAATGTTTGGTAGTTTAAATCATAAATTGTCTTGTTTTTGTTAAAATTTCTTATTGTTGTTAAAAATGTTTTGTAATTATGTTTGTAATATGAATGTTGTATATTGCATTCTCTTGTTTTTGTTTTAGAGTATGTCAAAACATGGTTTATGTATATATATGTAAGAAATTGTGACTGAAAATGTCTTTTAGTGTGTGTGGTTATTTGTGTGGTCATTATAAATATTTTAGCTATAAGGATGATTTAAAAATAAAGAAATTTTATTAAAATTTTCATATGTAATGTTGAAAAAAATTTTAACTCGGGATACATGTTTGCTCACTTTATCAAAGAAAATATTTTACAAGTTTGTTGATGTTAACTTGATGAGGGAGAAAAACTAACATTTCAAAAAAACACAAGCTGACGAGCTGAGGAGAACTTACATAAAATGATATAGAGAAACGAACATGTCTGAATTAATTAATTTTGAAATGAAAGGAACAGGCTTCGATATCTCAAGAAAACTTTGCTGGGCCTCTGGTCAAGAGCCCTAGGGAATTTAACAAACTGAAATTTATACACAAAAACCTTTTTAGGGCCAGGTAGAAAGAGCCCTTAGTGCCACACCACAATGTTTGTCAACTTTGAAAATAAAAAATATATTTTTCTCACAGCAGCAGCAAGATTACAACTGTTGCAGCTGAAGATTCAACATGAAGATACTTACTGGTAAAAAACACAGCCATACTTTATACAAAAATCAGAAAACATAATTGGAAAACTTCTTAAAAAACATCATTCAACTCTGTTACTTATTATAATATTTTATTGTTTTAATTACATAGCAGGAAAGTAAAATTTCAATATGAGATAGTATTTGTTTAAAATGAAAATTGAAACATAGAATAATAAATTTGAACGACATTGTATTATATTTTCCTGTACGATAGTGTAGCCGAAAATCTTGAGTTGGTAGCTCTGAAAGTTTTCTCAGTGATAATGGTGTACAACAGTGAAATGGGAAATTAAAATTTCTGGCTTAGAGACAGTTTTCAGCTTGATTCCTTGTCAAGTTCAAGAAATGTGTTACACTTTACAATATAATTTTAGTAAATTATGTTCCCGTTTTGTTATTCCATATATTTTTAATCATATTTACGCTAATCACATACGGATATTTTTTTTCCCCCATTAATGTGCCTAGACATGTTTTCAATATGGTTAAAATTATATTTTATAAGATATTTTTAAAAATTTGTTGGTAAAGGTTACTGTGTATGGGGAAATAAAAGTTGTTTCATAATTTTTTTTTTTTTATAGTTATATATGTCTTTTGTATTTTTTTGTAATGTATTTATATTTTCCCGCATAATGGAGTTTACAAAGTGAATATTAATTTTTATAAAGTACAAAACATAATATTTTGCTCAAGAATTTTCTTACAGCTAGGAAGATGTTTTGACCTTGCTATCCTAGACAGTTAAAATCGTTGACCTGAAATCTCGTGCCCTCCAGGATGGACCTTGGTAGTTTGCTTTGTCAAAAAATACACATTCCCTAGGGTATAATAATAAAAGCCAAAATGTGTTCAGTGGGTGTTTGTTGGAGTCAGGCTGTCAACCTCTGAGATCTGGGGTTTTGTGGTTGGTACTATTGGAAAAAATGTTGAAATTTTACCTTGAAGGCTTATGACTCTGGAGGAGGAGCGGTCACACTGCTAAGGTCGTAGATCTCTAAACATAATCGTTTTTTCATGTCTGAAGACATTGGCAAATGCTACAAGTCTAAGATTTCGAAGCGAGTATAAATTTGTTAGCTTATAATGTTTAATTGGAAATATTGCACGCGATTCATTTAAGTTTAAAAATATAAAAATGAGCATATCTACCTTTTTCACATATATTTAATTAACAGTGATTCATTCTTTATTCTTTTTATGTAATATTGTTACAATCAACATTACATATCCAAACAGGGACTCGAACCCAGAATCTATATATTACAATCATACCTACCCACCACTGAATGCCAGAAACTAGATTACAATTGTACATGATCTAACCAGGTTGGTATATTATATTGTTAGTTATTGAAAAGTGATTAGAGTGCTTGCTTCCAGAACTTTTCCTCTAGTTTTTTTCTTTATACCACTCATACATCTTAATGCAATGCACTTTTAATAGAAAATTTAAGAATATCTCTCTTTGTTTCATTTCAATTACTTTCCTCTCACACACTCTCTCTGTCGAGAAAATATTTTTTTTTAGGAAATCAAGTTTACTTTAAATAAGGACTAGAGTAAATAAATTTATTGACAAAATATATACAAACACAAGCTGTTTCAAAAATCATTTTTTCATGCTGAAAAGGAAATACAAATTTTCTTCAAAACATACACAAGTAACTATATGGTATCTCCAAAACATTATCTCACATAGCATCAAACAAGTATAGGATGTCACACAATTATTTCAAAAATACAGTTAGATCCAGAAATGTATGTACAACACTAACAAATACACCTTACTTCAAAACAACTACAGGATAACACAAAATATTGAACACTAACAAGTACAAGTATAGGAGGTTACAAAAACCATAGCATAAGCAGGTGTAGGGTGATTCACAAACATAGATACTAACATTTTTAAATACTGGTTACACCTTATTCCTCGAAATCATTCCTCAAAACGTACTTTATTCCTCAAACAAGTCGTTTGAGTACTCAAATAAGGCTTTTTATTCCTCAAATAAGACTGATTATTCCACAATACATACTTTATTCTTCAAAAAACCAAATTAGCACGCCAACCAAATTCTAACGACTGAATTGGTTTGATGAAGACATAATATTTCAAATTGAAACATATTCCTAACACACGATGTTTACTTTAAATAATTACTTTTTTCGGCGCAAGTAATAGGGTAAACTGAATTTATTATCATACTTATCGGGTGTTTGCAGATATTACGTCATTCGATGTAACCTCGTTCCTTAAGTCTTGTTATAGTGAAAACCATCTATTTTAGTCCGTAATATTCACCGTGTTTTTTAAACTCTAATAAATATCTAAGTTTATTAACAAGTTCATTCGGGTCTTCGGGAAATATGCAACGAGCGGTGTTGATGCCTTCTGCCTTCGTCACAACTTTTGTTGAAGGAATGTCTTCAACATATCACTGACATCCTCACTACTGTCTTCACCTGATGTTTCATCATCAATATCGACTTTACTTTGCTTAAAAAGACTAGGTTTATCGTCACCGACACTGGTCTTCGCAGCTGGTTGCGGTAGGTTATGTCGAAAATCGTTATGTTCGCGTGTTATTGTATAGTTCATAAATCCGATTCTATGCCATTTATTGTAATTACGTAATTTCCCTCTCCTTCTGTGATAGTATGTAGTGTATATGGTAAACTTACTTTTTCAGGAGGAAGATTATGTTTTTTTTTACAGATCTTGACATGACGAATCCAGTTATTCGTTCGTACTAACTGTATATGCGGTTAAGAATCATATGAGATTCTTCAAACATTCGCTCCTCTCATGTCTATGATAATTGTAGCCGAAAGTGAAAATTTTCTCGCAGTATTTGCAGTGTAGTTTATTCGGTGATGTCTCCATTTTCATCAATGTAGAATAAATGAATAATCTTCGGTGTGAGGAGGAAGTTTACTTCCGAATAGATGTTCACCTCACAATGTCAGAATTACAACTAACTTGTTTCTGTATGAATGTTATGTTTTAAACAGTATCAGGTTTCATTAATGGAGATATAATGTCTTCCGTTCTTATATGTGTGTGTTAATTGCAGAGGTATACTTATTAATTCACTATGTGATTAAATCTACGTATGTTAGATGGAATACGTCGTTACTTGGTATTCGATTAAAATGAATAAATAATAATTTAATTTCAGTAATGTGGAAGGGAGAGATGGGTCTCGAAGTATTTTGTAGGGAATTTTTAAATACTTTGTTTACTAAATGATTGTGTTAGTTGGACGCTAGTCTGTCGAGTAAGTCATTTTTGAGCTGCGAGTGTCTTAACGGTCTTCTGTTTTAAACATGCGTATGTAATATGAATTTCGTTTTTTACCAGTAACTGTTGTCTGATAATACGTTACGTCAATTCCCTAAGTTGTAAGGAATAAAGTTATCTGTCTCGGATATCGCTTTACGATGTAAATAATTCGTTGATAGTCGGAATGTATTATCCTAAAATATGGGTTACACGATTACAAAATGGCCACCGTATTCCTTTAAATTTTGCTTAAATGTATTGAAATATCTTGGAAATTGATATATTCCAGCTCGGATGGAAGTCATTTCAACCTTCATTCGTGCTATTTCGTTAATATTACATCCAAATTTGTTTTCTAGAAAAATCTATTTGTAAATAAGTCCTAGTATATACAAATTTTATGGCAGATAGTGTGTTTAAAAATCTCGATCGGGAAGCTTTTGAATTGAAACTTTGGTTATATGAAAATTTTAGTGTCGTAGACAAGTCTACATCTAAAATAAATTTTTTTCTCTGGTATACACATATACTTAAAAAACAGATTGAAATTACGAATATGTATGCATCTGTCGTTTCTTCCATCATAATATTTGAAACTTAGGTAAATTGAATGATACTTGTTTGAAAAACTGTGATCTTTCAATGTTTAAAAAAAAAATGTAGCGAGTGAAAATATCTCTTGTAGGAAAATATACTTAGTTTCCGGAGAATAATTTAATAAGTTTGCTGGAAAACGGGATAAATTTTATTGGATTAGAATTCATTTCTTGACTTAAGATATAAAATTTGTTGGAATTTTATCTGGGAATTAAGTTTCGGGTAATATTTAGCTCAGGAATATAAATTTTGATCGGCGGGACTTGTGAAATTTTATTTTGCTGCAAATAAGACAGGTTAACACATTCGGAAGAGTCCAAACTTCGCTGTATTAGGGTGCGTGAACTTGGATCGACAGGGAGGGGGATCGGGGCTGCATGGACCGAGCAATTCTCGAGATATCCGAAAAACACATTCTTGGCCGGTGAAAGGGGAGTGGATGGTTGACCTTGGGCAGGACCCCTCTTCTCTTTTCAGGCGAAAACGAACTCTGCATTGGCGTGAAAACGAACTCTGCATTGGCGCGACGGAGGGAGGGGGCGCAGACATCCAGGAGCGATGCGAACAATTCTCGAGGGGTCCCGCCATCTTAGTTCTTTGCCACGCTGCATAGACGCGATACTGGAACGCTCGACTTCACCGGCCTTCGGAACTCTTTCAATCCATTTAACCCTTTCATTAAATTTATCCCGGTCAATGCATTTAACCCTTTCAATTCGATCAACCCTTTCAATTTGATTAACCCTTTCAAACAATTTAATCAACCCTTTGTTATCAATTTGATATCAAATTAATTAGGTCAATCAAAAAGGGTGACATCCCCTTTGATCTATAAAACACCCCCCCCCCTCCCCGGCTCTACTACTAGCCACAAATAAAAAAAGTGCAAATATTTCCTAATTTTCTATTTTACTTTGTTGCAGAAACTTTTCTTAGTGTGAATTAGCTATACAGCATTTCCTTCATCAATCGTTGCAAAACTTGTGATGTGATTCCTCATTCAAAATTAGACGATTAAAATATATCGCAGCTCACGGCTAAAGTGATTATTCAGGTAGGTATGCAATCTTAAAGCAAGAGGTTGTAAATAACTGTTACTCGAAAACGTGTAAATTATTATATAATATCACCCATCTTCATGAATAACGTAGGAATATATTCTTGTTAGTTTGATTAATAGTATAACCATGAGATATAACAGAATTGTTTGCCCAGATTATTAATAATCAAACAAGAAAGGTTCCCTTAATGCGACACACACAAGCACACATGTTTTGAAAGGTTAGGCCTACAAAAAACGCCTGGCAGCTATGTAGTGTGTGTCAGAATAAAATATTATCGTGTCGCCCCTTTGTAAGGCGTGATATTACAGACTTTCGACATTTAAACAATAAATTACAATTTGTTTTATCTCGTGTAGTTATTGATCTTTAATTAAACGTGTTCAAATGCATCATGCTTTAAGTGTAAATATCAATCCCAATAACGATTTTAAACTAATATGTTTTGTCTAATTTTACGATTTTTTTAAAACTAAACATTTATTTAGGAACAGCCTGTAGAGATAGGCCTACACAGCGTAAGGTGCTCCCCCCCCCCAAGTGTATGGCAATATCATCTCGTGTCTGCAGGCGAGTTGTGTCTTTATTATAAGCAATGAAAAGAGTCTATGTGTGATTTTGAATTGTGTTTAGGAAAACAATATGAAATAACTTTTCCTTCTGAAACTGTTGGTTTAGTATTATGTTATGATTTTTTTTACAACATTAATTAGTTTTTGCGTTTTTTTTTTGCATGCAATGAAAGTCTGAAATAGCTACCTTTTATGTTTGCACAGTATAGGCATATATCTCAATTCTGCGCAGAAAGGGAAACCACATCATGTCTGCTGAATAGAAGAATAAGTTTAAAATTTTCAAAAATGTCTTTCTCTACTAGTTAATTTAAACTTGGGAACAGCAATGCGCTAAGCATGCATCTCCATTTACGAATGTGCACTAAGTTGCTTATCATTAGGCAACAACGTCATGGCAATACCAATACGCGACTGAAAATAGCACCTTGGAATAGAAAGAAACGAATTATAGAAACGTGACTTCGTGCTTTTTCTTGACACCTGCAAGCTGTTTACGGTGGCAAAATTCTTCTCAAAGTGTGGCTTGGAAGACTATTTTATGTGACTAATTTTTTTTAAATTATGACTTGTTCAATCACGTTCACAGAATACCTAATAGGAAAGTATGGTGATATAACCACCGTTTAATGTTTAAGTACGTTATAAAAATAAAAAAACCAATGCGAGTAGCTAGCTGATATCAGTAAAGCGGATCTTTTGAATTTAATACCTTGGTATAATGCTGTTCACGGTATAATGAGCACTTTTGAAAGCCCTGCCTAAGATCTACTTGTATGCACGTTGAGTATTCTTCCGCCTTATGTAAAATTAACTTTGCCATGGGCCTCATCACTTTATTCATGCGTCGGTCAAGTGAAACTGTGAAATTATTATAAAAGTAAATATTTCACTAATATGCTCATTTTTGCACTTCGATGCATTAAAAACACAGAAAGAGAAAGAAATAATTTCAGTTATCAGAAATGGTTGCGTAGCACTCTTTATTCGACGTTAAGATACGGAACTACTTCCCAGCCATCATTACCAACTTCACTGGGCGCATGTCACTCAGTACGGCCGTTTAAACATATGCAGGTGGGATCAGTGAATTTTTTCTACGGTTGATTTCAGAACTGGTCACTTTATCGTGAACAGCTTTATACACTTGCGTGAAATTGTTGTGAAATATATCGTGAAAAAAATTGCACAAGGCCGTATCTGATTACTTTGATGAGTGGCACTTGGTACTGATATGTATATAGTCCATTTACGGTTACTTCAACCTCTACTGAAGCCCTGCTAAAGTTATATTTTCAGACTATTACTTCGCATGATGCAAACACAGCTTAGGCCCTAACTGAGTTTACACAATTAGCCTACATTACAGGGACAACGCACCGCACACATTTATTCTCTCTGTTTTTATTTGTATCAATTGACAATTAAGTACTAATAATTATAGACAAAAAATCAAAATCAATTTTAACTTAAAATGAAATATTTTTATGTTAAAATAAGTATAAAACGCTTGTGATACATGACATTTTAGGAAACAACCAAACATTAAATACACTACATCAAGCATTGCGAATAGACTACATACAATCAGCAAACAATTGCACTTTGTAAAGGGGAATTTTTTTTTTGCTGAATGACTTTGTTAAAGCCCGTTCTACAATCCACGGACACGTAAGAAAAAAACGGCCAAGGAACGCGTAAACTACGAAATAAAAAATATTCGGATTTTGTAAATTTCTAATATCAGTTTTATAATGTATGCACTTCATTTTTATACTATTCAACGCTGCATAAAAACAACTTCCAAGACATGCGCGCGTGTTAACACACCACAATGTACACGGAAAGAAATATCAACAAATGAAATACTCGATTCCTAGGGAGTTTCCCAGCTATTCTACGTGAAACCTTACGTTATCCGCGTACGCACGCTCTGTTTACGTGTCTTCGTAGAACGGGCCTAAGTAAGGCTAAGGTGAGAAAATGAATCTCGGAGGGTGGAAGGTAACGCCACCTGACAGTTTGCCTCACGTGACATATTCTCTTGGGAGTTTTTTCCTCTCTGCGCGGAAGGGGTGCGCACACACTTTGTTCACCCGAAGCTGTGAGTCCCCTCTCTGCGGGTAAGACAACGCTCGCTGACTAACCCCTCCACGTATGTTCCCCTCGCCGCTCGAGGGGCGCGATCTGCCCGCGCTCTCATTGGTCGAACGGCATGAGGTAGGGGAAACGCGCCGTAGGAGGGTTGGCGAGGGAGGGGAAGGTGCCCCGAGAGCTCGGCTGCAGCCAGCTGGTTGCACGTCAGTGCAGGCAGTGCGCGCGCGGACCGTGACCAGGTTGGTTGTCTTTGGAGAGAGGAGCAGTTGAAAGAACACTTAGTGATTGTCGTGCAACAGAAGTTAAGGATGGCGGTGCCGTTCAACCTGCCTCGCACGGACGAGGACGACTACCAGCTCATCTACGAGCTGCTGATGACAGTCCAGAGGGCCGTATACCAGATCATCTTTAGAAGGAGGAGCCACGGAGCAACCCCGCAGCATCAGCCACCTCCTCCCAACCCAACGTAAGTCTTTTGTCATCTGTCAGCTTGTGGTCGTGTTGGTGTGCTGAGTGAATCGCGAACGCGGGACATTTGCTGTCGGATCCCAGGTCGTATTCCGTCACCTCTGCCTAGCGATGACAAGTTGTTGCGCCACCTATGTTAGAGGCGCGTGGGGAGTAAAAATACTTCGTGTGCTGACATGCCGCAAACGTTACAAAGCCAAGTGGTCTTCAACGGAACGGTGTTAGTAGTTAGTTTAGGCGTGTGCCTAGGAGATACATCTGTGTGGTTCTCAGTACGCTTAAACTACGTTACACATAAGACGTAGGCTACGTGAAAATATTTTTAAGTACGCTATGTAAGATTAAGGTGTGCCGAGTTAGTTTACTTGACGTGCAGTCTCCATCTACATTTTGAACCAATTGCAAAATAAGCTCGCCTTTGTGGGATGTATTTCATAACGGGATGACATCGCACGAGTTGTCTAGAAGCCGCGTTGGAGCAGGCAACGGGATCTCCACGTGGTCCGGGAGAAGTGACGCGATGATGCTGGGTCGGCGACCGCGGCGCGTCGTAGCCTTGGACTTGCGTGTTTTCGCGGTTCCCTGGGACGTCGACGGCGTCATCGCTGCCAGACTTCCCTGACCTGACATGCTCGCGCGATCGTGTCATCCTCGAGTGCTGGTGACGAGCATGGTCCCATCGAGACTTTTACGATTTTTTGTTGAGTTTGATCAGTCCTTCAATGTTAATATTTAAAAATAAGTTTTCGTTCGTTTTTCAACTAACGATACGGCAGGAAGTTACGTGTAGATATAAGTGGTGTAAATTTGCCTTGTTTCAGTACGCAGTATCTGTAGAAGGTTTTGCAACGTGCATAACAAATACCCGTTATCTATTTTAATAAATCTAGTATAAATAGCTTATTTTTTCCTCTAAGTGTTTTTAAGAACGTTAATGTGGTACAAGTTCAAACTTACTAAAGTACAGCCTTCTGATCCTTCCTGTTCCGTCTTTTTGTCTTATAAAGATGTCGCACATTTCACCCGCGATTTTTTTTTTTTTTTTTCATTCTTTATCAGCCGTATGTGAAGCCACGGGTGGTCGCTCCTACAGGTTGTGACGCGAAGATCTCGCGCTCAGCTGTGCGTGGCAGAACTTTTTTTTTTTTTTTTGTTATTCTGTTTGCGAGGTTCGATACAATTTCCTGTGTCGGAGTTCATTGTTTGGCGTGTCTGGACGAGAGACAAGCGTCTTCTCAAGTTTGCGGTCGTTCAAGTCCGAGATCTACGATGTTTGTGTACGGATTGTCGCACATATGCATAGAGTTAAGTTCACCCCCCCCCCCCCCCCGTATTGTTATAAGTCGCGCCAGTTAGGAGTCAAGTGATAAACTGTCACATTTAATTTATCATACCTATTCGAAGTTCGTTATTTAATAGTAAAGTGCGTATCACATAAGGCGGATTTGCTAGGTTAGGCGCTTGTACTTCTGCCACAAAGAATTGTATGGCCCAGTGGTAATATAGTAAACAATATGCCAAAAAATAAGTAAATTTTTTTTGCAGTTTTAAGGGATTAAAAACAGACCGTAGACAGCACAGTTGGGAAATTTCATGTTGTTATTGGTGGACTAAACTATGAAATTTGTTTATAACTAGAAAATGTTAATTTTCTTTTTGCATTTACAAACGCAAGCGCTGCAAAAAAAAAAAAAAAAACTTAATTACCGGCGATTATATAGCATGTTATAAGATGACGCAATCGAAAGAAATCAATTTACTAATAGTTTTCAGAATACCAATTCAGACACGTCGTTACGGTGACTTAATTGTCGCATGGCTAATGTAGAGCGACACTTACAAACGCGCGCGTATCTCAGTGGCGGGTAGGACCTGTATTATGATGTTATCGGCTGGGACATTTTCTTTTCCAAAGTTGGTATCGATTGTGAACTTTTCAGCGTGTTGACGGAAAAGGGTGCTTAGTACGGGAATCAACGCCGAATACGTTTGTTGAATACCACGGGTTTTGGAAGCCAACGTAGAAAAGGACGATCCTAGGTATTGCGTTTTGCCAACATTGTGTGCAAATTTTCTGTCAGACTGATGCATTCATTTTGCAGAAGACCTTTCACTGCATCGACATGTACAATTAAAACCACGGCTGAAATATATCACTTTGATATAATATTTGCTCCGAATGTTAGCAAAAACTGTTTTATATATGGTTGTATTTAATTACTTGGTATTTCTATATTGGTGGCATAAACCTATGTGAAATAGGTATACGGATTAATATTTAAACCGTCGATTAATATCTCATGCAATCTTAAGGCAGTGATATCTTGAAAATAGATTTTGTCCTTTTCATTGGTAAACACGTTGGTAACATGTTTAATAGTTTTTTTTAAGGCATATTAAAAAAAATGCGGGAACTAAGTCCACGCGTCAAGTATGAGTTCAGAAATCCGAAAGAAATATCTTCTACGTTTTAGCATATTACATAATGTTTTTGTTGTGATATGAAAAGATAATCTCAAAAAAAAAAAAAGTATGACATTGTAGGAACGTAAATTTTCACAAATTAATTAAATTAACTATTATAAAACAGGAATGAAAATTATACGTTATTGTACAGCTCGAAATAATTGTTCATGTATTTAGGTACTTAGACTTTCATGTATAATATATCTTGGAAATTTGTTATGTGGTTTGCCCGCATTTCACTTTTAACTTTTACGATAAAATTCAAGTAAAAACAGCTAGGAAGTTAAATCCGTGCCACAAGTGAGCCAGGTGCAGGATTTAAAAAAAAAAAAAAAAAAAAAAAACGCCCACTGCGAAATCAGTAAACATTTTCGCTGAAACCGAATTTTGTGTTGAAATAAATATTTGAAATTTAAGAAACTATATATTATGGTTCAAAACAAATATTACGAATGTTACCTTTCAAATTATTCGGTTTGTAGACAAGTTATTACATACGACTCATTCCCATACACGCGACAAACATTGTCTAAATCTCTACAAGACAGTTCGTTCTGGGGGTTATGGTGATCTCGTAGTTGTTTTCGAAGTTCGTTCAAATGACGTCATGCTTTCGCAATCTATTCTACTAGCCGCATCAATGCTGAGACGCAAGTACGCCGGCACAAATTGAGTTTTCTGTTTCCAATCTGAAAAGCAACAATGGCTATCCCCAACGTAATTGTTCACTACACAAATGTCACGTGTGGACGCGTAGCATCATAATTTAGCAGCCAAAAAGTCCACGTTTTACGTAAAGCTGTTCACGATAAAGCAAGCACTTTTGATATCAACCATAGGAAAAAGTCACTGTCCCTACCAGCATGTATTTTAACGAGCGCACGGTTTCACTTGACCGACGCATGAATGAAGTGACGAGGCCCACGATAATGCTAATCTTACATAAGGCGGAAGAATACACAACGTGCATGCAAGTAGGTCTTCAGGCAGGGCGTTCAAAAGTGGTCACTTTGCCGTGAATAGCCTACACACGTGCAAGCGTCGCGTGATGCATGTTGGGTGTGGCGCGAAGTCATCGCAATGCCTATAGCCGTGGCCACACCGCAGAGAGACTGAGCCGCTGTCGTGGTCGGGCGGGTCAGTGACCAAACGGCCACTTATCGTCATGTCCACGATCGAGCCCACCGTGTTTACCTCGGCATTAGCCGCTCCGCACATGGCGCGGCGTAGGTCGCGTGCTAGGATGCGTGCTAGAAGGAGGACGAGCGGGGAGGAGGAAGGGGGAGAAAAAAAAAGTAAACAAGAACGAACCAGCACAACTCCGAGAGGCCTACAACTCGTGTCTCAGCTCTGAGTGAGCGAATGATTTTTTTTTTCTGGCGAGCCCCCAAAATCCGCTACGCCAGCGTGAGCACCTTCACAGTTCTGTGTGCCCTCTGGCATGCATGTTAGTATACGCTGATCGCGGCAAAATGAGCACTTTTGAAAGCCCTGCTTAGTATCTACTTGTATGCACGTTGTGTATTCTTCCGCCCTATGTAAAACTAGCATTGCCATGGACCTTATAATTTGATTCATGCGTCGGTCAAGAGAAATTGTGAAATTATTAGAAAAGTAAACATTTTATAAATTGGCTAAATTTTGCGCACCGAGGCGTTAAAAATAACAGAAAGCAAGATAAATAATTTAAATTATCACAAATGGTTACCTAACACTTTGTATTCGACAGTAACATATGGAACTACTTTCTATCCATCATTTCCAACTTTACCGGGCGCATGCCACTCAATGAGCCCGTTAAAATATATGCAGGCAGGGGCAGTGACATTTTTCATAGTTTGAATTCAAAAGTGCTCACTTTATCGCGAACAGCCTTTAACTAAGACGGTTGGAGAATGGGATGCGGCTCAGGGTAAGCCCTGTACGCCTTAGGTCGGGTTCAATTATTAAAATCGGGCGCATGAATCGCGGCTATAGCAGAGTCGCCTGGTGCCATGGCCGTAATTGTAGCCACGGTCACACCCCGAAAGAAGAAGGGTCTAGTAAGGGGCATAGAAAACCAGGCAAATCGGAGAGGGCCTAGAGATAACTATGCGACAGTCGCGGAAGATAAAAATAATTCCTTTTATTGGATTAGGGCTGGAGATAGTAGGGTTATTGTTAGTTCGCTAAGATAGACTTTGTGAGGTTAATGAGGGTGATATGAAATGTGTTGATCCGCTGCTGGAAAGCATCCAGTGCCGTACCGCAGTAGCACGGCCCTGGAGGCGGGGGACAGAACTGCGCCACCCGCCCGCAAATGCCAGTCATCTCTCTGGAAGCAGAAAAAGTGTTAGTTTCCAGGCATAAAATAGGAGTAATTAGGAAGGGGATGAGTGAGTGAAGAGATTTAGAAGGCTCTTAAGAGGAGTGAACCTGCGCGTCCAAGGTCAAGAAGCGAGGGAGCGATATGGGCGACACGAACACAAACGTCTAGTGCCTTATCGCTCCTACGCGCAAGGCGTGCAGTGTTCCCGTCATGTTCCTGTACTGTGTAAATCAGATCTCTAACAGTGGGATTTTATTACATGCAATGAAAGCCCACAGGTTATTAAACTACGTCCGTATGTTTGTACTTTTCTCTTGCCGCTTAAGGAAACTGCGTAGGCAAGCTTCAAAAATGCGATAGTTTACCATTTTCAGGATTTTTTTTCTCCATGAATGTACTTAATATGTTGAAAAAAAAAAACATAGTCATAGATAATAGTTTGTTTACCTTTTGTAGCAAAAGGTTGTGTTTACAGAACATATATTTACCGAGATACGCGTATACGCGCAAACAACGATTTCACAAAAAAATTCTTCACTTCTCACGCCTCTTAAGGCCACGATCCTTCTTTTCTACAGTTTTTGCGAGGGTTATTTTTTGTATCCAAACAGAAGCCGATATTGTAAAGTACTCTTATTATTTTGTGAGAAATTATTTTTATTGTTTAGTCTAATTTTTCCAACACAAGCGTATACTTTTATCCAATTAATTAATTTACGAAGATTTGGTTTATTTGATAATCAGTGAAAATTATACAGTTGTTTGTGTTGAAAAAATTAGACAAAATAATAAAAACAATTTGTAACAAAATTGTAAGGGGATTTTTCAATATCGGCTCCCGTTTGGGTACAAATAATTAATTCTCGCAAAAGCTGTAGAAATGGAGGATCGTGGCCTTAACGTCGAGGTCTTGAGAGCCGACGAGGGTGAAGCGAAGTGAGTACGGAGCAGCACCGGAATGAAAGGGTGTGGGAAACGGGAGACCCCGAGAAAACCCGCGAACCAGCGACATCGTCCGGCACGATTTTCCCACGTGCGAAAAACCGGGAGCGACCCCCAGCTGGGAATCGAACCCTGTTCGCCTAAGTTGGGAGGAGAGTATTCTAGCCACTACACCACCGCGGCCCCCTCAGCTGCGAAGGCCGATTTTTTCGACAGTCAGGTGGCAGGCGTAGTATTCTGTGAGTCATGGGGCAGGGTTCGCTAGGACCATGTTGTGTGACATTACCAAAACAAAGATAACAAGTCTTTTGGGTGTCGAACAGAACAAGTGAAAGGCTATGTCGTCAAAATAACAAGAACGGTGTTACCTTAGAACAGTGAAAAAGTGGCATTCGTAACTAGAGAACGGCATCGTCGTCCCGTTGCGCCAAGATACGTTCTGAACTGTTGGCAACGCGATTCTGAAGAACTTCCAACAACGATACAGATAAAATTGTGCTGCAGATTCCTGCTACTCGAGAACTTGACCCCGAAAATTACCATCTTCACTACCATTATACTTTATGTAAGAAATCGTATTTATTATCTATCCATTCTCTAGCAGACACTCTTATTACAGTATTTTCATTCGATATCGTACGCACGCCTGCCGTTTCGTCAACTTCATTTTATCAGTTACTTAGTGTCAGATGAATATTTAATTCAGCCACTGCTTGAATGTGTCAAAATTATGGTTCTTGTGATTTTATAAACGTTTCTGTTTGCATAGGCCCTAATCGTTTTCTTTGTGGTATTTTTTTTTAACGTGTTTCTGTTTTCAAGCACTAGAACATGCACAATCTCGTAAATACCGTCGAAACTTCACGTCGAAAACGAAATTTCTCGTATCTGTGCCATATTTTGTATTTGTGTTGTTTTTCGTGTTTTCAGACTGCAAGGTCCTTATTGAGCATTGTTCCTGATTTTAAATAACTACTTCCAGTTTATCTCATAACATTCCGGAGTATGTTCTGGCGTTTAGATAGAGAATTGTTTGTCCCTATCTTCAAGACGTGGATAATCGCACTACCTGCATTTCACCCAACACTTAGAATTGACTAGCATTTCTGGACGTCCCAAAGAAAACCCATACTTGCAGTGCATGCATGCATCTTCCGAAAGAATATCTCAAGAAGTCAGA
The DNA here is from genome assembly GCA_029891345.1 of Dryococelus australis. NCBI lineage: Eukaryota > Metazoa > Arthropoda > Insecta > Phasmatodea > Phasmatidae > Dryococelus > Dryococelus australis. Next base: position 63,743,479 of record CM056996.1, read on the forward strand.
TTTCAAATTGTCACATTAATATTTACGAGGTAACGATTATAGTCAGGCGACTAGGTATTTCAAATAACGTAACATATTATCATTGTTTGCAGTTTTTAAGTGACTGAGATAAGTGTCATAATTATACATTTGATTATGTTATGATAAACATGTAATCACACATGTCCAAGACTTTTTAATGACTTCGTAAAGGGGTATTAAAATTAGATAAATATTTTTGCTCCTTTTCAAAAGTCTTTCCACCTGGAGAAAATTAATAAGCATGAAAATAACACGAGCTCGTAATGGAGACCTCTTAGTTACGTCCCGTGCTCATTTCCTGTCCTGGAGGTTGGTTCCCCTGCGAGACGTTTACGTGACGTAAATGCGCGCGAATAAGCTGGTTTCGCCACTCCCGTGCAACTTCCTTTTTTTCTTTCGCCGGGCCGTTAAACCTTTCGCACCTTGAACTGGGTCATTGGCAGTCGCACCTTCCCTCTCCGCCAATCCCCGGGGCCCCGTGGGCGCGCCTCTCGCGTACCGTATCCGTGGCGAAATCAGAACCCCCTTCGGTTCCTTAGTCACTCGCGACACGTGCTCGCGAATTGGTTCCGGGTATCCAGCCAACGTATCGCTGCAACGCTGCGAAATGGAAAGTGGAAAGTAAGGTCTTACCCAGTGTTATTTTCTTTTTCTTGCGTATTGATATTCCCCAGGGTTTTGTCACCGCCGTTTTTATTTTCCTACGAATCGCTAATGCGACGCATGGATAGGATATATATATATATATATGTATATATATATATATATATATATATATATATATATATATATATATATATATATATATATGCTATTCACGGTTAAGTTACTACTTTTTAAAGCCCTCCCATTTGGAACAATAGTCAATAAATATGTTTTATATTTTAGCCTTAGAAGTTAACTTCCAAGTGTGGTGGAATATATATGCACTGTGTTTATAACTTAATTGGAAATATTTGTTTAAAAAGGTGGTTAAATGTTAAAAAAATGGCTGAAAGAAAAAGCAACTAAGGCCCCAAAAGTGCTCGCTTTATCGTGAACAGCCTTTACTCGCTATTCCTTCGCACCTTTCGAATCGAACCTTTGATAAATTAACCTCACGTGTGACGTGTTTGGTTGTTTCTTAAACATGTCTCGTGTTACAAACGTTTTGTACCTGTGTTAACGTAGCAGTGCCTTATTTTTGGTTAAATCAAACTTTTACTTTTATTTCACATATAAATTATATTTCATTCACAATTAATGTGAATAAAACTGTCAGAAAAATAGGCGTGTTTGTAATGCAAAGTAACACTGTTAGAAAAATGCCCGTAAAATTACGGAAAGTATCAGCTACAAATTATCCACACATCTTCCTGAAATTACGTACTCTTCGTTTTTTTTTTTTTTTTTTTTTCGATAACGACCCCTCCGCAAATTTCACTTAATATCCGTGGAATTCCGGAACGAGTTCATAAACTTGCAAATTTATTCTTTAAATCAGCTGTTTATAAAAAAAGGGGTATCACAAAAAAAAAGTATTACTTTCGTTATATGGGTGTTTCACTGTGCATAAAAGTTACTATAAAAAGTTAAAAAAAATGTTGTCTGGTAGCGAGATATAAACTAGGGGAAAAAAAAAAGAAAAGAATCGACAGTTCAAATCCATATTCACTCACCTATCCATACTTTTACAACAAATAATGTAGTAAATATGGAATTAATACATAATGATTTGTGTGACTCTTCTAGTCACGTGTTCGCGAGTTCTTTTTCTTCGTAATATATTTCACCGTTTCACCGTAGTGGGATTTTAACACGAATCTAAAAATTTACATTCATTAATTCGAACCACTCACCTACCACACCTTTACACGAAATACCGTATTTCGTAAATATGGATTTTACATGAAATGACGAACGCGCCTCTCTTAGTTTCAGGCCGTGTTAGAGCGCTAGCTATTTTGTTTTATTTTCGGTTTATAAAACGAGGTTACGAAAAAAAAAAACTTTTTCATCGTGAGCGTATTTCACTGTGTATACAAAAAGTTTTGTCCTGTAGCGGAATTCTAAAAAGAATCAAAAAATGTTCATTCCATAATTGGTCCGCCACTCACCTACTACTATTTTACACGAAGTTGTATTGCGAAGATGGGATTTTATACGCTTCAGGCATCATCAGCAATGTTCGTGTCTTAAAATCGAAGCCATAAGAATTCGAAGAGCTTTCGTACTTTATAGTTACGGAGAGCTCATTTCCGTTGTTCGTCATTACGGAGAGCCTTTTCGTAAATAAACACTACATCTCCGTTAAAGTTTCCGTAAATCTACAGAAATTTATAACAGGGAAGGAATAGTTATTTTGCAAAATATTATTACAGACAGCGAGAACGAATGCTGTGCGATGTCTCCCTGGCGTAATTTTCTAGGCTCGGTTAAGCTTCGTTTTCATGAGGCGGAGGAATATCTCGGATGTAAATCTTTAGCAGGGCCTCAGGAAAGTGTGAAGTAAGCGTGAATGTACTATATTTTACAATACCTGCAAGAGTTCACAAAATTTTGGTTTCTAGGACTCAGCTATGCGCTCAGAAATCTCTAACATTTGCACTACCTCAGCAGGCTATGTCGTTATCGCAGTGTATAACTATGTTATTCCCAAACGGGAACATTGTAACCATCGACGCGTATAAATTTACTGCGTCTGTGACTAATCGTATTCTAACTGATAAAATTACAACTACGACGAGCTGATAAGAGTGAAGCCAGTTTAGATAAACAGCGTGTTTGTTCGTCTTGTCAACGTGTTCAATAAATTTGAAGTATAGTGTGAGGCAGAAATTATCGTCAAGGGGAAAACATCGGCCTGCAGTATATGCAGAATTAGCGGATCAAAACAACCGTGTAAAATGATCCTACATAGGTCTAGATGTAGTTATTGAGTCACATGTTAAACGAAAAAAACTGAAAAACATCAATATTAAATTATTTGCAAAGTGAAATATTGGCGCCTTGCTCATCACCAGATTGGAGATCACGAAAGTAGAAGTTATTCCAATAAAGTTTTATGCATAGGTACAAGTTTTGGCCACTTTTCTTGTTCCTTCTCTATACAGTACTGTAATGTCAACTTATTAATTTTTAACCTATGGCCAACAAACATTATACAAATCCCCGTCATTTACAAAAAACACATGTTGATCGTAACAAAGAAAAATTTTTGTTCACATTGATGGACGCGCGATCCATAATGAAAGTAGATTTTCGAATTGCCATTTATTCTGTGATGTGAAAACACACGTAGCTCTTGCGATATTAAACTATCGAGTAAGTTGGAAGATATGAAGACTAGAATAATATAATAACAGCTCAAAAAAATTAATAGAGATACAAAATCAGTATAGGCTGTTCACGATAAAGTGAGCACTTTTGAAAGACTTCCAATTTGGAATAATGGTCAAAAACAAATTTTAGTTTAGCCTTGGGCGTAAACTTCTTACTGCAGTGGAATATACACACACTGTTTATTACTAACAGGGCAATATTTAGTAAGAGATGTGGTTAATAGATAAAAGATGGCTGAAAGGAAAAAGTAACTATGGCCACAAAGTGTTCACTTTACCGTGAACAGCCTATAGTAACAGGCCCTATATGGAACTCTGTATGTACTTGAGCCGGTTAGTTCCGCTGGAGGATATTGAAGCGAGGTTATGGTAACATACAATAAAAAAGACCAAAAAGCGGGATTCCGAAGGAACCTGTTCCGTTATCGGCGGTTACGGAAACTCGAAACTGCCGGCGTGAACTTTTACGTCGAGCCTCGGGGTTTCCCGCACCGGGCATCGCCCCCCCCCCCCCCCCATTCATTGGCTTATTCACCTTCGATGACGAGCTCTGTCATAGCAAATCTTTTTTTTTTTGTCCGGATCATATGCGCGCACTACCTTCCAAGTAAACAGAAAGTTTTTTTGTGTAATTTAAATGTTACATTTGTTAACGGCATGCTAATAAACAGCAGGGATTTTATGGAGATGAGCTACGCACCGAACAAAGATCATTTTATTTCTAACTTCAACTCACATGTCCGGACTCGAACCGTAGACGTGTGGAACTGTAGTTCGGCACTCGTTCATGGAAAACCTTACGATCTAGAAGGATCTATACTGCGTGATAAACGTGTCAGTGTTGTTAATGCAGAACTTGCCCAGATTGTTCACCTCTTCACTGTAGAGAGGAGCTCAGTTATTTGAAGACGGATTTGAACATTTCAACAAACGAACTGTATATTTAAAAGAAATACGTGTACGTTCGTTGAAGTAAAATTGGTGCAACCCTAAGATAGAAATATTATGTGTCGAACTGATCTAATTAGTAGGCCTATTTTCGTGTGTGTCGTACTACCAATTTCAGTTACAAGTCCGTAATAGGTGAAATAACACCCAATTAATTAAACGTACTTTTGTTAAACTTCAACTCTTAGAGCGCTGCCAAGCCCACGAAATTACATTATGGTGCAAACCAAACAATACATATTACTAAGATTATGAACTTGGTTGTGGTAATGGAAGGTTACGAGAAACAGAGGTATAATTAACGCTCAAATTTTAACTTGCATATGTAAAACAGTCGACGAGGCGTACAAGTGCTTCGTTTGGCAGGTGACGGGTTCGATTCCAGTCGTATGCACGGAGGTATATTATTTTCCTTCCAAGTGCAAAGTCTGTGAGTGGCAAACAGAGGGGAATTGTATTTGTTCAGTCGTATGATAAAACAGAATATTTTTAAGGTAATAATCACGTCTTTTCCATTTCAGAAAGCCGCATCATGCATCAGTGTAATTATAGAGGTATTAATCGCCCTATTTGCAATAAAGTTGCAAGTATAGCTATTTCACGCTTGGTTGAACAATTCCTGGATAAATGTTCTGAATTATCCCTGCCCGTTACAGCGCACCCGTCAACGCGAGCGTCCCGATAATGCAGGCCGGGCTCGGTTTCCGGCGGGGTTCAACCGGTTTTTCGCGTATGGGAAACGTGACGAACGATGCCGTTGGTCGGCGCGTTTTCTCGGGGATTTCCCGTTTCCCCCGGGCCTTTCATTCCGGCGCTGCTCCATACTCACCCCAATCGCTCTCATCTGCTCTCAAGACCTCGATGCTAAGGGCCGCCCAAATCTCTTAATTCACTCACTTTACACTTTTCTGAAGCCCTGCCAACATTTCAGGCCTACTTCCAGAATACCCCTCCGCCTCGTGCAAACGAAGTCTAGGAAATTATACCAGAGGGACTACACGCCACATTCGTGCGCACTACTGTAATATTTTGCATAAGAACTATTTCTTGCTAGGCATTACCAACACACCAGTTTTCTCACAGTTTTTTTTTCATGTTATTATAAACGAATTACTCTAATGTATAGATAAAATATAAATAAAATTGAAATTTAACCACAAGTAAGATACTTTTATGATAACGCAAGTATAAAATGCTTGTGATACATGACATATTAAGGAAACGACCAAACACGTCTTACATGGGGTGTTTTTTTTTCAAAAGTTTGATTCAAAATGTGCGAAGAAACCGCTAATAGACTTCCTGCTCTCAGGGGGGCGTTCCATCTAAAACGTTACTCCGAGAGTAGAGTAAAGTAACATAGAGTAACAGGTGAGGAAAGCAAGAGAAGACGTGGTTTTGGAAAGAGTACAATGTAATTAGCATGCCGTGTTTACAAACATGTACCGATTAAGCAGCCAACGTAATTTCCAAAAGTTATTTTATACCTCTCCCCAAATTATTTCTTTCCCAAAATATTAGTTATACAGATAAACAGATTTACTTGCCATAAATTAATTATAAAAATTGCGTCTACAATTGCTATATTTATAAATGTAAAGTTTTAAATAAAGATACGATGTTTATCAATTGTCATTCATAATTTTCCCGTTTGTCTATAAAAAAAAAATGGTCCGCATTTCCTTTCAATTTGTTTGATTCTACTAAACTTTCTGCTATTTCAGTTTGAGCCCTTTCGTTACTCGCTGAAATAGTGCGTGTAAAAATTTCACTCTGGCAGAACGCTCAGTGCAATGACTCTGCAGTTCTGGGATACTGCCAAGAGCGAGTAAAGCATTTGCTCAAAGTGTTTTGGTCAGACGAAGAGAAAAAGTTTACTCGCATTGTGATATTTTGGAACAGCGTCTTGGAAGGGGGGGAGCGTGGGGTTACAGACTCATCCCGGGACGGGCCGGCCGCTGTGGAGGGAGATAAAGCGCGGCGGCGGGGCCGTAGTTGTGTGTCAGTGGCAGTCGGCAGGCGGACGGGTCATTGCGTCGCCCGCGGCGGTCGTCGAAGCGGGGCGGCCTGTCCGAACCCGCCCAGACCTGCGCCACGCTCGCTGCGGGGCCGGCACCTCCGAAAACTGCCCCGGCCCCGCTCAGTCGCTCGCGCGCCGCGCGCGAGTCGCATGTTTTTTTTTTTTTTTTTTTGGGAGGAGGGTGTAGTTCGTGCCTTTCGACGGCAGGCGCGACTCGTCCACGCAGGCAAGTAACATTTTTTTTTTTTCAACGCCTCGTGGTTACAACTGGTTATGAAGAAGCGTTGCTGACGTTCTCCTAACACTGCGGTACGCATTCCCAGAAAGCTGAAATTCTCGCAAATTAAATCTGTAATAGTGGAGTATTATTACACGCGATGAAAACTAATGGGATTAAATGTTGATGACAGAAAGTCATAAATATGTTATTTTTTTTCTAATCAGAGGCGGCTGTATAAATAAGTTTTTTAATACGTTTCCTGGGGAAATATCGCATTCCCACGCTATTTATCTCCCGAGATATGTGGATACGTACAAACCCTGATTTTACGGACAATGCTTTCTTGTCGGCGATTTTCACATATACCCTTTCAAAACGTATTATGATATTTAATTGTGTGCCTACACCCTACATATCAATTCAGATTTAATGCTGAGAAGCATAAAAAAACTGCCCTAACTATACCTTGCGGGAGTCCATATTATATCGTAGGGCTAATAACTAATATGCACACTGCGGATCTTCATTGGAATGTTTAAGGTACATCCTAAGGAATATTCACTTTTGTAAGTATGGAGTTAGATCCCTTATCAAGGACGCCGTCTGGCTGGAGATATTTTTTTGTGCCCGGGGCATCTAAAACCGTCAAGAGTGCTAAGGGCGATCTAGGTACGCGCATCGTACACCTCATCGTCTCTATGCGCAAGGCACTGAATTGGCGTGCAGTCGTTCTCTCGTAAACTCGCCTCGTGAGTGGGTGAGTGAGTGAAGATATTTGGGCGGCTCTTATCATTGAGGCATTGAGAGCCGGCGAGGGTGAAGCGAGGTGAGTATAGAGCAGCGCCGGAATGCAAGGGCGTGAAAAACTGGAGATCCCCTAGAAAACCCGCCGACCAGCGGCATCGTCCGGCACGATACGTACATGCGAAAATCCGGGGGTGACCCCACCGAGAATCGAACCCGGTTCGCCTTGGTGGGAGGCGAATAGTCTAACCATCGCGACTCCCCCTCTCCTCTTGAGATTCTCAGCGGTGACCTTATCATTTTATCGCTTCAATATAAAGACAATGGTGTTGTGGAACTGCAAGTCACAGAGGTATGTTAAGTAGCATGTTACGGAATTTTGATAACTAAAAATGTTTGTGAAATGTCGTACGTGAAATATTTCTTAAATACTGTTCGTAAGCAGATACCGCTCAAAAATACTGAAAGTTTTTTTTAAGACTGCTTGTCAGGTGCGTATTATCAAAACTGGTCCCGTGCGGTAAAAAACTACTGTAATTCCTTTGTTTTATTCAGTTAACTGTAAGAATTGCGACAGTCATAGCGTGCGTATTTTCACAACAGTTATTCAGGGTCACTTGTTTAATGGAAATGTTATCTTCGATGCCAGACGGAAGGTCAGCCATAGGGCAAACAGAAAGAGATAAGCAGAAATTTTAAATGTGTGCAGTTAAACTAGATTGAATTATAGCGTACGTTTGTAGAGTTAATCTGCCCTCACATTCCAGCTGAGCTCAGTTTGGACCTAACTGTATATCGCACGGTAGAGCGGCGAAAAGCTCAGGTCGATGGAACCACTGTGGTAATACTGATCCCTGAACCACGTGAAGATCGACTCAGTGCGTATGAATCTAGCTTCGGCTGCGAACATGAATGAGCTTGAAGTCTTGCTTTGCGCGGCAACAAGGACCTTAGGCCTGGATCTGGTTTGCACGTGCGGGTCAACGCGAGCGAAACTCCTAGTAATAATGGTGACACTGACACAGGCATCAAGTACGCGAGCGTATCTACGCATACTGAGATCCATTGCAGTTAGTTTCGAAATAGCACTGCGCTTAGCTACAGCGCTTTGAGCTGTGAAGAGATGATTGTTGTTAGAAAGTCTCGTAAATTTAAAGCAGGCATATGACCTCCGCGACCGAGATTAGGCCTAAGGTACCAGAACTGGATGTTCGGGTTCAAATACCGGCTGAACAACGCATGTGTGATCCATAGTTTAATATTTAAGCTCCTGGATTAGGTTAACGAAATAAGGCACGGGGGCTATTAAACAACTGAAATTAATAGTCTCCTATTTAAATTTTGTAGATAATTAGTTCCCTGAAGTTGTCATGGCTTTTACACGTCAGCTTCAAGCCTGCTTGTTCGTGTAATTTATAAGGTGATCAATCTGAAGAAATAAATTTTAGTAACGTTAAATTGCTCATATGCATATTTTCCTAACATTTTCTCTTATCGCTGACTAAAATCGCAGAGGCCACGCAACCACGTGGAGCAAGTTTATAATCTAAGTAATATGTATTGTTTGGTTTGCACCATAATGTAATTTCGTGGGCTTGGCAGCGCTCTAAGAGTTGAAGTTTAACAAAAGTACGTTTAATTAATTGGGCGTTATTTCACCTATTACGGACATGTAACTGAAATTGGTAGTACGACACAAAACGAAAATAGGCCTACTTATTAAATCAGTTCGGCACATAATATTTATATCTTAGGGTTGCACCAATTTTACTTCAACGAACGTACACGTATTTCTTTTAAATATACAGTTCGTTTGTTGAAATGTTCAAATCCGTCTTCAAATGACTGAGCTCCTCTCTACAGTGAAGAGGTGAACAATCTGGGCAAGTTCTGCGTTAACAACACTGACACGTTTATCACGCAGTATAGATCCTTCTAAATCGTAAGGTTTTCCATGAACGAGTGCCGAACTACAGTTCCACACGTCTACGGTTCGAGTCCGGACATGTGAGTTGAAGTTAGAAATAAAATGATCTTTGTTCGGTGCGTAGCTCATCTCCATAAAATCCCTGCTGTTTATTAGCATGCCGTTAACAAATGTAACATTTAAATTACACAAAAAAACTTTCTGTTTACTTGGAAGGTAGTGCGCGCATATGATCCGGACAAAAAAAAAAAGATTTGCTATGACAGAGCTCGTCATCGAAGGTGAATAAGCCAATGAATGGGGGGGGGGGGGGCGATGCCCGGTGCGGGAAACCCCGAGGCTCGACGTAAAAGTTCACGCCGGCAGTTTCGAGTTTCCGTAACCGCCGATAACGGAACAGGTTCCTTCGGAATCCCGCTTTTTGGTCTTTTTTATTGTATGTTACCATAACCTCGCTTCAATATCCTCCAGCGGAACTAACCGGCTCAAGTACATACAGAGTTCCATATAGGGCCTGTTACTATAGGCTGTTCACGGTAAAGTGAACACTTTGTGGCCATAGTTACTTTTTCCTTTCAGCCATCTTTTATCTATTAACCACATCTCTTACTAAATATTGCCCTGTTAGTAATAAACAGTGTGTGTATATTCCACTGCAGTAAGAAGTTTACGCCCAAGGCTAAACTAAAATTCATTTTTGACCATTATTCCAAATTGGAAGTCTTTCAAAAGTGCTCACTTTATCGTGAACAGCCTATACTGATTTTGTATCTCTATTAATTTTTTTGAGCTGTTATTATATTATTCTAGTCTTCATATCTTCCAACTTACTCGATAGTTTAATATCGCAAGAGCTACGTGTGTTTTCACATCACAGAATAAATGGCAATTCGAAAATCTACTTTCATTATGGATCGCGCGTCCATCAATGTGAACAAAAATTTTTCTTTGTTACGATCAACATGTGTTTTTTGTAAATGACGGGGATTTGTATAATGTTTGTTGGCCATAGGTTAAAAATTAATAAGTTGACATTACAGTACTGTATAGAGAAGGAACAAGAAAAGTGGCCAAAACTTGTACCTATGCATAAAACTTTATTGGAATAACTTCTACTTTCGTGATCTCCAATCTGGTGATGAGCAAGGCGCCAATATTTCACTTTGCAAATAATTTAATATTGATGTTTTTCAGTTTTTTTCGTTTAACATGTGACTCAATAACTACATCTAGACCTATGTAGGATCATTTTACACGGTTGTTTTGATCCGCTAATTCTGCATATACTGCAGGCCGATGTTTTCCCCTTGACGATAATTTCTGCCTCACACTATACTTCAAATTTATTGAACACGTTGACAAGACGAACAAACACGCTGTTTATCTAAACTGGCTTCACTCTTATCAGCTCGTCGTAGGTGTAATTTTATCAGTTAGAATACGATTAGTCACAGACGCAGTAAATTTATACGCGTCGATGGTTACAATGTTCCCGTTTGGGAATAACATAGTTATACACTGCGATAACGACATAACCTGCTGAGGTTAGTGCAAATGTTAGAGATTTCTGAGCGCATAGCTGAGTCCTAGAAACCAAAATTTTGTGAACTCTTGCAGGTATTGTAAAATATAGTACATTCACGCTTACTTCACACTTTCCTGAGGCCCTGCTAAAGATCTACATCCGAGATATTCCTCCGCCTCATGAAAACGAAGCTTAACCGAGCCTAGAAAATTACGCCAGGGAGACATCGCACAGCATTCGTTCTCGCTGTCTGTAATAATATTTTGCAAAATAACTATTCCTTCCCTGTTATAAATTTCTGTAGATTTACAGAAACTTTAACGGAGATGTAGTGTTTATTTTCGAAAAGGCTCTCCGTAATGACGAACAACGGAAATGAGCTCTCCGTAACTATAAAATACGAAAGCTCTTCGAATTCTTATGTCTTCGGTTTTAAGACACGAACAATGCTGATGATGCCTGAAGCGAATAAAAGTCGGCAAATTATACGCTGCGTATAATTTGCCGACTTTTATCACAGCTGGCCGTAAAGTTAATGTATATTTAATTACTACTCTTAGAAGAAGACATTTGCGATAAGTCACGGCCACGAGAGAACGCCACTTCGAAAGGTAAGAAACGACTTCAGTTGTATGAACCGATCAAAGTCGTGAAGGTGGGTTACATTGATCGAGTGTCTACATAAGATTAGTAGCCATTAAAAGAACACTACTAGGCGTCATTCCTCATGATAGACTTGACGGGTGTTTAAGGTATTACGTGTTGTAATTAAGCAGTGATGATATGTTTCCGACATCACCTCATTCGACTGACTTGAAAAGTGCACTGACTGTTTAAGGGCAGTGACGATAATTTCTTACCTGTTAATTACAGCCGTGTACTAGAAGGTAATTTCGTTTCTTCTGTATCCTCCAAGTCTTTTTCTTTCCATTGTCGCTTGTAAAATGGATGTACTGTAGGTTGTAGTCTATCCGTGATTACTTCCAGATTTTCTGAAGCCCTGTTAAAGTTATAGTTTCAGGTTACTTACTATGTATCCGTCCGCAAAATGTAATGGTAACGGGAACAAGTCTGGAAGGAAATGCCTTGGTTTAGAGAAATCAAACGCACCGAACTTGTGCGCTGGTCAATCATTTATACATCCTAATATCTTTATACTTAACACTCAGTTGTGGCATAAAGATAACGTTTAAATAAGAAATATCGCAAAAAGACTTAATTTAATATTTTAATTAACTATTTTACCAGCTGTTCCCAACATACGTATATCCTCCGTGTTTTAACTCATGACTGAAATAAATATCATTATTCAAAGGCAGAAATAGATATAAGTGAAAATTTAAATTTAACCAAAAATATTTTCGTAATTTTGTAGGTACCATTTATTTAAGAAACAATTAAACGTTGTGCGTTGGGCGGTAATAGAGAGAGGGCTTATTCATACTGTGAAGATACCGTGGATAGAATTTCCTTGCGAGTAATTATGAGCCATTACTGCCTGATGCGCGTGAGAATCTGTGAGCAAGGAAGAGAGTGTGCGTGCTTCGTTGGGTAACACACATTACAACTGCACACGTGATGTCACAGCAATTGCCGTTACCAAACGAAGTTATGAAAAGTTAGATCAGAGTCGAGGTCCGAAACCGAGGTCGACTGCCTTCGCACCATGGATTTTAGGTTCGAATAATCATAATAATAATAATAAACCGTCTTTATGTGGCACAGTTAAGGCATATCTGCCTTATCTTACACTGAACCGTTTTTATAATTTACACTTACGTATTGCAGTTTAGAAGAAGAAGAAGAAAATAAATTATATTTATTACAAATTAACAAACACTGCAGAAAATCAAAAGTCGTTACTGGACATTGATGGAACAGGCAATTAATACTAAATTGGGACATGCATATTTAAGTATCGAAAAATGTATACTTTTAAATGATTATTATTAAATTTAAACTAAACTACGGGTGTATGACGCTTTTAGATATAAGCTTAGTTTAGTTTATAAGTGCAGTAACCTGTTTGTAAGCATTAGTTTTAAGTCAGTTAACTTGTTTTGACCTTTTGGAATTTTAAAAGTCGTTGAGCTGAATTACAGTGCGTTATGAGCATCGCTTGGGGTAGATAACCGACGAAAACGCAAACATTGATAAACCCAGTAAAATGACTTTTGACATACTCTTGGTGGCTGTAGCCTCTAAATGGTTTCTTTCGTGACGCGTTGTGTCTGCAGTAAGTTCTATTTTTCCCTGCGAACAAAGATGCGAGAAAGCGCTAGAATTGAGGTTCCCTACCTTCCATAGACCTCTTATTTGTGGCATATGCAGTTGGCCCAGCGTACGTGTTTTTTGTCGCAATTGGGGGGGGGGAGAGAGAGAGAGAGGGAATAAAAAAAGGGGGGGCTGTTCAGGTAATGAAAATCCAGTAGTGCCAATCTTAACAATCTCTCATAAATTAATTTTTTCTTCTTTTCTTGCTAATATTGTTTTGCGTATAGTAGGTTAATATTTTATAGTAAGTTAATATTAAGTATAATGTATATGTCTACTGTTATATTTTTCTTCCATGCCTATTATTATTGTTAAATATTATAGGCCTATAAAATATAGTAACCTAAGGTTAAAGGTACAGGTAAGTAACAGCTATTTGCGACGTATTTAGAGTAATTGTGCTTGAAGCTAGTACAAAATACTGAACAAAACTTTTGCCAAGAGGGGACCTCAGGCTAAATTGAGATACTTACGAAATGAAACTCACCTAGATAATTGTTAATTAGTTAAGTTTAATGTTATTAATTGTTCTACATAGAAAATTTAGTCATATGTTCCCGATGCGGGAACTTAAATCCACGACCTCCCGGTTATAGTCCACGCACCATCACATATTCTATTACTCTCTCTCTCTCTCTCTTCGAATAGAGTCTGGCGATTACGTTTTCACATACAAAATTATTCTCATATATCTGTATCGGGACCGTACGATAAGCCGACTTCATCACGGGAGATTCTCACATACAATAATCAGACCGTCTGTGTAGCAGCAAAGAATTCTGTTCATTTCGTCAAGAAAATTCAGCTGTTTGCTGTCCATGGTAAACTGAGCACTTTTTAAAGCCCTGCTGTTGATCTACCTGTATGCACATTATATATTCTTTTTCCGTACAAAGAATTGACATTGCGTTGGACCTCATCTCTTTACTCATCTGTCGGCCGAGTGAAACTCGAATTATTAGCCAAGTAAATATTTTATACATTTGCTATTTCTTACGCGTATATGCATTAAAAAAAACAGAGAGACGAAAATAAATATTTCCGCTGCTCACAGATTTTTACGCGATAACAGTGAATATCAGTTTTTTTTTTTTTAATTTAAAAAGTGATGACTTGATAGTGAACTACTTGACTCATATATACGAGCGAGTTTAGATTTTATTTTCCAAATTTCTTGACACAATAGCTGAAATTCAGTCTCATGATTTCATGGCCGGACTATATTTGTTAGTACAGTATTGCGAGTGTGTTTTTTGACAACAGTCTGCTCGGCTCTCGCGCATGTAATCATGTTCTTGATGGTTGTTCGGTGATTACTGACGGATGGAGTGTTGAATGGTCCACGCCAGGCAACAGTTACTACGGGAGAGGCAAGCTTGTTGCAGTACTGCAGATCTGCAGGCGAACCCCAAGGAGTTCGGCGGAACGGTTGTGCTATGGGGAATATTGCATTGGAGATAATGAAAAAGTTCTCAACTCAGAATTTTCCGTACAGTTTGCAAACGCGATGAAAATCACAGTATTAAATGTGAAATTTATAAATTGATCCAACGAATTAATTAAGTACTGGATAAAATGTTTTCTGTTATTAATTTCATCTAAGCGATTTTATCTGAGCATCGCGATCCGTGGTTCGTCGCCAGGATTAAATTCAAAATATCGAAGACAGTGAAAAGAGACACGGACACCCAGACCTGATCTTGAAATTGAAATATTCCATGTCCTGAAAATACTCGACTCGAGTGGGAACAGAATCCCGACCTTTGGCCTGCCAGGAATCTTGACTACTGGACAAAATAGTCCAACAATTCGTAATACTGAGACTTACAAATAACTTGAGTTCAAATGTACAAACCTACGATCATTACTTTGCTTAGTAATATATTCCTACCTCTAAGTTATAAACACGTGAAAAAGCCTGAATTACTGGCAGACGTGTACAACGCAAAATTATCAACGCGAAAACATAAATTACTAGTTGTTTTGAAATATCCATTGAGTTAGACTTTCGCAACGATTATAAAACTTCTTCCTAAACGTTAGAGATACGTGATGTAGCAGGTTCCCGTTCAGATGAACTTTTCTTTCTAACTAACCTGACGAAAATGTCCTGCTCCTTAGGGGATTACCGTATAAATTTAACGTAAACTGACGAGAGTACCTTTATTAAGCCTAAGGCTGGAAACTATTTTAAAACGTAATTTAACGTAAACTGACGAGAGTACCTTTATTAAGTCTAAGGCTGGAAACTATTTTAAAACGTAATTTAACGTAAACTGACGAGAGTACCTTTATTAAACCTAAGGCTGGAAACTATTTTAAAACGTAATTTTGTGCCAAGTATCGTATTAAAAGCGTTTTAATTCGTGACAACTGGAATTAGTTTCCTTTTTTCTAGTACACATTAGAGTGAAAAAATTCGCTATACTGTATAGATATACCGTGTATATATTACGTATAGACACACACACATCGTAGAGTCTGTGTCCGTATTGCTATAGGCTGTTCACGGTAAACTGAGCACTTTTGAGGCCCTAATAATTTTTTTCCCTGTCAGCCGTCTTATATCCTTCCGCCACTTTTAAAAATAAATATTGCTATGTAAGTGATATGTATATATTTCACCGGACTCAAAATTTAACGTCTATGGTACAATGATATATATTTATCGACTATTATTCCAAACGAGAGAGCTTCAAAAAGTGCTCACATTACCGAGAACAGCATATAACATGTCTGTCTCCCACAAAAATCCCGGTTTGATCCCCGGTGGATACTAGTTTGGATTTTCTCAGAGTGAATATTGCCGATGCGGGATAGCAAAATTTCTTTCGGGAGAAAAAGGAAGGGAGGCCCCCCCGGTAGACGCTACGCTTCTCCGCGCGCGTTATAAAACCGAATGTTCGGGAAAAGGTTGGCACAAGTTCCGCTTAACGGTATCGTTGTGCGGTGGCACAGCTCGTCGGTCGTGTATCGCGTACAAACGAGCGCCCCAGCGGCCGTGGCTGTAATACATTCACGGTTACTTCAAACTTTTCTGAAGCCCTGCTTAGGTTCTGCTTGCAAGATATTCCTCCGCCTCATGCAGACAAAACTTAACCATTTTGGAAAATTACACCAAAAGGGACAACGAACCGCATTTGCGCACTCCCAGCGTAATAGTATATTGCATAAAAATTATATAGGCATTACCGAGGCACCTCTGTTTTTATCCATATTAATTGTAACGAAATATTAAATTATAAATAAAGAACTTTTTTTACTAACACAAATATAAAAAGCTTGTGATACAGGACATATTTAGGAAATAAGTAAATACGTTATACGTGGGGTGATTTTTCGTAGGTTTGATTTTAAAAAGTGCGAAGAAACCGTGAATTGCCTCTACTACGTCAGCATTAACACTCTCTGTAGGCGTGTAAATGTCGTGATTCCATTTCTCAGCATCTTATACTTGTCATTACCCAAAGTTGTTTGCCTTGGTGTAAAGTTTTTTTTTTTAAATTTGACTTGACTGCACGTGATATGTATAGTAAAAGCGTCTGGCGCGTCCAAAGAAGTCACGAGTATGCGTTATTTTAAGGCCCACCGTGTAACCGTTTCTCCCCGGCAGCGATCGCGATGCCATCTCCCGCGCGGAAAGCTGTGGGACACGCTCCGGAGCTCTTTTTTACGCTCGCTTCAAGGCCACGCTAGCGCGGTGCCGGCCCTGCAACGAGCGTGGCGCCGCTCCCCTCGCGGACTTCTAGCTACGACCTCGCTGCAACAACAGCTGTTTCGCATGCGTTGCACTTCCGGGTTTCAGCAATGGAAAGTTGCTGCGGAAAAGGGGGGGGGGGGGGGGCATTCGCGGAGGGTGTGTCCCGCTTGCATGCATTACGGTCAGGGTCGCAGCGACACGCGCCCCTGCGCTACCCCTCCATCTTCTTCTTCTTCTGTCGCCATCCCTCCTTCCCCCTCTCCGGGGAAATTACATCTACCGCTGGTCGTGACCAACTTCATCGCGGTAACGTCGGTGGCGCGTGCCAGTGGAGCACCGCGTAGACCGATCTCGCAGGCTGGGCCCAACCAGTCTCCGTGTACCAACATTGAACTGCTTTTTCTGCCACGACGACTAGCAAAAACGGCGTGGATTGGATTGCAGACTTGGATACGGTTTAGTAAACAAGTGCTTTGAACTATTTTTATGCTTCCCCCGATCAGTTTGTAATGCAGTTTGATTACATTCAAATTGGCAGGAGTAGATGCATGCCATTTATAAATTAACATATAAACAAACTCGTTCATTATTGTTGACCATGTGACTTTGACAGTTTGTTACTTTCGGGTAGGTCAATGTTGGGTACATGGGCAGAAGACGAATAAGCTGTCTAAAGGCTGTTTACGATAAAGTGAGCACATTTGAAATCAACCTCAGAAAAAAACTAGTATGGGAAGTAGTTCCATATGTTAACGTCGAATAAAAAGTGTTAGGTAACAATTTGTGAAAACTTAAACTATATCTTTCACTTTCCGTTTATTTATTACATCAAAGTGTTTAAATTAGCAGATTTGTAAAATATATACTTGTCTAATAATTCCACAGTTTCACTGGACCGACGTATGAATAAAGTGATGAGGCCCATGGCATTGTTAATTTTATATAAGGCGGAAGTATAGGCCTACATAACGAGCATAAAAGTAGATCTTAAGCAGGGTTTTCAAAAGTGCTCAATTTAAAGTGAACAACCTATACCACATTTTTAGTCTTATGGGTCCAGCCACGAATCAAATATTTGAGAAATCACTCTTATGTATTACGTGTTTGGTAGTTTTTTTTCTAAATACGTAATGTATCACAAAGTTTTATACTTGTGTAAACATAAAAGTACCTTAATTTTTGATAAATTGAAATTTTACTTGTAAAAACAGGGGGGAATTTATGTGTTGATATTACCCAGTAAGGAACAGTTCTTATATTATATAAAATATTATTACATTGAACGAGCACGAATGCGGTGCCTTGTCTCTCTGGTGTAATATTCTAGACTCGGTTAAGCTTTGTTTGCATGAGGCGGGGTATATTCTTGAATTTGAAGTTTAGCAGGGCTTCAGGAAAGTTGTAAGTAACCGTGAATGGGGACTATACGTTGAAAAATGATGGGTACAATAGCAAAATGTATTTTATTTCAAAAATTAATTATCTTTCATATCTTTTGAAAAAAATTATTTTAAATAACTTCCTTCAAAATTAAACTCTCTCCCCCCAGATAAAACAAAAAATTGATTTAATTTAACTGATTATGTAACTGAGTACACGACTTTTAATTGGAATCAATGTGGGGGAGGGGGGATTAAAAGGTTGTCCAACGATCCCCTTTTCGGCTACTACCCGATAAGAGAAATGAATAACGTTATATAGGAAGTATATTAATTAACTTTAATTAAAAAATATAATAGAGTTCAGTTATGGCCAATGGCCGAACACTGATCAAATGTGTAATATCTTTGCTGTTGGGTAGAATAGCGCATGCCCGGTCCAGAGTCTTGTTGCAGCTGCTGGGCCTGCAGCAGCCGAGATACGAAACCCGGCATGCGCGGGTTCTGTCGTTCGAGACTTCCATTGCGCATGCGTGCCGACCACAGCATCAGCGCTTGTCGCGACTTGTCGCTCTCTTCCTCTCTTCCCCCACCCAACACCATCACCAAGATAACAACAGGCGTCGTAATTAAAGGCGCGTTTTCCCCTTCTCTCCTTAGTTATTGTAGTTTAACTGTAAGTACACTCGGGGAGGTTGTCATGACCAAAATGTAGCCTGTCTCCTTGCGTAAAATCGAGTGAGGTGGCGCAGTGGTAACTCACTGGACTCGCTTTCGGGAGGACCCGGGTTCGATCCAACGTCCGGCCATACTGATTTCTGTTTCCTACGGTTCGCTCCAGGCGAATGCTGGGATGGTGTCCCTAACAAAGGCCATGGCCGATTCCTTCCCATTCCTTTCCCAATCCACTTCCTTGCGCAACTTGCACCGTCTCGAATGACCTCGTTGTCGACGAGACGTTAACCCCAACTACCTACCATCCTTGCATGAGTTATTTCGCTTGTAGGCGTATAGGGGCTTACTCCTGAGACGCATTTAATTCCTGTCCCTGCCGCGGGATCATGCCTAACACTTAGTTTTACGGTAGGTTAGGGAGATTGATCCCTTCAATCTTAGATTTTGCATTTTTTTTAGCTATACTTTCTGATTCAGAAGCTTTATCAAAAAAGTTAGTTTGATAGAACAGAGATTATACGCTTCTCAAACATTCTGGATGTATTGCGGATTCACTGCCTTCATCATTCCTTTTAACAAATAACAGCTGGGAAGGAAATAGTGTATGTTATGCGAACTAGTACAGCGATAAAAAAAACTTCTGCCAGGTGTATATAATATATATATATATATATATATATATATATAGAGAGAGAGAGAGAGAGAGAGAGAGAGAGAGAGAGAGAGAGAGAGAGAGAGAGAGAGAGAGAGAGCTCCAAGTTCGCAGGTATTAAGGGTCAAAGGGGAATTATTACCCTTGAGTACACTTTTTGTTTAGGTATAATCACGGCCCTTACAATCTGAAAAATTAAGTCTCAAGGTTCTAATATTAATATTTTGCGGGACTTCCGCGACAGACTTTTTAAAAAATGCTATATCCTCAAAGTATCTTTAATAAAACACATGATTCCAATTTTCCGAATTACAGCGTATGTCAAGTGTTTTCAATGATCATTTTCGTCTCGCTGCTATCCGTCAGCTCGGAACTCGTGTGGTTTGCTATTCTGCTTGTTCAGTGCTATTTTTTGCTAGTTGCCGTTCGTGTTACCGGAAGCACTTTTTTTGCACGCTATTCGGGGGGCGGTAGCAGTTGCTATTTGTACCATTAAAAGCAGCAATTTCTGCCCTTGCTCGCCGAGGTACAGCAGAAATATCAAAACGAGCAAGGTGAAAAAAAAAAATGGCTGGCAAAATAAAATAACATACGTAAAATTGATGAAGAGAATATGTTTGGGTACCCTGTAAGAAGTTGCAGAGAGAAATAAAAATAACTAAGACACACTTATTCTCGAAAGTAAGTTACATTGAGTAGCCAACATTTTTAATTCACGTAAATTACACACAGGCAATAATGATTGTATCCATTTTTAAAAATAACGTTTTGTTTATTTACTTTTGACGTATCAGTTTTCTGCTGTTCGTCGTTCGTGTCGTCCTGCCGAGAGTAACTGCTGTTTCTGCTACTGTGCTGCTCGTGAAAGATATCACTTGCTCTCATATAATAGAGAAAGAATATCACGCCGAACAAACCTAGTATCAAGCTGCCAGCTAGCTTGTGCGACCATGCAGTGAATTGGTATATGAACCATGAGTCGAGAAGCTACTTCCGCGACCCTTGCGGGAGTTCCAACGGTAAAATGCTTCGCTCTTAGGGTTGGCGAATGGTTCGGGGGGGGGGGGGGGGGGGCAGCTGCGCTGGCAGTTCATTCTGACAGCGTTGTACTCCAAGATGCGGTAATCTTACCCCCCTCTTTTTTCCTCCCCCCCCCCCCATCTTCGACCACTTCTCCAGCCTCCCGGGCAACATTACGAACAAGCTAACCAGTCCGCTTTCCCCACCCCTCTGCAAGCACTTCTCCTTTTGTGCCCCTCGGGCACATCTATTTTGGTCCAGCCGGTTCTTGGAGTTATAAATTATAGTACTACCGCTGCCGTTCCCCCCCCCCCCCATCATCTTTCTCATTCCGTCCCCAACTTCATACCCCTCCCAACTGCAACAGCAGCGAGCAGGTTTTGGTAGTCCTCTTTATCCGTCCATTCCCCCTCACCACACTCTCTTCTACCCTCTTTCTCTTCAACATTCCGTCTTTTTCGCCTTCCTTTTTTTTCCGCTTTGCCTTCCAGGTTTTCTGACTCACCTGTTCCAATATGCCCGACCGGGTTCATCAGGTAGAAACTGGAACAAAAAAAACAATCAAGGAAGGTTAAAAAAAATGAGCCGAGAGGAGAAGCCAACTCCCTGCCTCCTCTTCCTCAATTCCCCCCCCCCCCCCAAATTTCTCACATCATGTTTCGCCCTGTTCTTTCCACAACACCACTTGTTCCTTTATTCTTTTGATCTTTTGTGCACTCGTACTTTTAAATCCTTTTTGTCTCGAGCATGCGATCAGCGGAGTGTTCCTCCGCAGTATTTTTATTCTTTTTTGCGTAAAAAAAGGAGGAAGAAGTTGAAGGAAGTAAAATAGAAATGTAGGAAAACTGGCCTGACGTTTCATCTCCGTCTCCGCTAATTACCCAAAACTTTTTTCAAAGTAGTACGTTTGAAGCTTGTTGAGTACCACAATATCCGCCCGCTGGACTGCGTCTTGAAGAAACTGCTGCTCCTCAAGTGGCGAAACACGTTTGAGGATCCGATCTTCGCTGTGGCTTTGTAATCTACAGTTTTTACTTTCTAAGTGTTTGTTGTATGCTCGGACATCAGGTTATGGCCAGTGGAAAGCGTTATTGCAATGCATTAAAGTATTTAATTTATAGTCTATTCGCGGTTTCTTTGCACTTTTTGAATTAAACTTTTGAAAAATCACTCCACGTACGGCCTATGACGTGCGTGGTTGTATACTGTCGTGCAACGCAAGCGTTTTAATAAAAGCATCTTGTTTTTGGTTAAACTGAATTTTCACTTATATCTATAAATTATTATATTCCATATATACATATTTAATATGAATGAAAACAGGGAGAAAATAGGTGTGTTGGTAATGTCTAGTAAGAAATAGTTCTTATGAAAGATTATATTACACTGAGTGCGCACTAATGCGGTGCGTTCTCCCTTTGGTGTAATTCTGTAGACTCGATTAGTCTTTGTTTGCACGAGGCGGAAGAATATCTTGCATGTAGAACTTTAGCAGGGCTATACAAAATTTGGAAATAACCGTGAATGGACTACAGTATATGTCTAAATTTCGGTGGGATACTTTATAAATTAATCGACCTATTTTGGAAGAAATTATCGCAAATATAGTCCATACCAGCATGCGTGTATTTAATTTTCCACTTTTTTTTTTTAATAAGTATATTTTGATTCTTATTAAGTTGCTACTCAATGGGCAACGTTGTGGAAAAATTTCTGTGATATCGATCATTTTCAAAGGAAAAAATAATTGCTTATTATTTTAATCTTGTAGGCTAGTCTTCATTTAAAAAAAACACACTTGATTGTATCTGCGGGGAAGTCAGGCCTTGACAGCATTTTATTAAATTGAATAAAAACATTTAAAACTTTTAAAAGTTTTCAAACGTAAAATTATGATCAGTTATATTTGCATTTAAACTCATAAGAACCCTCACAACTGTAATATTCATTATCGTCCTTGTTGTGTCCATGTACGCGTGTAATGCAACATAGATGCAAAATGGAGATTGTATGCACCATCCAACATCTCCTACCGGCCTATGGTTCCCTGCATTGCTATTGAGTTTATCAAGATATGATTAAATGAAATGGTTCACCACTTATTCCCCATTGTTTTATGGAGTAAGTTCAGTGGAAATCATCTTCAAGATTTCTAAGTGTTTTATCTCTAAAACCATGTTCTCGTGTTACAAATAAACGTGCAGTGCATTCCTAACTAGACGAATAACAATTTCTTCCAAATCATCGAAATTTTTTCGCGCAAAGGTGAAACTGTGCTGGGAATGTTGAAATATGTATCTGATTATCACAGTGATGGAATTTCTGTAATCTAACAATATTTAAACTGATGTCCAATGGTAGAAAAAAAAGGTGTGCAAGAATCTGTTTATAAAGAAACCGAATCATGGCTGGAAGTTGCACGATCTCTAAGTGTTGACTAGTATCCGATTTTGTACGACATGAACTTTACAGTTTGGAACATTGTGATTGCAGCTCCTGATTTTGCGAACGACTCGTAGCTCTCAAACGATGCTTACAAGTTACGATTTTTCTTCATTTGCTGCCCTAGACCGTTGTCGCTTGATTGGCATTAATACGTAAGAGAAAAATATAATGTCCTTAAGGCTCGTTAGGGTTCGTTCCATTCCATTACGTCTGTCTGTCTGTCTGGTGGTTCTGAAAATTACGGAATTTAGATCTGATCCCTGCACACAAATTTTTTTTTAGTTGCCCTACCTTAAGTTTGTTTGATCAAGCGACTCTAGCGCACACGCAATACAGAGAAGACGTTTTATAAAAATTGCAGTACGTTAAATTTTTTAAAATAAAATTTGTTGTGAAAGTTTAGCCAAATGTTTTTGGTGCTAACATACTTATTTTGCGTTGAAAGCAAAACTTTAGCAATAACAAAATAATCTACCATATTGCAACGGAAACCAGGGATTTTTTTAAAATGAGGATTTGTTTTTTCGTGGGAATATCAGAAAACCTAGTAATAAAATAAAAAAATACTGAAAAAAAATTATATTTGCCCCAATAGAGAGCTTGAGACAATCACTTCTCACACTCAGGTTATTGATTCAAGTTTATATCTTCAAAATTGGCTTCAAAAAACCGAATTTCATTAACATATAATTTGCTATACCAAATTCTCAACCAGGCAACATCCTTAAGGCCACGATCCTTCATTTCAACAGCTTTTTCGAGAATTAATTTTTTGTATCCAAACGGGAGCCGATATTGTAAAACTGTCTTCGCAATTTTGTTACAAATTGTTTTTATTATGTATTCAAATTTTTTGAACACAAAAAAATGTATAATTAGAACTAATTATTAAATAAACAATTTTTTCGTTAATTAATTGGATACAGGTATATACTCTTTTGTGTTGGAAAATTAAACTACGTAATAAAAACAATCTGTAACAAAATTGTAAGAGGATTTTACAATCTCGGCTCCCATTTGGGTACAAAAATTATTTCTCGCAAAATCTGTAGAAATCGTGAGGGGACAAGTATCACGGAAGGGGGTGGGGGGGGGGGTGACGTGGGTTGAGCCTTATAACCGAGCGGGGGTTATTTTTAAGCACACACGCAGACGTGCACACTTGTTGGTCGAGGCCCTGCTAGCCCGAGTGTAGTGGAAAGGGGAAGACTCCCTCATGTTAGGAGACAAGACACTCCTCTCCTTCAGGGAGGAAAGTAATGTCGATAAAAGGGGAGGAAGGAGCAAGGCGGAACAAAGCTGCAGCCTTGTTCATTGTGCGACGACACGCCCCCCCCCCCCTTCTCTTCTTGGTTCTTCTCCTCTTCGCGGGCATCTAACCGGGCTGTTAACAATGTTTAAAAGAACGCGGGCGCTAAAGGGGAAGGCCTTGCGCGGGGAGGGAGGGCGGCGTACGCATAAGAGGGGGAAACGGTGGCACAATGAGTGTGTTTGAACACGGGGCTTGCACGTGTGCTGCCAACACGTGGACAGGTAGTCTGCGTACAAGGGCGACAAAAAAAAATAAAGGTCAGGAATAGCGGATTTGAGGTTAAGTTGAAAACTATACTCGTAACATATGCATCGTTCTTTCACGTGACTTTCACTTACGACCGCACTTTGTACCGGTATATGAATGGAACTGAGTGGGTAGAAGAGGCGAGTTTGCATACTAGACGAACTACACTTACAATCAAAAAAAAAACTCGAGTGGGGAGTGAACCCAGAACGAGGCAACATTCTGCGAGCCAGAACGAGGCAACATTCTCCGAGTGACGGGCTTTCCAGCTGGGATCCGCAGGTGCCCGTCATGTCAGGACGCTGGCCAGATAAAAAGTCTTATTTTATATTTGTGACGTATGTTATCCATTATGTGTACTGACTTTTTCCTTGCACAAGAAATTTTTTGAGCACGTCATTTTTCTATAAATTCATGTCAAAGTCACAATTTTACCGTTTAAGGGATTTACAAATAATGGAAATTAACTTACATAAACGAGATAATTTACATCTAAAGAAGATGCCACTATTTTTTACTAACTATGCATGCAACTAATGGCTAGGGTATTTTTTTCAAAGGTTGATTTTCATAAGACTGTTCCAGTCATGAATGGACTATAATGATACTCATTTTCGAGTACTGTATAATATTTCCCATGTATACGGTTTAAATTTTGTCCCTTATATTTGCAAAAAAAAAAAAAAAAATTTGCGTTAATAAAGTTCTTGCGTATTCACTTCTTAGTTTACATATTAATATTCCTAAAGGGAAAAAGGGGGGGGGGGGGAGGACTTCTGCGTTTCTCACCAAACACTTTAATGTCGCGCCATAAAAGTCTAATTATAAAACGTTTCTGGCCTCCGACTGGAGCAGAGTGCTTTTTTTTTTTTTTTTTTTTTTCCCGGCTTACGGCACGGAAATGCTAAGAGCACATTATTTTATCCTCCCTCAAGTTTTAATTTACTGACGTTTATTGCACAGCGGCTACAGTAATGCTACAAATAAGTTTTCGCTGTGGGTGTTCTCAAATTGGGGCGAAGCATCTCAGTGGCGATGGCGGGGTTAATGGTCCTTGACTGGTCGTGCAGTCAGTACTTCTCACATAGGGACAACGTGGTGGACGTTGCGTCGCCAGTGGCGTGTGAGTTTTCTCAGGGCGCTGCTGTTTTCTCCACCAATGCGTTCCGTAGCAGCTTCAAACTTGGAGCCTCATTCATTTTTACACTTAAGGTTGACTTCATAAGCCTAGATCTTGTCATGTGCACACCCACACGACATTTATTTGTTGACACGTTTATACCAACGTATTATCTTTAAAATTAAAGTATATACTCTTGACATAATTATTACCATTTGCAGACAGATAGGTGCATTGAAGTATGTAAATGACACGGAAATGCTCTCTAGTTTCAGTGCCAATGCTAGATAGAGCCGAGTATTGCAGTCCCTTCGTCCATCTAGAACTACCATTTAAGTGGAATCGGCAACAGTATGTGTGTGTTTGTTACTCAGAGGAAATCAGTGAGCCTGGTTTATAGCTAACTGATTACTTAAGCATGATGATAGGAACATAAACGTTCAAGTTGACTGCTTTCTTCGTCGCCATTATCCACGTAGCCACATAATATAATTTCGCAGGTAAGTTTCATGAGTTTGCACTTATGGTTCGAGATTAATTAAACAGTTTCGAAAACCGTGATTATTTTTCGTCTGTCCGGTCGCCGGTGTAGCCTTCCACCACTCGGCAAAAAATTTAAATTGATAATGAAGCTGATGACTTGTAGCTGGTCTGTGCGTCGATAGTGACACAAATATTGGACTGTTACATAATCGTTACTCAAACGTACACAAAACGTAAGGAATTTTATTTCAATAGCTGTTGTTTTGTTAATACCGATGTACTGTAAACATGAAACTGTGTTTTTTTTTCACTGCAAAAACTATATTAAAGAAATTGGCCACATTCAGTGGTTACCCGAAGCACGTAAGCTGGTACAAACTACCGAGCGAGGTGGCGCTGTGGTAAACTACCGTAAGAGTATTCGGAGGGACACGGGTGCGATTCCCGGTTTGGTTCCTGAGTTAGGTTTTCCCATGGTTTTCCGAAATCACTCCAAGCGAATGATGGGATGGTTCCTTCATACACACCGGGTGCCGCGGTGGTTTAGTGGTTAGACTACTCGCCTCCCACCATGGCGAACCGGGTTCGATTCCCGACGGGGTCCCGCCGCAGATTTTCACATATGGGGATCATGGCGGACGATGTCGCTGGTCGGCGGGTTTTCTCGGGGATCTCCCGTTTCCCCTCGATCTTTAATTCTGGCGCTGCTGCATACTCATCTGGTTTCAATCTCATCGGCTCTCAAGACCTCGATGTTAAGAGCCGCCCAAATCTTTTCACACACTCATACGTTCCTACTCATCTGAGCAGCTTGCTGCGTTTCTGACTACGCCTATTTACCAAACTACCCACTTGTTATTGAAGAGCGCAATACAACGGTGCGATGTAATGTTGGACACTGTGTGTGCTTGTTTCAGCTAGGAATGTGAGGGGAGGGTGCCCGCGCTGCGGGCGTGGCGGCGGCGAAGACGACGTCGGTCCAGGCCGCAGCGACGACGACGACGGCAGCCCTCCGGCCGCGGTGCCCGGGAGCGG
This sequence comes from Dryococelus australis, assembly GCA_029891345.1. Classification (NCBI taxonomy): domain Eukaryota; kingdom Metazoa; phylum Arthropoda; class Insecta; order Phasmatodea; family Phasmatidae; genus Dryococelus; species Dryococelus australis. The sequence continues at coordinate 63,770,545 of CM056996.1, forward strand.
CGAGCGAGCCTCCACCACCGCCGCCCCCGCCCCCGGCGCCAGCCGCCTGCCCGACGTGGTGCCGCGACGCGACGCCGCCGCCGGCGAGCCAGTGCCTCCCGCCCGCCGCTCCCGGCCACAGCCGCCCGCCCGGCGCGCACGCCGCCGCTGGCCACCGCCCCCGGTGCCGCCGCCTCGCGGCCTGCGTCACGCGCTCGCCCCCGCCCGAAAAAAGTACTGGGAGGTCATCGGCGAGAACCTGCGCCACATCGCGGATGAGCTGCGCCCGTCGCCAGCGGTGAGTGACTGTTCCATCTCCATTTAGTACGCAATGTCACTTAGATCTATGGTATCACACTTGGATGCCACAGCAGCTCTGCACTTGGCAGCCGCTACCAGTCGAGTCCCGGAGATAAATTGTCTGGTGGCATCGCTGCACGACTGGCATCACTGCCAGCAGAATACGTGAATTGACATTAGGTGCCTCACATTCAGGTGTCGGCAGCGCTGCCACTGCCATTGCTTCCATAGGCCTACGTGCTCCCTGGATTTCGTCAATGTGTGGGGCTTTTTGCCAAATGGATAATTTTTACACGGAGATGTTTTTTGTAAACTTTGCAAAACCAACCTGAAATTTGGGATTTGTATGAGGGATACTGTCATCACTACATAAAGTAACAAATTAGCCATATGTACTACGATCCCCAACGAAAAGATACACCCACAAACGTATTAACATTTCAACATCCATGTCGAGACGTTCCAGAAACTAGCACCTGTGTCGGCATCTTGGATGGCAGATCCCACCGGAGTAAGCAGCGCTGCCAGCAAATCTGCTGTGGCATACAAGTGTGACAGTGTAATACTGACCTTAGAGTACTGTAGTTTGTTCACAGTTCACTAAACACATGCAATTTTTAGATGCTCCCTTCAGTTTACAATTTATTATACCTCCTCACGTGTTAATTATCAGTGCCTTAGACTTAATGACGAGGACTATTAACCATACCTCGACCAAGTCTGACTGCAACTTCAATATAATTATGTTACTGGTGCTCTGGTTAGTAATCTAGAATGTATGGTACAGAACAGAAGATAAAAGTTACGCAGAATCTAATACCCGACTTACGCCATAACTACGCTAAAGACCTACTGTTTACTGTGTTATAATTTGTTACATTTTACTACGCACTCACTTCAGATGCCACCGGTCAAAACATTTCTTTTTTTTACAAGATGCCAACTCTTGAAATTACTTCACGTAATTAGTCACCGACAGTAATTATTACAAGCTCACGTTAAGATCTATTGAGTGGCGTTCCAAATGGTTTATTTCAGAGGTGTTTAGTTAACTGCGAACCAATAAAGTGTTTTATTCTATCTTATATCGCATACTCAGTGTATTCATTATGTTTATCTGTGATTGAAGGCTATCGGGGAATCGGCGTGCTATTAAGTGTTTCAGCCATATTGCCAAAATACTTAGCTGTTTTACATTACACTGCTGCTGCATACTCTTGCACCATCGCACAATAGTAAAACTTTTGTTTAATATGAAGTTGGTGGAATTAAGGGTTTCGGTAGGTCTGCAATGTGTTCGACTTCCTTTAAATACTAGTATCCTATATTTTGGCTCCAGCGAAAATTTTTATTTGTACCTGTAGATTCCGGACACTCACTTTAGTTCTTAAACTTCCCCAATCACAATTTAATAGCTGTTGTGATAAATCCCCTGCCCATAACTAAATCATGCAAGTACCGTTTAAAACAAAAATCATAACGACGATATTGTTTTAATGTAATTTGTTAATTCCCGTGGATTTTTTTTTTATTTTTAAAAATTCCTCAATATTCTCTGCGTTGTCATAAAAATCGCTTGGAAAATATCTTGAATCATCGTCACGGAGCAAGACAGTTGCAAAGGCGATTTTTGTATTTTACGCAAAATGCGAATCATTTCAATTCGTAACAAATTCAACTGGCGGTACAGCTTTCAACCATGGAAATATATGCAGTGATACTTTGAGTGTTGAAGCATGTTCAGAATTCACACCTAAACATCTCCATCCGTTACCTTTATTGACGAAATACTTTAATCTGTACATAATGTTCAACCGAACATTCGCAAGTTACTTGCTAAGTTTTGGTTTCCCGTAAGTGCAGTAGGCCTTACCTGGTTTCAGGAAAGCTGGACCAAAAAAAAAAAACAATCTACGTTCATTACAATGTTGACATTTGACCAAGAAAATATTACTTTACTGAGAATAAAGACTTTCATATACTATATGCTCGAGTAATTTATAAATACGTGCTGGGCTGCGATATCCGATAACTTTACTGACCCTCACCACAGCGTGTGTAAACAATGGCTTTGTCTTTAAGGTAAGGATACATTTTAATAATAATATTTAAAGTGTTATTGTAGCATTACAATATCTGAAGTGTTACTACTCTCATCGAATTTTTTTGTGACGTTGTTGAATACATAGCTGGTACGACTATACTGTGTGGCGATGGATGGTGAAGGTTCAATTTGTCATGTTTAATACTGTGAATGGTTAAGGATTTATTTACGGCTATTAAAATTTTTTCGAAATAACGAACTAATATGTGTATTTTGAAAATACTTTCCACAATACACATACCATTACCTTCAGAACATTAGTACGAATAATAATTGTGTGGTTATTAAATTTACTATAGAATGGGAGTAGTTATACAATAAATATTTGTTGTATTTATCGTCTGCTCTATTGTTTCCTTTATTATATATTCAATAGTGATTTCTTTGGAAAATTTTTAAGGGGTTTCCTCTCCACACTGTCTCACAAATGTACTTTACTTACAACAAATATTCTATTCATGTAGATATAAAATGATTTTATGTTGTTTTATGAACTTTTTTTTTAATTTAAAGTTTTTGTAGTCTTCACTCCTTGATTTAAAAAAGGATAATGTTGAATTGTATATTGAAATCAAAATGTCAATTTATTTCTTACAATTCTTTTATTGCAGGTGCCAGACAGTGAACATCATCTTCATTTATCCACATCATGAAGATTTTAGAAGAGTACATGCTGTAAGAGAATTCTTTATAGTTACATAGGTACGTGTGACGAAATATGGGGTTGGCTGAAGTATATTCATGCACCACTCGAGGAGAAAACGGCTTGAACGCAAACACCAGCGGAACGAACACATCGACCTAAGAGTCAATGGAATTCAGCTAGAAAACAAACTGCGACAAAGAAGATGACTGGTAGGAAATATCAGTTTTTAAGTACGGAAATAATCCATCTTTATGGCAGCTGTACGCAATGCCATCTGCTACAATGCCTCCGTACAGGTAGAACTTCGAGTATGCCGTTTATCGTGTAATACACTGTGCTTCAGAAGGTTACTTAACATTAATGGTTGTAGAGACATACGCTAAAAGAAAGCAAAATTATGAAGAACTTAATGAGGTGGAATTTACTCTTGTGATCTATGAAACATTCGCTCTCTCAAACTATGATGTATATAATGTCACGCCCCAAAGGAAAGCCTCATAACTTTGCAATATAACTTATAATAGCGACGTATGTGCAGGATGAGATTTAGACTTACAACCATATTTAAGTCTAGAGGATAACAATGAACTTTAAACGGCCACATTAAAGGCTGATATATTTTGACTTATTAATAGTAAACTTAAGGAAAAAAAAAAAAAAAATTCCCTTAGTACATTGGTATTATGTAGGTGTAAGCTTAAAGGATATGGGAACATTCATCCCCAGTTAACACAAAAAAGTTTTTAGATATGCATAGATTAATTTCTTTCTTCAGTTTTTAAATTTTTTTTTTTGTGTGGCTGCCGTCTACAGCACTAACCATAACAGCCAAGGAAAAAATTATAACATTGATAACGATAAAGGTTTATTGTTTAAATTTTAAAAATTTTAATTCTTCAGAAACTTTTATTTTCAGATTATGAGATGAAAGCACGCTATTGTAAAATCAGGTTGCATTTAATGAGCGGCAAAATTTTCCCAAAGTTGTGTTGAGAGTTAATGTGAAGTGACTGATACTATGTGATGTGTATGTATTTTTGGAAAACCAGAAAAACAATAAACAGTTTTTGTTGGATGGTAGCGATATTTTTTATGGTCTCTGTATAATTTCCAACTAATAACAGTGTTATTCAGTTTTGTCGGAATAAGTGATCCTGGATGAAACAAGTGGAGGTATTAAGTCTGAAAATTGGGATCTCATTTTTCAAGTGCCCGGACTCTTGCTGGTTAGCAAAAAGGCTGTTTACTAACCAGAATTCCATTTTTAAAGTTCCGGTTGGTTGGTTCCTAGACCTCGGTAATTCGAGAACCTTTTAGCTGAAAATTTTCGCATGTACTGTAGTGGAAACTGTTAGATTTTCATCTTTCTCCCTTTCACCTAGCAGGTATTCCTGTTCCCTTGCAAACCGGGGACAAGGTTTTTAATACGAATTATATGTAATTTTCAAGAGTTTTATTATATAAATGGGGGGGGGGGGGATATTAACTTTTCTGGGAATCAAACAAATCATTCCTTTAAATTATTTTGTAAATTTTAAATAAAGTTTTGTAAGTTATGCATGTGCTGCATTATTCTGACTGCCAAGTAACACATCAAGGTCAGTGTTAACGACTTCCAAAATTGTAGCTTTTTATTGGGATGATCTGAGCAAATACTTCCCAAACTATGGACTAGCGTGGCCTGTTTTTTTTTTTTACTCCCAGGCTCACTTCATTTCACCTCATCCATTTTTCAGGTTACTGCGTCCCTCGGGTAGGAAGTCTGCTTCGCTTGACGCCAGCGTATTCTCATTTCACTCTTTGTGACCCTGCCTTGGGTGGTAAGCAATTTACAAATGTATTTTTTTTTTGCAGTACGCCTGTAAGCAGGCAACTGTACGGTGAGTATGAATTGCGTGTTGCCTGTGTACAGGCGCGCCGAACGTTTAAACCAGCGGACAGCGCTTTGTGGCGCGTGTTTGTTGGCCGCTTGAAAGTAACTGACTTCATTTACATGACGCTTGGCGTAACTGAAACAATCAATTTCCTTTATCGCATAAGCACATCCAACATAAAACAGAGGTTAATGGGTTTTTCGCTACTGCCGACAGACGTTTGGCACAGTAAATGTTCGAAACCTAAGGAGTAAAAGTAATTTCGAAGCATCGTAACAAAGCGTTACAGCGTGTGAATAACTCCGGTGTTATTAAATTAGTTATAAGGTCCAGAGAAACATATAAGTGAATCAGCGAAGGATGTCGCTGACCTGTTATCATCCGATTATTGCGTTGTAACATATGCATTGTTGATAAGCAGAAAGTGGTAAAGTATTTCAAAATTTATAATTCCGAAACAGTAGAGGCCCATCTCCATAATATGGCTGCATCTTGTAGCCTGGAAGACGTTTATATAGTTTTATCCAACCAACAGTAATTGTAAAAAAAATTGTCAATTTTATGTGGTGCTTCTGGTGAAAAGCTGTTAAAAAAACCTATTATCTATGCATATTTCTTTCGTTATATCCCTTCATTGTGCGTGGCTTGAAAAAAATCAAATGCATATTACTGAAGAGTGGTGCAGAGGAAAGCATCTTATACTAACGGCAGTGTACCCAGGCTCCTCAAACTTTTTTTCTCGTTACATTAGGTTCAGTGACTATGGGTGGAGAAGTGAGCTGCGTATTTGGCACCTCTTATTTTCAAGTTGGCAAAATTATTTCATATTTTAGTCGTATTATTTCAGTTAAAGCATTTGGTTTTGGAAAGGTGAGAAGTCGGATTGAAGGCTCAACTTCTAAGGCCTTCGCGTAATCCTTATCGTAAGGTCAATTTTCAATTTTTATTTTTTTTATTTTACGTAATTTTCAACGCCTCTAAACGCTATTAGTGCACTAGCAAAAACATATGCATGATTTAATTGTATATTACTGCTCTAAATTTTCGTAAAAATACGATAATGAAGTATTACAAGCCAACTATGGCGATTGGTACTTGCGCAAGTCGCATCTATGGACCCTTGTAAGACGTCTGCGAGGTCTGGAGAAATCAGGAAAAGAATTGCCTAGTGATCTGCTTCGTGTTCTGTCGCGTGCTGGTCTTTCTGGGAAGGGGAGGAGTATGCCACTCCCCTTTACCATTCCCAGAGCGCTCCAAGGACCGTCTGCTCCAAATTAATACATTCCCCAGCCTCCCTCTGGTAATCACATTTGCGAGACGGGGCGCCCCGAGAACCAGACAGTGACAAGCGGTTTTCCAGGACTTCACGGAGGGCGGTTTGGAGGGGGTGAGGTCAGGGACTGCCAACTACCCCCTGGTCCACGCCGGGCGTGGAAATGCCTCCCCTGTTTGTGCCAGCGGTTGTCCCTCGCCCGCTGCGTGACCGGGATCGGCGAAGCGTGCCGCGGGTCCGCCAATAACGTGTCCTTTTATCCTTAATTACCGCCGCCCCAGTTCGCCCCAAGGAAAAAAATAACCTTTATCCTGCCCTCTTCGTGTGGTACGTACAACCCTCTCCTCTCTACACGTCAGCGTGTTTTTATCGGCCTTCCACTCTACTGCCATTAACGTCGCCACGAGCCATCCGTTCTAAGTAAACGGATGGCTCGTTGATTTATCTTGTTCGTAAGCGTTCTCCAAGGTCGCAAGCAACAAGCTAGTGGCACTGCCTGTAGGTTTTATTGTGACTGTTGCCATTAATGAGATCTAGAAGTACGGTTTTATAAAGGAAGACAGCGGCTTATTCTTGTCTATAAATTCTTAAGAGTTGGTATTTGTAGAGATTGTACCTTGAGATCACCCGATTTGTGGTTCGCGAAAATGTTATAGGTAAACTGAAACTGTTTTTTTATTGTCGCATACGCTTATTCAATGGTACTATACCGTTTGCCAGTTGCCAGTTTTAAGTTTATACAGCACAGAAATAGTTTTGTAAAACGCCCACCCTCCTGGGAACCAAATCAACGTTTTTAACAGAAACTGCTAAATTCATGCAATTTTTTTAAGAGCATACGTTTCAGTATAGTTTCCAAGCTCTTCAACTTAGCCAAAAAAAATGGCGTTTTTAAACTCTTTTATATCTAATTATATATGCCATGCTTGTATTGTACTTAAAAACTTTTCATAGCTAATACTGTAGGATCATTGTCTTTATTATTTCCTGCAGAGGTGTGTAAAGACATCAATATACTTCACTGCATTGCGTTCAGATGCTGTAGAGGCGATGATTCACTTTCTTTAAGTACATGTGTTAGTTACCCTTATCGCTTTCTTGCCACTGGCTACTGTGCTTCAAAAGCGCACAATAGTATAATTTTGTGTGATGAATTCCATTTTTTTTTAAATTAGGAATCTTTGTTAATGGTTATGTAGCAAGTCTGTCTTGCGTGTGAGCTAATTATCAAGTGATGTTACTTGATAACCGGTATTCGTTACATTTCCTTATCTTTATGTTCGCCATTTCGGGATGCAAGGTGACATCTCGCGTGCTCCATCCAAATAACATCAGCTCTGTAATTTTCACGTTTTTTTTTTTCTTTTCTGAAAACGCCAAGTCGGGAAGAATTTCCTGACAGAAGCACAGGATAGATAAGTTGACTGAGACGACATGGCGTGGTGGTTCCTTTGATATGGGTGTACCCGTTCTCTGATTGGCTGCCCGTGGCTCTGGGAACGGTCCTTGTGTCTGATTGGCTCCTGTACGTTGCAAAATATCTCGTATTGGCTGAGCTGCCGAGTGAATTATCAGCTGCTGATTGGCAAACGGCATTCCAACATTTTACTTTCCAGACGCCATTTTGCTGGCATGTGTCGCTGGAGTTCACAATATAGGCGTCTAAAGGCTGTTCACGATAAAGCGGGCACTTTAGAAATGAACCTTGTAAAAAGTCACTGCCCCTGCATGCATATTTTCTAATGGGCACACTAAGTGACACTCGCCCAGTAAAGTTGGTAGCGATGGATGGAAAGTAGTTTCATATCTAAACGTCGAATAAAATGTGTTAGGTAACAATTTGTGACAACTTAAAATAAATTATTTTGTGTTGTGTTTTTTAAATGCATCAAAGTTTAAAAATGAGAAGATTTGTAAAGTATTTACTTTCCTAATAATTTCTCAGTTTCACTACGCATGGATAAAGTGATGATGCCAGTGGAAATGTTAATGTTACATAAGGCGGAGGAATATACAACGAGCATACAAGTAGATCTTAAGCAGGGCTCTCAAAAGTTCTCATTTTACCGTGAACAGCCTATAGCTGAACTTATTTCCAACTTATTGCTAAAAATGTTTTTTTTTTCCTTCAGAAAATAATGTCTTAGCTTTAGAACATTTTTGAACAATACGTACACTCCTCTAAGCTGTATTATGAGTTATCTTTACTTACCAACGTGCGAGTAAATTACCGCAATCAAATTGGTCCACAGCGGACAATAATCGCGATGTGGAAGGTTGAAGGGTGGAGCAGAATTCCTGGAACTAGATGTTTGTGATCCCCCGGCGGGCGAAATTACTTTCATCCTTTCCAGATGTCAGTGGAAACAGTCTGCACCTCCCCCCCCCCCCCCCATCTGCTCCCCTTCTTGACCGTTTTCCCCTCGGGCAAATAGAAATAGTAATTGGGGGTGGAGTTTGGGGTGTATTCCCACTCCTCGTGTGTCACGCTACCCTCTGCTGTCTCCGTCTGTCGCCCGGAATTTTTCACGGTCCGGCGATCACGTGACGATTGTGAAGGCATAGGTTTCCCCCTTCCACCACACCAATAATTGCCATTCCCCTTATGCCGACCATTGCCGCTGAGAAAGGATACAAAATTAATACTTTCTCCTGGGCGGGTGAGTGAAACTACGAGTAATTAGCTGTGCTATTATGCGAGGAAATTTATTAAGTGAAGGGGTTTCGCTCTCTTTCATTGAGGATGACGTAAGTGTACCGAGTGATCCGCTCTTCATACACTCCCAATTGTGCAGTTAGTGTTTCTTGTATTCACCTCAGGAAGTGTCATAATGTCAGCGCTACAATTCCAGCCCCACTCGTCATTTGTCCTTCGTATGTTGTCGTAGCGGGCCACTTCATGTCTGTGAAGGGTAATGAGTAGAGACCTGAAGAATTCGCATATTCATTTCGGGACTGGCTAGAATTCAAAACACGTGCGTTTATATAACTTTAGCCAGTAGTACACACCGTGTTCGACACCTGGAGAACGTTGTCCAATTGTCGCCTTCCACTGTGACAGCAGACAACCAATGTGCAGTTGACACCGGCACATTTTTACACTAGACAGTAGAGTCTAGCCTGCAGGTCATTGAACTGGCGAATTTGTCAAGTTTCTAGTAATAAGGGGGTGGGGGGTTCTGTCGTTTCAGCCTTCCTCCACGGTGATCCGCGCTCGATCGCTGGCGGGTAAGACCAGAGTTGTTGCATGCTGGGAAAGTGGTGGATGTTGCCGTTTTACAGCATGTTTCTTCTGGATATTTCCATTCTACACCGACGTATTTTGTCAACCCGTCACAGTTACACAACCTCGTCACGTCGTGTTTTTTTGGAACGGTGAAGCCTCACTAACGGTAATACATCCACCCTATTTTGCACTTGTACAGCCCGTTATTTATTTTTACGGTGTAATGCTATCCAAACCCGTTTGTAAAAGTTGTCAGTATCCCATTGCTTCTATGCTATAAAATATGTTTTATGCAGGTGTTACGGCTATAGCTCAGTCGTTGCACTCAGTTTTGACCATTTGCGCTCCTTGATCTTAATTCAGAATATGCACTTCTACTTATCCCATAAGACCGGGTCGACTCGAATCAAATAAGGGTGATTACAACCAGAAGTTACAACCTGTCCTTCCTGCAAGGTGTAGAGAATGTGAGTAGTGCAACAAAGGAGAAGGGAGGGAGAAGTGATGACATGGGGACGGGGTATTCCAACGAAACCCTACACACATTCTGTATGCAATGTTCGCCAGAGTATAAAAATTAAAATGAATGTACGAGACATTCATAGTTGGTGATCCCACAGATAAACTTAGTAGAATGCTATTGACGCAAGCTATGGTGTGAAAACTGGAGGGTACGTTGAGCATGCCTCAACGGAAAATTTTCATCCTTACTTATTGTCTAATACAAAGTTTGCAACAACGAAACAATTTCATAATGTCCTCCACTCACTGTCTCAATGTCAGCAAACCCTATCAAGAAGTGGCTTACCTTCTGATAAATTCTTTAGTTGGACTTGGAAATGGAAACCGCCTTACCTAGGTTAAGAAGTGCGCATATTAACAATTGCACTATTGAATTGGTCCTATCAACAATTTGTACGTCTTAGGAATAAAAAACTGTACGGACGTTACCGCAAAAACTGTAAGACATCAGTTTTATTCTTGAGACAATGGGAAAAAAAGTTAAAATTATAATCGTGTAAGACGTTTGCAGTAACGTTGTTTTAGGTTTAATGTAGAAATAAAGTAATTTTCATCTTTAAATTATGTAGGGACACCCTCCACATGTGTGTTCACGTTACGGTTCACCAGCATTAGTAGTTTGGCGCCAGTAGTAAAATCGTATACTGTCATCATCGTTAGCGGGTAAGTGTTTTTAGCCTGCCGCTCTCACAGTACAGCAACACACTGAAGCTTGTGATCTTGCCTAACGAGCAGGCGTTTCGTATGGCTTGCCAGCGTTACCGCTACTTACGGCAGACTTTGAATGTCACTACTCCAAAGCAACATTACAAAATCCACAACATTAATTCTAGCTCGCAATAAAAACTTCTCTGAGTTTACGTGCTAAACCCATAAGAAAAAGGTAAATGTTGTTGAATGAATAAACAACACGAAAGGAAACCAAAGTAAATTAGTTCAGCCATCCAAGTAAAGAGTGCAATACATAGAATATTTTTGCTTGACTAAGAAACTGCATGCACCCAGAAACATTTCGATAAAATAACTATATTTTGGTGCACTGTACAAAAAAAAATTCTTTCCTCATACCAAGATTTCAAATGCCTTTTTTTTTTTTTTTAACTGAAGTCTTTAAACGTTAAGTACATATCTTATTTCAACTGCTTTTTTTTTTTTTTTCGAGGTGGCTCGGCGTCACAGTGTACTTCCAACTTTTCTAAAGTCCTGCGTAAGTTCTACTTCCAGGATATTTCTCCGCCTCATGCGAACAAAGCTTAGCCAAGTCCATAAAACTACACCAAAGGGACAACGCACCGCATTCGTGCGCGCTCAAAGAAATATTTTTTTTTCTATTTAAAAAAAAAACTATTTCTTAGCAGGCGTTACCAACGAGCATATTTTCTCCCTTTTTTCATTCGTATTAATTATAAATTAAATAATATACCTAATGAAAAAGTTCAATTTAGATACTTCAATGCCAGCATACGTATACAACACTTGTAACAGCCTACGTAGCATATTTAGAAAACAATCAAACACGTCCTACATGGGGCGAATTAAAAAAAAAAAAATGTGTGTTTAGATACTGGGGAAAAAACTATAATTATCGCAGTTCTCTGTCTTGCGCTGCGATACCTCTGGTTTCTCGTTTGCTGTTCTGGTCGGATGTGATTATACGATCCAATCCCATGACTTCGCCTTTTATCTCCGTCCCGTTCCCAGCATTAGTCAAATTCTTAATTTTAGATAAGTCGCGTCAGTATTTCTCACTTGCCGAAGATAGTCCCCCCTACCCCCTCATCACGCCTCCCTCGGGACCTTGTCGTCCTCACCAATCACCCGGATGATGACGTCCTTTTATTTGTTTCGCGTTTTACCCCCTAGCCTTCCTCCGTACACCTCCCCCCCCCCTCTTCCTCACACCCTCCCGTGTTCTTCAGGCTTTCGCCTTCCATTTCTTCTCTCATCTTACGTTTCCTTTGTTCTCTCGCCTCTTTCTTATCTCGCGGAGTGATCTTCCTTCTACCCTGGCTGACGCCCGACGAGTTTCCAAGTACCGAGATTCTCTATAACGGATACCTTTCTTCCCTCCACTCCCCTTTTTTTATTCTCCCTTTAAGAATTGCTAGTCCCTTGGTATTTATATAAATATACCTTCTCCTTCATCTCTTATGAACTTTTCATCTTCCATTCCCATCAAAAACTTGTTATTTTCTCCGGGCTCCTGTTCTTACAGTTTCCCCCCCTTTCTTTTCACGCCCCTCTACCCTCATACCAACGTACATCCCGTAAGAGGATTTCTTTCGTTCGCAAATATCACGAAATGGGATATTTTAAAATCGTCTACGGATTTGCTTTTATTCTCGTTTCGCGTGCTAGTGTCCCCTTCCCTCCTTCCCCTTTCACTTCATCACTCCTTTTCTTGTGTTCCATAGAAGCTTTAGGCGTTTCTGCCCGGTTCTGATGCGTGCTTTAGTTATTATTTTGCTCCCGTTTTCTCATATCGTGGTTGAGCTGTAATAACGTCTCCATCATTAAATCCACGGTTTTCTTTAGGCGTCCAGAGAAGGCCGTGCGTGTAATGAGCCAAAGAGATTATCATTGCTGTGTAGCACTTGCAGATATTCTGGCCGTGTAACTGGGCTTTCCACGAGTTGAAAGCGAGTAATCTAGACAGCGTATTTAAATAACGCCTGCGGCGAAGAACTAAAAATAATGAAGTTTGGGTTTTACGTGTCTCGGTTAAGGTAAAGATGACGGGAGCTCCATGGGATCAGTGGGCTGCAGACCATTATTAAGGGCTGTTCACCATAAAGCAAGCACTTAAGAAATGAACCTTAGAAAAAAGTCACTGTCTCTGCCCGCATATACATATTTTAATGGGCGCACTGAGTGGCATTCGCTGAGTAAAGTTGTTAACGATGGATGGAAAGTAGTTCTATATCTTAACATTAAATAAAACGTGTTAGGTAACCATTTGTGATAACTTATAATTATTTTTTTCGCTTTCTGTTTTTTCGAATGCACGGAAGTGGAAAAGTTAGAAGATTGGTAAAGTATTTCCTTTTCTAATAATTTTAAAGTTTTACTTAACCGACGTACGAATTAAGTGATGAGGCCAATGGCAATATTAATTTTACATAGAGCGGAGGAATACACAAAGTGCATACAAGTAGATCTTAGGCAGGGCTTTCAAAAGTGCTCATTTTACCGTGAACAGCCTATAAAAATGGACTCGGTGACCGTAAACTGAGTAAAGTTATGTCGGAGGTAGATTGCAAACATTTTCAAATCTGATTTCTTCGTCACCCAAGCTTTGGCAAAAAAAAAGTTGCGGAAATATTATTGGTAGCAATGCGAGCAACAAAATAAGCCAGTAGGTCAAAATTAATTTTAATACATCTTATTAGTATGTATCATGAGTTAGCCCCTACAGGATCCGAGGCAGTGTTTGTCCCTCTGCTTCTTAGATCAACTGCGTTCATAACTTTCTGCGATATGTAGGAAAAAAGGACATGTCACATTAGGCATTCGACTTACAGTCTCACTAACCAAAAGTATTAAGGGAAAAAAGTCTGCAGAATAATTTGCGATGGATTTGTTTGCAAATGTAGATACATTGAAACGGTACCTGAAAAAGTGAGCCATGAGATAATATCATTAGATAATATTATCTCACTATATTCCTTTGTGGAGAGAAATGACGCGATGATGAGTATTACCATTTTTTTTTGTATTCGCCTAATTCAGATACAACAACTACTAGGCAAAATGCGATATGTATTTATCCTGATTCTGTTACCCAAATTTTAATTCGGTAAAATATCCTTAAAATGTTGGGGGGGGGGGGGGGATGGCTTTCGAACAGCCTTAGTGCTGCTAGTTAAAAACGCCTTTACGTAGTATATGTAGCATTAAATCTATACCAACAAACATAGATACACCTTTTTTCTCTCTCAAAAATTACGTAAGACGGCTCATATGCATGTAGAATGCTTCCAGGACATTCATCCGCATCATGCGAACAAAGCGTAACCAAATACCTATAGAAAATTATATAGCAGGTACAACACACCGCATTTGTACGAACTCAATATTAAATATTTTGTATAAGAACTATTTCTTACCAGGCACTGCCAACCAACCTTTTGTCACCCTGTTTCATTTCAAATGAATTGTAAATTAAATATAAATGAATGTCCAGCCCAACCAAAATTTAAATACTTTCTACGTTGGTGGAAGTATAAAAACGATCGTGATACGTCACATATTTTAGAAACAACCAAAACATGAGGGGATTTTTCAAAGCTTTCATTTAAAATTTTGGAGATGCTACGATTAGGCTATAGTCACACACACACATGTGTATATATACACACATAAAGTGAAGAGATTTGAACGGCTCTTAACATCGAGGTCTTGAGAGCCGATGAGTGTGCTTGATATGTTGATATGAGTATGGAGCAGCGCCGGAGTGAAAGGGCGAGGCAAACGGAAGATCCCGACAAGACCAGCCAACCAACGGCACCGTCCGGCACAATTCTCACATGTGAAGGTCCGGAGCGACCATGCCGGGGATTGAACCCGGATCGCTTTGGTGGGTTGAGTGCGTTGTCCGGCGCGTTGTCCTTTTGATATAATTTTCTATAGGCTGTTCACGGTAAAATGAGCACTTTTGAAATCCCTGCTAATATCTACTCCTACGCAAATTGTGTATTCCTCCGTCGGATGTAAAATTATCATTGTCAGGTGAAACTAAGTAAAAGTGTTACAAAGCTGTTAATTTAAAACTCCGATGCGTAAAAAAAAAAAAAAAAAAAACTGGTTACCCTAACGCTTTTTGTTCGACGTTAAGATATGCAATTATTTTACCTCCACCTTTGCCAACTTTACTGGGCGCATCCCACTCATTGCGTCCGTTGAAATATATGCAGGTAGGAGCAACGACGTTTTTCGAAGGTTGGTTTCAAAAGTGTTCACTTTATTGTAAACAGCCTATATACTTGGTTAAGTTTTGTTAAATTGTCAGGTGAAACTAAGTAAAAGTGTTACAAAGCTGTTAATTTAAAACTCCGATGCGTAAAAAAAAAAAAAAAAAACTGGTTACCCTAACGCTTTTTGTTCGACGTTAAGATATGCAATTATTTTACCTCCACCTTTGCCAACTTTACTGGGCGCATCCCACTCATTGCGTCCGTTGAAATATATGCAGGTAGGAGCAACGACGTTTTTCGAAGGTTGGTTTCAAAAGTGTTCACTTTATTGTAAACAGCCTATATACTTGGTTAAGTTTTGTTAGCATGATGTGGAGGAATATCTTGGGAGTATAACTTGAGCAGGGCTTCAGGAGAAGGTGTAAGCGACCGAGAACGTCGACGTATGGTGCAGCAAGAAGAGGAGGGATTAGTGCACAGGTGTCCCCCAGGACAGCGTGGGAAACGCTCGCTTGCGGCAACGTCGCATACCTCGGCCGCACGTGACGTCACGCGGCTGCCTGAGTCGCCTCGGACGCCGCAGCCGGAGCGCGGCGGTACGTGTCGGAAAAGGCGCGGAGGCGTTTGCCAAAGGCCGGTTTACCACTGGAAACAACAACAACCGCTGTCGCTCTAAGAAGTTATTCGTAAAATTACCATATCAATGTATACGGATATAGGCTATTCACGGTCAAATGAGCACTTTTGAAAGCCCTGCCTAAGATCTACTTGTATGCACGTTGTGTATTCTTCCGTACAACGGAAGATTAACATTGCCATGGACCTCATAACTTTATTCATGCGTCGGTCAAGTGAAACTGTGAAGTTATTATAAAAGTAAATATTTAACAAATCTGCTTATTTGTACACTTCAATTCATTAAAAAAAAGAAAGCTAATTAAATAATTAAAGGTATCACAAATGGTCATATAACAATTTTTATTCGGCGTTTATATAGGGAACTACTTCCCAATCATCGTTACCAACTTGACTGTGCGCCCGTTGAAATATATGCAGACATGGGCAGTTACTTTTTTCTAAGGTTGATTTCAAAAGTGCTCACTTTATCGTGAACAGCCTTTATTGAAATAGTGCGATTGGTAAACTGTTTTCTCAAATATCCGTGGCAGCGTTCTTACATTCGCTCCCGAAACAGTCAAATGCGTGGGGAAGTCCCCAACCTTGTATAGTAACGACGCTCAACATTCCAATATTTGCAGTTTGACATGTGTTATTATGCTCATACAATGTAAAGGTTAAAACTTCCATTATAGTTAAGGAAGTTAACCAGAAATTTTTGCACAGTATATAGTATACGTGTGTATCCAGACTTCCCCAGATAGCAGCATTCGGCGTCGTTTCCTTTGCAATGTTTTACAAGTGCCAGCTTAGTTCGCCGCCTTTTCACTGCCATAACGCTAGCTTGCACTCTTTAAGTGCTAATGTGCAGTGCTACGCTAATGTGCAGTGCTACGCTATATCTGTATTAAGAAACAGAAAGCAAAATAAATAATTTAAATATTCACGAATGTTTACCTAACACTGTCAATTCAGCGTTAAAACAAGGACCTACTTTTCCTACCTCAGTACCAACTTTACCGGGCGCATGCTATCAGTGTGCCCGTTAAAATACGTGCAGGCAAGAGCAGCGATATTTTCCAACGGTTGCTTTCAAAAGAGCTCAATTAACGTTGGACAGCTTATACCTTCGAAATGTTCGTACACGGGGCCTGTTTTGTGACTATGGTGTTCGCGTGTTTGTTATGTTGGCAGTCATATTATGAGTAATGTCCGGACGGCTAGCTAATCGGCCTCCCACCACAGCGTCCAGGCTCGAGTCGCGGCGCTGTCGCTGCAGTAATTTCGCACGTCAAAAAAGCGGTAGGCATTGTCGGTGGCCATTGAGTCGGGACCTGAAAAATTCGTGAGTTCAATGACCTGCAGGCTAAACTCTTCTGTCTTATGTCGAAATATGTCGATGGCAAATGCACATTGATTGTCTGCTGTCACAGTGGAAGGCCACAATTGGGTCAGCGTTCCCCAGGAGGTGTAAAACACCACGTGGTCCATTGGCTTGAGTTATATAAACTTGTCCCGAAATGAATCCGCGAATTTTGCAGGCCTCTACTAATAAGTATTCTCGGGGTACTGTCGTTTTCCCACCGCTTCTTCATCCATCTAATATAATCGTGGTCGATCTCCCATCTGGCTTGGAGCAGTTTCCTTAGCCTTCAACTTGCATCTGCGTTTCATACGCGATCCTGTCGTAGGCGGTGACAGCGTGTGGTTGGTTGATTATTTAGTAACTGAGACTTCTCCATGACACACAAGTATCTTAACTCACCCTGTCACTTGGGCCGGAGCGACTGTCATGTGAGTTGTTTGTGAGAACATTTTTTTTTCATATATCTCGAACAATGTTAGAAAGTTAGTTACATGGCAAAAGAGAACGTTTGAATGAATTTACACTGGAGAAATTCAATCTAAACGACAGCTACCATTCACTCAGAAGAGATCCGCCTTCGCTGCGACGGGTTGCGGGTTTCGATTCTCGCGCGGATGGTCGAGAGTCTTACTGTATTGAAGTGCAGGTAGCACTCCACGCACCGCGACTGGAAGGAGTGTATCTCCTTCCATTGGTTGCGTTCGACTGCAGTCAATTAAAGCGTTTTGGTTATAACATTCTTGTATTGGCTGGATGCTTGTAATGCCCTGTTTTTTTGGCTGAAGTGGCATGTTGTACGACGGGTGGATAGTGGTGCTCTGGAGATCTGGAGGATGGACTTGTGCGCACTGAATCTGCTCTGGAAGTTTTCTCCCGTCGTACCTTTGGGACCGGGTACAGGAGGTTCTGCTGTCACGGCTGCGAGTAACAGCAATGCATGCAGGCCTATTGAAGTGCAGCCACGAATTTAAGTGTCCTCGTAAAACTCACAAATCTGTCAGGCCAGCAGCGTCTCACCGTCCACGGGCTTTCAGGCGAGTTTTCCCGGGGGCGTCTCTCGCGACGTGTAAATTACCGACGGACGCGGGGTGCGAACCTAACCCCCTCCCCCCCCCCGATCCTAGCTCCCGTTGGCGCTGCAAACTCCTCCCGGGGTCGTTTTAATCTCGGGATCGCGTTGTATTTCACGCGGCGCGACGTACTGCTTCTGTGGGTCGGGAGTGTGGTTGTCTGCAGGGGGAGGGAGGTCGCTAGAGGTGCCACTCTCCTAACGACCCTCTTACTGTTCATCTTTATACTGAGAATAACTCCCCCTCCTCCCAACGACATCCAGAACACTTCTGGTGGCTTTCTCTTCGATTACAAGGATTGCGGAACGAAGTCGTATAATAACTACCGTCCCTTTCCCCTGCTTACGTCTCACCCTCATTCTTTTTTTTTTTCTGTCGACGTGGATAGCACACTCGTCCCGTCCATCCGCCTTTACGAAGTACTGGCACAATACAGGTTTGTCCCTTTATTTCCTTTATCAATCTCGAGGTAAAGCGCGGCATTGAATTTCAATTGTATCCCGCGACGCGAGGTGGCTTCGCTTCTTCTCAGTGTTTGGACCGTGTCGTAGTTATATGACGTGTGATGGGTGAATATACCTGTGTGCTAATATTACAAAACATCTCTGAAATGAAGGGACCGCGGTGGCTGAGTGGTTAGCCTGCTCGTCGCCTCCGACCAAGGCGAACCGGGTTCAATCCCCGGCCGGGTAACTCCCGGATCTTCGCATTTGGGAATCGTGCCGGACGATGCCGCTGGTCGACGGGTTTTCTCGGGATTCTCCTGTTTCTCCCCGCCTTTTCATTCCAGCTCTGCTCCATACTCACCTCAATCACTCTTACCGGTTCTCAAGACCTCACTGTTAAAAGCCGCCCTAATCTCTTCACTCACTCACCTCTGAAGGGACAAAAATTGAATATTCTCAACCACGAAGTACGATAGAAAATCAAACAAAATATTTGTTTGTGTAGGACCAAATATATGTTTAGTTGCCCTAACATAATATATTGCTGGCCAAACTAAATTTGAAAGGCAACAAAATTACTTTTGCTCGTCTAACAAAATATATGTTTGAACAAACAAAATCTCTGTGTTGGGCCAAAAGAAATTAGACTGCCAACTAAATATTTTGTTGAATCAACTGTATATAATTGTTTGGCCACTAATTTGACTGCCTTCGTTCGAAAATACAGCTCGAGAATTTGTTTGTATTTTTTTGTGACAATTAGGATAGTAACCGTGTTTGTTAGTGCATCTATTAATGCTTAAAAATCGCGTAAACACATTAATAAAACTACGTAACAAGAAATTAATAAGTAAAATTGTAAAACTTGAAATATTTGTTTGCACACGTTGCCCAATCTTTGCAGTGTAGACCCGATGGTACTGCACGGTTTTATATATGTGGTGTACCTCTATATGTTGAGTTGGGAGATTTTGGTCTGATCTTTAACAACGAGGTCCTGAGAGCCGATGAGGGTGAAATGAGGTGATAATGGAGCAGCGCCGGAACAAAAGGGCGCGAAAACGGGAGAACCTCGAGAAAACCCATTACCAGTGGCATATTCCGGTACGTTTCCCACTCACGAAAATCCAGGAGTGACCCGGCCGGAGATTGAACTCGGTTCGTCTCGGTGGGATGCGAGCGGGTTAACCGCTATACCAGTATATAAAGTATATATATAGATGTGTAGGCTTTTAGTGTTAATACATTAATGCATATATAGTATGGTTATAATAGAGTGACTCTTTTGCTGCAATTAATTACTATACAAGTCTGATATAACTATCTCAGTGGTTCAACTGGGATGTAGAATTATTCCGCTAACGTCCTAGAAAAGCTTTTATTAGTGCCTTAAGTGATTTTTAGATAATGCCTTTGTCTCGCCCAGCCTTCCAAATTGCACGTTATCTCTGCTGCTACCGAGTTAGATAAGGCTGGCTTTTTGTTACTATTGCGTCATTATAGCTGATAATCCTTTACCTGTTTACTCGCGTGACCTTGAGTAAGACAGAGAAGTCACTACAGTGCATCGGCATATGTGTGATCCGAAACGTTCGATGTGCTATGTACTAATAACACATTTTTTAAGGGACACATCCAAGTGTGCCGTGGTTGAAATATACTACGTTTTGGTTGACAAGAACTTCTTGTCTATATTCAATAAGCACCGTTCCGCACGATGCTAAGGAAATCGATAAAAAAAAATGTTTTCAAAACTGTGCTTTGTCTCAAAATTACAAGGAACGATAACTTCATGAAATATCCAATACTTTGACAAATAATATTAATAATGTTTCAGGGTAAATATGACAATTTTAACCGAAAACCTTGTTTCATACAAAATTTAAGAAGTTATTTTAACACACAGTTTGGTTTAAGTTTAAGGTTTTTTATTGAAATCACACGAGTAGCATGCGCAATTTCTTTGAAATCTTTTAACTATTAAAAATTTAAATTTTATCTCAAGAGTTAAAATTGAAATACGTGCGATCCGCATAAAACGTATATCTAAGAAATAGTCTCAATGCCATTTTAATAAAATGAGCAGTTAGTTGGAGCTGTAGCCTTTCGTATAAATTTTGTTACATTTTGAAATTCGTACAATTTTATATATATATATATATATATATATATATACACACACACACACACACACACACACACACACACACACACACACACACACACACACACATACAGTCGTAACACTGCTTTTATATTCTTACTTATAGCTATTAAATAACAATATTTAAACTTCTTTTAATATATACGATACTAATTATTCAGATACAAAACACAACACAATAATAATATTTTCATAGAGAACAAATTCTCTTAGTACAGAAATCACTGTTTTAACTATTATATATATATATATATATATATATATATATATATATATATATATATATATATATATATATATATATATATATATATATATATATGTAAAATGCCTTTTCTCGTATGGTTATTTTTTTAAAAGTTATTTTCCTCCATTGTCATTGCGGCGCTGTCGTCACAGGATCGATGATTGAAATGTATGTTCTTCGGCCCTACTCCCTTGCCGGCGAAATCTCTCGTGAACATCGGGCTGTGATTGGCGCGGAAGAGGGGCTGCTGAGTTGGGTGGGAGGGGGCGGAGGACGTAACCTCCCATCGTAAAACTTAATCGCCGCCGTAAACCCGGCAGGAGCTCCACGTCGACTGCGGGGGGAATGCATCCCGAGGTACACGTACGCGTTACCGTCGGAAGGGGAAAGTGCTCCGTGTAGCTCCACGACGTAAATAAAGATCGCTCGACGTAATTTATGGCGTAGAACAGTTCGCGCGCTTAATTTAAGCCGTCCGTGCATCTACAGTTGTTAAGAGCCCCACTCCCTGAGAGGTTCGTTTGTTGTGAAGAGATGCATAGTCATCAAGACAGTGAATTAACCGTGCAGGTATGGGACTTTAGAGATGACGCTGATATATTTTGATCAATATTATATGCATTTTATTAGGTCATTGTGTATTTTTTTAATGTTAATATTTTTTTAATATATTAATATTATTTTTAAAATATCTAAATGCAGTGCAGTCGTGTGTCTTTTCGCGTACATCTAGTTGGTACATTTGCAGAAAAGACAGTTTTTAAGGCAGGTTTCGAAAGTCTTCTATTATAAAGAAGTCTGAAATGAAGATGCTCAGTAGGTTATTTTTAACATGTTTATTTCTAATACTAAAAGCAGTTTCATGCGCTAGGTTGTAAAAGGTTGTATTCATCGCACGTGTGCTATTGTTGCATTAATCGCATTATCGGCGGTCAACCGCTATTGAGACGGGCCCGCCCAGCCAACAAATCTCCATTACAACCTGTGGAGAAGGGGGCAGGAAAGACGCCCCTACGACCCTCCGACGTAAGGGCCACAGTGGGCGGCGAAGGGACCGTCCGTTCCGGGCGGACGATGCGTCCCAATCCCCGGAAGTGCGGGAAACATTTCAGAGGCATTAATACGCGCGAGGGGATGGGCGCCTGTGTGGAGGGGAAGCTGTGAGCTACCAGTGTCCATATCCGTCCTGTAGCTCTCAAATTATATTGCCGTATTTATGGCGACAGCAAATCTGAACCGATTGCGTCTTTCGGTGCATTATGTGGAAATCACTTGCACTTCCAGTTCCAATCCATAAATTTTTTTTTTTTTTTTTGGCTATTCGTTAGCGATCGTGAAACTGCAGTGAGTGAAGAGATTTGGGAGGCTCTTAACATCGAGGTCTTCAGAGCCGATGAAGGTGATTTAAGTTAATATGGAGCGGCGCGGGAATGCAGGGGCGGTGGAAACTGGAAATCCCCGAAAAAACCCGCCGACCAACGGCATCGTTCGGCTCGATTCCCACCTGCGAAAATCCGATGACCCGGCCCGGGGATTGAACCCGGTTCGCCTTGGTGGGAGGCGAGCGTGCTAATAACTCAGCAACCGTGGCCCTCGTAAAACTGGACACGTTTCAATTTCTTCTGTAATAATTGTGACGTGAACTTATGAAACGTCGTTATGTATCTTAATACATTTGGTAGTTTATGCAAATGACCTGTGCACTTTCTGATACACAGAAAAATAATGTTATCTACAGAATGCTTTTTCAGAACAGCCTTATTCGATACTTTTTGTGATTAGTAACGTGTTTGTTTAGACACTCCATTGAAGAATTTTATTTTGGATACATAATATGTTAATTTTATCAAACGACGATTTTAATGAAGCCTCTTCTTACTTAATAACTCTGCCGAATATTTGACAGGGACTTCGCTGACAAAATATTTTATAGAACCCACATTTTCAATGCATAAATATCATGGTCTTGTAACTTTGTTAGTGATTTGTCTATATCTGCTGGTTGATTCCTCCAAAATCAGTGCGTTATGCCTCGGAATTTGTGGATGTCCCATGCACTTCCTCGAAGAGCCCTCGTTTATTGCGACCAAATGTAACCCGTCGCAACTGCCTCTCGTTTTATTTGGCAACCGCCCTGTTCATCTTCAACTGTAAATTGATGTTTTTTACAGACGTTGGATGTATCAGATGGAAAGAAATAATAAAGTATACTTTATTTTAATATGTGGCAATAAGTGCTGGTTTAGGCGATAGTCAGCGATTACATAGTCTAAGAGCATTTTGCAGTTAATTTATTTAACCTGTAAACAAGTGCTTAAAATTTTGAACAAAGCACATGAAGGCTCGGCTTAAACCACTTTTTCAGAAATGTTTTCGTGTCATAATTTCATTTTTAGGGATGTTATTGGAAATTATAGATTTTAGAAAATTGGCAATTTACTGATTGTTAATACTTTTGTATCTAATTTGAGCGTTGTGTTAGTTCCTTCTTGCAAAATGGCAGGACCATATGTTCTCGATTTTTTTTATAGCTATAGACTTCACGGTAAAATGAGCACTTTTTAAGGCCCACCCAAAAGGCATTAACCACTAATAAATATATTTTATTACAGCCTCGGACGTTAACTTTTGAAACAGATGAGATGTATACACTTTGCTTATTAGTTACATGGTAACGTTTATATCAAAAAGTGGCGGAAAGATGGATATTGGCTGAAAGGAAAAATTTAGCTGGGCCTTAAAAAGTGCTCATTTAACCGCAAATAGCCTGTACCAACACACTAATTATCTCACTGTGTTTAATATTATTATACATTAAATATTTTAATTTTTGATATAATATAAGTAAAGTTCCACCTAACCAGAAATAAGCTACTTTTGCGTTAACAGAAGTTGGTATAAAACGTTTGTGATACACAACACATTGAGAAAACAAACAAAGACGTCATATATAGGATGGTTTTTCAAAGGCTTGATTCAAAAAGTGAGGATGTTCAGGGGGGAAATGAGCACTTTTGAAAGCCCTGCTTGAGATCTACTTGCATGCAGATAGTGTATTATTCCGCCTTATGAAAATTTAACATTGCTACGGGCCTCATCACTTTATTCCTGCGTCGGTCAAGTGAAACTGTGAAATTATTAGAGAAGTAAACATTTTACAAATCTGCTAATTTTTACACTTCGATGGATAAAAAAACACAGCAAGTGAAATAAATGATTTTTAAAATATCATTAATGGTTGCATAGCACTTTTAATATATGGAACTAATTTCCATCCTTCGTTACCAACTTTACTGGGCGCATGTCACTCAATGCGCCCGTTCCGTTAAAGTATATGGAGGCAGGGGCAGTGACTTTTTTTTAAGGTTGATTTCAAAAGTGCTCACTTTATCGTGAACAGCCTTTAGGGATAGTGACTTTTTTTTTCCCGAGGTTGATTTCAAAAGTGCTCACTTGATCGTGAACAGCCTTCATGGACCAGAAAATCTTTGCTGAGGTTGCCGCCGGGTAATGACGACAGCGTTGTGTTCGTTGGTTTTTGCAGAAGGACCTGCTGGCACAGCCCCGGCCCTTTGTCAAGGACACCAACGTCCTGGCTCTGCTGTTCCCCAGGACCATGTGGGCAGCGCTCATCCTGATAGCGGGCTGGAAGCTCGCGAGGAAGGTGCGGTAATACTTTCCAAGTATTACCGCCCCTGGGACAGCAGGATCACATCGTCGTGTTCCAACGGGAGAGAAACCGAGAGAGAAAGTGCTCTACAGACATTCACACACCTTTCATTTCCCAGGACAGCTGCGCTAAACAGGAGGACGTCGACGATGTCGGCGGGATATTTATATTTAAAGATCTTCAGCACGACTATACGTTCGAAGTTTTTCACACTTCAGCTGTAAAAAAAATATTTTTTTTTCTGGCAGCGGAGCAATTTGAAAAAAAAAAAAAAAAAAGTAATTAATTGCCCGTAACTATATGTTGTTAAAATATTAAAATGTTTGTCATGTAAAAAATTATTTTTGAAAATAAAATTATTTCTTTTTTCCTTTTGAAGAGTTAGTATATATTTTGTTAATATATATTCAGATTTTGTGGTAAAGGGTTACATAATTTTTATGTTAATTTGTGGTTTGTATGAATATGAGTCTTGCTTTCGAATATAAAGATGTGTAAATATTGTTTGAAAATGGGCAAAAATTACTTAAATATGTTTTATAAATTTCGGTAAATAATTTTCAATTGTGAACAGCTGAAAGGCAATTTTATTTCGGTTTATGATGGTTAATAGTGCCATTGTAGTTACTTTCTCCATTTTAACGTTTGTTCCCAAAGAAGTAAAACCAATATTTTCAAGTTGATCTCATTACTTTCCATGGGAAAATAGATATAGATATAATAGATTTGTATTTTTGCATGGAATAAGATAAATGAATTTTGTATTTTGTTACATGAGTTCCATAATTGTGAATAGAATGTAGTATGTTGTAGATTAGATACCCTGTGAAAATAGTAGTTTTTTTTACCTCAGGGTTAGGTATTTTTGATTTTCAGAGATTTTCATTGCTTACTGTATTTTGTGATGTCAGAGTTCACTTTGTTGTGTTTAGCGTTTTAGTTTGTTACTAATATCTGACCAATGTATGTTGACTCTTTCCGTTGGGATGTTCATTAAACTTTTAGTCCTAAGTTGTGTTAAAAATACTTAATACTATATTTATTTATAAAATTCTTTCACAGATATCTGCATAAATATGCAATCATCCAAATTAATGAATCTTTAATAGTATAGACCGTACCATGACAGAACAATTTAACGTATTAATTTCTACATTTTTCTTTCGGAATTTATGAATTTTCAGTTTTGTAAGTATAGGTTATTGGCGTAAAAGAAAAATATGACTTTTTCGTTAGAGCATATATTTTTTATTCAGTTACTCTGGCTGTGAACTCATTCTCATAACTGCGAAAATGAGATAAAATCGTGAGTTCTGCATACTGCACAATTTCGCTGAGGTTAAGTAATACATAACTTTTTCCAGAAAATACGTAACATTTTCTTGAACAAAACAGTAATAAATACGACTTCTTATCACTGTCTGGCCATAAATATAATAATTTAAAATGTAATTTTTGTTTAACCGTTTTGTTATACAACAATGCCGCAGATTTTATGTACTTGGAAGTGTCATGTCGCTATAAGTTACAACTTATGGGACTCTTTCCTCCTGTACAATATTCCTGTTGACTGGAGAAATCAAGATTACTCTAGGTCTCACATGAGTGGTACAAATCGAACAGATTTGTTCATTAGTGCAAAACCCTGAATTATTTATTTTATGGAAATACGTTTATTCAAAACATGCTTCACATTACACTCTTAGTGCACCATTTTTCTAACTGGAATGAATTTCATTGCCTTCCCAACGGAAAGAAAATATTTCACGCAACTAACAACCCAGTTGATTTCGTGAAGTTTCTAGGTAATACTTTTTTGTGTGAGTTTTTTTTTTTTTTTTGTTGGATACATGTATATTTATCAACAGGTTTGGCGTTCGCCTATTCCTTAGAAAAGTTTTCAGATGATCTCTATGAGTAGACTAGATTACATTGATTTGACCTAAAACATTGTGAATGGGTTAGAATAGTAATATTCCCATACTGAATAATTTCCGCTTCGCTTTCTTAGTATTGTTGCCTTGAATTTATAGATACGTGGCCATCTCTTTATCTGCTATCTACCAAATCACTTTCGCTATTCCATATGAAGTTTCTGGCCTAATTGATTGAATCCTGTAAAGAGTAGAAACAGCATTGTTGTTAGTTACGTAATTACAAAGAAAAACTGTTCCTGCGGGTGTTTTTTCAGCACCATAGGAGCAACTGACATACAGTGAGCATTATAAAATGAAGGTACTGTGTCACTATTTATTCTTTGTTGTAATGTTTACGTCAGTTGTACTGTAACATATTAATATTTCCCTGTAATGGTTGTCTGTGGTCCAATTATATCCTTCAGGTAATATATTTTGGGAAATAGTTCTATCAAGACAGGTGTCCTTCCATTCAGTTACGATAAAATACTTTCTGTAATTAAAAACCTATGAATTGAAATTTCACAACATAAAATTTATAGTCTCATAGTAGCTTACTCTGTTGGAAAAATTCCTTAACTGAAATAAAAAATTTATGAGAAATAATAGTTTATGTTGAAACTGAGTCACTAGCAACAATCATTTACTCAATTAAAGTTAACTAAAAATAACTTCATTCCAAGCAAAGGCCTTAAAGGTGTTAATAATGTGTTCAGGCTTAAAAATAGGTAAAAGAGTAATAAAATATTTAAAAAGTTTTTTTGCATCAGAGAAGTTCAAGGGGCCTGAAAGCGCACGTGTATATATGATAAGCTTTCTTTTATATTTGTGTACATATAAGAGTATATATTAAGATCATATTATATATTTTAAGAAACCATATTATATACCTTTGAATGTAAAAGTAATCTATGTGTTAAAAATAAAAGATTTCCGGGCTGCACTGACACTGGCCAAGAGCACAAGGTTCTCTCTCCCAAGTTCATGTGCCTTGGTGTCACTGTCAGCAGCTTTGAAAATCTTCGCGCATCAAAGCAAAATTGTGATCTAGTTCACTCAAGGACGTGAACAACAAAATGAAAATAACATAATTGTGATCATGTAGTGTTTATCTTGGTACAGAAAGAGTCACTGTTGTTATGCTCCATTTACATATTTGTGTCCGTTTTACTTTTGATTTTCGCTAGTCAGTGTAAAACTTGGACTGTTATTAGTTTTCGCCGTAGATGTTTTTGACTTGAATATTTAGTTTAATAATGTTCTCAGCGGTGATACATTTTCTGTGGAGCTTGAAAGTGTGTAGGCCTCATTTTCCCAAAGAATTAATATTTTGTTATGTGTGTAGCATTTTCTCTCCCTTGTGTAATCTGAATATAGTAGTTGTGTCACATTTGCTCATTTCGCAAGGAATAACGAACCAAGAGACTTTTTTTTTTGTCAAATTGTCTGTATTTTCGTCGAGAAGTTTCATTATGAGTAAACACTTGGAAGCATAATTTTTGGTTTACTGAGCTGTGTAGGATAATTGTTATGTAATTATTTCTAGTTCACTGCATGGTTTTTGTTACGGAATTGTTAAATAGTAAACATTTGTTATAACGATACCATCAATGCAGCAGAGTACAACACAATGTCTATATTCCGCAGAAATGCTTGCGTTCTTATGTTACCACATTGGCTGCTGCGTTTCCGCAGTGCTCAAAATTCAAATTACGCAGAGTAATTTTATTCTGTTGCATTTATTAAAATTTGTACACCTAAATGTTACTGAATTCCTTTAGCAGCCAATATAAAGTTCATGAAAAATGTTATGCTTAAAAATTTACTTACACACCAACACATTTTCTAGAAATAACTAAACTGAGCATATGGCTACACTTAAAAAATAGATACAAGTATGCTTTTCACGATGCACAGTATTAATGATCTGAAAGTATCAGGTGCTCAATAGTCGTTTATTTTTTTAGAAATATTTTGTTGTATTATCGGTTACATGAATATTTCTTTGTTAAAATGTTTGAATGGTGCGAAAATTTATTTTTTGTATCAACTTTTGCAATAGGATTCATATATTTTTGCAGCTACAGAACACACTTGACATGAAAGGATAAATTACTAGAGCATCACTAGAGCAAAGTAAAGGCATTCCGGTATTACACTACTCTGCCATATTAGAATTTCATTAAAATAGGAAATTCTCTATAAGTTGTCGTAGTCTGCTGCATCAAGACCTGAGTCGTCTTGTGCCTATACATAGTCCGCTGACATGTTTCCTGGTATGTGGTAAAACTCTGTACATAATTACGCCCACGGCATTTATAAAGCAGTTTTTATGTTCTCTTTTGTGTTTTAGTTTATGTTTTGTTGGAGTTGTATGAAGTTCACTTCATCGCATCCACTTCATTGCTACCGCCAGTCTTTCAATTTGTACAGTTTTACACTTTTATAATATGAAACAAATTGTTTGTACTGTAAACAAAAGAAATATAATAGAGTAAGTAAAAGTAAAGTGTTTTATTTTGCAAACACCTCAAACCCTCCTTTACCACGACGACATTTAATACACAGGATAGGGCATAAGCACAATCTGTCAACAAAACTTGGCAAGAAAAAATTACAAAGTGTTTATGATTTGACTAAAACAATAAATTTGTATCAAGGTGATTTGCAGGAAAAAAAAACGGAACTCAACTTTACACTTATAATGTGATTATATATTCTGTAATGAGTACTTCCGTTTATTGTTTTAGTTCCTCCACCCCTCTTCACATACTTCCTTCTTATTTGATACTTTTGACACCCGAATTCTCAGCCACATCATATAACATGCACAGATGTAAAAGCATTTTAGTTTAATAAAGTCAGCATTTGACATAAATGATTGAAGAAAATACAAGAATTTGGTACACCTTTTAATTTTTTTTCCTTATTTTATTTTTATATTAGCTGAGTATACAATTTTCATTCAAGCAATATTTAAAACCAAGGGTTAGATCATACACAAATATATTCGTGTGACTGCAAACCGCAAGGAAGCATGAATTACAGTGCAAATATGGACGACTTATCTTCAGTTCAGAGTACCGCCATCCTACACACATGGTAATTTTAAAAACGGTAACGCTGTTGTAAAGATTTTCATGACTCATAAATGAAATATGTAATAGGAGAATTAAAGAACAGGACACACATACTGGCTCGATGTGGCTAAAGTGTTCAACCTGTACCTGTTTCAACTGTTCTACTTATAATCAAGAGAGTTAGTGATGGTGGTAATATTCAGAATCTTACCTTATTTATTCGTGGAAAAGCTATATCTAATGCTTCAATTATAATTGGTTGTAATAGATTACCAAAACACCAATTTTAATTAGTAAAGCTGTTACGCCCCTTTAGGACGTAGCAGGGCTAAAGGAAAGCAAGGAGATGGACGCACGCGATAAAAAAAAATCAAGAAAGCATGGACACAAAAAAATTCCAAAATCAATACAAATATATTGAAGCTCATCTATACATTATCACCAAGAACAAGTATGCAACTTGATTTGAAAAATATAAATTGCATCTGTAAATTTCTGTTGTTTGCTTCAATCGGTGAACTAGGGGAATGAGAGAACACACATGCACTGGAACAAACAGATAAACCACAATATTAATATACCCTGAGAAATCACCCAACCTGAATAAACACTTGTGAAATCCCATTAAAAAAAGGTAAAATGACTCCCTGAGTAAAGCAAGCACCATTACAACTTTAAAATTAAAGTACGCCTGATGATTCACTAAAATGTACAATATGGAATACTAATTTCAAGAATACGATTGGGAAGGAGCAAAAACCATCATTACACTTAACCACGAGCATAAAGGCACGCCATAAAATATCACTTAACTCCTTGGCATTAAAATTATTTTGGCAAATCGTACTTCACAAGATCATTCCTACGGCACGCCAAAAAAAGGAAGAATCCGCCTCTTACAAACAATCCCATAAAATACCATATTGAAAATTCACACAAGCAAAACAGTGAAGAAACACTTCCCTACAAAAATCCATATACACAAAAAAAAAAACTACTAAAAGGGAAACTCTACCCCCAGAATAACGACAAACTACGTTCATTGCAATACTTAACTTGAGCAGTACTAATATTATACCGCGTCTAGTATGCTGAAACCCCGAAGTACGAAGTGGTGTAGACATGATCTATCGTCGTCCAGCCCCCGCAACTCGAAGAGGAACGCTGCACACTTGCTCGAGCTGGGGACGAACATTTATACTCGAAAACGCGGATCGGGAAGGTTAAGGTGACGGCGGGAATAGCGGAGAGGCGTATGGAAGGTGCCAGAGTGTACGAGGCTGAGCTCGTTGCCAGTAGGAGCCATCAGACAGCTCGGCAGTGCCAGGAGCGCCGCGCGCCTCTCTTCAGTAAGGCTCAGCGCTTGGAAGTGTTTAGACTTGCGCCACCCCCCCCCCCCCCACCTCCGGAGGGGGGGGGGGTGGGGTTGGTTTTTCTGCAGCAAAAATATTGCCTCTTCAAATAGTAACCCTTCTTCAAACAAAATAACAGTTTGCTAATCTGGGCTACCAAATACAGACGTTGCAAATAACCAAGCAGACTTGCTAACCAAGTTCATTAACGTCATGTAGTCCTGTAAACACACCAACCCCATAATAGTAGCATTGAATCGTACTCCAGGAAACTGTAGGCATCACACATTTCATCAGCTGGCGGGACGAAAAATAAATCTTTCAGGCAGGACAGTTTTTTGTAGGACAGGAGTACTCACATAAATTTGCTCGAGTTTGCTAATTGACACGCATGTCAGACTTGAAACACGGCTTCAATATATCAAGAAAATCATTACAAAAGCATGAGCTGTTGCGATGGCGTTGTAAATCTGATCGTTACCAATCATTGTTCCTCGTGGTCTAAGTTCTATAAGAATTAATAAACTTGCTAATATATCAATTTGATTGTTTAAAATGATTTTACAAAAAAAATGTGAAATGTAATTTACTGGAGGCTTCCCAAGGACATGTTTGTATCAAGTGAAAATCACGGCCCATCTTGCTGTTCTAATGAGTGAGTTAGTTAAGAAATTTGGGTGACTCTTAACATCGAGGTCTTGAGAGCCGATGCGGGCGAAATGAGATGAATGCAAGGGCGGGGGGAAGCGGGATACATCCCGCCGACCAGCGGCATCGTCCGGCACGATTCCCACATGCGAACATCCGGGGACGACCCTGCCGGGAATCGAACGTGTTTCGCCCTGGTGAGAGGCTCTGCTGTATGATTGGAGTGGTCTTTACCTACATGGAGACTCGACTTTGATTCCCGGCGCCCCCTTCGAGTTATTTTTAGAAGGGGTAGGACTTGTCCGAAGCTAACCCAGTCTCGTGAGGACAACTGCGGAGCTGCTTCAAAGTGAACAGACGACCGTCTCGGTCCAAGACGCCCAACTTACATTGAGTGAGACAAAGAAAACACCAATATTGGGTGACCTGGCGATGAGTTAGGTTGTGGTGCTTCATCCAAAGTAATTAATTCTAGCAGGCCTACTGGATCGTCTTTATCTTCAAACACATGGTGTTTTATTCTTAAGTAGCACTTCAAAGATCTTCCTAGGCCCAGCAACATATATTAAATCTGACGATCGATGCTTTGACTTTGGTTTTAATCGGCAGTATAACAAAATTCCCTTTTTTTTGCAGCGCCATCCTAACCGCTTTGTATGTTAACCTGCTTAACAGAAGTTTAGCGACAGCTTCGCTATAAAGCTGTTGAATTCTAAATTTAACCAACAATGTTTCAGCTTACTGAAGCAGTAAAAATTTAACATGAGTTTTGCTATTCATTCATTAATTTATTTTCTGAACATGTGTGGGCAAGGAGCACTTTTGTACACATGAGAGATAAACACACAATCTGGAACTTCCTAAGGAACCATAAATGACAGTCTTCCGAATTAGAACAATTATTTTTCAATTACTTGAGCTTCATGATAGAGCTTCGTGCCGAGTCAGAGACTGTGAATGTGTTTGCTGTCGAAAGGAACGGCGCACAGCTCAAGTTTGCAAGTCGAATATAAGTGGTCCGAAGATACGTGAAGAGAAGAGGAAGTTGCAGCCAACACGGCGAAACTGCTGGTTAAAGTAAAAATATTGACATTGCAGCGAAACGAGGTATGGCTATGGGCAACACCTTGAGTGACTGAATCATACACCTTTTTTGTAACAATATTGATTAATGTTTTTGAAGTTAAAGACATTCTCAAAGGTACTTTTGTTTTTAGTAAGATAGATACCTGTAGAAGCTTAAATTACTAATGGCACTATTTGCTTTTTGGCGTAGGCCTAAATGGTAAGTTACAGGAATAAAGGCGACAGTTTTGTTTTATCATTGGGCTTATCCTATACGGATATCCTTAATCCATAACAGTGGTATCAATCAGTGTAGCCTTCTGGTGATAGAGAAAAATGACACTCTTAGGGATTCGTATCAAAAGCAAGAAAGTTATATAAAAAAAAAGGAATGGCAGTTTTGTAGTTAAAGTTCCTTCAGAGTGTAATGTAACATACAAAAATACGCCGTGTTACACCAGTTGACAATTTAATTCACACAAGTGATACTGAACATATTCCTTTCACTGAGACCTTATTGCAAAGCATTTAAAATAAATTTTTCTCATCAAATTTTTATGTACACAAAAAGAAATCATCGATATTCCTTACGTCCTGTATATGAAAAGGTATAGTCCATTTATGGTTATTTCCAACTTTTCGGAATCTCTGTACAAGTTCTACTTCCAGGATATTACGCCACCTCATGCAAACAAAGCTTAACAAAGTCTAGGAAGTTACACCACAGGGACAACGCATAGCATTCGTGCGCACTCAGTGTAATCTTATTTTGCATAAGAACTATTTATTATAGGACATTACCAAAACACCTATATTCTCTCTGTTGTTACATTAATTAAATGAAATATTATAATTTATTAATGAAATATAAGTGAAATTTAAAATTAACTAAAAATAAAAAACTTTCATGTTAACACAAGTATAAAACACTTAATACATCATATGTTCAGGAAATAACCAAACGCATCATGCATGGGTGATTATTCAAACTAGGCAAGCATGACTGTTTTGCTACGATTTGTTGGTGCACTATAACACAAACTTATACCTATATTCACCTGGTGCCATGCCAGTTATAATATGGTGCGGAGTATGCTCAACCACAGTAGAAAAATGCAGGTGGATCGTTATTTAAATCACGAATGCAAACTTCAATGCAGCATAAGCATAATTTATAAAGTTTGAATACTTTCACTTGTTGCTATACTAAAACAATCTTAATGGAATCGGACATGAATTTCTCAGAAAACTTTTTTCCCAGAACAAGGGCACACCTGTATTAGAATATTAAAGACTAACGCGTACGTCAATAATACTTCAGATCTATCAAATTCAGTATTGAAATGTACGAGACATCAAATTCTCTACTGTGTCTACCTATGGCTAATGCGGTGGGAGTAGAATAAGTAAACGTTTTGGTATAGAGTACAGATTCCTTTCCACTAACATGCTAAAAAGTAGCCAGTGGAGCACTCAAGTGGAAGACGCCAGCTATAGTCTCTTCAGCAGGGGTTGGCTACTACATCCATATGTACGACAAAAATTTGAAGTCATAATTTATACAACCATCGATTGGCATACCATAACAAACGAGGCCAAGGATGTTGATCTTGATTCACTGACATCATGAAATGTTACACAGGAGTATGACCACTATATCATACATTTGGTGGTATGGAATGAATAAGATGTTACAGATAGCGGTAAATCATCATGAAATATGTCAGATGGTTAATTTTTCCAAGTAATTAACACTACCAAACAGGCATGGAAAGGGTTGCATGTACATTTCTTCGAAAAATTAGCGATTACATGTTCTGATATTGGTTGGTATTAACTCGGAATCAGGCGAAACCTTTCAACTGAGAATTCCACATTTACCAGTGCAGTGTGTTAAACTTAAAACGTAAGGTCTAGTTTATGTGGGCTACTGCTGAGACTGTATTGGTTAATCGGTTACATTTCGTCTCTGAGGAGTTCCACATTATGGCAACCAATATCATTATAACACATACTTCTCAATGAACTTCGGTGTAACAAGACTTAAACATCGTTCTTGTTACAGGCCAATGCTACTTTACACACATAGCTCTACTGCCTAACCAACAGTACAATATAATATAAATGTATTTCAAACAAAGTACTACTAACTTTTACCAGCAAAGCATACAGTAACATTTACGGCAATTGTAAGTCTATCTTTTTATGATAAAGCAAAATTGCATAAAAACTATTAGACTTATAATAACGACAAAATAAAATAGCAGATAAGTAAAAGTACCTCTTCATGAAGCCCTTGCACATGTTAGTTGCAGTATGACATGCTCTCTCTGTAAAAACATCCACAAGGATGTGAAATATCTGGCATCCAAGTTGGTCAGGCCTGGAAGAGACAACCTTTCACCCCCCCCCCCCCAAAGAAACAAGCCTAGGTTCAATAAGATGGACTTGACATTTACTACATGTACAGAAAATAAATACCGAAAAATGTCTTGGAAAACTCTAGCAATGTCAGCCAGGTATAAGAACTTGACCTTCAAAAATCAGTATCTGTAAAGATATATCGTAAATGTGTAAAACACAAAGAACAGAAAAAATGGAGAGTGATGAAGACTGTTGTCAATGGGATGCATCTCAATGGCCTTTGAGAATACAGTCCCATTTGACGCAAGCATGTGTATACAGCACACCTGAAAATTCTCATCACTGTGGCTGCTCTTAAGTCCACAGCAAGGGCATCTGCTGTGCTTCGACCATGTATTGTCTGGGAGATAGGAGAAAACGACTATCTTATAGATGATATGTAGTCCTTAGACAACCACTGCTGAAAGATCGACTGATATTTTCACCTTATTGGGACCTCCAACAGACTCTATAAATGACACTGTGGAATGCAGGGGCTTGCAACACTATGATATTAGACTGGGTTACTTTCATTTTCCCGATATCCTTCCTCTTATACTGTCATTTTCATTGAGCCAATGCTGTGAAATACACACCAATTCACTGACTGCGATTCAATAACCCAACGAGCACACCAAGTCGTCAGGATGGCCTACAGACATCCCTAGAGGATGTCCGAGGATATAATATCCCTAGGTTATTATGTGAATGTCGAGTTAGGATATCCCATTACATCTTCAAAAGGATGTACCTAGGTCATCCCATTACACTCCATGAAAAGGATATAGCTGTTTACTCATACCAGGGACCTCCTCTTGGTACAAATATGGGATATCCTAAGTTCGTCCTTTTAAGGAGCTCCCTCTGACATCCAAATACACTCTTTGAAATCTACATGGCTGCTTGCTCATTCCAGGGAGTTCCTCTGTAGATGAACTTGGGATATCCTAAGATGGTCCTACTAAGGAGCTTCCTCGGACACTCTATTACACTTTTTGAAAAATACAAGGCTGCTTGCTCGGCCCAAGGTAGCTTCTCTGTGGATGAACTTGGGATATCTTAAGATGTTCCTGCTATGAAGCTCCTTCGGACATCCTGTTACACGCCTTGAAAATTACATGGCTGCTTGCTCATCCCAGGGAGTTCCTCTGTGGATGAACTTGGTATATCCTAAGATGATTCTCTAAGGAGCTCCCTCGGAAAATCCTATTACACTCCTTGAAAAGTACTTGGCTGCTTGATCGTCCCAGGGAACTCCTCTGTGGAAGAACTTGGGATATCCTAAGATGGTCCTACTAAGGAGCTCCCTTGGACACTCTATTACACTTTTTGAAAAATACAAGGCTGCTTGCTCGGCCCAAGGTAGCTTCTCTGTGGATGAACTTGGGATATTATAAAATGTTCCTGCTATGAAGCTCCTTCGGACATCCTGTTACACGCCTTGAAAATTACATGGCTGCTTGCTCGTACCAGGGAGTTCCTCTGTGGATGAACTTGGTATATCCTAAGATGATTCTCTAAGGAGCTCCCTCGGAAAATCCTATTACACTCCTTGAAAAGTACCTGGCTGCTTGATTGTCCCAGGGAACTCCTCTGTGTAAGAACTTGGGATATCCTAAGATGGTCCTACTAAGGAGCTCCCTCGGACACTCTATTACATTTTTTGAAAAATACAAGGCTGCTTGCTCGGTCCAAGGTAGCTTCTCTGTGGATAAACTTGGGATATCTTAAGATATTCCTGCTATGAAGCTCCTTCGGACATCCTGTTACCCACCTTGAAAATTACATGGCTGCTTGTTCGTCCCAGGGAGTTCCTCTGTGGTTGAATTTGGTATATCCTAAGATGATTCTCTAAGGAGCTCCCTCGGAAAATCCTATTACACTCCTTGAAAAGTACCTGGCTGCTTGATCGTCCCAGGGAACTCCTCTGTGGAAGAACTTGGGATATCCTAAGATGGTCCTACTAAGGAGCTCCCTCGGACACTCTTTGAAAAATACAAAGCTGCTTGCTCGTCCCAGAGAGCTCCTCTGTGGATGAACTTGGGATATCATAAAATGGTCCTACTAAGGGGTTCCCTCGAACATGCTATTACACTTCTTGAAAAGTACATGGCTGCCTGAGTCCCAGGACTGGGGACTAAATTGAGATATTTAATGTACACTATTTGAAAAGTACATACCTGAATACTCATCAGATGAAATTAGGATATGGCAAATTTAATTATATCCCTACAATACTTGGGGCGTTTATGTGAATGTGTAAATAATTAACATGTAAATGATTTATACTTAATTCTCGATAGTTTTTATTTTGTAATGGTATAATATTGTGTAAGGTAAAAACATCGCTTTACCTATTGATTTTACATTTATGGTATATTTCATTCAGTTGTCTGTTCTTCTCTACTTCTAGATTTTTCTATAAGACTGAAGAATCGCTAGCAGCAAAAAAAAAAACATGACGTTTCATTTATACTAAATACTCTTTTAATTTCTGAAAGCATCAGAAAGTTTGTAAATTGTATTATTTTTACATAATTATTTTGCACAATGTTTATTAACAAACAAATAGTGTTTTTGAGTACTACGAAATTTTCTTAGTATAATTTTATCACTGTTTTGACACGCTTGTTTTTGTTTTGTATTTTGGCGATTGGCGGTTTTTTAGTTAAAAATGCAGTATTTTAATTTATAAATGATATCCTAGAAACTTATTAGTTTCTGAAAAAAAGGGAACTATTTCTTCTCGATGTGCATATGGATGTCAAATCCTAATGAGCGGTGATTTTTACTGTTTCCAATGGCCAAGTTCCGCTTGTAGATGTCAGTTTTGGGCTGAGTGACTTTTCCAATTGCCCATGTATCAGATACACACAGGCCTAGCTGTGTAAACTGTAATTTCGACGCAAGTCAGGACTAGGATGAAGATGAGCTGCGGCTGATTAGGGAAGCAGTGCCCACAATCCAGACTGCCAGTGAAAGTAGGTTAGTAAGTAATTGAACATTCTGAATGTGAAGAAAATTGTTTGCCAATTTCAGTAGAACAACCTCCCAAATATTTTAGTGTAAGTGACCACTCGTAAGACAAGTTAGGTGAAGTTGCAAATGTTACACTGCAGCAATGAAGTACCGCCATTGAACTGTAAATAAATGTAAATAGGCTGGCTTGATTGCAAGTATAAATGAATGCACCCATTCAATGATGTTAATGAACTGTCTTAGTCAAAATTGTCACATTAAACCATCTAAAATTTTTAAGATGTTATTCTTAATATTTTGAATTGCTTCAAGGCTCATAATAAGTAGTGATAAACTCTTGATTGCCTCTGAGACTTCCGACTGATATTCATTTTGTGTATGCCAGGTTCGACTGCATTGGAGTGAAACTAGTATAACATGTTTTGTTCTCGTTGCTACAATTTCTTGTAAACAATTATATTCTGGCTTGATTTACTTTAAAAATATGCTGAGATGTTATAGTTAGCTACTTATGGAATGCACATATAACTTTTATGTACCCACAATGTGGCAAGACAAAATTATAACTTTATAATGGATATATTTTTTTTTAAATTGTGCTAAGCCTAGTATCCTTTACAGCATCAAAAACTTACATGGGAACCGTAAGAGCATAGTGCCCATTGGGTAATTGTGAAGAATAAATGCGTTTCATAGAAATTGAAAAATATTACGGAAAATTATATGTATAGACAGTATTATTGAAGCTGACGCATAATTTCTTAAGTGTACTGTTTTATTTACAATAAAGGTATCTTACGAATTGCGGTAGTGCAAGGGCTATGAAGATCAGGGATATTGTTGGACAGAAGATGTAAAAAATGTATGAGAATGTTAAAAATGTCAATGTCACCATAAATAGAATTAATCAAAATCCGCGTCTCTCCGTGGAGCGTTCGAGCAATAGAGAGAACGTAGGGTACACCAATTTGCTTACTTTATATAGTTATCAGATACATACGAAGCAACTAAACATTTATGAAGCAAATAAATTGGTGTACTCTTTGCACTTGCTATTGCTTGCACTCGCTATTGATTGCACTCTGGGAAGGAATGAATAGTGGCACAGATTTTGTGGTCAGTATGACATTTCAACAGTTGCAAACCTCTAATAAAAGAAATACAAACACATACTACCATCACTAACGGCAGCAGTGTTATGAAAAGGAAATGGCACATTCAACCCAAATAGTGATAACATTGTACCACTGGCACAATTTTAGTAAACACCCATTTGTCAATTTACAAATACAGGTAACAACTACTAACCAAAAATTATTCTGAACATTGCACTGCACCTTATTTTATTACTTACATATTTCAAGGGACCGTTGTCCTCTCAATGGTCAATTCAGATACAGTTAACACCATGATCTTCAAATAGTACTTGAAAAGACAAGGCCAAACATATGTTGTAATTAAACAATTGGTCACATTTACACACAAATTTAAAGGTTCTCAAGGTCCTACACACTCGAACTCCAGGCACCATTTAGATGTAACACTTAATAGAAAGAAATTTGAAAATATCAATAACTCAATGCATCTTGGTCTGCACTTGCCAAAATGTGCATCTGTACTAACATTAAAGTGTACTGATATATATATATATGTATATATATATTATTTGTTTTATTTATTATATATATAGTTTGTTTTATTTTTGTTTACATCAGTTTGGCATTTTAGGACGAAATTGATATGGTGCTTAACATAACCAACAGGTCATACATAAGACATGGTACAGTATCAGTTTGTTTCAAGACATTACATAGGTCGTATTAAAAGGTAAAATTTGCAAAAGCATCATCCTTCATAACCCTCAAGGTGAGTTTACGATTAAATACTCAAGCCTTAAGACTTGTACTTATGACTCGTTATGTACCCAGAAAATAAGTTTTGCAGTTTATGATTGATCTAGCAACTGTTAAATCTAGCCAATCAGAATCGTAGGAGACGAAAGCAACTGACATAACCTGGAAAAATGGACAAGAGTAAAGATTATTTTCATATTTTTAATTATCTGTGGTTACTGCGTGTGTAATCATTTTGAAAAACTCGTGATTTTTTATAGAAGGGGAAGCTGATGCCAACATTGGCCGTTTACGTCAGCAAATTTGAAAAGGTTAAATAAAGAAAATTCAATAGTCTCTTCCAAGAAATAAAACACAACCATGAACAGTTTATTTTAATAAAGAGGATACTACTGTCTCTCGATTAAAATAATTCATTGCCTACAATTTCACAATATGACATAACGTAAATACGAGATGTAAATACAGTTTCTCGCCAATAACTTGCACTGTGCTCTGATTGGCTACTTCATCTTGACTTATACTTAAGATATAAAATATAACTATGTCAAGTCAAGCCAAAAATGAACACAACCTGTACACGACCCGCACACAACAGTCTGTAAAGTCTGGTTCGTTGCGCATATTATTTAATTACATTAACTCGTCGAGTTGTATACAAATTAATTTTACACACTTGTTTATGTATTGACATAATACTAATGTTGTGATGTGTTGGACATATATGTTAATTGTGCTGCCTTAATTTTATTTTACATGTGTGTTGTGATACACGCAGTAGCTAAGGTTTTGTGATCCAACTATTTTATTTTATATTGTTTTATATTAAGTTTTTGTGCAATATGTTAATTCACATAAGTTGGCAACGTATGGTGACGACACTGGTATATAGTGATAAGGAATACACCTCACAGGTAAACCCTGTCCTGCACAAGTTAATTTGAATATTGTAATCTCGCCGATTATGGATGGCGATAGAATCATCTCATCTCCATCTTGTTCTCAAAGGGTCCTACATGTAGCCAGCCAGGGAGGCTGAGGTTCCACCTACAATAGGCGTAATTTTTTGTTTTAATTGTCGCATCGACCCTGAAAATCATGCTAGGAACGAGTATAACAGCCGACGGAATATCTGTTAGCCGTTTGAAGAGGGCTAATTAGCATGATATCTGCAATAACGACAAATATATGTAAGGTATTTCCCCCACCATTCCTTAAGTGATCGTTGGTCCAGCGGTGAAGCGTTCTATCTATACGTAAGCAGTTCCACTATTACACCACATCTTCTAGTTTTATTACGAGACGCCTGGCCTTTTTAACTTATTGCTAGCCAGGAGATTTCTTTATTTAAAGTGCAAGCTTACGAACTGATATTTTAGTTTATTGTGTGTGAGAGTATTTTTTGGAACACTAGCTAACTGATTATTTTACAGTGAAGAACATTTGTTTATTCTAATAATTAAAGTCACACTGAAAGACTTTGCTTAAGTTGCTTAGCACATGACACATAATTGGTATTTTCAACAAACGCAAGGAGGCGAACATTTTTATTTTAAAATTACCGCGTGTTAGATTTCTCATATTTTTAAATTCAGTTCATCAAGGCGAAAGTCTAGTTTGAATCTGGTTAAACATTTTTCAGTATTAAATTTTTCACTTCACCATTGAAGGTTTTTCATTGAATAAATATGTACGTAGTTAATTCTCTCCTTTTCCTGTTGTGTCCATGAGTTTTAAAAGTTGTACATATGTGTTGGAGCTGGAGTAATAAGGAAATGGTCTCCCTTGAGAATGAACTACTGCAGTGCTGTTTTAATTGCCTGGTAAGTGAATTAATAACCAGTCGCCTATATGTCATATTGTGTCTTGGCTGTAAGTGTGTTTTCTGCAGTGTTTATTTCTCTTATGCAAATCTGGCCTCTATGTATTCCAGCTATTCCAAGTGTTTCCCTGTTCCCGATATTTTACATTGGCAACCATGCGTGGTGCATAATTACCCGGCTTGCTATCTGAATGGTTCCGATGATCCTCATGCTAGTCCCCGAAATATATTTCAAGTCGTAAACCAATACCCATAAAAACATTGATTCATATTCTAAGCACACTGCTTCAGGGGAATGGTGCACGAAAACCAAATATTTGTATTATTTTTGTCACAAATTGTTTCACAGAGGATTTTTCAAAATTTTTGGCTCGACAAGACGTAAATAACAGTTTTAACACCTTCTTACATTGTTACCAATTCTCTCCATTCTTTATTTTCGGAGCACTGATTGAAGGTAAGAAAAAAATTATTTCTTTTCTTCCATCATTTCTCCGAGAGTAATGAAGGCAGTGAAT
This sequence comes from Dryococelus australis, assembly GCA_029891345.1. Taxonomy (NCBI): domain Eukaryota; kingdom Metazoa; phylum Arthropoda; class Insecta; order Phasmatodea; family Phasmatidae; genus Dryococelus; species Dryococelus australis. Next base: position 63,812,599 of record CM056996.1, read on the forward strand.
ATTTAACAACGTAAAAAGGAGTTGAAAATTATTATTTACGTCTTGTAGCCAAAAATTTCGATAAACCCTTTGGAAAACTTATATCGAAAATCGGGTAAATGTACTTCTTTCATACACCATTCCCCTTAAGGTTTCTGTTAAGTCATTCGTAAACCCGCCTTCAGACGTATTTTAAGAAAAGCACATTTCTTCAATATTACTGACAGTGTATAACACTACGAATAGAGTAAGTTACATAATTACTGGTTGCTGTGAGATTAGTTAATGGTCCCACAACATGTGAGCTAAATAGATTGGACAGTTATTGTAATGGAATTAAAACATTCTTACTCAACATAGTAATATAAGTTTTTAATGCATATTTCCACACGCATACGCAAATTTTTATTATTGTGTGTAATTTTTTAGTCTTCAAATTAAGAAAACTATATTTTGGAAATGAGCCATGCACTTGAATTTATACTCAAGCAGTATAAAGTACTAATTTTTGTTTCTTTAAAGATGTTTGCAGTATAACAAAGGGTACAAAAATAATTTTGACCAGTTGATAGAAATCATAAATGTTCGTAATTTTTATTTTTACCATATTAGTGGTTTAGTTTAATAGTATGGTTTGAATTTGCATGCTGTTTGACTATGTCGTGTTCACAGCACTGTACTACAACCTACGTAGATGCTGTTTCTACAGACAGCTCGGTAACATAAAACTGAACATTTTCAATACACTAGGGACTGCGTAGTCCGCATTTGCATTATATTTGCTGTTACCTTAACTTTGCAAAGGTGTGTATTTGGAAGTTTCTGTTCAGAATAACATTCCCAGAATCTTTGTTACCCGCTGAAACACAGTAACTCCAAATTTTATTTCCTGATCGGAATAGAGTTCTAGGGACACCCAAACCTTGGGAAGACATGCTCTACGAGTGCACCAGCCGCAGTACGTGTTTCTTGGTTTGGGAAGAAAATGACCTCAGGCCACTTTAAGTAATCTTGGGCCACTAGTAGATACCGATCACCTCTCTCTGTGATGGGCAAGGAGCCCAGAATATCAACTGCCATACTATCGAATGGGGCTCCAACGTTGTATTTCTGGAGGTTTCTTTGTCTCCTGGTCCTTGGTCTCTTCCTCGCGGTGCAAATGCCGCACATTCGGCTCCACTTCTCAACATCCTCCTGACAATGAAGCCAGCACAATCTCAGTCGAATTCTGTCGAGAGTCTAATTAACACCAAAGTTTCCTATTGCTGCCGCATTATGCATTTCCTTCAAGACTTCGTGAACCCTGCATTCTGCAAGGACCAACTGTAAGCATGCATGTTTCCCATCATTATTTTACCAGTTACTGTAAATAACACCACTATTCAGTGTGAGGGAATTCCGTTGTACCCAGTATGTTTTGACTGTTGCAGTCAGGCTGAATATCTCTTCTCATTTTGGTCGGTAAGAAACTTTCGTTGGTAACCCATCACAAGATACAGAACCTTGAATTCTTGTACTGTGTACCCTCAGTGATTCACCATTTTTATTCCTGGTATTCACAATGAGTATGGTTCACATGCCCTCCTACAACGTGAATCTGCACGCTGTGAAGTCATCCAAATCGTTAACTGTATTACTAAATCATATTCTTGAAGATGCTGTATTCACCAGGCTATTTAACCTTCGGGGTTATTCGAAATAAGTAGCCAGAATAATGAAGCATGGTTGATTCTAAGAATAAAATTGTTGACATGAATGTAGGAGTGAAGGTGTGAAATTGCTTTCACCATAACCAGAAGTTTCCTGCATGTAAGGTAGTAATTTCTCTCTGGCTTGTGCAGTACCTTTCTGTTGTATTCTAGTAGTCACTCATTCCCATCCTGAATCTGAGATAATACAGCTACAATGCCTACATCACTAGCATCAATATCCAGAATACAAGTGCGTTCACTTTTTGGAAATCCCAGGACTCGAAGAGCATATCAGGATTTCTTTAGCTTACTAAAAGCAATTCGCATTCATAGGTACAATAAAATTTTCTTTTGGCCTCAATCAGTTCATGTAGTAGCTTGGTGATAGTGGTAAACCTAAGTACAAATCGTCGGTAGTATGCACATAATACCATAAAACTCCGCACTTCAGTTTGTCAGTTGGTGTTGGCCAAGTTCTTATTAATTTGGTCTTTTCGGGGTATGTAATAGGTGCTGAAAGTTGACTCATGCCGTGGATACAGCATGTACCATCACCGAACCGGCTCTTTGCTACACGAGAGTAACCATACACGGTCGCCGTTCTTTATTTTTACTTTTATTAATTTTAATTTCCACAAGTATACAAAAAAAATATTGTATTATTTTTTAGTACTTCACGATGAAAAAAGAAAATGTAACAAAAAGTGAAGCACTCAGAAGAATTGGTCCAAATTGGACATAATTTGATACACATGTGTACAATCGCTGTAGTCGAGTAGAGAGATTTGGATGGCTCGTAACAACGAGGTTTTGAGAGCCGATGAGGGTGAAGTGAGATGAGAATGGAGCAGTACTGGAGTGTAAGAGCAGGTGAAACAGGATATCCCCGAGAAAACCCGCTGACAAGTGGCATTGTCCGGCAAGATTCCCACTTGCAAAAATCTGGGCATGACCCGGCAAGGGGATTGAAGCCCAGTTCGTCTTGGCGGGAAGCGTGCAGTCTAACAGCTCAGATACTGTGGTCTGTTAGTGATTCAACAATAATTAACGTGATGTTAAAATGCGCTTGCGGAATGTCAGGAGGTCAGCACAGAGAGGTAAGGTCACAGCATTGGACAGCATTACCAACCCTGACCAAGTTTGACAGGTGCCATATTACGGGCCCGCATGAGACCAGGTAAACATATATCGTGCAGTTGCAGGCATGTGAGACACTCCGATGTCTCAGTGGACCAATGCTGAATCCAATGGATACGTGAGGATACAATGGGTACGAGAAGATTCTACTCGACCAAGACAACCCACACGAAGGGAGGATCACCGTAATGTACGCCAAGCATCACGCAACTCCATGTCATCGGCGCGTGCCATCGTTACATTTACTGGACATTCAGAAATATCCTGTGTCATGGCATATCATGTCTAGGTGACTGGCTCAGCCGAGCTACAGATTCACTGCCTCATGAGTGGACTGCCTTTAACACAAGAGCGAAGGAGGCGTCTTTCTGAATGTTGCCATACCTGGGAGGTATGAAGTGATGAGTGGCAACCCATCACGTTTGACGAATAATCTCCGGTCTGTATTACCATGGACGACCGTTGTGTGCGAGTATGGTGACGCCAAAGGGAAAGAACACACCCTGTCCATGTTTTGTAGACACACATCGGCATTACTCCTGGTATCATTGTGTGGGGATCCATGAAGAAAGCCTTCATTTCACCTCTGGCAGTGATTAGGGGCACACCGGTACATCTGTGTGATTCTGCGGCCTTCATCAATCAACGATCGTCCACACGCGGATCATGTGTCTATGGAATGTTTACGTCGTACTGAGGTACTCTAGAGGCCAGCAAGGTTCCCGATTTGTCCCCAATAGAATATTTCTGGCATCAGCTCAGATGTCAACTCCGATCTGGGATGTCCAGAGTCATTTACAACAGCTGTGGGCCGACTTACCTCAGCACAAGATACAGCGGCTCTACGCCTCCCCAACAGACTCGGTGCAAGTATATAGACCCGAGGAGGTGCTGCATAGTATTGATATTTTGATTCTAATGCTAATGTTTTTGCAAACGATGCCAATAAAATTACATAACTTTTAATATGCGCAGTCTCAATTTATTTCCATCACTTCTTCTAGGTGCTTCATTTTTTGTCCGTTGGTGTATAATCTTATAGTCAGCTATATGTGACGTCGGAAACACGCTTATTTAGAGTAGCCAGTACAGTGACACCGGAAGTTAGAGAGTAGAGACACGTTAATATAGAGAATAAAATATCGATACAATTAAAGCTTTTTATTCATTGGATCTCCTTAAACGTCTTTAAGCGTCTAAGGGCAGCGGATGACAAACACTTGAATTTATTTACAGTGATTGCGATTTTGTTCAGGGACAAAATAAGTACATATAATAATGTTGAGCCAAGACGCCTTGTTTGATGAAGTTACAATGACCAAGGGCCGTTGGGAATAGCTATTGGTGGCAACATGTATATTAATATATCAGATGCGTTGCAATATATGCTGTACGACAACAATAAAAACTTCTTAGCTCATTTGCTAACATTTTTTTATAGGTTTTACAAAAGTATTAAGAGCTCTAATTTGTTGTAATTTTCGAATTAATACTTCCTTTTGGAAACTATTTTTTTTTAATTATGACGTTAGCAAATAATTTTGTAATTTATTTTAAAACTTACATTTAAAATGTTTGAATTAGGGCAATACACTGAGCGGAAGGAAAAATAAACATTAAAATGGGAATGACCAATGACTTCTTGGATTTGATTACTATTTTTAGAATCATTCCGAGTTTGAGAATGCCCAGAATTAAAAGATATGGCACGTCTCCAAACAATGGGGTATTGAATCAGTTTCGATTGCAACTGTGTAACTCGCACGAGTATTACTAAGAAAGCACATACATACACATTCACACACACTCATACAACCATTGAATTAAAAAAGTTTAGTAAAATAATTTGTCCCGAAATATATGAGTTGTTTTTTGGGGGGAAGGGGGGTGGGGATAATGTCCCGCAAAAGCAGCAGCAATAATTAGATACTCCATGTTATATAAGAGTTGTTTGTTTGGGGGTGGGGCAATAATGTCGTGCAAAATCAACAGCTATAATTAGATACTCCATGTTATATAAGAGTTGTTTGGGGGGAGGGAGGGTAAATAATGTCCTGGAATATCAGTAACAATAATTATATATTTCATGTTATTCTCCTTGCAGTTTAAGGAAGTTTCCTCCATCCCCTTCCCCAGGGACGGATCTAGGCTTTTCTCCACCCGGGGCAGAAATTCTGATTTGGGCTTCCCCCCCCCCCCCCCCAACTCCACCACAACAAACCACTCCTCTAACACACCGGCAATAAACGTACCTTGCAAAATTAGTTTCGCGTCCGTGTGCATTATTGTGTAGAAGTCATAATTTACTAGATATTATATAATAATTTTTTTGTTTTCACTTATTCATCTTTTATTTCACAGTTTTAATACTTTAAAAAAAATTTCGGCCCATTCTGCGCCCTCTCTAACCCAGCGCCCTGGGCAGACTGCCCCCCTGCCCCTCTCTTCTAGATCCGGCCCTGTCCTCCCCCCCCCCTACTTTTTTACATTCTAAGGCACTCCTTTATGAGTTCCTCCACTTTGTATAGCCGAAATCAAATGTTGAAATATGAACTATGCATATGAAATAATATTGTTACTTGCAAGGTCGACAATGAACTAAGGAACAGCGGTTCCTTTCAAAATTAACTATATGTGATAGAATTATTTTAATTAGTCAATGTTTCATTTCTGATGCTTTACGAGAAACCCATTTTGAATACTGAGGTTTGCTGCCAGAAAATGTAATAGAAGGTATGATACATAAAAAAAAAAAAAAAAAAAAAATTGCTTTTATGGTATATAGAGTATGATTGACCTCAGTTAATGAACCCATAACAAATTTTAATTGCTTAATTTTTTCTTGGTTTTATATATTTAAAAGGAAGAATCCCACACTACAGTTTAAGAGCAGGTATCTTGTAGAGCATCCATCTATAGAGCCGTCCGATACTTCGTGAATTCTCACGAGTGATGAAAAACGACGTGGAATTTTTTTTTTTGTCGTCTGAAATTCTAATGAATTTTTTCGAAAACAGCCTGGCTGAGGAATCTGAAGTCAAGTCGTGGATTTGTGGGGCTCAGCTGCAACAACGCCTTCAACAGCCACATGAACTGCAGCAAAAAGTCAGTGAAACTATTTCTAAAGTATTTAACGTAACGATCATCTTAGGTAGGATAGTAAAATTAGGGCAGCTAAAATATAACTGAATTTTGTGCGAAAAATATATATATACCCGTAAATAAAAAAAATAATTAAAAGACGTCGCACAAAAGTGCACAAAGGTGCACTAAAAATAAGATTGCTCCGAGGGTAAAGAAGTATGTGATGAGCAGTTGCGAAACTGCAAGCGTGAATAAGAAGGGGTAGAGAATGATAGGGCATAGGGGTAAGTCTTCTGCAGAGGTCACGTACTGAAGAGAGAATAGGGAAGGAATGCTAACGTCTAGGCTGCAGTATCAACAAGTGTTACGATTTGGCAAATATGTCCTCCCCCCTCCCTCCACATAATTTTTTATAATAGAAGCAAAATTGAATTCTGTGCCGTGGGATTTGTGGCTAAACTGACTTCCTTTATTTTGCTACGCCCTTGTCCCCCAGGTCGTGGCAAGGTGGACAATGAACAGTCCGCAGATCAAAACCTCAGAAGAGAACAAGAAAAACCCCTCGTTAAAGCAGAAAAAGATTTGAACCCATAAATCAGAAGCATACTTAGAATAAGTGTTAAGTTACAAGTAAATATCATGAGTTGTTTCAGGAATACTTATTATAAATATTTTTCTCATTTGTTTTCATGTTTGTTGCACTACAAATATCTTTGTATGTCAAATATGGTTCATGTAATGTACAATTATTTCTTCGCATCAACAAGCAATATATATTAAAACATATAAAAGTATCATTTTCAAAGGTACAATTAAGAACAATTTTCCAAAGACTTCAGATGACATTAAGTTTTTACTTTGGCCAAAATATAGGCTTACAAGCCTCCATAATGATTAATAGGGAAAAGCTATAGTAAAGAATTAAAACAATCCGCCCAAAGGCGATTCTCTACGTATCTGACAGTGATGACAGCACTTTACATATTTACTTTAGAATCATTTAGTTTATACTACTGAATAAGTATGAAATTCCGCCAAAAGTATAAGTGAGGAAAAGCCAACACTATACCACCACTATCAACTATTTTCTCTCCTCTGGCCACACGATCAGGGGGACTACACAAAATATTTATTATTCTTACTGGCCGATATAAATTTTATTAATAGCCAAAGTTAATGATGGTATTAAGTTTGGTTCAAAAGCTGACATAAATATTTATTATTTGACTAGTGTGAACAAGATCTAGCAAGTCGTCCAACATGTTTATTGGTGGTCAAAAACCAACTTAGGGCCTGATTATCTGTGTATAACACAAACTGTGTACTTCTAAGATAAATCCGAAATTCTTCCATCCCATAGATGGCTGCCAACACCTCCTTTTCATAGGCCGAGAACCTTTTCTCGGAAGGAGACAAAAGTCGACTAGCATAAGCTATAGGCACCAAACTACCATCCTGCTCTTGACACAACACACCCCCTAGTGCTAAAGAGCTGGCATCAAGTTGAAGTGTAAATGATTTACCAAAATTCGGCAAGTGGTAAACAGGCGGAGTAGCTATTTTCTCCTTTAACAGCTGAAAGGTATGATTCTGGGACTCACCCCAGATAAAATCCACTCCTTTATTTTTAATGCATTCAGAAGTTCGGAAAAACTAGCAAAATTTGGTATAAACTTAGAATAAAAACCCACTAAACCTAAAACTCAATGGACCCCAAGTAAATTTTTGGCCACAGGAAAATTTACTACCGGCCTGATCTTCTCCGGATCCATAAGCAATTTCCCTTCGGAAATTGTAAACCCTAAATATCTCACGTAGGTATTTGCCCAAGTAACCTTTTCAGCGTTCACTGTCAATCCAGTGTCCCTCAAAGCAAGCAATACAATTTTTAGGTGTTCGAGATGCTCCTCAAAAGATTTACTACATACACATACGTCATCAATATAAATAAAAAGAAAATCATACTGATATTTCCCTAGCATGTTAAACAATACCCTGGACATGGCCTGAGGGCCACAATTTACCCCCATGGATAACTGTTTCCACTAATATTAACCCCCAAGGTGTTACAAATGCCAAAAACCCACGGGAATCGGCGTGCAACTCACATTGAAGAAATGCAGAGATCATATCAAAAATAGAAAAATATCTGGGGTCCTCTGCATGCTAGAAAACGGTGTCTATGGTTAGTAAAGGGTAGGGATCTAAAAAAAAAAAAAAATTCTGATTTAGTTTTATGTAGTCACAGATAACTCGATATTCCGCTGGTGCATTTTTATGCAATATAAATGCTGGACTATAGTAATTACTACTGGAACTTTCAACAATATCATCTTCTTACAATTTATCAATAATTTCCGTAAATACCTACTTTGAGTTTTGGAGGAGCTACTCTATAAGGTACCGATGATACAGGATCACAATCCTTGATACTTAATACAACAGGATGATGGGTATAATGTCCCGATTTAGGGGTTACTGCATCAGAAAATTCCTGCCGTAATAGTGATAACTGATTTTCGAGCTCACTCCCTTTACTTACATCTTAGGCAGACTGTACCGAAAACTTATATGAATTAAAAGGTTTAGCTTTAATATCAATAGGCTGAGATTGGCAAAATGCAAATACTAACTGTTTCTTATTCACATCTAAAGTAGCCTGAGTTTTTCCCAGAAAATCCACACCCAAGAGTAAATCATGACTAAGTCCTGGCAGTATCCGGAACTGAAATTTGCGTGTAAACTGGTCTATTCTAACCTTGAAAATAGCTATGCCCTTAGAGTTAATAATCCCTCCATTTGCGAAGAAAAACCTAACTCCTCCCCTGGCCTAACCTGAATAAGCCCTTTTGGCATGGGTAGGAAAATAATTGCAGAAATCTTGGTTAATTAATGAACGAGAGGCGCCAGAGTTTAGCAAGGCTGCTACAACTACCTGGTCTGAAATTACTACAGGGATGTATAATAATCCATGTTTCCTCTCATACGCTAACACATTTACCGGAGATTCTGCCACAATCTTATTCTTCAAAGAGTTCATAGGGCAGCTGGATTAAATGTGTCCCTTTTGTTTACAAAGAAAACAAATCACCTCTTCAAACATATTCATATTTCTGGCACCACCCTAAACTTCTTGGATTTGATTACTATTTTTAGAATTATTCTGAGTTTGAGAATACCAAGATCGAGTTGGTGTTTTACTGGGTCGGGGCTGCTTGCTAGGGGCAATATTTAAAATGGACTTCCGATGAAAACACTCCTTTGCAAAATGGTTCGTTTTTCCACAAATTACACAATATTTTGAAAATTTGGACTTTTCTTTATCGGATATTTTCCCTTTCTCCCCCATCAAGATGACTACCTATATTATAATTTCCTTCCCTTGAGCAATCCCTCAAAGTTCTCTCTACCTCAGTAAATTAATCGAGAAGTTTCTTCAAAGTATTTGGTTTGGTAGTAAAGCAAAAATATCTACTATTACGAAGATTAAAGTTTTTAAGAACTATCTGTGTGAAATAATCCTCTGAACATGGAAATCCTACCACATTTACAATGTCTATTATTTCCTTAACAAATTCTTGCATTAACTGATCTAACATTTGCTTTTGTTCTAATAATCGCAACCGAAACTTGGTTACTGCAATTTCACTAGAAACTTCTGTAATACAAGCCTGTAATAGGGTATCATATTACCAATTTTCATCTCGGGCCTTACACAATACGGCCTGCAACTCATCTGGCACTCTAAAGGTGGCTACTGCAAAAAATATTCGTTTCTCAAAAAACTTTAAAGAAAGCATAAAGTTAAATTGGATTAAAAAAACTGTACTATCGATTCCAAACTCAACTTAATCAATGTAGAAATTTTAGTAGTTAACTTTGTTGGGATAGATTTCAAGACTTTAATCTGGTGGTATGTGGTTGAGGCCAGGTCTTCCTCACAATTTTCGGGCAGGTAGGAAAATACAATTATTCGTGATGTTCAGCGGTAAATTTTTCAAGCAACTCCGTGCTCAAAAAAGGACGTAAATTCTTCGGGTAAAATATGTGTGAGGAGTCACAATTTATTTAATGGCTTATCCTGTTAATAATAATAACGCACCGAAACAAATAGCAACACGTACAAACAGTAAAGAAACGTCACCTAACTGAGCTATGTACATTACCATAACCACGGAGTACTTAAGGACAGAGAAGTCAAACATTGGCTTATACCGCGAACTCCAGCCGTACACTCCAGTAAAATGGTGTCACTGACCAAAACGTTCTCTAATTAGGGCCTGGTCAACATACTAGCTGGTCAGCAGCCCAGGGGACTTTTCCGCAAGTATGCAGTAGCCAGTCAGACCCGAGGCCCGTTTATCAGACCCTCGCGTGGCTAATCAGATAATGGGTACACTCCATTCACGGTGACTTCCAACTTTTCTGAAGTACTGCTAAAGTTCTACTTCTAGGATATTCCTCTGCCTCATTCAAGAAAAGATTAGAAAAGTATACCCCAGAGGGCCAACGCACCGCATTCGTGCGCACTCAGTGTAATTATATTTTACATAAGAACTATTTCTTACCAGGCATTATCAACAAACCTATTATCGCCCTGTATTTATATTAGTTACCAATTTAATATTATAATTTGTAGATAAAATATAAGTGCAAGTTCAATTTAACGAAAAGTGAGGCACTTTTATCTTTACACAAGTATAAAACGTTTGTGATATATAACACATTTAGGAAGGTTTGATTAAAAAAGTGTAAGGTATCTGCGAATAGACTAAACAATATTTGCCATAGATTTTTATTGTAATTTATTGATAAAATATAAGTTGAATTTCCATTTAATAATAAAGTTAAGTACTTTTGTATTAACGCAAAAATAAAACGCTTGTTTTACATGGTGTACTTTGTATAGGTTGTTCACGGTAAAATGAGCACATTTGAAAGCACTACTTAAGATCTACTTATATACACGTTGTGTATTATTACGCCTTATGTAAAATTAACATTGCTATGGGCCTCATCACTTTATTCGTCCGTCGGTCAAATGAAACTGTGAAATTATTAAGAAAGTAAGTATTTTACAAATTTGCTCTCTTTTACTCTTCGGTTCATAAAAAAAGCGAAAGAAATCATTTCAACTTATCACAAATCGTTAACTAACACTTTTATTCGACGTTAAGATATTGAACTACTTTCTTTCCAACGTTACCAACTTCACCGGACGAATGTCATTCAGTGCGACCGTTAACATATACGCATGCAGGGGAAGTGACTTTTTTCTAATGTTCTTTTCTAAAGCGTTCACTTTATCGTGAACAGTCTTTGAACTAACAATCACGTTATACTAGGGTGTTTTTTTTCAGAGGTTTATTGAAAAAGTGTGAAGAAATAACGAATAGACTATACGCACACATCGAAGAAATCGCCACGCCATCTCGTCTTAGTGTATTTACCTATAGGCTGTTCACGATAAAGTGAGCACTTTTGAGGCACTAGTTACTTTTTTCTTTCAAGATTCTTTTATTCTTTAACCACATTTCTAAATACACCTTGCCATATAAGTACTAAACAGAGTATGTATATTCCAATGCACTCGGAAGTTGACGTCTACAGCTAAAATAAAACACATTTATTGACTATTGTTCCAAATGCTAAGAAAGGGTCGCCGGTTTTTAGTTGACTACAAAGAAAAAACCCTACGCTATGCTGAAACGCTGACTGAACCTCACAGATAACACTAAACACATTTTGTTTACATAAGGTAGAAAGTCTTAATGTGCATGTTTGTAAGAAAAGGCAAAAAGCCATTTACTAAAAATAAAAAAAATCTGAAATTCGGAATTTTAAATCTTAGCACAATTCCTGTCAGCCGAATATATCACCGACTAAGAATATAATCTCACTTGTTTCTTTAATTTCGCTTGAATAATAATCCCCGGAAGTAACTACCCTATATGCTGTTAGCGCTAAAGTAAGCACTTTTAAAGGCCGTGGTTAAAAGTTTCTTCCAGTCTATTTGTGTACTCTTGCCAATTGTTATTAAAGGCTGTTCGCTATAAAGTGAGCACTTTTGAAATCAACCTTAGAAAATAATCACTGCTCCCACCCGCGTATATTTTAACGGGCGCACTGAGTGACATGCGCCCTGTAAAGTTGGTAACGATGGAAGGAGAGTAGTTCGATGTATTAACGTCGAATGAAAAGTGTTAGGCAACCATTTCTAATAACTTAAATGATTTCTTTCGTTTTCTGTTATTTTTTATGCAGCAAAATGTTACAAGTAGCAGATTTGAAAAATATTAACTTTTCTAATAATTCCACAATTTCCCTTGACCGACGCATGAGTAAAGAGATAAGACCTGTTAATTTTACATAAGGCGGAAAAATACACAACGTGCATACAAGTAGATCTGAAGCAGGGCTATCAAAAGTGCTCATTTTACCGTGAAGAGCTTATATAAAAATCTATTATTTGTCTACTAAACACAGTTTGTGCAATTTATTTATCTCATCTGCGGCAAATAAAAAATATAATTTTCTTGGTCATGATTAGAGACCTGGAAATTTCGCAGATTCATTCGGCAACAAGCTAAACATCACAATCCTTTGTTTGAGTATTCGAGCATCAGTTAGTAGTCCATGGGCTGTTGCTCCAGTTTAACATCAGGCCAGGAAGCTCGGGATTCTGTTCTTATTTTCCTTGCAGGTTCGTTATTGGTCGAAAGTCGTTCGGGAAGTGTCTAAAAAACTATTGTCCAATGGAAGCACAAACATATTTACACGTGAATGCAGTGTATCTTGTCCTCTGATGAATCCGCGAAATTTTCGGGTCTCTATTATCACGCTCGTTGTAATTGCTTTAAATAGTGCCCACTTTATCGTGAATAGCCCATATAGTCTATTCATGGTTTCTTCACATTTTTTAAAATTAAACCTTTGAAAAAACCACGTATCGAGGAAGTGCTTGGTTTTGACTAAATAAATCATATATCACAAGCATTATATACTTCCGCTAGCAAAAATATGCCTCATATCACATTAAACTAAACTTTTCTAATATTTTATTTAGTATTTTTAATATTTTATATTTATAATTAATATAACTAAAACAATGAACAAATATCTGTGCATAGTAAGAAATAGTTCTTATTCAAAATATTGTTGAATTAATTGCGCACTAATACAGTGCGCTGTCCCTTTGGTGTAATTTTCAACACTCGGTTAATCTTAGTTTGCATGAGGTGGAAGAATATACTGAAAGTAGAACTTCAAGAAGGCTTCGGAAAAGTTGTAAGTAACCGTGCATGGACTATACATGCAAAGTGGGTTGTTTTCGTCATGTTGTATAAGACACGCCAAATGCTGCTCGGACATGGCCCGTTCTTGCGCGTCGCGCCACGCCAGTTGTAATGCAATAAAGTCTCGGGAGCCTGCATTACAATACGAAGCCGCTGCCTCTGAGGTTATGGAGAATTTCCGATGCAATATACATGAGTCCGCGGGTTACGGGCTGATGTTTCGTTCGCTGCGCATCACGTGAAGAGCGAACCGCGTCGAACAACCTGCAGGCGGGGTGTTGTGTGCCACGTGGAAAAAGACTGAAGGAAGTGCCGGTGGGGGGGGGGGGGGTGTGGAATTGCGAGGGAAGTAGCAAATCCGCTTTCGCCTATCTTTTTCCCTCGCGTCACAGCTGCGTTTTTTCCCGCCGTCGCTCATTTGTCCGCGCAGCCTGTGGGTGCAAAACCGTAGACTTAGATGAGGTAGACCGATTCTTCGTCTTCTGCGCATGTGCCCAACATTGATCTACCCCACAGCACAACTGTCAAAGTCACATGGTCAACACTGATGAACGTGTTTCTTTACAACTTAATTTTCAAAATACAAGTACTTTTATAGGATGTCCACGGTAAAGTGAGCACTTTTTCAAACTGTTTCATCAGACATAATAATCAATAGTCAGTGGGTTTCGTTTAACTGAAGGAATAAATAGTTTTCTTTTTCTACTGATTCTGGATAGAGCAGTTTCAACTGACAATCAGTAAAAAAATAACTGATTCCGATTTAGAGTGCAACCTGCACTGGCCCGACAGTTGGCATTTGTTTGGAGAGGTTGGCTATATATTGGGCTGGAACATACACATTAACGTAACTTTGGCCCAGCGTAATATAACCAGGAAAATTTGCTACCCCGGAAAAGACGACTAACACTCCATATAATATTTCATTAAACAAGAAACTGCCAGAATACTGCAAGCGTAATTTTTTTTTATCATTAAAGTTGATGGTTGGTAACAAGTTGGCAAACGTAGTGTTGGTGAGCTGTATGTATTATTCGGCCGTGCCAATTTTGCGCAACCAAAAATTTAATGGAAAATTATGGAACAAAGGTTGCGAATAAAATAAATACCCCATTCATTTATTTTATAAAATATTAAGATTTTTTTCAATACCTGAGAACTTTTTTTCTTCGAAATATGCTTGATTGGTTGTATTTTGTGTCAATGTTGGGAATACAACAGTTGGTATAATTAGCTAGCCATTTTCCAAAAATGCACGTCTCCGACACGCCTCAATTTCCACTCCAGTGTGTTGTTGAATATCATAGTTAACTAAATTTCCAACAGTTATTGTTATGCAATTTCCTTGGATGTAACTTCAACGAAAAGGACTTCTTAATCCGACGCGTATTTGCAGTGGCGTAGCCAGGTATTTCTAAACGATGTTTCAAAAAGGGAGGGGGGGGGGTGTAACACTGCCTCAAGGGAACGGAGGATGATTACAGCGGTATCGAGGGTACTGAAACATTGTTTGATTATGACAAAGTCTATGAGGAAATTACCCCACAGTATAACAAAATACATAATAATGAAAAGTAATGGCATATTTTATCACAATATTAATCATTTTAAAAATAATTGTAGTCTACTAAACAGGCAAAGGGGTGATTTACAAACCCCGCCCTTTTCTTCCTGAATCTGGATATTTGGCGAGTTACTACGTACACTATTCTTAAGCTATATATATATATATATATATATATATATATATATATATATATATATATATATATATATATATATGTTGTTTTAAAAACAATTATAATCACAGAAAATACTTTTTGTGCCAGTACAACATATTATCGCTCGAAATATATGTAGTTTTAAAGAGTATTTATTCTGGTTTATGTGATGCAAAACGTTAATAGAAATCATGCTCAATGCTACGCAAATTAGTGTATCTTCTCTTCTCCATTTCACTTGCATGAACATTTTTACTTACTATCCTTGCGTCAAGCTTGACGTTGTAGTAAGAAAACGCTCTAAAATCGCCACGAATTGTTTCATAAAAATTTTTGAGGGTGGTCAGCGTAATTATCTTGTTACTAATGCGTGGGGAGAAAGGAACCGTATCTTCACAAAAAAAGTTATCATAATTTTGAAAAAGAAATGGAAAAGAAATTTTAAATTTTAGCTGAAGATAGATAGCTGTTGGCCCTAACGTTGCATGGTTTATTTGCAAAGGAGGAAGCTTGTATTATATGCAACTGAATGTCTAAGCTGTGGTTGTAGACCCGATATTTCTTGCCATTGCCATGTGGTAGTCTTCATCCTTCCCGCCTCTAGATACAGTGCACATGGGTTGATAGATTTTAATGAGAAAGGAACACACTGGAAACGGGACAACGAAGTTACTGCGTTAACTACAGCAAAGCGAGCGAGTGAAGATATTCGGCCGGCTATTAACATCGAGGTCTTGAGAGCCGATGAGGGTTAAACGAGGTGAGCGCGGAGCAGCGCCGGAATGCAAGGACGGGGGAAATGGGAGATCCCCGAGAAAACACGCCGACCAGCGGCATCGTCCGGCACGATCCCCCCGTGTGAAAACCCCGGGAGCGCGACCCCGCCAAGAATCTGACCCGGTTCGCCTTGGTGGGAGACGATTTGGCCTAGCTGCTACAGTAAAGATGATAGTAACCACTTCATGCTATTATTTTCATTACTGGTAGCAGGGAATTAAGTTTGTTTAGCCATTGTTAAAGTTACATTTCGTGAGCAATATTCACCAGTAAAGGCTCCGTCGCCTAAGAGCACTAAATCCTCGCAAGATGCAAAAAAAAAAAAAAAAAAAAAAAATTAACTCTCTCAAGCAGAACTCAATCGGGGAAAAAAGTTCACCGATCTCAAACACACCAGCTTCAACTGCGTTCTAGAATCGCTGCCAAACCCGACATCCCTTAAGAGGACTATGCACGGAAACATTATTTTTAAATCGTTTGCGCATAAACGCGTAGGCTATCTCGGTAAATAAAAGTTTTGGAAATGCGAATTTTGCCAGAAAGGAAAAAAAAACTATTGATAGTGTCCCTATCTATTTAGTTTTATCATATTACCTGTATTAATGAAGAAAAAATGCTTGAATGTGGTTAAACATAGCATTTTTAACGCTTGCCTATGCAGTTTCCTTAATCGGCATGAAAAAATACAACGATACAGGTGTAGCTTAATCTGTGGACTTTCATCGTGTGTAATAAAACCCCATTGTTACAGATCTAATTTGCATAGTACAGCGTTACGGCGGATACACTGCACGCCTTGCGCATAGGGGCGATGAGGCGCTAGATGTGCGTGTGACTGACGCCCGTATCGCTCGCTCGCTCCTTGAACTTAGGCGTGCAGCTACGTAGTCCTCTTAAGATGGGAAACATCACTCTCTCTTAAATTTGTCTGCCGCGAGACATTTCAGAAGTATCGCAGTTACTCGCTGTCTGTCTCACAAAGTCGCTCGGCGGTTTTCTGTTGTGTTCTAAGAACGAAACGTTATGCCGTTTCTGAATTCTCAGTATATTCTTGTTAAGTATATACATTTGCGCACTAGCAGTGATGCTTACTAGTCGAGTACTTGTTGAAATTATTCGGACATGTCATCAGCTATTCATGTTAGACTGGTCGCACATTCTGGTGGAAATATCCGAATCTATGTGACAACAGAAAAATTCGGTGCACTATGGTGTTTATATGTACGTTACGACTTCTATGGTTACGCACTAAGTAAACGCACATAACCTTATAAACATTTATTTATTTTGGTCATGGTTTTGTACATTGACATCGTACTAGTTTTAAGTGCTGAAATATGGTTTTAGCCAGGAATAGGAACATTAGAGGGCGTTTATTATTTGCAGGACGGAAATGAAAGGCGACGTAGTAATTTGTCATACACTGGTTGCTTGGCAGAGCAGCAAGACAACAGGAGTGTTTTGTGTTGTTTTGAACGAAAGCTAAAACAAACAAATATGCCAATATAATGTCTGTGTTTGGTCATTGTACACTTTGAGTACAAATTCTACAAAAGAAAAACCAATTGCAGAAATATATACCTTGGTATCCTGAGGTTATATTTATCTGTTCAGTTTCTCTCGATTTCACAAGTATTCATACCACACGAATAGCCTTGGGATATTGCTTTATCACGTCAATGGAAGATTGTAAACAAATTAGGACAGTTGTTATGGGATTTGTTGCATTTATTTATCGTATGTAAAGGGGCATTACACAGAAACTGGCATTCTTTCTTCGACCCTCGACGTACAGTGTGTTTGAAATGTACACATTGATAGCAAAAGGAAGAGAAATACAATTCAACGGGGTTTGTAATAGCTTCAAAATGCATATTGCAAATGTAATATTATTTTTAAGCATACACCTGGGAAATATACTACAGGCGTCTACAAAACGCTCAGATTTTTATTCATAATTGGAAGCACATTTACCAAACTGACAATTATTTACGCATACAACAGAACAACATTTTGTAAATACTTATTAACTTTTAAAACTTGCGAGCTTTATAACCACGAAACATAGAAGTTAATTTTCTCACCTGAAATACAATATGGCGACTGTCGAAGTACTCAAGTATGCCCAGCAAGTATACAATTTCAAATACTTACGAAGTATACTTCCTGTGTGTACTATACTGGGAATTTGAACAGCGTTAGTATACACATGGTGACGTCACTTCTGCCGACAAGTACGCACAAGTATGCGATTTTTGAGAATCCAGAAACAGCCTAAGATGTGGACATTGAATAGTTGCATCAGCTGCGGCGCTTAGCTGCATCTGTTGCATTGAGGCGGTTCGTTGGCATCTGTGGTCAGCCAACTTGTCCTTGAACCCAAGTGTTGCAGAGACATATGGTTATAATTCTCTTCAAGTCCCCCATCCACCCCCGCCCCACTTTGACTTGTACAGCCAGCAATCAATCTGCTCGTTCCCCATGAACGTAGCGTGACTGCTGGCACTGAGTGGGTGAGGATCGGTTGATGATGAGTTGTTCAGCAAGAAGGCTGGTAGTCGTGTGGCGGAATATGCAGAATGATACATGTGACGGGTTTCCTTCTGCACTTCGAAGGTGAATGGACACTCAATACATTCAGCAATCCTGATCCCAAGAGAGAACGCGTTTTATTTCCAGTCCTGAAAAATGCTTGAACCTGGAACTTTTGCACGTCACTATGATTAATTTATCAGCCGGCATTTTCGTCTATAGACCTGCGATGAAGTTTTTGGCTGTGTACACAAACAACTAAGGAAGTGGTTTTTATTTATTTATTTTTCATTTTCCCTGCCTGTTAACGGGCCAGCTACCCGTTATCAAGAAGATTAGTCTTTTCCTCTTTGTATACAGTTTCTACCACCTCCCCCTCCAGACTATATCTTTGTCTCCCTCTCATACACAGATGTACGCCATGCTACCTAAGTATTTCTAATTTTTTTTTTTTACCACTACATTGCCTTTACATAAAGTTAGCGTCACCGTAATATGATATGGCAAGTGTGAATTCATCACTTCGAAACCAATATCGCATTTGTGCCAATGAGACTTACTTTTAGCACAAAAGCGGGCTGAAGGTGCTAAATTCTGCATAATATCTTAGCTGCGAGCTTTGTAAATGCACTTTGCAGGAATCTGTTAATTTTTTTTTTTTGCGTACGTTGTCACAACATATTTAAGCAGTTTCAATTAAAGACTGTTTTTGCCAAAATGTTCAATTTTTATATTATTTAGCATTAACAGTTTTTAACACAAATTATTAAATTTTTAGGAATTGATATGCCAGATTTTATCTCGTTCCACATTCCCTTGAAGCTTAGTTTTTTAAAGTGATAAATGTCCCGAATAATGCATAAAAACTACGGCAGGTTAGGTGCCACATTACGATACATTATAATAGAACAATTACCAACGGGAACCATTTACCTAAGGCATCATGTAGCTAACGAGGAGCAATACTTGTAGGTGGGAAAAGGTGCGGAAATGGTTTTTGAACGATTGGCGTCATGGTTTGGATGAAGTATCAAACACTAGGTTAACCTTAATGGGCGTAATTGAACACGGAAAAGTGACGGAATGCAAATGTAGCGAAACAGAAGTCTCCCAGGGAAACACTCGACGTCAGCCATGCATGCTTCTCTCACGCGATAAACATCTAATTTGTATAAACCAGTGATCGCACCCTAACCGCAGTACATACAGAGCGAGAGAGACTGATATACACCATTCACGCTTACTTCCAACTTTACTGAAGCTCCGCTTATGTTCTACTTACAAAATATTCCTCCGTCGCATACAGACATAGCTTAGACAGTTAAACCAGAGGGCCAACCTACCGCATTCGTGCGCACTCAGTTTAATAATATTTTGCATGAGAACTATTTCTTACTAGGCATTTCTCTTTGTCTTTATTCATATCTATACATAGAAGGCCTACAAAACAAAATCGCCCGGCCGCGCGTGTGTGTGTGTATTTGGCTAACTTCTAAACTACGAAATGGATCTTGATGCTGTTTTACCATCATTTGGAGAATTTCTTGAGGAAGGTTTGGGTATATAATACATTACTATTTATTGTAAGGATAGTAGCGAAATGTCGACATTTTTTAATCAAGTCGGAAAAGGGCGCTTTTTAGGCCGCTTACATGGCTTTCACTGACTAAACCATAAGAGATACACCAAATTAATTTGATACAGAATTGTAGATCTCAAAAGGATTACAAAAAGTCCACGACAGCATTTGTGTATCTTTTAAGGATGACCCACAGTAACCAATTTGTATTTTTAAGTTCACTTGCGAAGACTTTGTGAACAACACAGTATTCATCATATGTTAGTTACCTTACACTTCTAGTGAACCTGCTTGCTGTAAAAAAAAAAATGTAAATCGCACCCGAGCGAGAGGCCGGGGCCGGTCGCTAGTTAGTTATAAAAGAAATATTATAATTTATACATAAAATATTAGTAAAAGTTAGATTTATCCAAAAATTAGGTACACTTATGTTAACACAACTAAAAACGTATGTGATACATGACACACTTAGGAAAAAAACAAAACACGTCATAAATGTAGTGTTTTCTCGAAGTTTTGATTCACAAAGTGTGAAGAAATTGCGAATAGACTCTACAATATTTGCCGTAGATTTAAAGTTCCAGGGATAAGTAGGTAAGTACACTCTAAAATCGAAACCGTTGAAAATGCTCCAAATCATCGAAATTGACAGCAGATCTGTCAAAACTGTTCCACTTGAATCACTAAAATTCTACTGATCGTTTTAGTTGCTTGTATTCAATGACTAAACATATATTTCTACTGATTAATTTTAAATTGCATTGAACTGGCAGTAAAACCTCATCACATTCCAATGATTCGCCATTAGGTACCACCTAATTAAAGGCTGTTCACGAAAAAGTGAGCGCTTTCTAAATAAAACTTAGAAAAAAAGTCACCTCTCCCACCTGCATATATTTTAACGGGCGCACTGAATGACATGCGCGTGGTAAAGTTGGTCACGATGGATGGAAAGAAGTTCCATATCATAACGTCAGGGAAAAGGTGTTAGGTAATCATTTGTGATAAATTAAAATTATTTCTTTCACATTCTGTTATTTTTTAATTGCATCGAAGTGTAAAAATGAGCAGATTTGTAAAATATTTACTTTTCTAATAATTCCACAGTTTCACTTGACCGACATATGACTAAAGTAATGAGGTCCGTGGCAATGTTGAAGGAGTATCCAACACCGATTCCTTCTCCTTAGGAATTCATGAAGGACAGTTGATATATATATATATATATATATATATATATATATATATATATATATATATGTTCATTCTCCGAATTCTGGATGACAACTGAGCTGGCCAACCCTACAATAAAAACGTCATATTGGTAGTTTAACTACTACACTGACATTCATGTCTATCGTCAACCGCAGCCAGGAGGAGGAACTACGAGAGCGCGCCCTGCCAGAACGTTTCTACCACTGTACCTAGGGCTCTCGGGGACAGAATTAAAACCTGAACCTTACTAACAATGTGAACAATGTGGACATGTCAAATCTAATATATGGCTGTACTGTAGCTATACGAAACCAGAGCCTCGCGATGATGAATATTGTACCAACACCTTCAAGACTTCGGCTGTAGCTGTGTATCATTCATCTGCAGCAGAAAACGCGATTGTCATTGGTATACTCAAAATATGTTACGAGGAAGGTGAAATGGTGACCAATGGTTTGGGTTGGACCCTGGCTCCGGTAAATGCTGTAGAGTTGAGAACTAGTGGGTACAGTCCACTTCCCAAATAGACATATACCGATTTTCCCTCACTATTGGGAAGATGACAACATAACTTTGTCTACAGCCGTTAGAAAGAGAGGTATATATTATTCCAACAACAGTCATTCCTATGCAGTTGCTAGATTGACTTGTACGACTTCGGTACTGCAAGGAGTCATCCGTGAGGAGGCAGCATTTAGGAGTCATCCGTGAGGAGTCAGCACTACATAGTAGTAGTATTAATAGTAGTAGTACAGTTCATATGTATTTGTGATCACATGTATGCTTGAAGAGGATGAAATCGAGTACAACTACATGTGAAACTTCTCCGATTGATCAACAATTACGTGGTAAACAATGAAGTTACTGTGACATGTTCTTCAGTAAAAGTTGCAATGCTTGTCGTCATGAACAGAGCGACTGTACAAAGGCACCGACCTCTAGAATACAAACATGTGAAATATGTGGTGCGACATTTGATAGAGGTGATAATATAAAGAGACATACGGGTACGAGTAAAGGTACCGTACCTTTGCTTGACACGAGAAGGCACGACAAGTCCAATCTTCCAGCTGACTCGTCATGTACACTAACATTACTGCGAGTACCCATATCATTACACGGATCTGCATGGTGCTCCAAAGCAGTGTGTGAAGAAGGAACTACGAGTGTCGCAGAGCATGAAACATACAGATCCTCAGAATTTGTGAACAACACACCTGCGCAGCTAACATGTAAAGTGGAAAACGAAGATGCTACTCAGGATGTTGAGAATGCCACTGTGACCTCCAAGTCTGCTGAGAACGATAATGTGACTTCCAAGTCTGCTAAGAATAACAGTGTGACCTTCAAGTCTGCTGGTGATGACATGCCGACATCTTCAAAGAGAAAGTATGTTGCTGAGACCTCTGACCGCTAGAAGACCATGTCATCATTTACACTGTGTTACATGACAAGTGTTCGACATAGCTATGGTAAAAACTGCTGCTGACCTAAAATGGTACACACTCAAGTCTGTCAGAGCTCGAATGAGCCAGAGAGCTCGCTTGACTCCGTATATACCCCCGTTTTATGCAAACCCAGAATCCTTATGTAACATGGGTAACACCAACAAGGAAGCAGAATAAGATTTGTCAGGTGTAGGATTCGAACCTACGCTCCCCACACAGGGAACCGGAGCTTAAATTCAGCACCTTAGACCTCTCGGCCAACCTGACAATTAGTATTAGTAAGGAAATTATGTGTGATGTGGTTACTTCACAATCTGAGCAGTGGTAATGGTGAATATGTTACAATACATGATGTACTCACCTTTATGTTGGAGGATGCTGACATTGTTGGAACAGAAGCGATGGCTGAGTATTCATTGCAGCACATATGTATTCTATGTACAGAGAGCATATGACTGCCCTTCATTACATGCATTAAAGTCTCAGTACACATCAGAACATGAGTGCATGTCATGCCTGAACACGATACTGTGGTATTGGAACCTGAACACCCAGTGGTGGTGGTGGTGGAGGTGTGGGTGGTGAGGGGACAGAGTATGGCTACAAAGGCTCGGTGCTTGGGTAAAGTATGACTCTGTGTATAATTACACACATGGAAGGCCATAGGCTCAGTACACAAGTGCACAGAGACTGCCTCTAAGTACACACAATGAAGGGTCGGTGTGCAGGCTCGGTACACAAGTGTGGGTAGGTCATTAAGACAGAGTATGACCGACTGTAAGTAAGTGTAGGTCATTGTATGACAACTGTTAATTGCTCAAAGGTAGCCAGGTGGTTGACCGATGGCCACAGCCACTGAAGGCTACAGCCGCCATCTTGGACCAGACCATCCTGCTCTCTCAATTCGGCCTGCAACATATTATAGCCACATATTATATTTGAGAGGACCATTTTGTTCTACCTCATCGATAAGTTGGTTTATTATATTAGAGCTCATATTTGTCAGGAAAGAGCAAGCATTGCGTGGTGTAGTTGACATATTCAGTGCAACCAAATCTTTCAAAAGTTCCTTGAATGCAGATCACTTCAGGAAAAAGCCATTATCATTAAGCTTCATAGATGGTGAATATTATTGAGGTTGTTTGTCAGTGGTCCCTCCTTTACAAAGTTTCAAATAACTACTTAAATCTTCATCATGTACATACCTTCTTCGACACTTACCACATCGATAAGTCCTTCGACTGACATTCCTCACACAAGTACTGTTTTCGTATTCCTAGATTGTAGGCACTTATAAATGTCTTGTCACAATAGTTGCGTGGGTGTCTTGGTGGGAGCAAAGAACTAGCTTCGACATTTGTAGATGAACCTGCATGTTTATTTGCTCATCTTCGCCTGGCAGGCAGTGAAAGGCAACCCTTACAGGTTGCTAGATATTGTCTCAAGTTACTATATCGGGCAAACAGTGATTTACACTGTTCACATGCGAACATTGTACGGTCTGGATTCTAATGACAACCGGTTTCGTATCATTTGCAGCTGGTTATTGTATAAGAGGTTTTCTTACAGTAGCAGCACAAATAACTTTCCTGTTCCATCGTCGAATAAGAACACGTTACCCACAGCCGATGTTCTCTTTTGGAGGTCAGCGACTGGGCTGAACAATCTATTCCGACCTGTTTTAAACCACATTAGTACGACAACATGACGAGGGTACTATTAGTATCAGCTTGAGAGCAAGTGGTTTTTGTAACATACAAAGTTTACAATGAAATGCTGTTGCAGTTATTCATACCTACATTCTGCTGTACAGAGATGAAACTATGCTGTAGTGGGGTGAGGGAAATCAGTATGTGCCTATTCGTTAAATGTATAGTACCCACTCGTTCCCAACTCTAGATGATTTACTAATGGTAGGGTTCATCAAGAATAAGTCATTAACATTATGCTTCGGAGATGCAGAATAATTTTGAAGTTGATCATCATCATCATTAGCAGTCCCCATATTCTTTCTATTACAAAGTTTTAAATGTATATTTAAATCTTTGATTGTGACATATACAGTTTCAAATGTCTTTTTATAGTATCAACACACACATGTTCTTCGACACTTATCACATCGATATGTCATACGAGTTATACTCTTCTTGCCTGAACTTTATGCATGTCTCCTTGCATCGTTTGCATATGTAAATTTCGTGTTACAATATTTGCATTGATGTTGTGGCGGCACCAAAGAACTGCTCTCCGATAAACCCTTACATTGAGACGGTAATATCTTCAGAAATCGCTTGACAGGTAGTGCAGCGCGACCCATACATGTTACACAATGTCTTTTCAAGTGCCTTCGAAGACCAAATTGAGATTTACACTTTTCACTTCCGAAATAATACTACCTGCATTCTGATAACAACCAACTTCGTACTGTCTGTAGATGTTTTTGTTGGAAAATATGTATATTTTTACAGTAGCGACATAAAAAACGTTCCTGTTCCATCGATGAATAAGAGCACATTATCCACAGCCAATGTTCATTCTTCGAAGTCTGGATGACAACTGAGCTGGCCAACCTTATACTAAAAACGTCATACTTGTAGTTTAACTACTACTTTGAGATGTATATTGTTAACAGCAGCCAGGCAGAGGAACTTCGAGAGCGCACCCTGCCAGAACGTTTCTACCACTGCACCTAGGGCTCTCAAGGACATAATTATAACTGAATGGTGACTGTCAGCCGAACTTGCTTCGGAACGATGACCTAATTAGCTGATCCAGGTACGCATCTCTCTCTCTCTCTCTCTCTCTCTCTCTCTCTCTCTCTGGTGTGTCCATAATAGTAGTACATACTTGCAAACAGTCTGTACACATAACAGTCACGTATGTTATGTGTACAGACTGTTTGCAAGTATGTATGTACTACTATTATGGACACACCACACTCTAGGGGTTGGTGTAATGCACATTAGAAGTGTGTTGAAGGAGCATCCAACACTGATTTCTTCCCCCTTAGGAACTCATGAAGAACAGAACTGATATGGTATTATTTCAGAGAAACAGAGTTACCTGTAGTACTACACCCGCCATCGACAATATCCACCACAGTTCTCGTATGCCAATATTAGAACCGTGTTCATGTGTGTTCGAGATTCAGATGTAATGCCGTGGGACTGGCTGGTGCACTTACCACTAAACCACCACATCCCCTGGTTGAACAACCACAGAAAGAGCAGATAATAATAAAATATATTTTAATCTGGAAAATTACCTTGTATAAAATGATTTATTTAAATTTCTAAATCTTTATATAGTTGTAAAATATTTTTTATATATTGACCACTGAAATAATAATGCAAATTAGTATTGTAAACCCTTTTCGATCCAGACCAAAAACATTGTAAAATTAAACTTTAAAATCTTAAACTTAAAATTTCAATACTTGGTTGGAAAAGGAAATGAATTAGAGAAACTTAATTTTAATTGCAATTGTTACTTTTAACATACATTTTTCAATAGGCCTACGATAAATTTAAGCACCAGCAATAAGAACGCATTATATTCTGCAGTTTTATGTTAACAAACAGGGAATTTCAAACAAGTTAGCTAAATGTCAGGGAATTGTGGTATGCATGATATATTTGTCAGTTATTTCATCAATCGTGCACCGTTGCATTATCATATAAAATTGTTTAAATGATTGTAGACTAAATGCTTAGGCATTTTTCTTTGCAGTCTATGTAGTGATTAATTTTGTAAGATCAGAGAAGTATTTTCGTTTAAAAGTGTGTTATAAAGCAAAGTACAGAAACAAAAATGTTAGAAAAAGGTCAGGGAAAAAATATTATTTTTGTCTGGAAATCAGGGAGACGTCAGGGAATTTTCCAGTGGAAAAAGGTGGCAACCCTGGTGATGTAAAACTGCACAGTATTTTGTACTGTCAAACTGTACCACAAACTGTCACTATAATATATTTGTCACCATTAAAATGCTCACTATTTTAGATATTGTAAACAAAGTGTTTGGGATAAACGTACATGAAGTAAATGTGCGTATTGAATAATCGACAATTAAAAATTTAAGCCGTAGACATAGCGAGAAACACTTTCACAAAATTTTACTGCGTATAAACTTCCTAAATAAACTTTTATTTTATTTCGTTCCAAAGTGATAACTGCTTGCCAAATGTATGTTAAAAGCTAACTATTCACATATAGTTATACTTACAGTTATGTGCAGCTCTACTGATCCTTTATATTCGTTATTTGTCTATACTCGTCTGAAATGAAATAAATTTCTCTAACCCTAGTCATGGGGGGATCTCGCCATCTACAATTTCCGGCAACAGACTGTATATTCGTAATAAAATTTACGCATTAGGGGATGTAATATGTAATCCTATAATTTATTGTCATGTTCTATACCTACCACAAATAGGTCTGCATTCAAGAATACGTTGAAATCGTAGCATTTCCTGCCTGCAGTTCGAAAGTAACCGTGTATCTGGAAGTCAGCCTAACAGTCTTTTTTCTTGCTCAATTTTAGTTTCCGTTTTTTTTTTTGCTACTGCAAGGCAAATGTTACTATCCTATTCACTAGTGACAAATTAGAAAATTTATTCACCAGTTTTTGAAACACTAGATTTCCCAAAGTCTGTCGTCTCCTACAATCCCACACGTACTTGCTGCTGCTAAATTTGTCTGGAATAAAACCGACTGTTCTAGAGGGTAGGTTTTTTTTCGTTTGATTACATTCCTGAAAATTGACGCTGTTAGCCTGTACAACCGCGATGTTGTACAGAATTCATTGTCTACAGAATTTGTCTATAACTGAGCACGATTGCGTTGAGGAATTACTTGGCCTTGAAGATTTACAATATTTTCCTTACATATAGATTTCATACAATTCATAGTTGTCACGATCAAATGGGGTACACTGTTGTGCATAGTTTGTATCTCGTTGTTGTTGTATATACATGTCGTCTTTTAGTTGTGAATATATGATTTCGATTAATATGTCGTATCACTGAATCAGCTGAAATGTATGGAAAACGCGAGTTTCATTACAAGTTTCTACAAGATGCCAAATCGCAACACAGATATCAGTACAGAAGAAGAATTAAATTATATAGAACATTTGTTTTATCCATTTGAGGAAAAACCAAATACAATCTACATTGATGTTCGTTGAAGTACGATTAATTTTACTCCAAATTAACCTACGCTGATCTAAAACTCGGTACTACTTTTCATTTTCGTATATAGGAACTTAGTGCACTTACGCATCATTATATATATATATATATATATATATATATATATATATAATTTAGAGAAAAAAAAACTTTTAAACCAAGTAATGATTTTTCAAACATTTAAACTAAAGACAAATACGACACTATCTAGAAAAAATTCAAAACGAAACCAGAATTAACATTAGAATGCCATAAAGCTATTTATTACCTTCATTTACTCTGTCAAACTTAAAACTCTGGAAGGAGTACTGTGTGAATGCCCGTATGAACGCTTAGGCAAGCTTTCATCGCTTATAAAAGTAATACACGGATTTCCTTACATAAAATTCTGCTTCCTGATGATACTTTATTCATCTTCTGATGCTGCCTTCATCTGCAAGATGCTTCTTCAAACATTGTACGCATTAGAATAAAATAATTTTTTGTACAGTACATATAAATCGTCAGAAAAGTAAATATTATTTCCGAAACTTAAGATAACTTGCATAATATTTAAAAAAAATGTGAATACAGTAATTTTATTGTCCGTCGTGCATGGTGAAATTATTTACGTGTAATAATAATGTTCATGCAAGAATGTGGCAATTGGTCACATGGTTTGAAATACAGCATTGAATAATACTTAGGCTACAATGCTTTAAAGAATGTGGCGACATACATATAGGTACACTTTTAATTTGTATTAGTGGAAAACCACTGCTTCGCAGTGAAATTAAACTGCTCGAATCAGTGAATGTATATCCATTTAGAATCGGTGGAAAACCAGTTATGGTTTCAGTGAAACAATTTCACTGAGTGAATACATTAAAACCAACAGCGTGCAGCGAATTAAATGTTGTTTATATTGAATTTAAGAACGTCATTAGGAAAAATGAACATATTTCCAACATTCGCTGTGTACATTTTGGAATTTTACGTAATTTCGATACCGAAGTGACAGACATTTTGTGGAGTCCGGGATTTGAACAGAAAGTATCCAGCTCATAGACCATTATCTTACAAACAGTGTTACCAAGTGAACGTTGACGTTAGGAAGGAAAATGTACTACGTAATATAATATTATTTTTTAGAAAATATGTAGCTTTGAATTGTATACCATTTCTTTTCGGTTTAGTATCATTGGTAAAATTAAGGATTTTTTAAAGCCCTAATGTGTATATACAGTGACGATCACAAATATTCAAATGTGCTGTTACTTTCACGACGTCTGTACAATAAGCAATTATGTTGACACACAGGTAGGCGTCCAGCTGTATTTTGTATTCCATTTCATCAAATTCAACAAACAAAAAACAATCCTTATAAAAGAAACTGAGCAATATATTACACAAATGTAAATAACTGCACGTTTTCAGAATCAGAAATGTTCATTCACCTTCGTACGAAGAACAAATGTTTTCGTACATCAACAAAATGAATCCTCCATTTAATATTTAGCACTCCTTCAATTTTGCTTCAGAACACTTCTCAAACGCGCCGACATTGACTTCACTACCGTTTGTATGACACTGATACGGGTATTGTTCAACTCATGGAAGTTTTTCTCCTTCAAGTCCCGCCGCGTGCTTGAAATATGGTGTTTTCGTAGCTGTATGTTTAAGTATGATCAAACATGTTCTATTGAATTTATGTTTGGGGGTTGGGGTGCAGTTTATATTATACGAGGACAATTATACAGAAGCCATATTCGTGTTGCACAGGATTTACGCATAGTACCATTATCTTGGTAAAATTTGCATTACTACATCAAGTTGTATGGCATTATGTCGCAAATTATGTTTAAACAGATCAATATATTTTTATTGATCCAATCATCAATCTATAAACGTCAGTTCACCTATGCCACATGTACTCATGCACCCACACAACATAACTGAACCCACACCATGTTTGACGGTAGGACGAGAATGTTGGGGATGTATCTCTTTATTGGAATTTCTCCACACTTTTGGCGGACTGTCATAACCGAAAACCTTGACTTTACTCTTATCTGGAAATATAACATCAGTCCAGTAATCGTTCTGTAAATATACCTTCATGAAGTTAAGTATCTTCTTATAATTAAAGTTGCTTACATACGTTTTCTTCTGTGATGTTCTTGCATTAAGCACTATAGTCACTATTTCTGAACACTCTTCTCATTGTTATTGGCGACAGTGGCTTTGAAAGTATTTCGTAGGTCTCTTGTAATAGCGCATGGACTGGTAAAAGATCTCTGACGAATTTGTTTCACAATACAAGTTACTTCTCTACGTGAAAGTACGTTTGGCCATCCACTCCTCGGTTTGTCTCAGCATGTTTGTAATTTTATACCATTTTACGATTCTTAATAATGTTTGTTTTTGTAAGACGTTATTTTATGTTTTTGTATGTATGGACTCTACGTGTTTCTCAAACCTACAATCTACTGA
This sequence comes from Dryococelus australis, assembly GCA_029891345.1. Classification (NCBI taxonomy): domain Eukaryota; kingdom Metazoa; phylum Arthropoda; class Insecta; order Phasmatodea; family Phasmatidae; genus Dryococelus; species Dryococelus australis. Next base: position 63,842,717 of record CM056996.1, read on the forward strand.
ACCGATACACTTTGTTTTATTCGCGTCGATTTTTGTTTGTAAACCTTTCGTGCAAAATGTCTGAAGTATGTATACAAAACAGCATGGTTTTTGTAAATCATTAATCGGCACTGTATGTCTTTTCTACCTCCCACTTCACACGCACAGGGAGAGAATGCATCCAGTATAACTGCACAACCCCTTGCCAAGAGCTTTTATTTTGTAAGTTGGAGTGTCTCTGTCTATGACGTGGTTGCCTGCATTTTATAGACCATTCATGGTAAATCGAGCGCTTTAGAAAGCTCTTTTATCTGGAATAATAGTCAATAAATATATATTACTTTAGCCTTAGACTTTAACTTCGGAAAGCGGTATAATATACACACTGCGTTTATTACGTGCATGGCTATATTTACTTAAAAAGGTGGTTATGGGTTAAAAATGGCTGAAAGAAAAAAAGTAACTAATGCCTCAAAAGTGCTCACTTTACTGTCAATAGCCTTTAGCAGATATGTACGTAAGTCGGCATGCATGCTAGAAATAAACGACATGTGAACTGATTTCCTGCTTTCTTTACGACGCAAAACCGAGCCACTTCACTTTCAATGTATTTTCGCCGTGGTTATGACAGATATTTGCTTGATAGCTTGTCCGCATGGTCAGGGGCAATTAAAACGCCTTGCCACTCGCCATGCGTTTCGTAGTGTGAAGTAATGGGTTGTCGTAAGTTCCAGACATTGACTCAATTGTTTCTGTACACCTGGCAACCCTGCGAGTTTCTCGCTCTCTACACTCTTCCCTCTCTATCTTCGCATACACTAACCATGTTTATAGCATCAGTTCAGCTGCAGTGACATTCAGAGTTTACAATGTTTAGAATTTAGAGCATCCTATCAGAGATATGCTCTCATCAACTTTTTTAATTTGCATTTTTCTGTAGTATATTGCTATAAAATTGTCCCGTTGGATTAATAGTCTGTTTTTGCCTCTAAGATAACTGGCATTTAAAAAATATTAATTTAATTTGTTACATTAAAAAAATAAAATTTCGTATTCATTACCATTACTTTTGTTGTACGAATCTTGCCAGAGTTGTTCAATTCAAATTGTTATCTCAAAAAAAAAATCAGAATAACAGGGATCACTATTTACTTATGTTAAAGCTAAAAGGACAAACAAACGTAAGAAGAAAGTTGTATTGTTACAGTCAATAAGAGTAGATGCTGTTCATGAACGCCACGGGGTAATGAACTGCATTCGACCATTTTTAACACTATGTCCAATCTATACTTCATTTCTACCCCTTCGAAAAACTTAAGCAAACTCTTATATTGTTATATAGTTAATGTTGCTCAACTCTCGTAATATCGTCTTCTATGGCGGTTACCAAATATTTGTACATTAACTCCCAAAGTACAGAATATAGTTTGTGTAAACTGATTTGTGTTGTCTGAGCATTTATAGTTGTAATGCTACTGGAATATTTTCAAATGTGAATAAAAGCTCAGTTTTGTTCGGAAACGAAATATAAAGAAATGACATCGCCATTGTTATAAGTGGTTAGTTTAGCAGTTCTTAACATGATTCGCAAGTTCATATTTCTAATAGTTCTGTTTCCAAGAAATAAATTAAATGTTGCTACTCAAATATGGTTACTGTGCAAATGGAATTGGTTTCATATCCCAATTCACTCTTCATTGAAAATGACGTGTGAGATTATTAATCGCAGCATAAAGTTTAATAACACATTATGTACACACAGAGAACCTCATAAGAAAACATAACATAATGTGATATATTCCACTGACTATTTAATTATCGAACCTGTTTGGATTTAATAAATGTTTGTTGAGAATGTAAGAAAAATTTTTTTTGTCAGTGAGACAGGTTAATTTTTATCCATACTTTTTCGTTTCGTAAGTTCACAAAACATCATCGAGAAAACATTCGAATCTTCTTCATTTTCTTAGGGATTTGAATTTGGACAATTTCTGAAATGGGTTTTAGGTATTTATATAAACAACTGTTTAAAGCAAAGATTAGGGCTATATCTTATCGAGTTACTGAGCTATTTATGAGTTTTCCAAAACACATTTTACTTATTTTCGTCCCCTAAGGTAAAGACTTTCAAGAAATAATCTACAATGAATTTTTTGGTATTTGTATAGTTAGCCTTTTGAAACATACAGAATAACAATATATTATCGCTTTAATGCGCGATTATGGAGACGTCGATAGCATATTTGAACACTTTTCACCTTCTTAATGGTTAAATTTTAAAATATTTTATCGTTTAAAGTTAAGAGCATAGCGATATCTCATTAGGTTAATAATGTATTGAGGGATCCTCGAACATATATTTTACCGTTTTTCACCCTCTCAGTTGTTGGATTTCACATAATGCTGAAATCAGTTTTGTGGTATATGTTTAGGGTAAATTTTGAAGACAAAAGCACAATAATACCTCGTCGGATTAATCAGCTATTGAAGAGTCCTAAAAAACATGCTTTACCTCTTTTCGCCCTCTTAGAGGTTAAATATTGAAAAATCCTTTCTCAGTGGGCGCCTGCATCCAGAAGAAAAGCCAACACTACATTTCCAAACTTTGCATCTAGCCGTTTTGTCGTATTATAAATACAATAAAGAAATTGGTTCTGATAGTTTCATGAAGACCATGGAAGGAGGGATAAAATAAAAATGTATCATGAACAGAAATTTGCTTTTACCTTCATTTCCGGTCCAAATATAAGTACATGCTGTATATCATACTAACATGTGTGCCCAGTGTGAGTCCTGTCATATTATATGGTTTTCAGTTACACAACATATGATAAATATTTAATTTACCCGTTTAATTATACACCTATTTGTTTTGACGATTTTAATACAGGATTCAAGAACGTGGCTCTAAGATACTAATTATAGATTGCTGATAATCTGTCATTTTGGTTCTGTAGCAGCATATCTACTGGCTTTTGTGACCTTGGATTTGTTACATTTTCACCTTGAAAATTCTAAAGGAAACACTAAAGAAACAGACAATTCTCCATCGAGTTCAAAGCATATCAATAAAAATAACAAGAAAAGCTTTCCCTGGCATTACAATTTCGGTACAATGGACATAATCATGGAATTAGTTGTTTATTGCGCAGTCAACGAATAATTCAACAGATCCGGAACCCTGCATGGCGAAAGCTTAACTGATGACTAGTTATCTGTATATTATATACTTATTCATTAAAATGTATGTAACAGTGCTCTCCAAATATCGTCTTGCATGACAACGATGATTATACCCTTTGTGATTCGAAGACTAAATTTTAAATACTTGAGAAGAATTCTCTTGCTGCATGTTAACCTAATTGTCATTTTGCGGAAGGGGTAACTGTGAGTAAAATTGTAGCTCTGAGAAACGTAGCGAACTGTCATATCTATATACAGTACATATTCTAAACAGCAATATCAACTATTCATCACTGTGTTTGGGCCTGAGAGACGGTGGCGAACAGCGAATGTTACTATACTCCACGCCATCAAAACGGCAGTGTAACATCTGCGAGGGACCCACGTAGACAGGCAGGCTGCTACAACAGCCTGGCCAACTTGGCCTCCGCCATCTAACTACTGTATATGCACTGGCACCTGCCTTGAGCTCTGCACACGTCGCTGCGTGTACCGCCCGTAATCATGACAGCACATACTGTAGGTTTCTGTACGTAGCCTGTATATTGTACTGTAGGGAATCGCATTCCTGACTTCATACACTTCACGCAAAACTAAACAATCATAAAGTGTGACACGTGAATTCATCGTGAATATAAGCATAAATAGGATTCGAACATGATTACATAATATATTGTCCCCATGCCAGAGATCAGTAAATATTTGTTATATTGTATGCGAAGCAAGAAGATTTCTTATTATCGCATGTTCGAGAGAAGGCAACAAAAGCAACACAACATTTTGGAGAGTGATTCCAGTAGAGATTTTTGTGTGTGGCGTTACCTAAATAATCTCTCAAATGGAGGCAAACTTTGTTCCGCCAGACTTATAATTCTTATTGTTTTCTTCTGCGTTAGAGTATGAAGCATGAAGTCAAACTGAACATTTTAGTTTAAACGGTATCTCATTGCATCGCTGAACCAACAAAATGTTAAGTACATATAATTAAGATATATTCTTTAAGGAAAAACGAAAATAGTGACATCCACAAAGAATTCTGTGAAACCAAGACATGCGAGGAAACCTAACAGGGTACGCCCCTAGTTGTACGAAACACTTTCTGAATCAGTTTAAACATGAACAAAAAAAACTTTATACTCAGCTTATAATATTTAAACCATTTTTTTTACGAGAAATTTATTTTGTGTCATAAACAATATATTTCGAAAATAGTGCGGTGCTGCTGTATTTAACGGTTGTTTAATAATTCTAAATAAAGGATTTTTCCATCACATTTCCTTTATTAACTAGAAACATTCAATTCAATTTAACTTTAAGCTACTTTCCCTGGGAAAATGGGCGTATGTAATCACGCAAATGCCTGTCTGTGATGTACTATATGTACGTCGTCTCATAATAACATTCGAACCCGTGAAACATATTTCACCAAATTCGGTAGACATAAAACTTAGTAAGACAACCAATTTTGCAATGTTCTGCCAAGCTGTTTGCTTATTTTCAAAACTGTTGCTATTTTAATACAATATGGCACTATTTCATATCTGGGAATAATTTTACTAGGTAATACCAAATCTTGTATTTTCACAGTTAATCATGTACGTCTTTAATCTAGGAAGGTAGGTTCTTATTGGTTTGCTATTGTGGACGGTAGCACATCATGAAAACAATAAGCTTTTACATCATATCTCGGAAAATACACAATAGATTTCTGCCATATTTAGAAGGTAACTAGTACTTTTAAGGCCTGTAGAATACCATGGTACCTTATACATTTAAGACTAATATTTTTGAAACCATGTCAAATATTTCTTTTTAAATTTGATATATATGTGTATGCATATGTGTTTATATATCCACATGCATACATATCATCTCATTCTACTAAATTTGATATAAAGTATATAACCCCTAAACATTAACTATGCCAAGAATTAACCGATTTCGTTCACCTTTTTGTAATATAGCGCAAACACGAAAAAATGAAATCTTTTGTATCGTAACTTTGATTACTTATCTATAACCACGGAACCGTGTAACCAAGGAACGAAAAAACAAGGAGAAAGAGGGGGGGGGGGGGGTGTTATACAGTTTTGAAATATTGCACATGTACTAGCGAATGTTATCGGAAATTCGGAAATTTGATCGAAATAACACAGCACATTGAAAATAAACATTCGAATGAAATGAGGCTTCATCAGTGCTTTGAGCAAAACATGTTATACATTACAAAATATCTGGAAGAATTACTTCCTGGGTCCATATTGGTACGTTAAATGTTGTTTAACATTAAATAATACAGGAATTATCAAAGTCATTCAGCTGAACTTCCTTTTTATCGTTGATAAAGTGGGTATTTGTATGCCCAAATATGTATCTTAGAGTTTAATTGTGTGCATATCTCAGCCATTAAAATATCGACACAATGAATCAAAACATTTTATGCAGAAAATTTCATTCTCTACACAATTTCCTGTGCAGAAAAATAGTTGCTGTTTGTTAAAAACTGGATTAATTTCTTTAATCGACAGCCATTCTGCAATGAGAGTCATTGTACAACTAAGATGCCCGAGGGCATCTAGCTTGTTTTCTGTCAGCTTTGGCAAGTTTAAATGCCATATTTCAAAACTTTATAAGCTAGTTCACTTAATCGTCCTAAATGTGTATATTTACTTCGCTTTATACGATAACTTTTACAAAGCACGGCCCTCAAAGAAATTGAAGAAGGGGGTGAAGGGACTGTATATGGCCTTCTACGATACTGTAATTCTAACATAATGACGTAAGTTGCAGCGTTTGTTTCGCTGCTGCATGCATCTCCGACCTGAAACGTCACCTCCTCGCTTGCTTAACACAGCAGTAGGAATCAGTATATTTGATTACCATGGCTTTATTAGGCAGTCTGCATTAAAACATTTGACATTAATTGGCATTACAACATTTGACTTGGATGGAAGCAGGGCCTCTGCTTCTACATGGTGGTATTCAAGGAAGCAAGATGTGCCTTTCTTGCTAACTTAACGAAGCACTAAAATACAAGTAAAATAACATTAATGCGGAGCTTGACGTTTCTCTTGTCGACTTTACAAAATAAAAGTAAAAGTTATTCCTCTGGGAATACCAGCTCGCCAAGAAAAGGGATGTGTATTTTTATACTATTTAATCGCTTATAGGAGCTGTGGTGTTGTAACTGTAATACTTCTCGCCTCGCCTCGCCTCACGACAAACGGGGGTCAAATCCGTATTTTCGTGTTAAGGAAACATGGTGGGTGTGTCTGTTGGCTGGTGGGAAGTGTCGGGGTACTCCAGATACTCAGTTTTCTGTCGCTGCTCCATTTCTACCTCTCTTCACCACTATCAACGCTGAAGACCTGAGTTGTTAAGTACCACTTATGTCTCTCTCATGTCACTGGTGCTAACTTAAGATTGTGTTTCACCTACATGAAGTATTTCACATCTGCATTGATCATTCAAAGAATTACATTACATTGTTCATCTCCGTTCTCACTTAATGTTAATTTTGTATCCATCGAATATCATATGTTACTTGCAGATGCCACTTAGATATGACGTGAAATACGGGTTTTGTACGTACCATACGAAAGCTTTCCTCTTATTCCTATTACGTTTTAACTTGCCGACTGAGTTATGATTATGTTCGGAACAATGAGTCTTTGTGGAAGACTTTTTCTTCTTATGAAGCTCGCAAATACTCAGCTTCGGTTAATCTTGTGGTCTGTAATAAACAGACTTTATTTCCCTTGTTAGTGTTAATACTTCTAGCCCTATAATTCAATGTTTGGTAAGAAAATTAAAACAAGTAACAAAATTGTAAAAGAGAAGACATGTGACATGAAAAAGTATACAGGGAAAATTACAATGCACTTGCAGAGTATTACATTATTTAGTAAAACTATAATTTTGTTGATCTAATGTATAGGTGTAACTATGAATAAATACATAATTGAAAACAATCTCAACATGTTTGCACCCTAACTTTGCTTTCCAAAGGTATTTTTGCATGAACAAATAATGAAGTCGATTTTAATTATTAAGTGAGAATTTCTTTGAGTAAATATGCCTAGTAGACGTCTTTTTTATACAAGGTATGCCTAGTGCCGAGACCAAACGGACAAGCAGTCAGGTGGTGTTCCCCATTCAAACGATTCATAGTCCGCCTCGGTGTATAAGGTTCCCACTGCTTGCAGCTCGCACTACTGTCCGCGCCAGACATTGTGGCCATTGAGCTCCCTCGTCCGTCAGTAATGGGCTGGACACGGACGGGCGCTGCAGCTGGCTGAGATTTATAACGGCACGGTTATCTATACTCTTTACTAAAATAATTTTACAGGGTGTCCGTTGGATGATTTCACACTAAAGCCTGGTTCAGTTCACATTCTTACCGATCACGCCAAACGAAGCTGTCCAAATGTAAACAGATATTCAGCATTGCCGTTTTCGTGCATGGGTGAAAGCGCAGTTTACGAATACAGGATTACGATATAAATACCTGACAAGGAACTAGAAGCTAAATACATTTTTACTTTATTGTTTGGTAATCAGAAAATGTTACAAATATTTTATGAAATATGCCCAATTTTAAAGTTATCTCAGAGGTACGTTTCTGAAGGAAAGACTGCACGCTTGTTCAGTACCTCGCACATAGAGACAATGACGCATGTGATGCGCGTGCCTGGGTCGTCCTCAGAGCTTCGCCCTTCTGGACAAAATACGTGCTGGTAGGCGGAATGCTTAATGAGTGAGTGGAGAGATTTGGGCGGCTCTTAACACCGAGGTCTTGAGAGCCCTTTAGGGTAAAGCGAAATGAGTATGGAGCAGCGCCGGAATGCAAGGGTGGGGGAAATGGGAGATCAGTGAGAAAACCCGCCGGCCAACGGCATCGTCCACACGCTTCCCCTTCATGCGAAAATCCGGGGGCGATCTGGCCAGAAATCTAACCCGGTTCGCCATGGTGGGAGGAGAGTATTCTAACTACTACACCACCGCGACCCGGCTAATGATTAATGTTCACTATCGGATTAGAGTTATGTCTTATATACGCAATGACGTCGTAACAGCAAATATGTACTAACACACTAAAACCAAGCGTGTTTAAGTGTGTTAATATCAGCGCAACGTTTTAAACGGTCATGTCTGCCTAAAAATGCTCATTTCAAAGAATATTTTATTAACAGGAATAAAAACAATGTAGCTGATGGAAACAGTATAAAAGAATATACGAAAATATTTCTTTTACATGCCATGAACTGAAGATAATGCAGATAAATTATCTCTAAACTTTAGAACTAAAAATATTTCGAAAAGAGATGGCACTGCACGCTCAGTTGCAGGGATAAATGTACGAGAATGACTGAAAGCTTTCCAAATGCCCTATAAGATTGTTTGGCCTAGTTACGGAGCAGACATGTATACGCTCGCTCGACCAGGTCCGGGTCAGCGTTCAAGAAGCCAGTTACTATCTGCGCCAGACGTTGTGGCACTTGTATGAACTTGGGTGCGGGGGTTTGTTGGGGAGAGTTGAAACAACTACGTAAGCGGATCTGGCTTTGTAGCATCCGAAATGGAAACATTACTCCAACACACGCAGTATAACTGCTGATTTCGATTTCAATAGCTGTCGGTGAATATTTAGGAATATATAAGAAGGCTATTTACAGAATTGAAAGGTAAGTAGTAAAAAGTATGAGTAGGTGTTGTGACCGCGAGGCTAAATAGGTATAAGTGTTAAGGAGTGCCGACCAACAAAGCAGCTGATAGGGTTGCCAACTATTCTGACATCAGTAACAGGTTTATCCAAAGGTTAATGAAGGTTTGTTGTATAGTAGTCCATATATATCACCTTGTTTGATATCACGAGTGCTACATATGAATATGGCATATATAGGTTCACCATATTGAAAATTTTAAGCAAATGTGTCTACCAGAAGACATAAAGAATAATGGCCAAATCGCCTTGTTCGAGGACACAAGTTGCACCTAAGTCATAAATTTGGCAGCTATAACTTAAGTAATTTTAAAACGGCATACAACTATTCACACGAGAATTTTAAAGCATGTTGGACCATATTGCCTGCCTTGATAGAGGTCAAAAGTAGTACATATGATAATGATATATTAAGTAGTTATAACATCAACTAATCCAAAATGGCAGCCAACAATGCTTACAATGCCTATCAGAGGGCTTAGGATATAATGCATATTTTCTTCTTGAACAGGTTTTTACCTACACCTGCTAAATTATAAATGGCGTTGAACATGTTAGAATAATTAAATATGATGGCAGTAGTCTGTAATCTAATATGCTTGCTGACTTTTATGTATTTTTCTCTAGTTTTTATTTTCACAGTTATTTAAGGTCATGGGGTCACGCTTCAGGTCACCTGCATCTAATATGGTGGTAGTAGTTAGTAATGTAATATACACGTTGAATTTTGTTTTTTTTTCTTCATGTTTTGGTTTTGAAGGTCACGCAAGGTTATGGGGGTTCTGATTAAGGTTACCTGCATTTTATATGGTGCCCGTAGTTATAAATGTAACAAGCTTGTTGACTTTTGTGTATTTATTCTCGTTACTTTGTTTTCAAGGTCATCTAAGGTCATGGGGTCAAGGACGTGGGTACCTATATCAATTATGGTGGCAGTTGTGTGTAATGTATTATGCTTGCTGACTTTTATGTATTTTTTCTTGGGTTTTTCAAGGTCATTCAAGATCATGGGTTCAAGGTCAAGGAAGTCCGCATTCAATATGGCGGTGATAGTTTGTAAAATATTGTGCTTGCTGACTTTTATATATTATTCCTTGAGTTTTTGTTTTCAAGGCCATTCAACATAATGGGGTCAAGGTCAAGGTAGTCTGCATCCAATATGGCGGTTGTAGTCAGTAATATATTATGCTTGCTGACTTTTGTGTATTTTTTTCTCGAGTTTTAGTTTTCAACTCTAAGTCATGGGGTAAAGGTCAAGGTAGTCTGCATACAATATGGCAGTGATAGTCAGTAATATATTTTGCTTGGTGACTTTTATGTGTTTTTTTTCGAGCATGTATTTTCAAGGTCATTCGAGGTCATGGTGCCAAAGTTAAATGTCGTCTGCTTCTAATATTGTGGAATTAATTAATAATGTATTATGAGTGCTGACGTTTATGTATTTTTTCTAGAGTTTTTGTTTTCAAAGTCATTCAAGATCATGGGGTTGAGGTCACTGTTACCTGCATCCAATATGACGGACAGGTGATGTCCACCAAGATGGCGGTCGCCTACCAAGATGGTGGCCACCTATCACGATGGTCGGCTTTAGCACCTTCCAAGATGGTGGGATGGGTATGGGTGAGGAATGACCTATGGAAGGTTCATTTTTAAATACGTTTTGTAACGGATTTTTCAAATATTTATTTAAAAATTTTAAATAATAATTATTAATATTTTTTCCTTTTAGTTAAATTTGAATAAATTATTTTATAATTAGTTTTTAATGGTTTTTAATCATATAAAATATTTTTATTAATACATTTTTAAACGATATTTAAATAATTTTTTATAATTTTTTAAATAATTTTTAATACTTTTAGTAATATCATTTTTAGAATATTTTTATTTAATTTTTTATTTTTTTATTTTGTCATTAGTTTTTTACTTTTTTCGATTTTTTGGGTAAACCGCGGGGTCTCGAATCCCGATCACCTGGGTCGATGATCCCTGACCCTGGGTCGCTGATCCATCTCCCTGATCTTACCCATGGTCACTTATCCACCTGAGAAATCATGATTGGGGGGGGGGGGAAGAGAAGTTTTTAAGGAAAAAGGAAAAAATGTAGGGGCATTTAGTTGATTGTTAGGGAAGAAGGGGAACTTTTGAGGGCAAAATGGACAAAAGGGAAATTCCCACATGGCGGCGGGCGGTTACTCCGCTATCACCCTTCCCTTTCAGCCAATTTCTTTTTATATACTACTCACAACATTACAAATTGAATTGTTATTGTGAATTTATTCCTTTTCTGATATGCACAACTAAACATAATAAACGGAGAATAAAGGGTTAGAAAGTAGCACAAACTGTTGATAAATCAATAATGCTAAACAATCACTGAGAAATTACGCTTGAGTGGATCAGAATGGACATCCCTGTACGACATTTTGGAACTCTGGGTCAGTATCATTTCATTTGACTGCATGTCATATTAATAATATTTAAAACGTACCTCCACTCCCTCAACCCTTTACGTCAGTATAACATCTACGGTTTTGGAAGTCAGATTTTGGTAGATATGTTATAAAGAAAATTCTATTCTCTATCTCTATTTGTGTATTTCTTACAGACACTGAATACAGTCTTCTGACGGTTGACTTACATTTTTTGGTCAACCAATTTGGACTCAAACTTTATCCCGCAAGGAAGGTAATTCTTAGAATAAACATTTATCTAGTAAATGTTCATATGTGCGAATGTTTTGTGTGTAAAACAGTCTAAGATAACGCAAGTATCAAATTGGGCTATATTTTGCTTATTGTGTAGTTGTGGAATTGACAACAATTTATAACAAAATGTATATAGAATGTTAGCCAATCATGTTTGTAATCACAATGTGACATATATTAAACAAATGGTCGTTGTGTACGCCACAGTGGCTAGCATTCGCATAACATGGCGTCAAACATTGAGAGACCAATTTCTAGAAAGCACACTTACACATGTATTTACCAATCAGTTAGGGGACTGGCCATTGTGGTGTCTACCAGCCACCAAATGTTTCAAATTGGGTTACTTAACATTACTAACACGAATTGTTATGGAGGCAGTTGGGTGAGAAACCACATCATGACACAATACGTCGAGTTGAACTGTCCAGCTTAGATGTAACGGTATTATAGGCTGTTCGCGCCAAAGTGAGCTCTTTACACTTTTCGTAATGGTGCTATAACACACACATGGTACATGCAATCACTTTTATTTAACTTCATTTCGTGCATAATTGAAAATGAAAACTGAGTTACGACTTAATACATAATCTTTATTGACATATGGGTGCATACATCCGTATATTAAATGCAAGAGGCATCAAGAAGTGCTCACTTTAATGCAAAACATTTATTTAATGCGAATATTCTGCTTCGAAATATATCTAGTAGCTCACTGCATGTGTTCCATTTGTTATTACTTTTTTAAAGGTGAATATTTTGAGTATTTTTAAATTACCGTAGATCTTTCAAGAGAGACTAATCACTCCCGCAGATAATATTGTAGTAATTTCGTCCTATAACACTTTAATAATCAATACCTATTTCCTATAATCCAAATTTGGTTAAGACATGTCGGATAATCATCACGGTGCATATAAATAGGCTTTAACTTTATGAACGGAACAAAATTGTTTAACTTTTCCGCATTATCATCACATGGAACAGGAAAACTGCGCGGATTATTTTCAGTACAAGCTAAACTTTACACACGTATAAACATAATCTACCTTTGCATTGGATTATAGTTAACAAGGCACACTCAGGAATGTGTGAAGAAAATACGAAACTTGCACTAAAAGACTTTTGGGATAACGTGCTGTGTGTTTTGGAGTAATAATGGCCATTTACTGGAGAAACACGCAGTGAATATACAGTAGTTGATCAAGTATTCATTGGACTGTGAAGTTTAGACTTCAGAGCGTTCATTCCGACACATTTCGTGGTCTCTAATTATCTTACATGTGAAAACATTATTTTACATAATGTATAATTTAATGTTTTTAGTGATTATCACTTTATTTTTTCGAAGACCTCATGTGCGTGTGTGTGTGTTGGCAAGGGGATTTATAACGTAATACCTCATTTCAAATTTAAAATTATGACTGATTTGGAAGTAGTTTTTTCCAGTGGTTCAATGTGGCTTGTTCAAATTTATCAGTTACTATTTGTTTCTCTGATCGGACACAGGCTATTTCATAATTCCGACGGTTTTCGCCAGTAATTTACTTTAACTGCATAACCTGTAATGTGTTGGTATATATTCGGACTAAACTGAGCTGAAATATTATTCGTGTTTTGTATGCTTTTTCCTCCAAAGCCATGTTCCCTGCAGCAGTTAGCCACGCCCACTCCGCGGCATACGCCTGTGACTTGGGAAGGGGCAGCCTGCCGAATATACCCGAAGTGGGACTTAGAAATATCTTCCGCTACACGAGATCGCTCATTTTTTGTGACGAGAAGTGTACATCACAAAGACCTAAAAAATAATAATTAATCCATACAGTTTTAATTAGTTTTGCCCATGCCAAACAGGCATCTACCGGCAGACATCTGTAAAGAAACATTTCAGTTCGTATACACACGAGTGTTTGAGTGAGAGAAAAAATTGAGGGGGGCTAAAAAAATACCTCTTATTCCTAAAAGCTCACAAAAAGTCTTCGTACAAAGGAAAACTAACAGAGTATTTTTTGTGCTGAAAAAAGGCTTGTGGGCTAAGAATACAGTTGTACGAACAGGGATATAACTTACTGTAGCGTTGTGGCAATCATCGGGAGTTATGGTTTTAATGAAGTACAATAAAAAGATGAAATAGAATTATTTACCAACAATTAATTTACTTAACCGTTATTCGAACCAAATATGATTGCATTTGGGGTGTGGGAGCAGGGGAGATACCGTGAGGGTTATTTTCATTCAGGCAGTTGGAGTCGAACTCTCGAACACATTAATGACCATATATAATTACACACAGGCTCTATACTTGGCAAGTATTTGATACTGTATACTTGCTGGGCGTACTTGCGTACTTACGACTGTTGCCATATTGTATTTCAGGTGTGAAAGTTAACGTTTACGTTTTGTGGTTATAAAGCTCGCAAGTTTTAACAGTTCCTTCTCTCGCCGCTCGTTCTTCTATCTCTCGAAACTCAGTCACTCATTCAGTCATCAACTCCAACTCTACTCCCGACCAGGGGGCCTGACGCAATATTTATAGCTTTACCCTGACCGTTCTGTAAAGGCTCAACGCACTCCGAGTCACGCTGAGAGAACGAGGCGAGTAATCCAGAGCACTCTTCAGATAGAAGCAGAAATCAATACAAACAGGGTCAGCAGCGTGAGTCGCATAAGATATTATCATGTCAGCTCGCTTTTTGTAACTGATACGCGGCCACCCGGCTATCGCTCGCGCTACTGCCGCTATCATATAACGTTTATCTGTCCTCCTCTTCGCTTGCTCGGGCTGAGCGGCCAACGTCAGTGACGCGGACCAGCGACATGTAACCATATCAATCCACGTAAAATTCTTATGTGCATTTTGTACGCTGCATCACTCGTACAAAATGTTTTAATAAAGTCGCAGCAACTACTAAGCTCAAGGCAGAATTAATGACATATTTTGTCTGTGTCTTTTTTATTGAGTTTCGAAATGGCTATAATTCCAAAATACGAAACAATTTACCGTCCGTTATTAAATAATGTAACAACCGACTGTTCTTTCGAGACATTGACAGAGTATCCGTTATCACGAGTATTCCATATTAACCCTTTCATGCCCAGTGCAGACAATTGTCTACATGTTGCATATTAAGGTTATATTTGGTTAGCACTGCACTCTGAAAGGCAAAACACCCAATGATCTTCCATATAAGTAGCTGATTCGTAAGACGTGTTACTACTCTACGTTGTGATTGGTTCGTATCACTAAAGGCGGTTCACGATAAAGTGAGCACTTTTGAAATAGACCTTAGAAATGGGCGCACTGAGTGACATACGCCCAGTAAAGTTGCTAACGATGAATGGAAAGTATTTCCATATCTTAACGGCCAATAAAAAATGTTATGTAACCATTTTTGATAACTCTAATTATTCCTTTCGCTTTCTGTTTTTTTTTTTTTTTTGCAGTGACGTGTAAAAATGAGGTAATTTGAAAAATATTTACTTTCCTAATAATTTTACGGTTATACTTGACTGACGCATAACAAAAGTGATGAGGTCCATGTTAATGTTAATTTTACATAAGGCGGAAGAATACACAACATGCGTACAAGTAGATCTTAAGCAGGGATTTTGATAGTGCTCATTTTACCGTGAACAGCCTATATCACCGAACACAAAGCATACGTATTACTGATTTTGATCACGAAACAAGTTCTTCGCCGTCTTAAGTAAAGCAATCTTTAAAAAAAAAAAAATCGGTTATTTGCAACACTTGAGATTGTAAATTAATGCGGGAATGAAAGGGTTAACACCAAAATCTGTCACCTACGAAACAGCTTGCGGTATTGCTTTAATTAAATCACGATATTTCCTTGAATGTTTTGCTAGCCAGCAGCACAATATCAGTGACGGCGCACCACTATAAAAGCCACCACAAGTAAATACCAAAAACATGAAACAAAAACACACAACATACATAAAACATAATTAGTCAGTAAAATTGAATACGAAATGGAGAAACTGACCATGCCGCATAAGACTATAAAAAACACAATTTTAATACTATGTACAAAAAAAATTAAGATTCATGCCAAAACAAGTTACAAATAAACTGCTGAAAATTATTAGCATCTATTGCACAGCACAAAGCTAATTTTTACAAATGTAAAACTGTACGCAGACATTTCTTATTTCATTTTTGGAAAATTTAAATATATTATTTATAATTGCATGTACTATGTGTTATTTTGAAACCAAAAACCAATCTTACGGAAGGGTACTGTTTGTATACGTATAAAAAAAAAAAACGTGCCTGAGAATTAAGAGAGCGACTGTACACTCAGTATAATTCTACAAAGAATTCTTTGTAAACTATTTACTAATATTATTTTTGTAACGCTACGAGTAAATTTGTGCAAATATTACAAAATTATACTATAGAATGTGTAAAGCTAATGGTGAATGTTAGCAAGTGTCATTGACCTATGTGTTGTGCAGATTCAATATTTTTAGTTGTAATGTCACAAGAAAAATTTTTGTGAATAGTATCGGAATAGTTGTTTGTGAAACATACAAAAATTTCTTACAGTGTAAACAAAACTAATCAAAAAAAGACTCGTACATGAACGAGGTGTATCTGTAGCCACAACTTCCTGGAAAGCATCAAGTACTATGACACAGAGGGTGCAAGCTGATATAGTTAATTTCTTACAGTGTAACCAAAACTAATCAAAAAAAGATTCGTACATGAACGAGGTGTATCTGTAGCCACAACTTCCTGGAAAGCATCAAGTACTATGACACAGAGGGTACAAGCTGATATAGTTAATTTTTGTATAGGCTGTTCACGATAAAGTGGGCACTTTTTAAGGCCCTTCCAAGCGGCATTAACCTCCAATAAATATATCTTATTGCAGACTCAGGCATTAAATTTTTGTAGTGGTGAAATTTATACACTGTGTTTATTGGTCACATTGCAATGCTTATAATAAAAAGCAGCAGGAAGATGGAAAGTGGATGAAAGGAAAAATTTATAAGGGCCTTAAAAAGTGCTCACTTTACCGTGAACAGCCTATACCTGCCCTGAAGAAACCTGCAGTTACTACAAATATTTTGTGGATATTTGCCCTATCAAACTTTTATGGTGTACTTTAAATTATTTTGTGATGGTAACTAAACTATATATTAGTGATTAAGACTAAGATACTTCATAAGTGAAAACCACAAAAATTATGGTTTACCTGTATTGGAATATGAAATTAGTGGCATTGATTTCCGTGCGATACGATGTTTATATTAAGAAATGGCTTTCGCACTTTGACAGTTAAATAACGAGGAAAGAGTCTTCGACGACTCTGAAAGTGTCGATCAGATACGGTTGTAGTGTCCTTGAACGTGTTAACCATCACGTACGTCTGACTCATTGTCCGCGAGATAAAACAAACACTGAGTCACTTGGCCAACACGGCAGAATTTGTCCTCAGCGGTTTACTAACACTGCGCGCAGTGTCTGTCTGTGGCAAGACGCCAGTAACGGTAGGCATATACGGCAACTCGCGTAGCGTAGCGTTTTTGGCTACCGGTAATATATATATATATATATATATATATATATATATATATATATATATATATTGTTACTCTCGTTGCTCGGGGTACACCTCCACAGATAATATCTTTCCTTTCACGCGCACTGGTTAATCACGAATTTATGGAATTTCATGAGGAAATACGCAAATACGTATTGAAGAAATTCCCGTTAATCTTCACCTTTCGCGGGTGATCGCCGAGATTCGCAATAGTTTTCGACATGAAACACAAATGTTCACACCACAGACTTTATAGTAGCATGTTCTTAGAGTAGTGTGCGATGGGTGTTAATTAGGACAGACATTTGTTTTTGTTTCAAACCACCCATAGCTAAATACTAATCGATTATTTTCCCTTCGAGATCGTGCCATATTGATAACACGATAGATTTAACGTGCAACTTTTACAGCTTGTCCGTATCTCCGGTTCAAAAGTCAGTATTTACAAATGTTCGACAGTCGTGCTAATCGAATGTTTTGTACGGTATGTCACACGGTAAGAAGGGGAGTGTTAAAATGATGTGTTCACATAAAGCTTAGGCCGGTTGTTGAACGGCTTTGGTGAACGGCTGTTCCTTTTTGCACACGATCGTTCAAATCTCGCTCTGCTGCACCTTGTTCATCACTGGCGCTGTCGTGTTAACAGTGCTGCGGTCCGAACACGAAACGTTTACCCGAATCACCATCGAGTAAGTTACATTACGAGAGAAGATTTACTTCAGTTAGTTAAAGAGGCGAAAGTAACTTAGAATAATTCACCTACAAAAATGTAACTGGGTGTTGATTAGAAAGTAGCTTAACTTCGTTGCCCAGTTGCACATGCACATTAGCTCGTTACAAAGAAAGAAGTTCGCCCAATGTAAAACTATCGGGAGACGCATGTTGCAAGTAACGTCAATACAGGAACATAAGGAATAATGCTTCGACAAGAAAAACATAGCGTTCTGACTTCAAACAAAAAAAATACTCAAACTGAGTTATTGCACAACAAATAAACTAATATAACATACACTTCATCTGTTTTAGTTTCAAAATTAATTTGTACAGTTAGTACAATCACATCTGCCAAAATATATGGGCCATATACTGATCATTAACACAGTTTTGTCTTACAAAAAAGTAATATTTAAGGTGTAAACTGTTCGCATAACGTCCCTTTAAACATTATACTTTCTTTTTCCTGTCACCTGCAACAGAGCACAGTCGCTGGTAGATATCAGGCACAAGGGCACGAGAACTTGTCCTTGAACAGAGGACCTCCGCTTTCACTCTTCGTCTATCTTCCAAAGTAGTGAGTCATTAAGATTTTATCTTCAGTTCTTCTGTTTATAGGTTGTTCACGGTAAAATGTGCACTTTCGAGAGCCCTCCTTAAGATATACTTGTGTACAGGTTCTGTATTCTTCCGCTTGATGTAAAATTATCATTGCCATGGGCCTCGTCCTTTTATTCATGCTTCGGTCAAGTGAAACTGTGAACTTATTAGAAAAGTAAGTTTTTCACAAATCTGCTAATTTTTACGCTTTGATGCATTAAAAAAACAGAAAGGTAAAGAAATTATTTACTTGATCAAAAATGGTTATATCAACACTTTTTATTCGACGGTATTATATGGAACTACTTTCCATCCGTCGTTACCAATTTTACTGGGCGCATGTGACATTTTTCTAAGATTAATTTCAAAAGTGCTCATTTTATCGTAAACAGCCTTTAGTACTACATAGTATTGAGATAGAGCCATTTTAAACACAGATGTAACGACAAAGTAACTTTAACTATGCTAGGCGTTACAGTTAATTTCAAACTCAGTTACCTTGTGAAAAGTGTAACGAGTTGCCCTAAAATTTGCTTGAAAGTAACTCTTTGTCAAGTAACTAGCTACTTCCGTTATGTTAATAGCCAGCGCTGATCCAAAGACATGAACACGTATCAGTTCCCTAAATGTCGCAGCAGTTCCGTCATAGTAAGCCTACTCGTATTTGCTGTCTCGTCCAGTTTCTATATATTTATCTGCTGTTTGTTACGCCGTTTTGTGCCCGTGTCTTCTTGGGCTCTTTTAAAAGTGGAACACTGGCGACCGTCACCACTGTCTTGAACCTCGGTGCTTCTATACGCTGTTCACGGTAAAATGAGCCCTTTTGAAAGCCCTGCTCAAAGCCACGATCCTTCATTTCTACAGCTTTTGGGAGGATTTATTTTTTGTTCCCAAACGGGAGCCGATATTGTATAATCCTCTTACAATTTTGTTACAAATTGTTTTAATTCTGTAGTCTAATTTTTTAAACACAAATTTTAATTAATTATTAAATAAAGAATAATCTCGTTAATTAATTAATTGGATAAAAATATACACCTTTGTGTTGGATATGGGTATATGTACATATGTATATATGTATATATATATATATATATATATATATATATATATATATATATATATATATATATATATATATATATATATATATAGAGTGTGTGTGTGTGTGTGTGTGTGTGTGTGTGTGTGTGTGTGTGTGTGTGTGTGTGTGATGTACTAGCTTTTACCCGCGGCTCCGCTCGCGTGTTTATAGGGGATAAATAATGATTTTGACATTAAGCCTGGTCGTGTTACATAATCGCGGTGCATCTAAATTTCAATGGCATGATATTTTTGAAAAGTTATAAAAATAAAGTCCATCATAATTTCATTAAGATTTCTTGTTTAAAATACTAATATTTTTCCTTTCAGGTTTAATGAAGTTATTAAATTACAACCTCCTATCGCTTCGCACATCTTTTAGTTAGCATAATACTTAGGACTTTGAATTGATCTAGCCACTTTTTTCTAGTGGACTCTATAGCCCCTGACCAGCTGCAGCCCCACTATTGGGTGTTCTAGCCATTGCGCTACTGCGGCCCCACTATTGGATGTTCTAGCCCCTGACACTCTGTGGTCCCTATTGGGTTCTCTAGCCCCTGAGCTTCTGCGGCCCTCTTTTTGGGTGCTCTATCCACTGAGCTACTGCGGCCCCACTTGATATATATCAATCCACTTGGTCACTGTGGCCCCACTTGGAACAACGCTAGCCACTGGACCACTAAGGCTTTTTGGAAGGAAAGTTTTACATACCAGACAAAATAGAAAGGAGAAATGACGAAATCTTTTTAACAATGCTTTTTTTTGTGCAGTAATCAATCCTAAGAAAAGCTTAATCTAACAATTTTCCTAAAGGAAATGAGATATTTTCACGGGATAAAAAGTAGCGTATATCACCGTCCGGTCCTCAAACTATATCTGTGCAAAAAATCACATCGTTTCGTTCCGTTTTAACGTGAAAGAAGGACAAACAAAACAAACACACTTTCCTATTTTTATAGTAGTAATGATAATGATTGTCTACTGTACTTACCCCCCACAAATAATATATTGGTTTGATCCCCGGCGGGGTCACTATTGAATCTTCGTAAGAGAGAAACATGACTGGCCATGCAGTTGGCCTGAGGGTTTTCTCAAGGTACTCACATTTCCCCCACTACTGCATTCGTCGCTCCTACATAATCTCATTTCGCCCCTTTAACGCTAAAAATATTAAGTTTATCGCGTTACTCAAACTTTCCTGTAAGTCGCTCGTCAGTTCCGACCATTCATGTCTACAGTTTTCATACAAAATACCTAACAGAGTACAGTTTCTTAAAATAACCTTTATGTATGTGCTCCATCGTATTCAATTTTGTTAAGTGTGAGAGAAGACATTTTAGCCTAGCTTCGCCAAATAAAGACGAAATAAAATGAAATAAATAAATATACCCCTGACATAACAGGCATAGTAAGTAATATTGTTCCGACAAATTTCTATCTATTTATGGAGTATGATAAACCGTTTTGGTGAAGCTCAACATAGTGCCGAGTACACAGCTGTTCCAAATTATCATTAAGGTATTTATTAGGCAGGGGATACTTTTATAATAGAGTACATTGATAGTGGTCATCTCTGGAATAATTTCCGAAAGAATGCTGGTTATGCCCCTATACATCCTTCTGTGACGAAAGTGCGACTTCTCATAGTCATGTATCGTTAGAATTGTAACCCGTTTTTTCTGCTCGGATTACTTTTTATAAGAATTTTAATGAGTTTATAGGGAGAAAACTTGTTATTTTTAATACCTAAATTCCGATGTGGCGTATAAAATTGATAGCTTTGTGTAGAAAATGCTTGTTAGACGATTTATTGCTAAAAACGTAATTGTATTGCAAACAAATGTACGCTCAAAAGGTGCAAAAATTACTTATTAAGGTGTTTTAACCCATATTTTACTACAAAGAAGATTTCGTCATTTCACTTGAATTCATTAAAAGTATTATGTACTGTTTCTCAGTAAATTGCTTTATTTTGTACAGACTAGTCTTTGTATTATAAACAACTGCCACAATATAGCTTGTAATCTACCTTACACGCCAGCTTCATTTAGGATGTAAGGCAGGAATGGGTCTACATGAATAGGTCTACTAATATCAATTAACACCCACAAGGAATTTGAAGAAACTGCTGCCCAGTTTAGTGCATTGTAGTTGCGATATTGTGTAACAAACCTGTACAAGTCATTATAAGCCTTTCTAACTGTATAAGTATCAGGGCGATTTAGCCCCATGATCTACTGTAAATATTTTGGCCTGGAGTGGAAATAGTTCCGTGCTTATTTGCCCAGCCAATGTTTGTATGTGAAATTAAATTGGTAGCTAAATTCCCCCCCCCCCCTCCCTCTCCAACCCGTATCCGGCAGCTACAAAGAGAGTTTGAGGATAAAACAATTTAAAAACTTTATTAAATTACGTAACTTTGATTGGCATTACATAGTTTTTAGACTATTCGAATTACGTTTGTTATTGTATTCCAATAGTTTAAGCGAAACTTTATTATTTGACTTAAAAAACATTTCTTATGGAAAGTTTGACTCTATTATTTGGGAAAATATGCAACCAAATTTCAAGCGACCCAGCAGAGCTTGTGTTTAGCAGCAAATTATTATACATACTGAAGTATCTTCCTGTGACAGTTGGTGGAGCGATTTTTTACTGCCTCATCAAATAATCCCAAACATACTTAATGAATCACGCAGTTGCAAAACTAGAAGTACGGTATACATTCAGAAACTAACATTTACCAAATCTGAGTATTTTAGGTGTTATCTAATGTAAACAAATTATTCGCCAAATGTGTTGAAAATACATTTTCAGCATAATTTGCGCAAAATCAGCTAATGCTACTAAATATTTAGGAGTTCTATTTTTTTAATAACACAAAAAAATTCAGTTATGTACACCCATTTCCTTGGTATTATGATCTACAACCCTCATTCATGAAGTAATGATACAAAGTGTCCAATAAAAAATCTAACTCTACTTGTTACATATTTAAAGTACTTACATGCGTAACCACTAAACAGAGGTGATCGAGCTGCTAGAGCACAAAGGCGATCTAGATTTCATCCCTGCGAGGTCACTTGCGGAATTTTGGCGTGCGGGAATCGTGCCTAGACAATACTGTTAGTCGACGGTTTTCTCGAGGATCTCCCGTTTCCCCCACCCTTACGTTCTAGATGCTGCTCCAAATCAACCTCATTCCATCCCTCATCTATTCTCAAGACGTTAGATGTTTGCCACCCAAACCTATCAACTGCACCCCTCAACTAAACAGTATTTGTGAACAGTTAACTTTGCATATGCACAGTATATTTTCGCATCAGCCACACACAAGTAACTTAATATAAAATATTGTAAATATGCATTTTTGGCTTTGTGTAAAGTACTGACATTTGTAATTTTATTGATCTTTATTGTTCCTTTATCTACTTGACTATGTACAGAAAACGAATCTTGTAATTTTCAGAATGTGTTTTGGTATTTTCTTATGTATTATAAAATATATTTATATAAATTTTTCTTTTTCTTGTGTTTCACTGACAAGTTCTTTACAATGTTCTTTATTATGTAAAAATTCTCTCTGAAACATCAATAAATACAACGAAATTCTGTACTCAAATTCCGAAACTTCGTAACTACCACCACATGACACGCTCGTCTAAAATTATCAGAACGAAGCATATGGTGAACCTATTACAAAGCTTTGGTGCTGTCAACACGCAGCAATGAAAGGGCGGGAATGACCTGCCCTCCTAGATCTCGTTTATCCGCTAGCAGTTTACATTTGGCAACTCGGTGGTTTCCAGATAGTTGTTTCAACTCGGTGGTTTCCAGGTAGTTGTTTGGGGACAGTTTAGTGTTAAAGATCTTTATCGCACTTTGGGAAATCCTCACGTTCTAAAGCGAGAGCCGAAACACGGGAGCGAGACAGAGATACGGGTAACAGTTTACTACCTGCGGAGTACCTGTGGCGCAGACAAACGTAATTTCTCACAGGTCGAAGGTATCCTTTGCCGTTAAGACACTATTTATTGAAGTAAGTTATTTTAGCGTTCACGCTGGGCACCTATGGTGGACATTTCAACTTTGTTACCATGCACGCAATGCGCAGTTGCTGTAGAGTGTAGACAGAGTACTTGACAGGCTTCGTTTCCTTGGCCTGTTCGTTGTGGTCGCGAGATTCGATTTCAACACGGAATACTTTATAATATAAACGAAACTGAAAGTAGGCACATTATTCGGGGAAAGTGTGATTAATATGGTAATATAGGGGCGAAAAGTGAGCTAGCTTCAGAACTGTTGGAAATGCTGCAGTGTCGGACACTGGTGTCTCCAGAGAGTTTCATACCAATTCTGTTGACAGTCATGAAAAGGACCTTGATTTGTGGTGACCATCAATTCTTCGTGTATTTTTTGTACGCGCCTTATTTTTCGTTCGCCTGATTATCAGTTCTGTCGTTTTTGTTTTTTGTCCTCTGTGATAAAATCTCAGCCATGCGCCCAGTGGGTTCGGAAGAAGTGGATGGAAACCGCAGCTTGATTGGAGGGGGGTGGCGGAGGAAAGGCCGGTCGCTTTCTCCGCAACGAGAGGGACTTGCACCCACGGATGCTCCATGAAGCTGGTTGAACTAGTTTTATTTCTCAATAATATAAAGTGAAACTGGATACGACAATACCAATGACCCCGAAGTATAGTTCATAGCTCATAGCGTAACGTCTCTACTCCAGTGATGCCTTTGCAGCCGGGCACTGGAGCAGGGGGGTATCCAGAAATGTATTTCGAAGTGGGGGGGGGGGGAGGAGGATAGAAACTATTTATGCAAACTCGCTCACATATACACACAACTTTACATTATATCAACACAATAAGTCACATGTAAATTGCATCACCGTATCATATTTTACATTTTAAATCTGTAAATATAGCGTTAGATTTTTCGCATATGTAAGTTAATCACAACCACATTTTATTACACTAAGAAGGTAACACAGTATAATTACTTCACATGTGTATATGGTACCGTATCATTTTTGTTAACAACATATTTTATGAGAATTGTTTTAAATCAATTAAATGTCCATTAAAGTCCGAGCGTAGACCTACAAATTCTATGATACATAATTGACATTCCTCTGCCACACGAATAAAGTAACTGTTGAAATGGTTAAAAGTATGAAAAATGCACGTGAATATTTTACTAAGTCAAAGAACTGAACTACTACGCAGTAGTATCCCCCCCCCCCCCCATTTAATCAGAAAACGAAGTTTTGATGTATAAGATGTAATGTAATCATATGTGTGGTTAATAAAAATAAATAAATAAATATGAGGATTGCCTTTTTAATATGGGGGGGGGGGCTGCAGCTATCTAACCCCCCCCAACCCCCCTGGATACGCCCCCCTGCGCTGGAGAAATACAAGCAAACCTTGTTGTGATTACTGACTTAATTCCATCTTAGGAATTTTCTGTGTTCTATTTTGCAGACATGTTCACAACGGAAATTTTTTTTCCCCGGCGCCCTGAATTTTCTTACGTTATAATTGGATTTCTGCGACAAGCAATATTGTCCTGCAATGGCGTGTGTACGAGATATGGAGTTCCCGTTCAAAACAACAAACTGATGCAAGTTGTTTCAAGTGTGCGCCGTCGCCGAACGAGGCTGGCGAAAATTTCCGGGTCGCGTGTTAGTCGGCGACAGGCGTGATCTGACCGTGACCGGTTATAGTCCCGACCGTGACTCAGACGGCGGGCAGCCCGCGTGGACTGCGGGAGAGAGAGTGACCGGAATTCACCGTTAGGAGCTGCGGCGTGCAAATAGGCGGGTGCTGTTTCGCAATGTTCCGTAACACCGGCTCGTGACACCTCCCCCACCTGTACCGCCACTACCCTAAGTTTGAAGTAAAGCAACTGCCTATGGACCACTACACCCGACTATACAATGTGAAGAACCCATAAAAATTAAGTAGTAGACACCATACAAATTGTCAGCAAAGTGCGATTTATGCTGTATATGAAAGAATTAATGTATATATTTTGCAACATTATAAAATATCCCACTAAAATTTACTTTTTAAATGTAAAAAATAATTGATTAAAGTAGTCTGTAATTTTAACAAAATTAAAGCTCATTTCCATTCTGGTTGATTTCGAGAGTGGTCACTTTATCGCGAACAGCCTTTAAACATTATTAAACGCCTCAAGGTCACGTCCGGCCTTAAAAAAGCATTGTGACGGCTCGGCGATGGAAAATAGTATAATCAAGCTTCGCGTGTTTTTTTGTTTCCTCAGAATTTTAAGGGGTATCTGCTAGGGACAGCAGTTTTATAGGGACACTTGTTAATATCGTCTTTCATTTCTGTCCTAAAGAAATATTCTACAGTATTTTCAAAAATAAGAATAGTCATCTGTGTTTCGGGCATATTGTATGAAGATTTAATGGCTGCGTACAAGATTACGTATACGAAGATAATCATAGTTTTGCCGGCATCGGCGGGAAAAAAAAAAAGTAGTAGAATGCTCGACTGCCACGCGGGCGCACCCGGGTTCGATTCCCAGCCGATGCAATATTTTTAATAATGCTTTAGTCGTGTAATTAATATTTCAAAATTGTATATTTGAAAAAGAATTAAAAAATTTTCTCATGTGTAAATGACAATTTATAAGTAAAAGATTCCAAATCAGAGGAGTATATATATAACGGAAGGTAATATATACCGCAATCTATCATTATCATGAATACTACGATAAATACCTTATACAAAATTATTAAATTTCACAATTTAAAAAACCACCTCTCCCCGGCGGGGAATCGAACCCCGGTCTCCCGCGTGACAGGCGGGGATACTGACCACTATACTACCGAGGAACTATGTTGCTTAATATGTAATCTCATTAGATAATTTGTAAATAGTATTGAGAGTGCGATTAATTAATATCTATGTTCATAGTTTGCACCTAAAGAATGTCACTGCAGATAAACCAAAGAATGTATCGGAAGATTTTGTTAAGTCATTTTCAAGAGAACTGGTTTGTTTTTGTTATACAGTTCATGATACCTTCTTCGCGAAAAAAAAAAGTCCATAAATTATTACTTGGATTTCAAATATTACTATTTTTTTCTTCTAGTGTTTTATGGCCAATTAGTTAAATTTTATTTCTGCAATAGCAACTCGCCCTGCCAGCCCACGAACAACAATGCGCAAAAATAAATTGGAGAAAACAAAAATGATCTTACCACGTGCGTTAATAAACATCCGCCACAAAAACAACTTTATTATAATAATTTTAGAAGTATTTTTCATCAAAAACACGTCTCCCTCAGGCAACTTGTACCGAGAACACAAAATTAAGTAAACACATGAAAAGATGTGGGTTTTACAGAGACGGATTAACATGAAGGGCTACAGACGGCGACGAAACCTAAGCAGTCGAGAAATAAGAGAAGTGGCAAAAAAAAAACCACTCCCGTAAAAATGCTCACGTTATTAATCTCTCAGTTACTCTATAAACATTAAATTTCTCCCCCACCTTCGGGATGGACTTACGAAACCCGAAGTAAGGAGTGTTGATTCTTCGTATCAAATGTAACACAATATTTTCACTATCTGCTCCTATTTGTAAAGATTAATGTTTGTTTCGCGTATTGGACACCGTCATGCATAATATTTGTAATTTTACCTATGTTTCACATATGTTTGATTTTTCATAATTTTTATTATTTTTATTTTTCATTTTTCACATGGTTAGAATATTTAAACTTAGATGTACGGATGGCAATAATTAATGTTTAATTGAAAACGATAGCTAGATTTTCTTTTGTTTGTATTTAAATCAACAACCTAATATTTTGCATTATTTTTGGTCTCACTTTATTGTTAATGTTTCAGGGAATTTTCTTGTATATTATTGATCAACTTCTACGAGACCCATAACTCTATGGAATAGGGATTTAGGCCATTTAAAGTGTGTCATTTTAGATCGTTAGTCAGGAAGCCTTGGGATTGGCTAACAGGTTCAAATCCTGTACTTAGATTGACTGGAGTGCTTAGCATAGGGTTAGGACGCGCGGGCCGTTTGAAAGTTCGATCTCTTTGCCATCGACCTTTAAATACACTAGACGTAAGGCTAGGACGTTCGTCCTACAGTTGGACGCTGCGGAGGAATTTTAATTAGAGTTATGGTATTCTAGTTTCTAACAGCTTGGAATGGTTTTTTATTAGTGTTTTGCGTCGAGTGTGATAGAATAAGCACTCCGTAGAGTATGGGTCGCCAGCTAGACCTCCGTTCCTTCCACGAGTTACACCGCCTTGCCTGGTATTTAGCTACAGAATTGTATTTCATCAAGTTTAAAATTTTATTTTTATTTTGGACTTTGTTACGTTACGCCACGGGCGTAGAACATTCTACGGACGCCATGTTGGCAAGGCGCCTAAATTAGCTTCAGCCATTTTTAACCATAATTTAACCTGAGAGAGCAAGTCAAATATTTTACCGTACTAAGACAGTTACATTTTTTCTGAACTATTTTCAAGACATTTTATTTTTGAAAGAGCTACGTTAATTTCAAGTGATAAGTCAGATTGTTAATTAAGTGTCTCGTAAGGATTTTGAAATATGACCGTTATCCATGATCACTTCCCAACGGCGGCTTAGTATAAATATTATTCATGTTCTTGCTCATTGCCATTCAGAGATTTCTTATTTTTGTTTAATTATTTTTCCAGCTTATTTGCAACAAATATTTTGAATTTGCACATTTTTAATCTTTTGAATAAATAAGTTTAAGCTGAATTTGACACGCCTGACACTTCTGAATATGCACGTCTCATCCTATCCCTCCTCTACACATTTTCAGTTGCAATAATTAAACAAGTGCTTTAGTATGTGTGTAGTTGTGTACATTAAGTTTCTCAGCTGAATGTGTGGTAAATAATCGTTTGCCAGTAACGAAGGTGGTGTTGTCAAAGGTGAGTTTCTACGCATCTTACATACTGGGTCCTAAGATGAGCACAGCCGAGCATAAACAGATTTCTTTGGAACAGTATTTATTTCATTTTATCCACTTACTGAACCACGAGTATTGCCAACACACATAATATTCCATTTTGTCATGTGGTGCATAAATTAAAGTTCTGGATATTGCACTGAGTTGGCCTAGGTTATGTTTTGCACATTTTCAGAATAAAAAGTGATCACTCCAACATGTGGGCTATTATGATACTGTGTTTACTCCAGAGGGCACTACATGTTACATTACACTGTTACACAACTCATCAAGTTGCCTCTTTATAATCTATTTGTGGTTTCTTCAATCATTTTGAATCAAACCTTTGAAAAATCGCCCCATGTATGACGTGTTTAGTTATTTCCTAAATATTCCATGTATATACAAGAGTTGTGTACTTTTGTTAAAATAAAATTATCTTATTTATCGTTAAAATAAATTTTTACCTATATTTTATTTATATATTATATTTCATTTATAATAAATATGGGTAGAAGCAGTGAGAAAACAAGTGTGCTGGTAGCGCCTAGTAAGAAATAGTTCTAGTGCAAAATATTATTACAACTTAGTGCGCACGAATTCGGTGATGTAATTTTCTAGACTTAGTTAAGCGTTGGTTGCATAGAGCGGAGGAATATCTTGAAAGTAGAACTTTAGCAGGGCTTGAGAAAATTGCGAAGTAACCGTGAATGGATGATACTAGATAATGCCACTTTTTATTTGGAAACACGACTCTTCGCGTCTTCGACTAGACGCCTAGCAGAAATACAGTTTAGCATTCAAGACTCAAAGTGAAAGTTATTTATGCGGCGAATGCAAAACGGCTCGAGTATCGCCGACTAGTAAAACCACAAAAATTAGCTGCTTTATTCGTATCATTATAGTGCAGGGTATCAATAGGTTACATGACTTATAAATATTTTAATGTAACCTAGCAATATCAGTGTACACTGTGACTAATATATGACACTTCTGTCTGGTGATTAGACTGTAGTTTACACAAGACACATTATTGTGGTGTGGTTTGAGGGGGGTGGGGGGAGGGATCTGTGATCACTATCGCTGGGGTTTCTCAGGGGTTTTGGAAGGGAGGGGGCGGCTAAATCCATTTACTATTACGAGTAACGAAAACAACTGCAACGACACTCTATCTACCTCCATACGCACTCTACGCTATAGACGCGGACATCGAAGTGAGACTTTTCGACGAAGGATAATCAGTGAGGAGACTAAAGCAAAAAAAAAAAAAACGTGGCTACGTCGTATGGTTGGTCAGCCACGACGTGGTGCCAGCCAACTGCGAGGCGTATACAAGTTGAGCGACACTTCCGTCCTACGATCGCCAGTGTCACTCATGATCAGAGACGCGGGAAACTCGCAAGTTCGATTACCTGTAGGCTAGACTCCACAGTCTTATGCAAAATTATGCAAATATCACTGCCCCGTTCGTTGCTTATTCAGTGGTAAACGACTTGGGTCTGCATTTCATTGTGTGTTTATTAATGGTTCAGAGTTGTCCATGAGGTGTAATATAAACGGATGGACCGACTGCATAAGCAATACAAAACGTACCAGGTTTCGAATTCTAGCTTGTCCCGAAATGAAACCGCGAATTTTTCAGGCCTCCGCTCATGTTTGTGAAGACTCATTAAAGGAAGTTTTCTTATATTCATTATTTTCAGGCGTATCCCCCCCCCCCAAATAGGGGAATTAATCTTTGACGTCAGGAGATGTGCGAAGTTTATACCATTAAAAATAATAAATTCCGAAATCGCAATATTTACCATCGCATTAAAATTACGAACAGTGTAGTTACATGTTAACGTGAGAGAATGACAAATTTTAGATATATTTTTAAAGTTCTTTTCGAAGACAGGCTTGCCTTACCTTCAGTGAAACCTATTATGTACTGCGTCATTTTTTTAAATCTTGATTATTTAATTTTATCGACATATTTTCATGGCCTACTTTTCTACAAGCGAAAATACAGAAACAAAAATCCAAGATGAAATATAAAACTTTTGCTTCGTCAAGGGTAAAAAAAAAAAAAAAAAAAAAAAAAAAATTACTGCAAGTGGTGTTTACCCTCGGATGAATTACGTAAAACGTACGGTATCAGATTGATAAGAATTTCGAATTACTTGTATTTATCGCAATATTTGGATAGAATGGTCGGTAGGCTACAATATGCACAGTTTCCAACTTAGCAGGTTTACATAAAAATGCAAATATAATAAAGTCTTGTTTCTACGTGTCGTGCATCAGTAGTGGGAGACAAGGGGGGGGGGGTGTTCGACAGGTTCATGATTCAATTCACCGCCACAAGTGCATGTAGAATAGGGGTGCTGGAGGGTTGGAAATGCACGAGGATTCGTCAGGAAGGGGCTGTAGGGGAAGGAAGTGAGGGAGGTTCGGAAATCTGATGGAGGAAGTGACAGAGTTTGGGGTGGTGGGGATGGGGAAAGACGAAGCACAGGGGGAAAGAGGAATCCAATTTCTCCAATGCTCCCATCGCCAATTCTTTTTCTTATCCAGCGCTTTCGGGTTAGGCGCAGAGGAGCAACGCGGCTGCCAAAAAAAAAAAAATAAATAAAAAAAAAAAAAAAATTGGGAGCCCAGTAGGGCAGCGCGAAAATAAAAATAAGGAAATCAGAGGAAAATGGTTTGTCATCGAATCGGGCGAGTTTGTGGGAACTGTAGACTTGCGTAAAGAAGGAAGCTAAAAGTGGATTACCTTCGATATTTTGCTGCCGTGCCTCTTCAGGAAACCGTTACATCCTGCTTAGATGCAGGATAGATTCTTGTTTGTTCTCGAAAATTTTGCAGAAAAAGGGGAAAATCGTGTTCTTCAATTTGTTTACAGATACCGATAATGTAATATTTCAAATTGATAAAAATTTTTTTGAAAAAGTTTTCTGTAATTATTTACTGAATGACTATTATTGTCTGATTAATGTACTGTACGAAGTCATATATTAGAATTCTCGCGTTACTGGCGTAGATACTAAAATCGTGTAGTTTGTAGGCTACTTGTTTGTATTTGTGTTTGCAGTGCATATGTTTCTTCTCTATACAATTGTACGCCGTTCGACAGGTCTCAACCAAATTTGTTAGGTATTCTCTATAGTACCCAACTTAATATACTGTGTACGACAACATCTCAATTGGGCTTGGAACCTAAACAATCGACTCTCGTCCCTGCCATCGTTTCGCACATGTTTTATGTTAGCACGATGTTTAGGACTTTGAATTGACCTGTCCACTTTTTAATTGGGTTCTCTAGCTACTGAGCTACTGAGGCCCCCTTATTGGGTGCTCTAGACTCTATGCTACTGCGGCCCCACTTGATATATATCTATCCACTGACTCACTGCGACCCTACTTGGAATAACTCTAGCCACTGGGGCACTATGGCTTTTTAGAAGGAAAGGTTTACAGCCTATAGACAAAAAAGAAAGGAGAAATGACGAAAAATATTTTTGTAACAATGCATTTTTCATGCAGTAATTAGTCCTAATAAAAGCTTAATCCAGTACCTATTTACATACCTGATCATCATTTTTCCCGGAACCGTTTGAGATATCTGGATGAAACAAAGTCTAAGTTGTTCCTGGGGTTATTATCTATAGACTGTATAAATTTGATGTCAATACGTTCAGTGGTTTTGAGTTAAATCCGTTCGGACAGACAGACAGGCAGACAGACACGAAAAAAAAACATTAGATATGGCTTAGTTATCAATTACACTATATGAAAAAGTAATTAAAAGTGAAAAATTCGAAAACAACAGACAGACATATCAATTTTATTTAGTATATATTAGTAAATATATTAGCCTAAATATTAGTAAATAATTAAAACTTTCAGTTCATATTACGCTAAAATATTCTTCTTTCATTTTAATATTACTCGTGTCATCTCTGCTCTTATTATTTTTGATAAAGTAGTCTCAGTATTATTTTATTCTGAAAGTTATCTTATGTCCACGTTTTCCAGTTGTGGGCTGTGAATTCAAACAGGTGAATTTTGGTCCCCTACTGTTATCTCATGTTATATCAATTTAAATATTTTTTGTGTTAATGTGTTATGTTAGGTATTAGGAAGTTGGGCATTATATTCATACACAAGGGCATTACATCTTACTACGTACTACCTACATGTGTAAAGGCTGTCCACGATAACTTGAACGTTTTTGAAATGAACCTTAGAAAAAAGTCACTTCCCATGCCTGCACGTATTTTAATGGGCGCACCGAGTGACATTCGCCCATCAAAGTTGGTAACGATGGCTGGAAAGTAGTTCCATATCTTAACGTCGAATAAAAAGTTTTAGGTAACCATTTGTGATAGTTTAAATTATTTCTTTCGCTTTCTGTTTTTTTTAATGCAGCATAGTTTACAAATTAGATGTTTTGAAAAATATTTACTTTCCTAACAATTTCACAGTTTCACTTGAGCGATGCATGAATAAAGTGACGAGGCAGGCCCACGGTAATGTTAATTTTACATAAGGCGGAATAATAAACAGCATTCTTACAAGTAGAAATTATGCACGGCTTTCAAAAGTGCTCATTTTACCGTGAACAGCCTATACCTAGTTTCGTGAAGTTCTGTTCACTCGAAGCAAAGTTCTAGGGCAATGTATATGTCATAGGAATATAACGTATTTTGTATTATTCTCTCTCTTACGTATGTCTTACTCACTATTCTTTAATCAGCATTCCCTAAAACCTCTAAAATAATTAAACCCCTTTTTCTCCTGAATTAGTTTACATATAACTGGGACGTAGTTACCCCAGTTATTAATTTTAATATATTTGATACCTCCTGGAAATTTCAGTGTTGTTATCTTGTAGTCGTATTTTATCTTTTTTTTTTCTCCCGTATTATACCCATATGACAGTATTTAGAGACGACTTCGGAAGCAGAGATCATAATATGAGTAGGCTACTTATAAAAGGGGGCGATACTTAAAACTGTTATCTTTATTATACTTCCCAACATTTTTTTCTCACATATCCTACGTAAATTTCAGAAATCTTAGATCGCTGAACGATTTCGGAACTGGAATAGTTTTGTTACCGGACGGATCTTACAACTAAAAGAATTTTCGATTGTATCGAAAAAAAAACGATCAGCGTGGATATTTTTTTAAACTTTTTGCTCTTGACTCATAAGCCTTTACTACTCAGAACTACACTTTTTTTTTTTCACAAGCGTTGACGATATGAGCAGCCGATGGACGTGATGTTGGAATCTCTCGGGCAATCGAACTTGGTAGGTTTTTCTTAACCCTAACGCGATAACTGCTAGGGTTTAAAGGAGGCCCTTATATAACTGCGCGCTGAGAGCAAAAACGTTAACTATCGCCACGAGCTGAAAGAGTCGATGAAAACACTCCTGCATTACACAGTGTCCACGTGTGGTAGACATCAGCTATGAGGCTTTCTCAACACCGTTATCTGAAAGTTTTATCTCGGTGATAATTAACATTAAAACCCCTCTGATCCTAGAATCCATTACAGAGGACGTGCGCAGTATGTGAATTAATTATATTTTAACTGTTTACAGTAGGAAAACGACATCCGATAAGAGGAATCCCTTGCATGCCGCAGTTACTATTCGCTTTCCATTTGTAGACTACGGAACACTACTAGTAATATCAAGCATACAACACATTGCGGATTGGTCCCGCCACGTAAGATATCGTAATGCATGAACGGTTGGAAACTAAACATTTGTGGCGGCAATGAACAATATAGATGATATTTATTCGCAACTGAAATAACTAAGGACTTCAAATTAAATACATAATTGTTCAAGTAGTGTATAACAGTTTTACTTTCTTCCATAGCTTTTATATTAATACATTTAATTAAATTATTTTTACGCAAGACAAGTTGCCAAATTCCGAATGCTCAAAAAAATTTATATAAGATGGTGCTTTTATTTTGAATAGCTTTTTATTCAAAGAGGGAATAAAGTTTGAAGATCAACGTGCTCTAGAAGTGGCTGCCTCGACTCTAGCTCATTCGAGGCAAAAAATAAAATAAAATAAAATAAAATAAAATAAAATAGCAACTTCCCTAGGAACACTCGTAAACCGAATGTAACAAAATAGAAAATCCGCCAATTGTGGAAATAATCCTAACAGAGTATTTCATTCGCGTTTGAGACAGTTCGTCCCCTTGCTGTACTAAAATGGCTGACGTGCAGCCCACCAAAAATTTACGCGTGAACGACAAAAATCTTGGTGACGTAGTACAAGATACATATCTGCTGGCCACAGCTACTACTTAATAACACCATCACTCGCAAACGCGTGAAAAAACGGGCTCTCAGCACCATAGGGGGCCACGGTGGCCGAGCGGTTAGGCTGCTCGCCTCCCACCATGAAGAACCGGGTTCAATCCCCGGCCGGTTCACTCTGGATATTTGCATGTGGGAATCTTGCCGGACAATGCCGTTGGTTGGCGGGTTTTCTCGGGGCTCTCCCGTTTCCCCGCCCTTTCATTCCGGCGCTGGTTCATACTTACCTCTCTTCACCCTCATCGGCTCTCTATATCTCGCTGTTAAGGGAACTACGTAGCTGTGCGTCCAAGGTCAAGAAGCGAGGGAGCGATACGGGCGACACTTACACGCACGCCTAGTGCCTCGTCGCTCCTACGCGCAAGGCGTGCAGTGTTTCCGTCGTGGTCCTGTACTGTGCAAATTAGATCTGTAACAGTGGGGTTATATTACATGCAATGATAGCCCACGGATTAAACTACGTCCATATCTTTGTACTTTTCTCTTGTCTCTTAAGAAAACAGCATTGGCAAGTTTTAAAAATACGATATTTGACCATTTTCACGAATATTTTTCTCCAAGAATACACTTAATATGAAAAAAAGTGAAAAAATAGGGACATAGATAATTTTTTATCTTTTATGACAAAAATTTGTATTTCCAGAACTTTTATTTACCGAGATACGCGTTTACGCAAAAACAACGATTTCACAGAAAACGTTGGGGGGGGGGGGGGGCTGAAAAGTATCCATTCGGAATGGTTACCATTCCGAAAAATTTTCATTCATACTTGCGCAGAAAAGTCCGGAATGGTAACTATTCACATGTTAGTAGAAAAGCACTGCGTTACTGATTCCTGAAAAGTATCTAGTGTAGGAATGGTTACCATTCCGGATTTTTGTACCAACATTCACATCCCAAATATCCTGAAAAGTGCCCACAGTCGGAATGTTTACAATTCCGGTATGAGTGTTTTTTTAGTTGTCGTCCACAAAAGCCTGAAAACAGTCGATTGCCTGAATGGTAACCAATCTGTCTTTTTTTTTTTTTTTGCGTCAGCGAAGCTTGGAGTTTCCCCATAAATGATTGTCGTGTGTAGCCTATTTGCGTTGAGAAATATGTGTGTGTTTTGCAATTTAACATATTTTTGTAGTGTTTGTAATATTACTGCAATATTGTTAACATATTTTCACATTTTAGTCCTGAATGGTTACCATTCAGGCAGTGGACAATTTTCGGGCTTTTGTGGATGACAACTAAAAATCGCACATACCGGAATGGGAAACATTCCGACTGTGGGCAGTTTTCAGGATTTTGGATGTGAATGTCGGTACAAAAATTCGGAATGGTAACCATTCCTACAATGGATACTTTTCAGGATTCAGTAAAGCAGTGCCTTGCTAGTAAAATCGGAACGGTTACCATTCAGGATTTTTCTGCGCAAGTATGGATGCAAGATTTACGGAATGGTAACCATTCTGAATGGATACTTTTCAGTCGCCTCAAACGTTTTAGTACATAGGACCCTTAAGAGCCGCCCAAATCTCTTCACTCAGTCACTCAGCTTGCATATGTCTGGGCCACCAACTCCGCTACATCAGGCGCAAACCTTGCTTTGATAAAGGTAGTTTCAACTCCACGGAATTCTAGAACAAACCAAACAGAAAATAGTCGCTGTCAATCTGTGGACGCCACGATTAGTAGAACGCCACTCTGCAACACAGAATTACACGAACATACAGATGATCACAGATATCGCGATAATACTGTTTCTTGAGCTTCGGGCAATGCTTACGAGGGATTAACGCCAACGGCATTGGTAGCATTACGCTGAAATCACAGTACTCCGCCGAACCCAACACGACAGACTAAGGTCACTTCTACCAAAGGCTGTTCACGATAAAGTGAGCACTTTAGAAATCAACCTTAAAAATAAAAGTCACTGCCCCTACCTGTATATATTTCAACGGATGCCCCGAGTGACGTGCGCCCAGTAAATTTGGTAACGGTGGCTGGGAAGTAATTCGGTATCTTAATATCAAATAAAAAGCGTTAGGTGACAATTTCTGAATAACTTAAATAATTTCTTTCGCGTTCTGTATATTTTTTATTGCATCGAAGAGTAAAAAGGAGAAGATTTATTAGACATTTACTTTTAAAATAATTTCACAGTTTCACTTGACCGACGCATGAATAAAGTGACGAGGCCACGACAATGTTAATTTTACATAAGGCGGAAGAATACACAACGTGCATACAAGTATAATGTAAGCAGGGCTTTCAATACTGCTCATTTTACCGTGAATAGTCAGTAGAGGTTGGGAAGCTCAATGTTAAAAGTTTGTCAAACCAAACATTTTCGCCACTAGGTAAGCGCTAGTGTCGGCAAGGTACCAGCTTCTCTCCATTTATACATTTAAAATCAGGATAATTGTGATAATCTTTAGAGGTGACGCTGGAATCTAACTTCTATATTTATTGGCCGATTTTGCTCACACTTGCATGAAATATTTGTTGATCTTAAAAAAATTATTTTATTGTGCTCTGCATTCGGTTGGTTAGGTTTCGATAGGTGGCGCTGGAGTCTAACTTCTATATTTATGGGCCAATTTCGCTCATACTTGCAGGGAATGTTTGCTGATCTAAAGGAGAAAAATACCAGCGATACCACAGCCAAACATAGGTCGACGTACCAGACGTAATAGAGAGGACGCATTGAGAAGGCAAAATAGAACTTGAATGAGGCGAAACAGCGTTCGCCGGGATCAGCTAGTCACAAAATAAAAATAAAATAACTTCGTAAATAGGTAAAAATTACTCTCTTTTATTATTCACGTAGCTTAAAATTTTAATTAAGTTACCTTTTGGACCACAGCGCAACTGGCGGTGGAAATCTCCCCTATGCCAAATCCTCCCTTAAGAAATCTCGTTTCGTTTCCAGCCAAAGTAGAATAAACCTTACCCCGATACGACGAAATCTGATTAGCAACAAAATATAAGTAAGTTCTCTGTGACGTCAGTCCGACAAAATCACAGCCCCGACAGCCCAACTGAAGTAGATTCCATTTCTACTTTCCGTCGTGAGCGGCTCGTCGGGGCGCGCAAAGAATAACATTACAAAACAACATTTCCCTACTGCAATAAATAATAAACTAACTTGGCTCCAAAATATTGTTTCGGTTTGGTTTTTAAATACTTTTCTCTCTCTTATGAATTCAAATAATTATCAAAAGCAATGAAGCATTCAATTTATCATGAGTTTTAAATCGCAAACACCTGATATTAATATGGATAACTTGCCGTTGTAGGATTTTCCAACTGCCATAAACTACAGTCTTCAGTTCATGGTCAGCAAAAGTTCGTATAACAACAAATTTATCTATTGGTCGGTTTATGATTGCACGTGCTACGTTAAAAATCATTCAGAATAAATTTTTAAAGCTTTTAACGCGGGACAAGTTTATATACCAGTCGGTACAGTAAATCATTTAATTCTCCTATTTTAGATGATCGAGTAGGCACAAACTTACAAAACTACTTCGAGTATGTATACTGCTTTAGCATATTGATTTCACCGGTTTATTATTTGCAAAAAAAAAATCCAAGTAAATGTAAAATTCCCATGTTATTTCATCTAACGCCAATTGCCAAATTTAGATTTTTTTTTCCAAGAATTGCCACCCTAAAAATTCTGCCACTTTAGGCATATACCATTTAGGTTTAAACACGCCAATAATTTTAATAATTTTAATTTTGAAAATGGATTTTGCAAGAAGCTTAATTATTACATTTAATATTTTAAAAATTAATAACATCAGTGTGACATTTCTTTGGCATAAAAATTACATATATATAATCAGTTCAATGACAAAAATTTTAAAAGAAAAAAAACTCAAAATGTAACTAACATAACAAAAAGGTTTAACCATGATTTCGGATAGTGGCTTCATGTTTTTAAACCAATTCTTTACAAGCCTCAACCAGAGAGGATGTATGAAAAGTAATTTTGTCTTCAAATGCGAACATTTGACGAAATATAATTACTTTAATTATTATTCAATCTCACCGAAATTCAAATTATTATCAAGCATATTAAAACTCCTTACGGCGTTTTTAACCTGCATACAGAAAACGCTAAACGTGAGGTTTGGTATGTCTATTCTGATCAGACCGTAGCTACGGAGTCGTGGCAGACAGTTGGGCGCCTGCCATAGGTGACCTTGAAGAGCTGGGCGGAGGGGAACAGATGGCGTGACTCCCCCACCCCCCCTTTTATTTTTTCCCCAAAGTTCCCCTCCGTCTCCCGGCCGCAGCCACATGACGTGTTTAGATCTTGCACATAATCTGGAATGAGACAAAGATTACAAGAGGAGGGGAAGGGAAGAGAGAGAGAGAGATAGAGGCAGAGAGAGAGAGAGAGATTGTTTGCTAATCGTGAAATGCCACGTTACAGGAAAACAACAACGCACATTGCGGTGATTCGTCGAGCAGCTATTGGCTCCACCGTAGCTGATGATTCAAATACACTTGCGTACTTTCACTCAGCTCCAGAAGAAGGCGAAAGAATTAAAGAGTTGTGAAACACAAACACGAGCATGATGACCCAGTCTGCTATCTCTCTCTCTCTCTCTCTCTCTCTCTCTCTCTCTCTCTCTCTCTCTCTCTCTCTCTCTCAGACACACACACACACACACACACTTTGGCCTAGTTGTAAAACGGTTCGTATCATTATAGAGTCGCATTACGCAGAGATACAAAATGTGAAAATAGTTCCTATGCGTTTGGTCGTACACGGTAATTGGACGCTCCTGCTTAGTGATTTCTTCTTTTGGAACACATTTTATAAATAGGACCAAGGATTTCTTTTTAAATAAAGCCGGTTGTTAATTTTTTTTTTTCGAAACACAGAAACTATGACTACATAAATTTAAATACTCTACGACAATAATTAAAAATATATATATTTAAATAAAAATGTATACTCGAATTTCAACGCGTGGTATACATTCTTAGTTTATAATAATGTTTTTAATGAACTACAAACAAGTCGGAAATTTTCTACAACAATAAAAACGATTATATAAGAAATCCAGAGTCCGTACCCAGCAGTCAAAGATAACACACTTACGAGGAGGAAATTATAACTAAAATAGAAGACTCAAAACAAAGCAGTGGGCAGTATAGTGTTACTACGGCAATTTGTCATGAGCATAAACAGCATGGATATAAATAACTAGCGGCCCAGCCCGTGACCGTGTTTTCAGTATTGCCACGTGACTAGAACAGTTACCATGTTAAAAGATTTAGTTGTCACACAAAGACTGAAATTTTTTTTAAATATTTCTCTATCCACTGGGCCACTGTGGCCCCACTTGGAATCGCTCCATCCTCTGAGCCACTGTGACCCCACTTGGAAATTAAGTCAACATTTAAAGTAAACAAAAATTGTATCCCATTACCTTCATATCTCTATGCAATAATCTCTATGCATTAATACAAAACTTTTATAGGAAAAAAGTAATTAAAAAATGAGTTTTAAGGGTAAAAGGTAATGATTACGTAATGTGATCTTGTTGAAATTCGAACTTGACCTTTATTTAACCCTGAGGGTTCGTTCTGCGAAATTTGAAGAACTTCTGCTGAGTTTCAAGGGACTTAGAAGTATGAAAGACGGACAGATAGACAGAGATCGTCCTATTATAGGATTATATAAAAGGATACTCTAGAAAAAAAAAAGGGGGATATCTGAGTTGGGACTATTCCGTAGCAATTGGCTAAAAGGTGATAATATTTATCGTTTTGTCCCAATTTGCCATTCGATATGAAGAGAACCGTATATATTAAACCTTAATATGTACACGTAACTGGATGATAAGATCGGGTAAAACCTTCTCGGTCACAAAGGAACGCGAGGGAAAAGAAACAACATTTAATGCGTCTCGAAGTTAATTTTCAGGGTGTTAAAGTCCGGCTATCGGCTCCGCACACGCAGAGAGCGAAATATCAAGTGCTGGTCTTTCGGCAATGACAAGATGTCGCCCACGTACAGTAGTCCCACGCCGCCATGCCGTTTCTCGGCTGCGTAGTAAACCACGTATAGAGTATTCACGGTAAAATGAACACTTTTGAAAGCCCTGCTTAACATCTACTTGTATCCACGTTGGGTATTATTCCGCCTTACGAAAGATTAGCATTGTCAAGGGCGTCTCCACTTTATTCGTTCGTCGGTCAAGAGAAACTGTGAAATTATTGAAAAAGAAATTTTTCTTCTAATCTGTACATTTTTACACTTTGACGCATTTAAAAATAAACAGAAAGCGAAAGAAATAATTTAAATGATCAGAAATGGTTACCTAACATTTTTGATTAGACGTTAAGATACGGAACTACTTTCTATCCATCGTTACCAACTTTACTGGGTGCATGTCACTTAGGGCGTCCGTTAAAATATATGCAGGTAGGAGAAGTGACTTTTTTCTGAGGTTGATTTAAAAAATGCTCACTTTATCGTGAACTGCCTTTAAAGAGTGTTCACGATAAATGAGCACTTTTGAAATCAACCTTACAAAAAGTCACTTCTCCTACATGCATATGTTTTAACGGACGCGCTGAGTGGCATGCGCCCAGTACAGTTGGTACCGATGGAGGGATAGTAGTTCCATGTCTTAGCGTCGAATTAAAAGTGTAAAAAATTTAACGATTTCTTACGCTTTCCGTTCGTTTTTAATGCATCTAAGTGTACGAATTAGTTGATTTTTAGAATATCTACTTCTGTAATAATTTCACGGTTTCATTTTACTGGTGCATAAATAAAGTGATGAGGCGCGTGGCAGTGCTCATTTTACGTAAGGCGGAAGAATACACAACGTGCGTGTAAGTAGATCTAAAGCAGGGCTTTCAAAAGTGCTCAGTTTACCGTGAACAGCATATAGCTTCTAGCCGTCTCTATGCGCAACACACTGAATTGAAATGGAGACCTTTGTCAGGGAACACGGAGCTATAATTTCACTGCGTTATCCATGGGCTTAACTTTTTCCGTGTTTGCTACTGCGGAAATAAAGCTTTATATATTTTGAATAGTTCCAAACACAAATGCATTTGAAGTTAAAAACAAGATTGATGAAAAAAAAAAAAGTTTTTTTTATGCCAACGACATTTATGGAGAAGAATAATTTGAGTACGAAACCATATTTACTGGTTTGAATTTTCTAAGTATTATTATTTTTTTTGGTTGATCAAGCGAAAATGTCTTTCAGTACGTATCTTTTTCCTCGCTACTTTTCATTGCTATACTTACTTACCACGATAAAACTGCATTCAATCTTAATTTTCGCTTCCATAATTTAGCGTCATTTGCAGTGACTGATGGCTATTTTAGAGATGACGAGAAAAAGCAGGGTCATAGGTAAAGTGGCTGTTGAAATTTGATAACTGAAAAATCGGAAAATATACTCAGAATTATTTTCTACCGTAGCTGAGTCAACCGACAAGCCAGATAATGATTTTTAGTTTTCCACTACCAATGTTTGTCTCAGCTCTTAGTTTTAGATGGAATAAGTATTGTTACCTCGAGCCTCCTCCCCCCCCCCCTTTTTATTTTCTCTCCTGAGCCAAAATATTAACTACTATATATGTTATCTGCTTTCGCTGCCCACTTAAATTATGCTGGAAAGTATTACTGCCGGCTAACGGGTGAAAATCACTACATGTGATAAACTACTCTTTTAATGTACTCTAGGTCCCTTTGCTTTGTATGCTGTGTTCGCTTAGCCTAGATGTTTTTATGTACCCAATATGTAAGACTTCCGGAATTTCATTTCGTGTCTGGAACTACCGTTTTTTTTAAAACTAAATCCATTAAAAAATATCTGAGGTTAAGAGTTGGATGGAACCCCGCGTCCAAGGTCAAGAAACTAGGGAGTGATACGGGCTACACTAACACGCACGCCCAGTGCCTCATCGTTCCTATGCGCCGTGCCGTGCAGTATTTCCGTCGTGACGCTGTACTGTACAAATTAGATCTGTAACATACGGGTTTTATTACACGCGATGAAAGATCCCAGATTAAACTACGCCCGTATCTTTGTACTTTTCATTTGCCGCTTAAGGAAACTGCATAGGCAAGCTTTAAAAATGCGATATTTGACCATTTTCACGATTTTTTTCTCCAAGAATATACTTAAAATGGCAAAAGTAAAAAAAGGGGGCATAGATAATTGTTTTTAAATCTCTTCTGACAAAAAGTCGTGTTTGCAGAACATTTAGGCGTATTCGTGTAAATAACTATTTCACAGAAAATGCGGGGGTCCATCCCACTACGCATTTAGGTAATTCCTATTGCAATTTCTAATGTATTTCATAACCAAAAACCCTTTAAACTTATGTGCCCTTAAGATGAATTTAATCAAGTTTCAGCATTACTAAATATTACATAATCTATGAACGCCTTCCAGTGCTCTGACCCAACTAACTCGACTCCAAAGTCAGCAGCGCTCAGCTCCTGAAACTAGTCACCAGGAAAAGCGGACTGTTTCCATCTCCTCTGTCAGAGACACAACTGTTCATTTCATTCTCGTGAAATATCAACGTCACTGTAGTCAGAAGACAAGGCATAGGCTGTTCACGATTAAATTACCACTTTTTGAAGCTGTTTCATTAGACATAATAACCAATAAATACATTTAATTGTGGCCTCGGGTTTTTGGTTTTTGGTTATGGTGAATGTATACACTGTGTTTATTACTCACAGGGCAGGGTTTACATTAATAAGTGGTGGAAGGATATAAATTTCTTGACAGAAAAAAGTAACTAGGGCTTCAAAAGTGCTCACTTTACCGTGAATGGCCTATATCGGCCAATATCTCTTGGAGGAGGTGCTGGTAACCTGATGTGCGGAAATTTTCCTGCTATCTGATAGGGAAATATTAACTCTTTCAAAAAGTTCAGCACTGCAACGGGAAATTAGTTTTCAAAGTTCAAACATCAACAAGTATGTCAAATAATAATAAATATATATATAATGTTAATAGTGAAAGCAGATATGATAATGGTGCACTCTCTTCAACATTAATGGTTGGCTCTGTATACATGAAGGGGTATGAACGAAAAGTGGTCACCATGGACAATGTTTTCAGTTATTCTTTACTTTATGTGGTAAGCTCTAATCTTTTCAGTAACCCCCCCCCCCCTTTTTTTTTTCCCCCTCCCGCTGCAAGCACTCTGCCTAATGGATTCCAGGAATCATCAGTGACATCCCCTCTTCACGGGTCGCGGTGGTGTAGCGGCTAGGGCGCTCGCCTCCCACCAAGGCGAACTGAGTTCGATTGCCGGCAGGGTCGCTCCCGGTTCTTCACACGTGGGAATCGCGCCGGACGATGTCGCTGGTCGGCCGGTGTTCTCGGGAATCTTCCCGTTCCCCCCTGGTGCTGTGCAAATGCGTTGCAGTGTGTTTTAAATACTCGTTTTCCCACGAAACTATCAAACGTGCGTCCAATGTGTTGATCTACGAAAAGAACACACACCAGAAGAGTGCCATTGAGTGCTTTCATGACGTGCCGATTCGGTGATACATCCGCCTCCATTTGCATCAAGGTTGATTGTGCGATTACTCTTCGGGTACAGAATGTCAACTAACTTGTTTATAAATAAATGTAATGTTTTAAACTGTGACGGGTTTAATTGATGACAATAAGATGCCTTCCGCACTAATATATGTTTATGTTCATTGCGTACTTATGCATATTAATTCACCATGTGGTTAAATCTACTAATATTAGACGGAATATGAATGACGGTATACGTTGCAGAGTATCTGAAATTGGATAATCAGTATGTCTTTACTTAATATTCGATTAAAAATGAATAAAGAATAATTTAATTTTAGGGATGTCAAAGGGAAAGATGGGTTTCGAATTATTCTGTAGCGAATATTTAAAGACTGTTTTCTGAAACAATTGTGTTAGGCGAAGGCTAGCGTGGTGTGCAGTCCTTTTGGAGCTGGGATTGTCTTAACGGTG
This sequence comes from Dryococelus australis, assembly GCA_029891345.1. Classification (NCBI taxonomy): domain Eukaryota; kingdom Metazoa; phylum Arthropoda; class Insecta; order Phasmatodea; family Phasmatidae; genus Dryococelus; species Dryococelus australis. The sequence continues at coordinate 63,887,585 of CM056996.1, forward strand.
TTTGAAATATTTTCTGTCTTAAGCATATGCATGTAAAACGAATTTCGTTTTCCCAGTCAATTTATACAATAAATTTTGTTTGATAATTCATTATGACAAATGTATAAGTAATACATGGAATAATGTTTTTTGTGCGTGATTAATAGTAATTTATTGATATAATTTCCTTGTGTTAAAATTAGTTGGGATGTAATTCATCGTGGTTAGGAGATAATTTTTATAGTATTGTTTTAGTATATCGAAATATAATTCTGGATTTTTTAATTATTTGTGGTGGGTTATATTTCTTTCCTTTTAATGTTATATATTTTCTTGGAATTGGGATAAAATTCACTGGAATTTTGCTTATTAAAGCCATCTGGAACGTGATTTATTATATATATTTTTAATTCGTTGTTGTAATTTCCTGGAATTGAAATATATTTTCTTGGAATTTTGTGGATTGCAGGAAATTTTGGACTGAATTATTCGTGATTAGGTAATAATTTTATACTTTTACCGGGTAATTTAGTTGTTATATTATATATTCACTAGGAGGAAGCGTTGGCAGGAGGGATTCGAAATTTTTCAAAACGGCCTTCGGCTACAAAGGAGTAGAGGGTGTTGACCAGGTAGAAGCGTCCTGCTCAGGACAGACAAGAAATGGGCAAAGTGGGAGTTTGGGGGGGGGGGGGGTCTGACGGGATCTCGTCACATGCTAGTGTGCCCTGTTCCGAATGAAGCCATTTTAGTTTCACGAAGACTCTTGCCTTGCACAGATGGATGGATACAGCGCTCTTACCCATTCCTTCGTATTGTGCAACCATTAATTAATAATTTAGTTTTTTTATAAAACGTCTGATATCGGAAAACGTGGATAATCGGGAAACGTGTGTGTGAATTCCGTTTATTTTTTAAGCTAATCTACGTTTGGATAAAGTATTGACTACGTCTCGTGAGAGTTGGTAGGCTTTCAACTCCATTTGTGTCAAAAACGGAATTATTTTTAAATACGTTTTTCACACCAGGCAAACTTAAACGGAACGATAAACTACGTTTGTGCGTCGTTAATTTATATATTTAATTCATACATGCCGTTGTGAACACGAGTGAGGTAATTATTTTCGTCCAGGGAAATGCGATTGTACGCTATTAATTTAAAGCTTGGAATAGGGCAAGTAGTGCGATTTCGTAAATTAACTTGTTTGCGTAATTGATTTTTAATTAATTTCTCTATACGTGTTTAAAATTTTGATTTGAAACGTTCCGAATGTTTTATGAGAATTTTTTTTACAAATTATATGGCTTAGTTAAATAACTTTGTAGAAACTCCGATAACCTAAGACATTTAACGTATACGTTTCAAAGCTTATGAGGGTGATATGTGCGTATATTATTTTATAAACCTAATATTGCTTTTAAAAATTACTTAATTTTTCTAGGGAATGCGTGGGATATTTAATTCAAGTCGTTAGGCTAGATCGTGATAAGCTAGTATTTGTACATTTCTGAGGTTTGTGACAAATTTTATGCGATAGTTTAATAACTCTTTACGTTATTTTTTATATATATATAAAACGTGGATTATTGGAAAGCTTGGATTGTCGTGAAACGTGAGCGCAAAGTGTGAGCCACGTGTCTGAGATCGACCTATCTCTGACTAATTATCTGTGAGGTGTCGTCGCGAGCGGAACATTGCGCTGGGCTTCGACGGAAGTTGTGATACAAGTGAATCATTTTAAATACTTTTCTCACGATAAGGAAAATACGCGAAGTGGAATCCGCCGACGTGCGTCAGGCGATGAGCTGTTGTTATCTCGAGGGCTGGATTTCTAAATTTTTCTTGTTCGTGGATAATAATTTGAATGTGTGCGCTTTTAGTAAGTCATTAATTTATGACTCCTAGATTGGTAGGCAAATAGGATACCTTTTTGGCTTTGTTGTAGGTATAATTCAGGATACGTGTGACTAGTGTGCAAATCGTTTCCTTCGTTAGTAAGTTTACATGTTCTTTGGCATAACTTAAATTAGTAGGGAAATAGTTTTGGGAGTTCGTCATATTTTGAATCTGTGACCCATTCGTAAGCAGGGATAAACAATTTTAATTGATTTCTGAGTTTCAATTTTGGACGTGTGTATTTTAAATAAGCCATTATACCTAGATTGCTAGTGAAATAGGATACTTTATTGGCTTTGTTAATTACTTTGTTGAAGGTATAGTACAGAATGTGCCGTTCTTGTGTTTATGACGTGTGGTTTGATTCAAGTCGCTTGGTTCCATATTGGACATTCCGTTCCTGTGTTTAAATCAATTTCTATGAGTGTATTTTATTCGTTACGAGCGTGTTGTAAGATATTAATATAAATTTTGTACATGTGCGTTTTTTGAATTAATTTTAATTGATTTGTGATCAATTATTTCATATTTGTGACGCGTTTTTCATTAATTTCTCTCGTGTTCTATTAAACGCTATTTTTCAAATGTCGTGTGTTTCGTACTTATTTCATATCACTGAAATACTATGCTTCCTTATTTTAAAATACGTGTTTCCATCGTTACACGTAATACATTCAGACGTCGCCCGTGGCGGACATCTCATCCCTCAGTCGATACACTTAAGAATATTTAAGAATAGTCATTCGTAATTAAATATATCGTCTTTCAATATATATTTCCTAATCATTTCATTTCGCAGAAATACTGTTCTCAAATATGCATTCAGAAATAGGCCTTCCTGACCTCCGCCATTTCACATAACCTCACTCTACAATCAGATGCCAGCCAAAGCAGACGTATATTGGTGATACTCCTCATCGCCTGCCAGACGTCCAAGAGTAAACTTCGATGCTGCCGCTCTCCAAAAAAAAATAAAATGAAATAAAGGACCCTTATCACACATACCAAATATACAATAACACAGAAATTTTAATAATTAATTTAACTAATAAATAAACCAATTAATTAAATTTCATCATATTAATTTTATAGAATTAAGATTGTCAAATTTTTTGATCTGATTAATCAGATAAATTAATTTGATATCAAATCGATAGTCCGATTAATCAAAAGTGGTCTAGGATCGGCACGCCCTACTACTATTCGCAGTTTTTAGTCTGTTCGAGGTTTCTTCACACTTTTTAAATCAAACCTTTAAAAAATCACACCAGCTATGACGCATTTAGCTATTTCTTAATTTACCATGTATCACAAATAGTTTATTCCTCTGTTAATATAAAGGTATATAATTTTTCAATCAATTGAAGTTTCACCTATATTTTATTTTTAAATTATAGATCCTCATTTAGTAATAAATATGAATAAATACATTGAGGAAAAATGTATGTTGGTAGCTCCTAGTATGATATAGTTCTCATGCAAAATATAATTACAACTGAGTACGCACGAACTCGGTGCGTTGTCCTTTGGTGTAGTTTTCTATACTTAGATAAGCTTACTTTGCGCGAGGCGGAGGAATATCCTGGAAGTAGAACCTTCGCAGGTGTTCAGAAAAGTGTTAAGTAACCGTGAATGTATTATAGGCGCCGGGCCGCGACGAAACGCCTGGTTGACAGGCCGGGCAGTGCCAGCCGTCGCATCGGCTCTTGTGGTGACACACGCGTGAATGACGTGCAACGGGAACGGCTGACGTAACGTCTGGGGATGACACAACGCATATCCTGTTTCCCGGAGCTTCCGACGGCCAGCAAGCCTGCGCCGTTGGAAGGTGGCACCCGGTGCGGGTAACGGCTACGGAGCGGAAGGCAGTGGAACTACTAGCTCCACCGGGTCCAGAGACCATGGTTTCTGATTATGTCTCAGGTCTGACGGAGCTCGCCCTAGAGAGTGGGTGCAGCTTCCGTCCTCTTCTCCCTGCCATGCTTCACAACTCTTGTCTATTTATATTTACTGTTATCATCTCTACTTTCTTACCAATTCTCTGAGATTGAGCTTGTACCACTACTGTACAAGAATTTCATATAATTCGGGGTAGAATATATTTATTTAAACATCAAATATCCTACAATACATTTTGGATCTCAGAATTCATGCATTTCATTGTAAAACCAATGGGCCATTCCTTGCAACAAGTGCTACACCTAAAATTTAAAAATTTTACTACCGCTAAAGGTTATATTAAAAATACAATTTCTTATCTTTTATCAATTCATTATTATTTTTACAACCCTTAAAAAGGCGTGCCTTCTCGCACAACACAATAGTGAGAGAATAACTAGTCACAAAAGGGTTTAGATGAGGCAATAGTTCGCCCAAAATTGGAAATCATAACATGTACACAAGCCACATTCAATATTAATCAATAACCCAAATAGGCTGATTCAAAATTGTAATCAGTCAACAAGAAATTTAGGTAATCAGAAATGTTGTTCAACTGGTTCAAACCAAGCTTTACCAACAGATAAACGGAGATTAATTCCTTTCTGAATTTGCAAACACTTATTGTTACAAGATAAGTACATATATTAGGAACACTGTGCAAAAAGTTCCATTCAAATCGAACTTCATTTATTTAACTCGTGTGCAAACAACTGCAACCAAACAGCGATGCGTGCTTCGATCGTGGTTACCAAGCCTTCACAAAAAGACTTGCCATACAGAGCCAAATTTAATTATATAGACTCTAAAGCTTATAGAGCGTACTTACATATATATTTTCAACTAATTTAAAGCCTAAAAATATTCTTTCTATATAGATCACAGCCACACACACTTTTTTTATTAAAACATAAGAAGCTGATAAAAATTCCACACGTCAATTAAATATTGTCCCTGAAGTACATAATGAGACACACATCTCATTTATTTAACTCCGCAATGATAATTAAACACTTAACAGAAGGAGATCTCTAGGTTAGCTACACCTTCACCATTAAAACGGCGCATTGTATAGGCGCATTTAAACATTTCATAATAACTATCTTGGAAAATATCAATACTGACGGCTTCCTATGTACAAGCACATGAACACTACAATTGCATTTATAAAGCGAGATCCAATTGCTATTTGCAAACTAGCTTGTTTGACCTCAGACTATGAGCGGATTAATTTAACCTCCAACAAGTCGTGGTGTCAAGCAAACCTAATCTCAGTATATCCAACTCAACAACATACCAAATCCTGGGAGACTGGGCAAAGTTAAGTTTATAGCCAAATATGGAATTTTCCTTAAAACCAAATTACCAAACTTCAATTTAGAATAACTGGCCCACAAAATCACCCAAACTATTCTAGCAAATTACATTCCTACCAATGTCAGCTAACTGTTGCTCCACTCCACGACTTAGCGATTTCAGGTGTTGCAGTCATGTTGAACATTGCTCAAATCTTAGCAATTTCTAGTCGTCATGGGTTCCTCTACACATTACGAACCTAAGTTCGGAGAACGACCCAAATTAACCAATACGGCAAACACATTGTATGACAGAAGGCCTATTGATGTTACACAAGTAAAGTTTGCCGAAGTAAAAAGGGCGAGAGCAAGTGCGCATGGTCTTAAATAAAATCAAAGAAGCAATATGGCGCATGTAGAGGAGAGGAACAAAGGAGAATGCGAAGGTAGGAAAAGGTACGGGATACCCAAGTCGGCAAGGAGATTGTAGCCAGGCTCGAAGGCGAAAGTTCTTGAAGTCGAAACTAGCGCCACCTAAGCGATGCCAGAGCTAGCGGCACAAGCAGTTGCATAAATAAATCATACATCACAAAAACGTTTTATGCTTTCTTTTACACTAACGTGCCTTCTTTATTCTTTGTTTAAATTAAATATTCATTTATATTTTGTGTGAAAATTATGTTACTTATTTCATAGTCAATATGAATACAAAATGGAGAGGAAAATTGTATGTTGGTACTGGCTAGTCAGAAAAGGATCTTGCGTGAAACATTATGTTACATTTTTTTTTTTTTTTAATTATCTGTAAAGTAAAAATTTTGAATGTCATAATTAGTTTTTCATTCATGCAATTTGGTAAACACATTTCATTTTTCGAATAAAAATACTTATTTTTGATTGTACGTCAAAGGTACAGATACAGTGGGACATTTTCTCTTTGCCTTTTTATCAGGCTTGTTTACGTTATATTTAATTGTGGCGGAAGAAACGTCAGGTGTAACCACGAAGACATTCTATAATTCAGCTGCCTGTCACTGCATTGCCACTACGTGCAGTTGGCAACATGGCGCAGTCTTGTGTCTGCTGAAATGCCGTGCAGTTGGCTGCTTCATTCTGATGCTAGATTAGTCCTTCCACGCCTCATACAAGTGTGCCGTATACATCAAACGACTCGTCCATTGTTTATGTCACACCGCGGTCCGTTTAACTTCCAAGCACTATATGCCAACAACAATAACTTTGGCAGTTGTGAGTAGGATGGACACCCGTGTCCGAGGTCAAGAAGCGAGGGAGCGATACGGGCGACACTAACACGCACGCGTAGTGCCTCATCGCTCCCCCATTAAGTGTGTTTTGCTAATCAGGAATTAAGTATACTATGTTTATATTGATAATAAATATAACTCCATGCAGTGAGCCTATATTGCGTACAAATAATCGAAGCCCCTATCTCAAACACGAGTGTATTTGTTTATAAAGGCTGTTCACGATAAAGTGAGCACTTTTGAAATCTACCTTAGAAAAAAGTTAATGCTCCTACCTGCATATATTTTGACGGGCGCACTGAGTGACATGCGCCTAGTAAAGTTGGTAACGATTGATGGAAAGTAGTTCCATATCTTAACGTCGAATACAAAGTGTTACGGAACTATTTGTGATAACTTAAATTATTACTTTCGCTTTCTGTTTTTCTTAATGCACCGAAGTGTAAAAATGAGTAGATTTGTAAAATATTTACTTTTCTAATAATTTCACAGTTTCATTTGACCGACGCATGAATAGAGTGATAAGGCCCATGACTATGTTAATCTTACATAAGGCGGAAGAATACACAACGTGCATACAGTTAGATCTTAAGTAGGGCTTTCAAAAGTGTTCATTTTACCGTGAATAGCCTATAAATATATGTATAAATGTGTGTGAATATATAAATAAAGGACGCACGTCTTTAATACATGGTGGTGAAAAACACCCAAGCAACTGGTCCCCAATTAATTCGACCAATTTTTTGGTCCGTAAAAGTTTATAAACTGACTTTCAGTGGCCAGTATTTCACTAATTGATAACACTGTTCCAGTTTTAGAGTGTACGTCGCACTAATGATAGCCATGCACCTGTACTATTATTATTTTTTTCAGTTACTTCATTTCTCCTTATGTCAGAGAGAAGATTTTGCAGTGCTGAATTTAATTTAGATGCTGTTTTTAAGTGTTTTTTTTTATGTCGTGCGGAAGTTGACCTGTGATACATTTTTGACCAAAGTATTTCGGAAGTACTTTTAACATTTTTTCCTAGTTATTCCATCACTTCATGTAAAATTAAAATAATTACAAAGGCCCGTGCAATATAATCCATTCAGGGCTATTTCACACTTTTTTGAGCCATGCTAAGTTCTACTTCCAGGATATCACTCCGCTTTCTGAAAACTAAACCTTAATACTAGAAAATTACGCCAAAGGACAACGTACCGAATTCGTGCACACTCAGTTGTAATAAATTTTTGCATGAGAACTATTTATTACTAGGCGCTACCAACACACATATTTTCTCACTGTATGTATCCATGTTTATTATAAATGAAATATAATAATTTATAATTAAAATACAGGTAAAACTTCAATTTAACGAAAAATAAGATACTTTGTAATATCTCGTGATACTTATATTTTGGGTTGGAGAGAAATATAGAGAAAATGTGTGACAAACTGAGGTATTTATTCTGTATGTGCGTAGGGGAACTTTTTGTAACCTTGTGTAATGTTAACACCTTGTAACGCTTACCAAAACAACTTACGCGTCTTTGGTGTAGTGGTAGTCTCAGGAACTCTGCAAGGGGTATTCACATACACTGGCATTCACAATACATTGAATTCTCAGTATTATCAAGAAGCACTTCATTTGAATATTTACCTTCATAAAATAAAACGAAACTGGTGTGAATCCACATTAAAAATAAAAGAAAACCAAATACTATTAACAATCTTTAATTCAAAGCAGAAAAAGAGAGAAATTTAAAATAAGTAAAACTGTTTACCTTTATGAAATATCAAATAAATTAAGTAAACATTTTTTCCTGTAAGTAGACTAACAATATTAACATGTTACCGCCATTCAAACAAAATATTACTTAATCATAAAATAAAGTAAAATTAAATGCCTATTAAGCTGCTTTCAAATAATTAAATAAAAATGTAGATCAATTAAACTGTTTCAAATTAGAAGTGCCGGTAGTCTCAGTGCCTCTAAATAAAATATTATATCGTGAGTTCCGTTAATATATTACGTTACAAGTTCAGGCCACTTTCCTACATACTTAAACCAGATTCGTAATCTCTTCAAAACCAAACAATTCTCAGTGTTCTCGAATTAAAAGCAGGTCCAAATCAAAATAATAAAATTGTTCGTCACTCCAAATTATAGTTAATAAATCGATGTAAAGTCAAAATGTTTGCTCCGGTAAACTAACTCGGGTCGGGTAGAGTAGGACCAATGGGCTGATTTAATAATTGACACCAAGTACTGCGACTATTTCTTGAAAAACTATATCATCAAGCATTAGTAACTCAGGAGCAATAACAGACTTGCATGAAACGCTACCAGGCATAAGTTCGTTTGCCAGAAATTACACTATAAAAAAAAATTGTGTAAATTTACACGAACGCACGCAGCAGCACAATATCCCCACACGTTCGTGTATTTTACATGCACATGTGTACGTGCACTTTTACTGTGTGTCCCATGTATGTTTGCAAATTCAATTCCAGTGTCATTTTACTATACTTGTGACTCTCTTTACCAATCATTATGTTCAATAACAAGTACTCTGTATGTGTCATTTTACTTATTTTGTTACAAATATCAATCCACATAATGTAAAATTAAACAAACTTTGTTAGTGTCATTTTATCATACTTGTCAGATCCTTTTACTATTCATCACATTAAATCACATGTACTCTGTATATGTAATTTTACTATACTTGCTACTTATTTTCTACCACAAATCGTAAATTAACGCAATCTTTGCTATGGTAATTTCACTTCACCAGTCTGTTACTTTTTAATGTTCATCATACCTAATTACGTGTACACTCTAGGTGTAATGTTACCATACCAGTCTGTAATTTTATCTTATTATGGTGTTAAATAACAAGCACTCATTGCATGTTGACTACGTAAATTATAGATTTCCTGCCACATACTGTAATTTCACCACTGTGTATGTCATGTCCTCACTAACAAAAAAGTAAAATCGCAGATTCACTGTAATTCTAATTACAAAACTTCTGTAAATTAATAGAGTTATTAAAATTTATCTCCAATATGTCGATAACGATTTACTTCAGTTATAGAAGAGGTAGCTATATACAAAAGCCAGCATATTTCATCAGTGGAAGTTATGATTTCCTTTTGAACACACAAAAGGAGTTCGAAGTATTTCTACTCCCTACCGCTAGATCGCATGTCTTAAGGAAATATTTGTTGGTATATTTAAATTCACAGGAACATTAGTGTGAAATTACAAATACTGTACACGTTTTAGGAAATTACACATAAAAATGTAAAGTTACCGTAAATTTGCATGTGTAAATATACGCTCATATACTTTCGAATTTGTAATTTTACACCCTTGTTAATGTCAATATACCTGTATATTTGTGGTTTTTTTTAACTGTAAAACTGTACTTTATTTTGAGTGAAATAGGAAAACATGTACTTTTACACTGATGTACGAGTTTGTACAACATTGGCATGGTTGTAAAAACACACAGACTTGGGGTTTTAGTGCCATGAACTAGTGTACTTATACACATACCATTGCATTTGTAATTTTACGCCCCTTTTTAATGTCAATATACCAGTAAATTAGTGTTTTTTACAGTAAGATTGTACTACCTTTTGAATGAAATAGAAGAATATGTACTTTTACACCGATGTACGTACATGTTTCAATACATCACTGGTGTAGTTGTAAAAATACACAGATTTGGGTTTTAATTCTTTGTCATCGTGGATTTTTACACATACTTTCAAATTTGTAAATCTACACCCCTCTTATTGTTAATACATCAATACATTTCTATTTTTTTATAATATCGCTGTGCAATTTTATGAATAAAGTTGTACAGTGCTGTAGTTTACACGTACTGTACTTGTTGTTTTTTTCTTCTTCAAATTACGCCCAGAAAATGTAAAATTACCAAAAGGTTGTACATGTATTTTTACACTTTTATACAGTGTAAGTGTCATCACCTTAATCTGTGGATACTGCTTACTACTTCAGTATGGCGTCGCGGCGTCGGTCTAGAGTTCACTCGCGTTGACTGCGTCCACTAATAAATCTGATTTATCTTAGCTAAACTTAGTCTCTTCTTAACTGACTAAGTTAGCCCTCACTGAAACTAACTTAGGGTACTCAATAAACTGACCTAGGTTAGGTAGATGCCGGGAATTTCGCCCAAGAAATCCCGGTTACGAAGATCTCGCCTGTGGATCTACAGATCCGTACCCAGAAGCCCTCCACTTCCGGCAACTTCATACTCAATCCCTACAAATGTAGCTCAGCTGCATCCGGTGTAGTAAGATAGAAATATTAATTAACATAAAATAAATTAAAAAAACTGCAAATAAAAGAAAATAAACAGTGTTAAAAATTAAAAAAATAAATTCTGAGACTTGAAAAACCTTGAATAATAACTAAGTAACATACTTAAGTTAAGTTTCCAAATACTCGGAATATTGTACTCACTTACCATAGAGTAACATAAATAAACAAACAAGAAATTAAAAAGAATGGTGGATCCTAACTCATATTACACATTCAAAATGACGAAATAAAAATGTAAAATTGGAGGAGGGTTCAAATTAAATTAATAAAATGCTAAAACATATGCCAAAAATATAGGCGTCATATGGTACAAAACAATATGCATGTTAATCTGCATACCAGTTTCAGGGACATGTAAATGAGAGTACACGGATATGTTACAACTTTTATGTTAACAGAAGTACACAGTGCTTGTGATACACGGAATATTTCGGAAATAACTAAACACGTCATATATGGGGTAATTTCTTAAAGGTCTTTCAAAAAGTGCGAAGAAACCGCGAATAGACTAAACCTGGAGCTATGTTCCGCGTTCGAGTACGAGGAACGATAAGGGTTACACTGCAACTGCCTACGGAGCACTGCACTTGACTGTGCAATGACAAGAACTCGTAAAAAAAAAGTAGTACAGACACTATGAAAATAGTCAGAATAGTGCGATTTTTGCTGTATACGAAAGAAGGATGTATATATTTTGTAACATTATAAAATATTTTACTAAAGTAGATAGAGTCCGCATTTTTAACAAAATTTACGTGTATTTCCGTTTTGGATGCTCCGGAAAGCAGAATTTACAAGAAACTATTCTTCAAGAAAGATCGCGATTATATTTACTGTGATCATATGTAACAAATCATAGTAATAATGTATCATATCAATTTTATAATTTACTTTATTTACGTCAGTTTCAGCCATAAATGTTTGTCACAGATGGACGAACATAATATCAATTATAAATATTATTTCCTTCATTATTATTAAAATATTCTTACATACAATCGTAGTAAACATTATGAGGATATCCCATGACGAAGATTTTCTTGCTAATTCGGCTTTCTGAACCATCCAGAATGGAAATATGCTTAAATTTTGTTAAAAATACAGACTCTTTTAATCGAATATTTTTTTACATTAAAAAATATTTTAGTTAAATATTTTATAATATTGGAAAATATATACATTCTTCTTTCAATACAGGATAAATCGCAATTTTCTGACAATCTTCATGGTGTCTGTACTACTTCTTGTATGAGTTCTACACGTTTATAGTCAAATGCAGTGCTCAATAGGCAGTTGCTTTACTTCCTCCTTAAGATCCACTTGTATGCACATTGTGTATTCTTCCACCTTATGTAAAATTAACATTGCCATGGGCCTCATCACTTTATTCATGCGTCGGTCAAGTGAAACTGTGAAATTATTAGAAAAGTAAACATTTAATAAATCTGCTAATTTTTGTTTGCTGAGGCTTTTAAAAAATACAGAAAGCGAAATGTATAATTTCAATTATCACAAATGGTTACCTAACACATCTTATTCGACGTTAACATATGGAACTACTTTCTACCTATAGTACCAACTTTACCGGGCGCATGCCACTCAGTGCGCCCGTTGAAGTACATGCAGGCAGAGGTAGCGAAATCTTTCTCAGGTTGATTTCAAAAGTGCTCACTTTATCGTGAACAGCCTTTAACAAGGTTCAGCGCATGCTCTCCAAACACTTCTGTATGCAAGTAAAGTATGTACTGTGAATTACATCCATTTGTAAACAAAGGGGCCACGGTGGCGTAGAGGTAAGACTACTCGCCTCCCATACCAAGGCGAACACCGGGTTCGATTTCCTGTAGGGTCGCTCCCGGATTTTCGCACGAGGTAATCGTGTCGGATAACGCCTCTGGTCAGCGGGTATCAACTGGGAGCTCCCGTTTCGCGCGCCACTGGGATTCGGCGCTGTTTCATGCTCAACCCACTTCGCCCTCATCGACTCTCAACACCACGATGATAGGAGCCGTCCGAACCTCTCTTTGTAAAATAATTGTTTTTATAATAAAGTGCTTTGAAACGACATTTCTAATGCACGCGACGTCTTGAAAGCACTCAATTGGCCTCGTTCGAAGCGTGTGTTCTTTTCCCAAATCAGCACACTAGACTCACGTTTAATAGCTTGAGACAAGATTGTCTCGAAAACTGTACTTTGTCTCTGCGCCTGTTGGACAGCGCTATTTTACGCCTCAATTTGTCCCGAGGTTTGGTGGAAAAAATTTCGTTTTTGCGAAAAATTACGTGACGGATTTTGCTACGAGCCTATAATAACATGTACTAACCTGTGTTTCCGTTCGTAATTATGCTTCGGGTAATTACGTGAGACCGACACGAGAAGCATGAACCAGCAGCATAACGACCTATCGCCGCGGAAGAAAATTGGCGACTACCCAAGCATGGCCGACAGGCAGGCGTGCGGCGCGACAGTGGCACTTAATCAGTGGGGATGCGGTAAACTACATCCATTTCTTAGAATTCCGTGCTCACGTGATAGAGTGAGTGCTCACGCAGCCCTCTCAGCCAGGAGGCCGCGGACAAGACGCACTGTGATTGGAAGACAGTTTAAGTCTTGAAATTTAGCGCCCCAGCGACAATGAAGTGCACAGAGTAATGGACTTTTTCTCTGGACTCTTCGATGCCCTGTGATTGGGCATTTCAATGCTGTAACCCCACTAAGGGGAATTCATTTTTTTCTGTTTAAATAGTCCTATGAGGGGGCTGTCTGGTCAGTGATGGTTCCCTCGTGGGGACCCAGCTGAGACAAGTATAAAATATTTAAAAAAATGTAAACATGTAAAAGAACTTTATTCATGCAGCCCGTGAGGCAGGTTCAGGAAATACCAAGTTGCAGGTCTTTAATAGGTGATTTTGAAACAGCACAACATTATTACAAGTACCAAAACATGCATTTATTTTTCTTTTAGAATGAAATTTTTAAAGGAATTATGGCATTTTTAATATGATGCGAGTCCTTAAGTTTTAAATTTGGTAAAAAAGGTGAAAATACTCATTTGGCCTCGGTGTCATATGTCAATGGTCAATAAGTGTTAAAAATAAATGAAAAACTGACTTATTTCAGTGGCCTTCAGCCTTCTTTAATGGCCAATACATGTTTAAAAATAATGCATTAAACAGACATGGTCTATTTCTTGGTGGCCTTTTAGTAAGTCTATGGGCCTGTAAATGCTTTGAAACTCATAAGATAACTTTTGTCTTTAGTGTGGCCTTCTGCTGCTTTGGTGAGCCAGAAAATTGTAAGAATTATAAAATCAACTGTGACTTTGTGTGGCCTTCTGCTACTTTAGTTGACCAGAATATTGTTGTGAAAATAACAAAATCCACTTTGTCTTTTGTGTGTACTTCTGATGCCTGATTGGCTAGAAAATTTTAGTAAAATTCGAAGAAATGAAAATTACTGTTCTGAGTGGCCATATTTTGACTGTAAAATTAATAATATTTTTTCTTTGTTGGCCTTGGTCTATCTTAGTGGTCAGTATGTACAAATGTTTTAATCACTTGTGCTAATTCAGGAGATAAAACATAAGGATTTTATATATTTTTTAAAAGAGAACATAGCAGTATTAAAAGAATATCTTGGGAGTTTTAAAGGAGCAGTTGTTGGCTCTGTAATGTATTCTAGGGTTGTAGAGATTGTTGTATTTTTTTTTTGGTCCAGCATGATATTCATAAATAATACATATATTGAGTAACTGGGGTATGAATAAGGCTAGGTTTGCCAATCCAGTAACAGTAAATATATAAAGTAAAAATATAACCTACTAAGTCAGTATGTACTGACTTGTATTTAACCTTTTGAAAGATAAAATTGTAGTATTTTAAATATTAATATGTAATCTAATAGTGTTTTGTCATTGTTGCTTTGGAGCTAATATGTAATGAATGACGAACTTCTTGTAGAATGTTTTATTGATCTGTATGATTTTGAAAACAGAACAAAGAAAAAAAATCCAAACTAAAAATAAATAACACCAAGGAAGTAAATTCATGTTTTCTTATTGAAATTCAACGTGTGTGTCTCCCATTACAGCAGTGCATTTTACTCGTAGGGGTTTTTCTGAAGTATATTCACTTTCAGGTTTCAGTGATATTTTGGGCTTGTCAAACCGGGCGTGTTTCAACTTGACAATTTCTGTGCCGCCGCCCGGAGAAAAAAACCGCCGATGTTCCGCTCCTAATCTTTGCTTGCATGTTACATACTGCAGTGCACAGAGGCACTGACTGTTCAAGCGAAACGTGGGGCTATGGTTGTAGTGAGTGAGTGAGTGAGTGTTTGTGTGTGTGCGCGCGCTCCCAAAACGGAGGAAGAGTGAGTCGGTATCTTGCCGACAGATATAGACAGTACCTCGCCTCTACTTGCTTTGGTGTAAAATTCCCTAGTGGGATGGAACGCCGCGTCCAAGGTCAAGAAGCGAGGGAGCGATACGGGCGACACTTACACGCACGCCTAGTGCCTCATCGCTCCTACGCGCAAGACGTGCAGCGTTTTCGTCGTAACGCTGTACTCTGCAAATTAGATCTCTAACCGTTGGGTTTTATTAGACGCGATGAAATCCCACAGATTAAACTACGCCCCTATCTTTCTACTTTTCTCTTACCGCTTAAGGAAACTGCATAGGCAAGCTTTAAAGAAAAAAAAATTGGGGCATAGATTATTGTTTTTTTTTTTATATCTTTTCTTACAAAAAGTCGTATTTGTAGAACATTTATTTACCGAGATACACGTATTCGCCCAAACAACTATTTCACAAAAGACCAGGGAGTACATCCCACTCTTAAAAAGCAGAGACTCCCCTCCCCCTCCTCCTCTGGTGGGTGGACAAAAGGCCAAGTGGAAGGGTTTGCGAAAGCAAACCGCAGTAATTATATTTTTCTCGCTACATTTTAGGGCTCAGAATAATTTTAACTTCTTTTACAAACTGCCCAAAACTTTTACAGGATACAGTTACAACAGACCATTGTGGTAACTCAAGTACAAAAATATCATAAAATGGTATAACAGCTCGTATACAAAAACGTTCAAAGTCTAATAGAAATTACTTCATGATACAATTTTAAATATAATCTTAAAAGCCCCGAAGGAAAGATACCTGCATATATTTAATTCGACATAGTAAATAATCCCTCTCCCCCACCCTCCCGGGACAGAGTTCCGTTCCTTATTGAGGTCCTTTCTGATTCTTTACCACAAGGCAGGAAGCCAGCCCTTTTTATTTCTTCTGCGTCGTTCTCGGGAACAATTTACAACGGTCGGGAAATAATGAAGGCTCCCCTCGGTGATGTCACATATGGCACGCATGCTTACAGAAGATCTTAGAGACAGAAGGCGAGGAGGGGGGGGGGGGGAAGCCAGCCGAAGTCGGAGCGAGTTAGCCGACCGTGCGTCGCATTGCCCAGTATAATAATAATAATAATAATAATAATGAAAATTATTATTATTTATTTTGTTTATTTAACAAGGCTTAAAGTGCTAACCAACAGAAAAAAAAAACATATGATAGGAAGGCACATGACATATGACATAAAAAGACAATACATTTGACAAAAACACGACAAAATAGGTACAGACAAGACATATGGGACAAAACAAATGGGACAAACAAAGAGAAACCAAATTATACATATTAAAAAATTAAAAAATCGAATAATTAAACAATAATAAATGTGATGAAAATTTATAAATATTGATATTACAGGAATAGATTATCTATTATAATGTTTATAGAGATCTCTAAAAGAAATTTTAATAATAATAATAATAATATTACATCATCTTTATTTATCGCAGTTACAGCATATCTGCCTTCTCTTACACTGGAACATTTTTATAAATTACACTTGCTTATTACGGTTTAGAAAAAAAATAGTGCTTACAAATTAACAAACACTGCAGAAAATCAGTTACTAGAAATCGATGAAACAGGTAATTATAGGTTATTCACGGTAAATTGAGTACTTTTTGAGGCACCTCCAACAGGCAGTAACCACTAATATAATTTATTGCAGCTTCAGACATAAGGTTTTAGGAGTGGTGAAAAGTATACACTGTGCTTGTTAGCCGCATTACAATGTTTATATTAAGAAGTGATAGAAACATAGGAATTGGCCAAACGGTAAAATTCAGCAGGGTCCCTTGAAAAGTGCTCACTTTACTGTGAATCGCCTATAGTACTAAATGGTGAAAATAAGCAGTACAATAAGGCTGTTTCCGCGAGTGAAGAGAGTTCGGCAGCTCTCAACATCGAGGTCTTGAGTCGATTGGGGTGAAGCGAGGTCAGCTTATTAATTAAACTAATTAATTAAAAAATCTAAATTTCAATTACCTACAGTTTCTACGTCTTTACTACAGTATAAATGAAATAAATTAAATTTTTTTAATGATTATTTAGCATGTTTTTAAATTATGATATTGCATACAAACAGTTGTAAATGCTATTTGCAAGTAGGCCAGTAACAATAGAAACTAATTAACTAACACTAGAAGAATTTACAAGAAGACATGTATTTTAAATAACGCCTTTTAATACTTGGGTAAACCAGTTCACAGTCGAGTTGACCAATAAAATCATCATTATCGAGCTGAAAACTCAGTAAGCTGCTTCCTGCTGACGATCAACGGAAAGCATTGCGAAACAATGCCTGGATCAATGTAATTCGTGGTAAAATACTATCATTACTGCTAAGCCAGTATAATTCAATGAGCAGTTCTGTAGTATTTCAGTTATTCCGCCAAGCTCCACTGAATGGGTTTCACTGAAGTGGGGTCGCGTTCTCTAGTCTCAGCGATTACCGTAGCGTTTTTTTTTTAAACGAGTTTTCCCCCTATTCGCCCGTTACGTAAAGATACTGCTTGTAAACTCGTTTATGAAAGACAATTACTAATTATTATTATTAATCGTCGGATATTCGAATGGAGCAGTTTATTTATTTATTTATCTACCCACATACGGTACAGCATAGTCCGGTTAAAAAAAAACAATTAACATATATGTCAATTAATAGCTTCAGTTCTGGTTAATTATAAAATACAATTTTAATAAAACTAACGAACACAGACTAATGTTAATTATAGTCCATTCATGATTATTTCCAAGGGGCCACGGTGGCTGAACTATTAACACGCTCGCCTCTCACCAAGGTGAACCGGATTCAATTCCCGGCCGGGTCACCGAATTTTCCGCGAGTGGGAATCGTGCCGGACGATGCCGTTGGTCGGCGGGTCTTCTCGGGGATCTCCCGCTTCCCCCGCCCCTTCGCTCCGGCGCCACTCCATATTCACTTCAAACACCATCATCGGCTCTCAAGACCTCGCTGTTAAGAGCTGCCCAAATCTCTTCACGATGATTACCTCCTACTTTCCTGAAGCCCTGCTAAAGTTCTACTTCCAGGATATTTCTCCTCCTCGTGCAAACAAAGCTTAACCGAATCTAGGAAATTACACCAAAGGGACAACGCAACGCATTCGTGTGCACACAGTACAATACTATTTCTTACTAGTCATCACCAACACACCTATATTTCCCCCGTTTTATTCATATTAATTACAAATGAAATATTTTAAATCACAAATCAAATATAAGTTAAAGTTAAATTAAAACATATTATAAGTAGAAATTATGGAAAATCGCGCTAATTTTTTGAGCCAACAAATCTTCTAAAAAACTCTAATTCGTTTATTCTTTCCTGATTGGATGAACAAACTTTCGACTCGGCTAAGTTGTTTGCAGACCAATCACGAACGTTCTGCCTTCTATGATCAGAATCCTCATTGGCCCAGTGAAGTGGGGAAGTAGCTTCATACACGCATGACAGCCAATAAGAAAAGAAAACTGTCGTAAATGCGTCCATTACGTTGAATCCTAACAAACAGTCAACGTTTCCCGCGGTAAACCAGGCACTTCCATGTTAACAAAAATACAAAATGCTTGTGTTATATGTAGAGATCTGAAACATTCGCGAGTTCAATGACCTGCAAGGTCAACCCTGCTCTCTTATGTCCAAATACGTCGATGTCAAATGCATGTTGGTTGTCTGCTGTCACAGTGGAAGGCGACAATTGGGCCAGAGTTCTCCAGGAGGTGTCAAACACCGTTTGATCCAGTGGCTTAAGTTGTATAAACACACGTGTTTTAAATTCTAGCTTGTCCCGAAATGAACCCGCGAATTCTTCACGTCTCTAAATGCTGTTTACGATAAACTGAACACTTTTGAAAACCCTGATCACTTCATTCATACGCCGGCTAAGCGAAATTGTAAAATTATTAAGAAAGTAAATATATTACAAATTTTCTCATTTTTACACGTTTTATGCATTGAAAACTTGAAAGCAAAATAAATCGTTTCAGTATTCACAAATATTTAACCTAACACCTTGAATTCAAAAAGTGGGACTACTTTCCACTCTGCCGTTACCAACTTAACTGGGCGGATGCTAGACAGTGTTTCCGTTAAAACAAATGCAGGTAGGGGCAGTGGAATTTTTCTAGTGTTAATTTCGAATGTGCTCATTTTACCGTGAACCGTATATAGTTATATGGCATTGTATATGAAATAACCAAACACGTCATACATGAGGTGATTTTTTTTTCAAATGTTTGATTTAAAAAGTGTGAGGAAACTGCGATGTTGCAATCTCCATTGTTTCAAGTAAGGGGCGAGAAAGGTAGTACACGTGGGCAGCACGTGTGTGTGTGTGTTTACGCGTGTTTCTGGGCGACATGCCGTGCAGTGTTGTTTTGGTAGGGGAAATGAGGGGCGCCGTCGAAGGAGGGAATTGGCCTACAACCAATGAACTCTGGGTGCTAGCGTGCGCGCGAGCGCGTCTCTCTCTCTCTGTGTGTGTGTGTGTGCGCGCGCAGGCGGAGAGTATTTTTTTTCTTCTGTATGCAGTGATAGCGCGCGCGGTGACGGCGAGATAAGATAGCGACCAGAGCTGGCCCGACGCTGATAAGAACCGCGACAGCGCTTCCAGCCGTGACCAAGGTCTTGGCCCGCGCCAGACCCAGAGTTCCGCTTGCGGGCAGCCTCGCTCTCTGCACGCCATTCACGCCTGTTTTCTGCCTCGATGGTGAAACGCGGTCGTGCCTGACATCCTTAGTGGCCATTTCTCTGTTTTTTTTTTTTTTTCTCGGCATAGATCTTTGAATGGTAATTACTGATTTTCCCTCGATGTCTCCCCAAATTAAAGAAGAGAGTCAGGCTCCATTTTGGTTTTTTTTTTCCTACCACAGTCAAGGTTTGTGGACTGAGGCTGTGTTCCAAATAGCCAGCGCTCACACTCTCACTTCCTCCTTATGAAACTATCGTCACTCGCACTTTTCAAAATAATCGATTCGGTCTACAATCGATTACTTAAAAAAAAAGTGATTCAATAATATTTACACTTCAATCAACAATGGATTGATTAGTAAGGATGATGATGGGTATTATGATAGCAATGTATGAACAGAGTCAAGTATTAATTGTTTCTGAAGTCAACAGTTTGAGCTTGGAATTTTAGCACCGTTTCTTCTAAAATTATGAATTATTAATGTCCGAGTTTATACATATTTATTGAATATTTACTGAAAATACTTTACAGTAAAAGATTACTTGTTCCTGTGCCATTCCACTGTTTTCAGTATTGTAGTATTGCTTTATAAATTCGTAAGTTGTAATGCGTAATCCAAAAAAGGCCTATAATATATCTGTTTACGAAAGTCACACGAAGGATAATGAAATTAAGACGGTTTATTTATTTATCCTGATGTTAGAAGAAGACAAACAAAATAACGGCGGTTGTTGCGAGCACGAATAGAGCATGCATGTCCACACACCCGTAAACAAACACCCGCTCTCGAAGAACATTTGATACAGCACACTCTGCCGTCATTGCCGAGTGCGAGTGTATGAGAGTGCACATTTCTTGCTATTTGGAACACGGCCTGACTGTCGCCCCGAGACTAGGCAGCCACGCATCACGGCGTCCACCAACTTAAAATTAAGGACACCAGAATTTCGCGAAAATATTTACGTGCATGCTATATTTCAATACCATACGGGCGTACCAGCAGTTTGTCTATCCTTACTGGCAGCGTGTGTCTGCGAGAAGACATTTTCGCACTTGACTGGCCCATCAGAATTAGGTTACTCCGATACTGCACGTCTGTGATTCGCGGGTAGAGATTATTTACATAATGGAACTCCCAATCTCCACTACTATTCTTGTTCTCAATGAGCGCAATACTTAATGGCTACTTCAGTTCTAATTAAAGCCTTTACCAATGAATCTATATTGGTCCATCACGTAATGCTCACTAATTACTTACACATAATTAATAAATAGTCCCGCCTGTCAGCCTCACTCTTTACACCCTTCACCGTACCGATGCTCGCAGTCCGCAGATCTCACTCCAGCTGGTTACTGTCGTCACTGTATAACACCTTGTACAGAAATATTTCTTTTCAGTGTCATAACAGATTTGTCAGAGTCACTACCGAAAAGGTTTTACTATTGAAGCATTACATTTCTGGTTCTGTGAAAATTTGTGTACCTGATTGTGAATAGGTATTTCTTCTTTGTCATTGACAGATGAGAATGAATTATATTATACAATTTTGTATTAAGTTAATAGCTGCATAAATATGCGTTAGTAGTTCACGTAGTATGTCCGTAATGATGGGCACGGTAATTAGCTAAGTTTATATAATGTCACATTTTCCAATAAATCGTCCTAAATATTAATTAGGAAGAACTAAATAGAAAATTAAAAAGACAGGTGAAGCGGACTTTTAAGGTCGCGCAATCCTCCAAACACCATCTCGCTGAGAGAGGTTAGGGCGATATCCCAAACATTCTTTCAACGGCAACTTCAGAAATGCAGTCCGCTGAAGGACGGGAGAGCACGATTCCCGATATGCTTATCTGGCACACGCGGCGGCTCGCCTTTGTAAATCGCCGTGCACTCCTCGGATTATCGCTACGCCCTTGGCACGTTGTTTCGCTCGTTAGAGCCGGGGGGAGGACAGAGGAAGCGATGCAGACCAGTAACATGTAGCAATATTTTCAAGGCAATTGTCGCTTGACTTCGGATCTGCAGACACGGGTTCTGGTTGCTCAAGATTTTCATGGTTACATTAGGAATTATTGTGTTTCTATTTTTTGCCACACAAATTGATAAAACTCCTACAGCCATGAAAATAAATTTAAGGTTGTCACCGAATATATTTTTAAGACATGGCTATCAGAGAGACAGCGGATATCAGAAATATATTCAACTGAAAAATGTCTAAACAATAACAATTTTGATAATAAAAAAATCTAACTTACATATTAGTGATTATACGTACATATATGCAGAAGTTTCACTGCATATTATAAGGTAAACCTAAATTCTGACGGTATTTACCAAAACAGGGATTTCTGTTTTATAGTTAGTCCAGGATTTGACGGAAGCTTACGGTACAAGGTTTTCTGGGTTCGAGTCCCGGGTAAGAAGCGTGCATATTTGTAATTATCTGACTACTGTTGCATGTGTTTCTGGTTTAATTTATAAAACTTTTGCTGTCAACGAGACGTCAAAGACAACCTACCATATAAGCGTTTAAGAAATTCAGATTATTTGCACCCATGTAGAGGAAAGTAGGATCATTTCTTATATCAGTTACTTATTGTTAATATATCAGTGAGATACCGAGATCTCTGGTACATACAAGTTCACTTTAAAGTGGTATTCTGGTATTCGGATGCAATATATGATTTGACGCACGTTTAGTTATATATCTTGACCTCTTCCGAAACGAGCGATTCGTATTCGAGATAAAGTAGATTTCATTCTGATAGCTAAGTAGCTAAGAGTATTGTTACACTCTCGCAGCTTTGTTCCGCGCGAGCGAGTGACGTGAAAGACAAAGCAGTTATATGATAGCGGCGGCAAGTCAATGGAATGTTTTGAATGACAAGCGAACGATATCCAGAAAAAAAAAAATTGTTTACAAAAATGTACGAATAAAATTTTTTGTCACTGCGTTCTTACGAGACTACTGCTTGCGGAAAGTGACTGAAAAAATCGTGCGAACTGCTTCAGATGCAGACCAGGTTCTTGCGGAACACAACAGAAAGTGACGTGGCAAGAAAATATTTCATCCACGTGGCGCCTCGTACGCGCCGGTGCAGCAAGATACTACCCGACCAAGCCAACTGTTAAGCCGGGGAGGGGCGAGAAGAGGGGAAAAACAAAGGTGGGCACGGGGAATTCAATACTGTTGGCTGTCTGCGCAATCGCGTGTACACCTGTCGACACAACTTACGGGCGCTACAGCTTCTTACACAATAGGAAATTGTGTAAGTAAGGATCTCGCATCCAACACCCACAGCCGAGCGCTTTTGTCTCATCTCAGAGGAGGAAGAGGTACGTGAGAGAAGAGAGTAGACTGATAACTGCGTGACCTCGAGTAGTTGACGTAGTAGCGTGAGGGGCGTGACGTCAGCACGGTGCACGTGTCGCGAGTCGAACCGTGTCGCGGAACGCGTGGAAAATTCACCCGATGGCGGGGGGAGGGAGGAGGATGCACACCTCACTCCCCGTCCTCATCTACTGCTCCAGGCCTGTGTGCTAGAGGTCCCGTGATGGATGCCGACATGCTCCGGGCGGACAGCTCTCCGGAGAGAGCCGGCTCGATTAGTTAGCCGGATGATCCGTGCGTTGAAATGACACCGGACAAATAGCTTCTCCTCCCTCCCCTCCACGTCTTTTTTTAAACCCTTTTTCTTTCAAAGGGTTTAACGAGAGCAGCGTACAGCTTCAGTATCACGCCTGGCTTCGCCAACTTTACATACGCCACGCCCTCTAATCGCCTGCGCCAATCCATCTTCATTACCGCGGAGCAGCGGCCGGCGGCAACGCATTTCAATGCGGAATGTTACGATAATTCGATGCAGTCCGCCTGTCGTTAACCGCGTGTTCTAATGCCGCCACGAGGCTAGCTGTTTATAAAACATGCAAGCTTCAGAGCCGCACGGACAATGCAAAACACGTTCAATTAGACCCACATTTTTACGGTAAAACCAAGGAAGAAAATTGCTTCGAAACAATTATTCACGAAAAAAAACAATTTTTTTAAACTGTAGTTTCTTTTTAAGTTGATGATTGGAAAATGCATTTCTGACACAGTGCAACTGCCTTCAAGTAAACTAAGAAATCAGTAGCACCTAATGGCAGGAATTTTTTGGGCCGGGCCAAAGTGTTACATGGTAGCGGGCAACAATCGACATCTTGATCGACACTACCGTCAAGCCGCGTCCCTGGTCGCGAGTAGAGGAATACTCGCCGAAAGGCTGTATCCGACCTCCAGAGGTGTATAACAGCAATACGCCGGCGAGTCCCTCCCTGGACAAGGTGTGTGATGCACTAAATCAGCGGGAAGGTGCATTCAGCTAACGTCTCAGTTGACCAGATCCAAGCTGCAATCTGATGCTGGGATGGGCCGCCCGCTCCCCTCCCACATCCACCTGGGACCTTCACACCCAGAGGAACCAGTGGTCCGGCCAAGGCCCTACCCAGCCTCTACTATCTCTTCAGAACAGAGCCGGAGCTGTGAGAATCTAAAATCTCATACGTTTATGTTATTTTTGCCATTGGTCCACGCGCTATTTAACACCTCTTGTAGAACGCTGAGCCAGTAATAAACATGAAACAAAATGCAGGCCCAATCGTCGCCTTAACCCTGTGACAGCAAGCACCAATGATAAGTTAATTGTATTTGTAAGATCACACTAAAAGCCTGTGAAATTTAGCCAACGGGTTACTGGATTCGCGAATTTTTAAGCTCTCTACCGACAAGTTGCGGACATGTGCATAGTATGTTTGAACCTAACAAGCACTCCATTTTCTTGAAAAATCACAGTTTCTAACAATGCTAGATAACGATGTTGCCAGCTTTGTGAGCAAATATTTCGTCATAGTGACACATTTCTGTCCAGCTATTTACTAAACTGTATACATCTGCTCGAACCATCGTAGTGTAAGATATACAAATGTGGATAAGCTGTAACAAATATTTGTTCAGACAAGTTTCTATAATAGCATCCTCCAGCATAGTCCATTGCTAAAATATTACAGACTTTAAATTGGCACTAATGAACAAAGAACAACACAAATTGGAAAAAGCATAGCGACAGCACAAACCATCATTTGCTTTGGTATATTTTATTTCTCATTTGTAAATGTAAATATTTCAACGTTAGCCGAATCTTATCGAAGCATTCACACACTGCCAAATCTACACGGGTTCCATATATTTTGTTAATTGCTTGATATGTTATCAGAGGAAAAGATAGTGTAATGTGTCGATAATTTTACAGAATATTTATACCTCTGGTAGTTAAGAAATTTTGTTTTCAAAAAAGGAAATAAAATCGCTTAAAAAATAGCAGAGTAAATCTTTGGCACCTTTGGCATTTTGATGGACATGTTTTCCTTAAAATGGTTTTGATATTGGAAACAAGTAATTCTTTGGAAGATTTAACCACTCCCTTTCCTTCCCCACCGACCAAACCAAGCTGCCAGTACACTGAAGGATTTAAGGACAATCCCTAGGAAACTATATTTAACGCGTTAAGGTCACATCCAACCATAAGGAAGCACTAAGATGGTGATCGAAATAACATAAACAAGCTTCGCGTCTATTCTGTTTCCACGGAATTTTACGATTTTAAGAGGGTTATATAGTGTTTTAATATATCATCTTTCCAGAAAATATACAGCATTATCTCTATAACTTAAAATATAGTTTTACGGAAGAATAAATATCGTTAACACTAAAGGACTACTTACAGCGACTTTTGCTGACATTGACACATTTCAACGACCATATTTATCTTTCAGTGACCAAATTTATCATGGGCAACAGAATATCGACTTTCGTATCTGTTATGTACTTTTTTTAAAATCATAATAGACACAATGCTTACAATAAAATAAATAAATACGTATGGGGGTGGACCCAGGGCGAGGCAACACCCTCCGAGTGACGGGCTTGCCAGCTGGGACCCGTAGGTGCCCGTCGTCCATGAACATGACATGAAATAGGATAGAGCGACGCTGAAATGCAAGGGCGGGGGAAACGGGAGTACCCCGAGAAAACCCGCCGGCAAGCGGCATCGTCCGGTACGATTCCCACATGCGAAAATGCTTACAATGACACCCATACAATAGTGAAACAGATCCCTTAAAGAGAAGCTGTCGTGATTATACATAATTACTAAGACCACCTGTTTTTCGCGAAAAGTTTTGCGTGTAGACTGACTTCAATAGCATATGTGCACACCTGCAGTATTCATTTGCCTATTTGCCAGTTGCCTTTGTATGAAGAGTGTCTGCTGTATGAGTGAGTTAATCAGAATCAAATTTCTTAGACCCTGACTGTCCGTGATTTGCGGACTATGGTGCGTAACAATTCAAATTATCCAATCACGAAAGTGGTTCTGGTCTGAAATGCGTTGGTTCACGATTTGTGCTGAAGTGAAGTGAAGTGAAGAGAAATCTTAACAGCGTGGTCTTGAGAGCCGATGAGGGTGATTTAAGTGAATATGGCGCGGTGCCTGAATGAAGGGTTGGGGGAAACGGGAGGTCCCTGAGAAACTCCGCAGACCAACGGCATCGTCCGGTACGATTCCCACTTGCGAAAATCCGGTGACCCGGCTGGGGATTGAATCTGGATCGCCTTGGTGGGAGGCGAGCGTGCAAATCGCTCAGCCAACGTGGCCCTGACTTGTCCTGAATTTTTTTTTTGCGAAAAACAGATGCCCCAACAATAAATAGGCACAATAAGTCTATAATTACTATAACATTGCATACTGGAAACGAACGCTGTTTAGATCAAGCCAAACATTCTTTTTGTTTACGACCAGAACTTCATTACATGTAAAAACAAGACATTAATTACTTGCTTAAAAAAACAAGGTCAATCCTTAAAAGTTATTTTTGTATAATAGTATGTTTATTAAAATTATAAATTATGTTTTAGGTTAACCCAAGATTCGTAAAACAGAGAACCACTTTTCCATACCTCTAAAAAGTTACTCGACAGGTGTCCTTAATAAATTCGAAATTCTCAAGTAAAATTCAAGACGTTATGCTAGCACGTAATTTGTACGGTACAAATGTTTTCATATTTTATCCATTGTTTTACGCAATTTAAAATACATTACACAAAAATATTTCTTTCGAAACACTTTGTATATATGTGTGACCTTGTGAGTAGACACGTGTGTGTGTGTGTGTGTATATATATATATATATATATATATATATATATATATACACACATACACACACACATGAAAACATTACGTAACTCAGAGAATTCGTAAATGTGCGCACTAGTCGTCAGTATTTTGATGCAATATAGCCATTTTTAAAAATTAGGATAGCAATCATGACAAGGCTCTTGAACCCAAAGACCACCCACAGTGCAAACATTTCCAAACAAATTATACTTATTTGGCATATAATTACCTAATTCCTCTTGCTGGTATACCCAGGTTAATTATTTACCTGTCATTGGATGTTCTGCAGTGGAAAGAATGGTCATTTACAAGCATTTGTCATTCAAACCGACAAGGTGTAGTCTACACTATTTCTGGCCATTTGCCTTCAAATTTTACGCCCGCGAAAGTATTTTATGGCCACAAAGGACCCGCCCAGTCACGAGCCTTAAGTCTCAAGGTCGTCCTTAGAGTGGTCAAAAAGGGGAGGAGAAGGGTGAAGCTAGTAGCAAGGAGATTAAATGGCATTTTAATGTAGACTTTTTATTCAACCATTCCCCCTCTCCCAACATCCTACCCTTTTTCATGTAGAATGTTTTTCGTCTCCTGAGAAAGTCGGCATTCTTTTAGCTCTGATGACTAGAACATTGCCTCGATGGATCACTTTCCAAAGTTTTCATCTGGAGTGAAATACTGTGACAAGCAAATAAATACGAGGTTTTGTGCCTAATGCTGGCCACTGCTATGTACCAGCGGAACGTGAATAAATTTTTCCCCGTTCCCTGCGAATCAGCCGTTATTTATTTGTTAAAATGGAACGTTCTCTTTCAGATGCTTGCCGGCAGTCAGGTTACAACTCCCAGTCAGCGGATTAATCTTAGACGTTTGCTAAAGGGAAATTTTGCTGAAGAGATGGGCTCTTGCATTTATTGGAACCTCCTACCTAAGTTTTTTGGGCCTTCAAACCGAAATGAGTCAGGTTGCTGCCCCACTATGTGCACACGCATAAGGCACTGAACTGACGCGTGTTTAAGTAATCGTGTTTAATTCGCAAGGATGGACGTTATCAGGATGATTATGGGAGATTATGGAAGGGGAAGAGTCGATGAAAAATATCAAAACAATTGTGAATAAAAGTCTTCCATGCATTTTTTTTAGAATGTTAAAAAAAAAAAAAAAGTCTAAAATGACTATTTGGGCAATGTCTGAATGCTTTGAAGGAATAATTTGATGGCCGTATTTTGCCTTCAAATTTTATTTTTCAAATATAGTTGAAGGCGGAAATTTGACAGTGTGACAGGGGCTGGCTTTTCTATCGTGAAGCCGGAGGATTTGGAGCTTGCTACGACCACTCGCAAGCGGATAGCCAGGAACATAAGCCGTACGGAGTGGGACGTTCAGCTGAACAATTACGTTTCATTGGCCGATGCGTGAACTAGAAAAACAACCAATTACAGAACACCATACCACTGGCCAACGCTTAATACTACTAGAATATTTTAGAATATTTTATTAACTTTGGACAGCAGAGATCAGTATCAAAACGATTACTGGAACCACGGAGAAATGTAATAAAACTGCCATTCCGATCAGCTGATTGTGTCACAAGATCAACTAGCAACGGCACTCGTTATTTGACTCGTGTTTGGTTGCGAAAAGGGAGCTCAAAACAAGAGCATTAACATATTTTGAAAAATGATTATTTTTATATATAGGTAGGGATAGGAACATTTCGCGAGTTCATTTAAGGACAAGATAGACGTCAAACACGTGTGCACTGAAGTTGACTTTGCAATTGGATCGCAGTTTATTAGACAAGCCCTGGACGTGTCTGAGCCAATAGCAGACTTGCAAGGAGCAAGTAGCGATTGCCATACTGCCAGGTGTGAAGTAACGCTGGCTTCTCTATGGGGCAGCAGCCAATGAACAAACATCTGAGGCTCGAGTATACACATGACTGTGGAGTCTAACCTACATAGGTTATTGGTACAGACATCTGAGAGCAGCCTGCAACATATTCCAAGTCGCTGTGTTCAAAAACCAGTACGAAACACAGTCTTAAAATTTTGCTTGTGGGGTAATAATAATAATAAATGCGTATGGGGGTGGACCCAGGGTGAGGCAACACCCTTCGAGTGACGGGCTTTCCAGCTGGAACCCGTAGGTGCCCGTCGTCCCTGAACTTGACATGGAGTGAGACCCTAGGATGGAGCGGCGCTGGAATACAAGGTCGGGGGAAACGGGAGTACTTGTGGGTGAAGTAAGCTGAGGGACACCTTTTCCTATTTTCTACGTGGTATGTACAGCAGCGAGGCTATAGTGGCTTGTTGCACCACAGTACAAAGTCTTCCTTAGACAGGTAAGTTCCTCTGCTATCCATAACTTCATTTCCGTATTCAGTATTTAATACCTCAGCTAGTCAAGGCACAGGGAAGATTTTAACAGTCATTAAAATTGTCAACTTATTTTTCTCACATGATGAGTTTTACATTAGTAACCATAACTAAACGTTCCCTCGTTACTACATAATTTCTGTCACGCATAGAAAAATACTAATGTACCTGGGATCGAAGAAACTTCAGAATTTTGCTATATAGTCGTCTATATAATGTCAAGCTTTGTTTTTTAATGTCCGGTTATAAAGTTTGATTACAAAAATTAAAGGAAAAATCGCACTCGGAAGGAGACTGCCCCGTTAAAAATTTTACTCGTGTGAGGAGTGTGCTTTCATGAAGGACATGAATAACGGCGCATTCCGGAGCACAACGCCGTCAAAACTTGTTTCCAGTAGTGTCCACTCGAGAAGCCGCGGAGTGATTGGAGGGGTGTCGGCAAGTGCTGAAGACCTTCTATGAAGCGTGTGTCACTTCCACGAGGCGTGAAGAATTAGCCGACTGGAAAGCATTCGGGTGCCAGAGAAGGGGGAAGAATTATTTTTTGATTCGAGATTTCGGGAGCAGCAGTGAAGTAGGTGATGGTTTAAGGGTACCGCGAATGGAAGGCGAGGGGAAGGGGGTAACTGATCTTCCCTCCCCGCCCTCCCAGGACATCCAAAGGACTATGTGCCGAGGGGGCAGCTCAAGTGGAACGGACCCGCTTGGCCGACGAAGGCGACTGCACCTCCTCGCAATTACTTTTTTTTTTTTTGGAGTGGGAGGGAGGGGTGGTGGGTGGGAGTGGGAGGAGTACGTAGGTACCCCTGTTAAAGTTTCTCTCACCCCCTTCCCCAACGCCCCCTTGCGTCGACACGCCGAAACCAAAGCGACGATTACGACCCAATTTTTCTTGTTTCCTCTTCCTCCGCCGTGGCACTTGAATTCTACTCCCGTCGACCACCTGGGATGGCAGGACGAGCCCAACACCGCCACTCTTGCTGCGAAATATGAAACTACGACCGTGTCTCAATTGGCTCAGAGAGCGCTCATTGGTGCTCTCGCTCTCGCGAAGACGTCTTTATGACGTCAGAGAGAACGCTCTCTGGTCATCGCAATTCGTCGGAGAGAGAGCGTAAGAGCGAGAGCAGAGAGCATAAAGTTATACTCGCTGGCGCTCTCTCGCAGGCGCCATATTTCTTTACATTATTTCCGTGCTTGAATAAGGTTATAGTAGCTTTCTGGGTCGAAACCACGCTGCATTTTAACTGTAAGTGAATAATTTCAAGTTTTTTAAAATGCCAAATGACATATGTAACATGTGTTTATAAAAATATAAATACGGATTTTTGACTAAATCTCGTTTGCTGTGACATGACGGTAAAATATAACACAAAAATATTAGTATTTTATGCGCTAGTGTTTATTCTGGCAGAGCTATAATTATTTGTGAATTATTTTGAACACACATAAATTACATACAATAGCCATTACCGCGATTTTAGCTTAACATAATTTCCCGCCTTTTGGCATCAGCTGTTTGCCTGGCATCGGAGAGAAACGAGACAGTGAGTATCTCAATTCCCAGAGCGAGAGCACGAGAGAGCGCGAAGCAGTGCTCTCGCCAGGTTGTGCGAAAGAGTGCTCTCTCTCGAGAGTATTCTCTAAATTGAGACACGGCCGAAAGGTAGGTAGGTGAACACGTAGGTAGGGCTCGTTGCCAGCGAGGTCTTTAGAGACGGTGAAAGTTGCTCAGAGGAGTATGAGTGGGAACGATTCGACCATGGCGTGTAGTGAGAGGCCGTCCCAACATTCGCCTAAGGGTGACTTCGAGAGACCATGGAAAACCGGGTTAGTTGGACTGGTGGTCGAACCCGTGTCCTCCCGAATGCGAGTTCGGCGTTCAAGCACTGCGCC
This sequence comes from Dryococelus australis, assembly GCA_029891345.1. Taxonomy (NCBI): domain Eukaryota; kingdom Metazoa; phylum Arthropoda; class Insecta; order Phasmatodea; family Phasmatidae; genus Dryococelus; species Dryococelus australis. Next base: position 63,918,896 of record CM056996.1, read on the forward strand.
ACCTTGCTCGGCGTGAAACTACAGGAGCGCGGGGAACTTCGTGAGTGTATCCTGACACATCAGTCCACGTCTCTGCTAATTTCAGTTCGCACTGTTTCGAAGACATGGTTTTGACTTGAGTTCGCCCGTTACATCGCATTGACACATTCAGATGTCAGACGATATTTGGTAACCCGGATAGTGAATCACGAAGATTCAACAGATCTCTACATGAAAGATAAACGTTACAGTTACAAAGGATGATTTGCCATTGTAACTTCAAACATTTTCAGGCGATACCTCACTTAATAAACCACAACCCAAGTACTAAGAAAACAAAGGAAATGTGATTGAAAAAGTATCTTTATTTCTCTGAATTAAGAGATAATAATTGAACATATTCAAGTATGAACTAATTACGTCACTGATATCAGCATTACATCCTCCCTCCCCGCCAATTACTGGAAACACATGAATTACTTCTCTATGTGCTGGATCTAAAGAAATATAGACATGTTTAATACTAATAATTTAAATGCGTGTCAGGATGGATATATATATATATATATATATATATATATATCCTTGATAGAAAACTCTAAACCACGACATTTTACAAGAAATCAGCATACACAAGGCAAAGTGTGTGCCTGTCTAAGATTAAAAATAATAATAATTTAGCTGACACATTTTCGGCCAAACGCTTGTTCTGCGTTAAATGACTTATGCCTGAAATTTCAAATACAACTTTCACTTATATTCGTTGAAGTTTATTAGACAGGGATTGTTTTAGAGATGAACCTTGAAATCTTAGACCGAAAGCAGCATCTTCCAGGTCTGACCTCGAAGGCCAGAAGGAAAGCGAGTTAATCTACGCTTCTAATTTTCACGTAATTGTGAGTTGCTCAGCAAGAAATTAAGGCTAGAACTGTGCATGCGGTTTCTTCGTGCAGCATGTTCAACGTGAGTGGAACAATGTCTGTGCTAAATGGAACTGGCTGGAAAATTTTATGAACGTGTCACTTTTCGTATAGCAGTGACTCTTAGCTCCAGCCACTCTATCATTATAATAAATTATCTTCCTATCATTTCCTAGGGCGTCCCACATCTCTTGGAGCAAAAGTCTGTAAAGCCAATTTTCAAGACATGCTCGTATATTATGCATTTAATTAATTTTACTGTGTAAGTTAAAATATTATATATATATATATATTATACACATTAGATCATATTATATATTCATTGCACCAAGAATAACCTGCTACAGAATTTTTGTTTCAGGAGATTTAATTTTTCTTTTAACCGGCTGATCTACTTGATGCCCAGTTTGACGAACTATAAACTACTGTAGAAACGGCAACGAAAGACATCTCATAATACTATATATATTTTTGGTGCCTAATGTACAAACATTTGACACCTATATAAAGTATGTCTACCAGAAAAGAATGTCTTGTATTATGATGGTCGAATGACATAACGTGGAGGTCGTACGAAGTTGTTATTCTGTTGATATACATTTAAGATTGTAATTCTTTTGTAGCTTAAGAATAAATCATTTTTTATTCTCTGAATGACATATTACTATGCACAAGTGACATGTTTCACTCTAAAAGGAGTCTTTTTGTATATTCAAATGTATAATCCCCAACACTCCTGACATTTTTCTCTTATTAATTACTACCCATAGATAGAGTAGTGCGAAATTCGCAAGACAGACTAGTATTCAAGTACTTGGGCTTTTGTATTCAGTTTTCATTGAACTACAGCTATCCGGACTATCCCTGGGTGCCTTTGATCCAATAGGAAACAACTAACGAGGAGCTGATCCAATCACGTTCAACCAAGTCAAAATGGAACATGCTGCAGAAGCCAATAAAGAAACGAGGACGACTCGAATACATATAGGACGGTGAATTATAGCATGATGCTAGAAAATAACACGTATTTTACAGGTACCTACCCATAGAATTAACAACAATTTATTTGTACCAGGACATTTATCAATTAAATCCTACGTTCTTCCAAAGACTTAAATTACGATTATTGAAAAAGAGGCATTTTAGTAGTAAATTATAAAGCACAAGAAATTTGTAAGCGCATAGGGAGATGTCCGTGAGTTGAACTTCCTAGCTAGCACGTCCAACAGCAGAGCCGAGTGTGTAAGAACAAGATAAATTACATCCTTTTGCCCTTCTGATTCTCTAACGAGCCATGTAAAAGTTCTCGCAGCTGACATTAATATACTTCGGTCTGAAATGTCTGTTGCGACCTAGTATGGTCCGGGGAACCAACGCACGATCGCTATAATCGATTTCTTCTGGTCACACACTCAAATTTAATTAAGGTCTCCTATCTCTCTCTTGTTCCGTCTGTATAACAATAAATATGGTAATGTCCAAAAATGTCTTGACTTCCTACTACTACAACATCATTATTACTGGTTTTTTAAAGTATTGCTTCAATGAAGACCTAGATGATACACCTGTTTTTTTTTTTTTTTTACATAACCCTGATTGAAATGTCTTGTAACGGACTATAATGATTAAGATTGTATTTCACCTGTCCGGACATTTTTATAAGAATTCTGTTCAGTATTTGGATCCCAAAACCTTTTTGACGCAATTAGTTGCAAGTTATGCACTAAAGTGCCTAATTAATTTGTAACGTATTGTGACCCAAGTTTTCGAGTTCTTCAACAAAACATTTTTTAAAGTCTTACTTATCAACTTCTGTTTGGTTTGGCGATCACTCGTGGGTGTAACTATAAATTCTAAAGGCGGACATCAGAAAACACTTGTTAGTATATGTTTTCAGTATTTTGGTGCTGCCTTTCACTACATGTGAAATTTCAAAATCCTGATTTCCAAAAGAAATGGTTAAATTATTGCAAAATTAACCTATTACTCATACGCCATTTGATATTATAAAACATATGAAATAAAAAAAACCGTTTTAATTTAGCCACTTATTTGTTCATTACGCTTTTAATTCTTTAAGATTAGGCCCAAACATAGTTCGGCATAAAGTACTGTTATTTTTTTTTCTTTCATTTTTGGAGACAAAATATACACGCTTAGGGTTTCACTGTGTTACTAACAGTAATCAGAATACTGTAACAACAGAACAGTCGGTACAAAAAATTAATTCCTAGTAAACAAATCTGCTTATACGAATTTTCTTACATTAACACGATACGTTTTAAATCTTGTTACATACTCTAGGCCACGGTGATTGGGACTGAGTAAACTTAGAACTCATGGCAGCCAGTTAATAAGGAAAGCTGTACAATACAACGCAGTGTCGGGAGTATTGAGTGCCAATATGAGATGTGAGTGGGGATACAGAGACTATAGGCTGTTCATGATAAACTAAGCACTTTTGAGAGCCCTGCGGAATATCTACTTGTAGGCACGTATAGTATTCGTCCACGTAACGTAAAATTAACATTGCCATGGGCCTCACAACTTTATTCACAAGTCGGTTGGTTAAAACTGTGACAGTAAATATTTACAAATTTGCTTATCATTACATTTTTATACATTAAAATAACAGGAAACGAAAGAAATAGTTTAAGAATCCACAAATGTTAATCTGACACTTCCTATTCAACGTTAAGACATGGAACAACACCTTCTTTGTCGTTACCAACCCCATTAGCCACATGCTACATAGCGTGCTCGTTAAAATATATGCATGGTAGAGAGAGTGACATTTTTCAGAGGTTGATTTCAAAAGTGCTCACTTTATAGTGAACAGCCTTTAACAGAACTGGAGCTCCTAGTCGTGTCTATAGGCAACTCGCTTCTACCTTGCCTTGGATGCATAGTAAATAGTGCCAACTGTTTTTCGCGAAAAGATTTACGCGGAGGCTAGACTTCGATATTCTATGTGTACGCTTGCAGCCTTCCTTCAGCTATTGGCCGCTTGTCTTTGTATGAAGTGGGTCTGTAACGTAAATGAGCCAATCAGAATTAAGTTTCTCCAATACTGACCTTCCGTGATCGGCGGGCAGACAGATAAGACACGTAACAATTCAAATGAACCAAACACGAAAGTGGTTGTGAACTATAGTGCGCTGGAACACAACTTATCCTAAGATATTTTCGCGAAAAACAGGTGACACTACTAGTAAACATATGCATTTCCTCAAAGTCTCAAAGTGTTAATGGGACGTTAAGACTCTGTGTTGTTTTCCTTAATTCTCTGTCAGAATCACTGTGCCTACTCCAGCTATTTTCACAGCAACAAATATCCAGTGACGGGCAGTAATTTTTTAACATATGATTTCAAAAGTACTCAGTATACCGTGAACCGGACTTAGCTTTGCTTAAAGGCTGGAAGTACCACTTAACAAAAACCATTTAGGGAAAAAGAAATGCCTTTTGTGCTCACGATTGGTGCGTAACCCATAAACTCTTGGAAACGCGAATTAAGTAGATATGTTACAACATTGACGAACACGTTCGAGAAGAATAAATGAAACGGTGTAAGCCAGCGGCGTGCGGTGACCTGCCGCAAGGTAAGCTGTGTTTTGCTCTGTGCTATGCCTAATCGTTTGCTAGTTTATACATCGGCCACTTAAACATAGTAGTGCAGTTGACGTTACAGCACGTGTGCAATGGGTGCCTTGCCGCTCTTTCGTGAGTGGCCGCAGTATATTCAGACCTCCGACAATGCCACATCGCATTCCATGCGCGCCCTCTTTGCGAGTAGATACTTTTTGCCAACGCTCGCAACAGCAGACTCAGATCTTCGGCAGGGGTAGCCATAGCACTGATACGTACTGACAAATGTACACAGTATATATATAAATAACTAGTGGCGATGCTCGATCAGCTTGGCAAGGCTGTCTAACGCTTAGCCAATGCGATGTATGACAGCATCCCGTACATGGGTGCAATGAACTCACTTGTCCTCAGTGACGCATATGTCCGATAGATGGCGAAAGATCATGCAACCTAAAACATCTTCCAATGCCATAAGCTGTAAGCCCAAAGCGTTGATGCAGGATGGGAGCTTGGTGGCAATGTCGCCAATGATTATGGTAGTCACCCCGACATTACAGTGCTAATCCGCGCATCCAAGGTGGCCACAGCTGTCTGCTGCTTACCCACAGCAGTACGACTTAAGTCCAATATCGCAGAGAGAGAGAGAGAGATATAGAGATAGATAGAGAGAGAGAGAGTCGAGTTGTGTCTCCACAGCAGAGAGCTTGGCCATGAGGTTGGGGTTCGTGACCATATCGGGGATGTGCTCTACCTGTGTACTCAGAGCAGCCAGTTTGCTGGAATTGCCACTTGCCATGAGCATATGATCTTTTTAGATTATCACCGAGGGCTTCCAGCATCCTGGTGTGAATACAAGAGTCCAGGTCATCCACTTTCTTCGCGTCACCAGCAAGTATACAGCCCAAACCGCCGTGGTTCTGCACATCAGATGTGAGGGTCGATATCTGACTAGATAGTTGACCGGATGACATACCAACAGCATCAACGTTCGATTCCAGGTCGACCAGCTTCTTCGTAAACATTGCAAGCGTACTCTCAAGCTTGGAGAATAGGCCACTAACCTGCATACCCACATAATCCAGTTTTGTATTCATGGTTGCAAAGCCCGATCCCAGACCGGATAGCTGCATAGTCAAAGCAAGGGTCCTGTCAATCTTCAGTCAGGTCGGTAAGGCTGTTGGCGCTAAACTGGGCGCACACAACATTGAGTTTCTTCTCTAAATCTTCAAGCTGTCTGCCGAGGGTGGTAAGCATTTCCAGATTGGTAGAAGTCAATGAGCGAATCTGGGCCTCCATCTTGGCAGACAGGGCATTTGTGTTGGTCAATATCTGCCTTTTCACGACCCAGAGCTCATCGCCCGAGGCGAAATCGGCGAGACTGGAGACGTTCTTGAGCAGCCCGACAATGTTAAGATCCATACCCGTGACCAGTGCATTGGTAGCATAAATGTGGTTCACCAGGGTGGTCATCTTCGCACCCAAGCCGGACAGTTTGTGCATCGGCGGTCAATACCTGTAAGCCAGTTGTCACCTTGTTCGCCAGATTCTCGCACACACTGCTCAGCTTCGGCTTCAAGGCCACAAGCCAGGACAAACCGGACTTGAGCGAGAGAAGATGAGACTCGGTGGTGGTACATATGGTACGTAGAGGTTCCATAGCTGTGGAAGTAACACTGCGGACAAAGGAGACGTTTGCCGCATCACCATCGTGCTTAGGACCCCCGAGGTGCTTGGCATGCTACCCACCAAAATGACAGTTCCCATTATTAGTGGACACAATACAAATATCAAATGCATGCTTCAGGCTGTTATGGCCGAACTTGGATACGGCATAGCTCATAGTTCACCAATGCACGATAATTAACTGATCGAAACCTCGTCGAAACCGACCCTTATGAGGTGGAAAGTCCTTGCGCTGACGAGAAACCCATGTGGGTCAACTTCAGGGGCATCTTCATGCAGGACCGCCTACTGTACTACCCATGGCGAGCAGAGATAGGGGTAATAAACCTACATACCAGTTGTGGGCCTGGGATGCACTGGACCCCATATGTAAAACAAGGACGTAGGATCGACTACTACGACAGCTACAGCAAACTAAGGGCCCTACCCGAACTGAAAACATACATGAGAGGAGCTAGGATCTATTACAGCCACAGGGCCGAGCAGTGGCCAAGGGAATGGAACTGGACACCTATGTCTGAGATTCCTACTTAACACAGGATGCACCATATGTATGAATCAGTCATGTCTGTAATGCTGATCCTGTTTCGATACCTCAAGGCTATCTGTTAAGCAGTATGGACAGAGAGATTCTAAATGCGACAGCGCCAGTGTCGTCGAATTCTCGATCACCAAGGTGGAGCTCCATGCGTACACACCTTGTCTGCCAGGTCTGTATGCTCCCTTGTCCGAGGTGCAGATACCAGCCCAAAACAAAGCATTTACACCATACCCAGTAATTCATATTTGCGTTTTCGGGGGACGATACTGAATTCCTAAATGTGGTACCAGCGACAAAAAAAAATCTTTAGAAATGAGATTCTACACATGATAAGCAGAATCACATATGAACTCAACAGGAGCAAAGTAGATGCGACGTGAGATGTAGGAATCACAGCAACCATCAAGAACCTCTTGCTGACAATAAACCAGCTTCCTGTAGTAAAAATGGCTGACTGGGGTATCGAGAAGGACTACAAGCTCCTGATCTACCCACAGGGGAAATTCGAAGTTTGCATTCTGCTGGCTATGCTGTTGGGCTTTGCCAAGGATGCTAAACATTTGATTATCAATGCGAAGCAGAACTGGTTATTCTCATGGCAAATGTGCAAGCTAATGCCTTGCCGGATACTGTGGCTGTGCACGAAGTCACGACACTGGCTATCTAGTCCACACAATGGCTTCTGCCACATGTACAGGTGAAAATGTCAGAATGGGCGAAACTGTTGAAGTATGCTGAGAAGGGTAGGAACATCGACATGGTGTTCCACATGTGGAGTCTAGAAATATACCCGTGTAACCGATTGTCCACGACCGTCAACTGGAACGTAAAAACCTGCTTTTCAAGCGAAAAGCCACACTACATAATCATCTCATTTGAGATGGAAAAACAGAATGTTATCGATGCAGAACACTCGACATTCAACCATGCAATTATCAGAAATGCAAAAGTACAGCTCAACTCAGAGTGCTATCCCTATGGCAACCTAAATATCGATTTTGCAAACAGGATGTACATGGTACCATACCAGATGTATGCAGATTTTCAGCAGGCCTACTATGATCATTCGTCATCCCTACTGCTAGTGTCCACCGAGTTTGTAAACACGGCCCCTCTGCTCATGTTCGTCAGTAAGCAGGATCACAGAATACAGAGCGGCATTGTGGAACTGTAGAATCGAAATGACCGCTGTGGCTGATTTCCCAGCCAACACCCAGGCCTACACCCTGATAATTCAAGAACAGCTCATAATGTAAAATGTGCGAGACTACATAGTTAAGGTATTTACATAAATTATACACTTATAGTTTACTCACCACCTCCCATCCATCACAATGTTCGCGAACGTTCAGGGCTGCATCTCGCAGAGTGACTTCATAGTTAAATGTATCTGTATAGCTTATGAGGATGGTGGTTTTGCATCATGTGCCTTCCTACCACCCTTCCCATGGCATGTGCTCAATGAGAAGAGTAAGGAGACAAATACATAGCTGGATAAACATTACCACGGCATACATTGGAACAACTGTAATGTAGCCTACGATAAGATATGAGAGATACTCACCTGTATGTTGCCCAAGGGCACCGTACATATTGCCGGACCAGAACAGAAGCAGTGGCTAAGTATCCATTGTAGCAGCAGCATGAGGGGGTGCGATGCACCAATGGAGTACGACTGCCCCTCATTGTGGGTACTGAGGTCTTGGTACACGCCACAACACTCATGCATAGGGTGTGGGTAGTGTTGGGTGAGTCCAGACATAAATGTACTACTACTATATGCATGGTCCCTGGGCACTGGAGGGGAGCATACAATGACTATTGGACAGAGTATGTCTACACATCGACCATAAGTGGTCATGTCCACCACTATGTACAACGGAGGATATATGGCTCATGCACCACATGCCTATTGCAAGGCACAGTCCAGGTGCGACTACCAATGTGGTATGCATGGCTCATCAACAACAGCAACATGGCAGTGATGAACAATGGTAACTAGTTCATAATGTACCATGGAATCAAGCCCATAGGCATTGGCAAAACGATGCAAGTCGTCGAGTTTTCATAAACACAAAATTGCCAGCTCGCTCTCTCCCTCTCTCTCTCTCTCTCGACCGCAGGAAAGATTAAACTCAACATGCAAATGTATACTGCCTTTAGCCTGCTGGGCATGGACAAGTAAAATACCACCGACCATAATCAAGCATGATGACGACAGAGCAGCAGCAGCGACCACCCAGGAGGTGGAGGCAGCCCTGGCACTGCTGGATGTCTCATGCCAGCCGAGCTGGAAGCGGTCAAGCGATGCATCGCCAATGATGGTTGAATTTACAGAGCTGCTGGACCTGTTTGCCAGCGAGCAACCACCGCCTGTGCAACCATCGAAGCAATGCCATCCAGCATTGGCAACGACATCAGTGGCCATGCACCCAGTGCCTGCACCGAGGCCACAGCAGCAGGTTGACACCTCCACCACCGCCAAGCTGGTCGACACAAGCACCTACACCAAGGGACTGGTGATAGTGGATGCTATAACCTTCACCCATTCTGCGAGGAGGAAGGTATCGATGGTCACACAGATGCCTGCCCGATGCCCTTGGCAGAGGCCAGTAGCAGTACTCACAGATGTCTGCCTCCTCTCGCTGTACTGGAGGTAGGTAGATGGCCTAGTGGCATTGTATGTGGCAGTCAGGTCCTTGTTGTTTGCCACCATGTGATGTGAGATGCTCTTGGGTACCCCTCCTCAAATACCAATATCGATGAACAGGTGGGCGTCGTAGTCGATGAGGAGTTCCAACTCCATGCCCATCCTACGCAACATCGCATCGAAGGAGAATGCCGGGTTGCTCACATACCAGATGCATTCCAGTCCATATGTCGCCAAATAAAGCACCCTGAAGTTCTCACAGATGTTGTAGAGGACGATATTGGTCATGAGGTACATCTCTGGCATATGCCTTCACCAATGTGAAACCAAAGGTTGCCCAGACCGTCTATGCATGGTGGTACTCTTCCTCACTGATAGTGTTGTTAGTGAGTTGGTTGGCGAAGGACATGATGCCTGGCAGCTGTGACTTGTCGAGCACCCACAATGACATGATGTAGTCAAGGGGAACATGCCCTTCCGCATCACCAACTCGAACTATCAGTTATCGGTGAAGACTGCCACCATGGTCCAGGGGTCCACAGACAGCAGGTTCTGGGCGAACACTGCAAGACTAGCAGACATGAACCTGTAAGTTTCTATGAATTGTATGGTAAAATTGTCGCCTAAACTTTTGATAAATATTACTAACTTTTCTTCTGTGTTTGGGATGATGAATATGTCGTCTGGGCCATATGCAAGCTGTGTGACGATAAAAGGCACATCATCCACCAGGTTGTGGAAGAGGATCGGCAGGTGTTTCAGGTGGTGTTGGAGCTTGTTGCAGTTGTTACATGCCACCTCAAATGAACGCTCAGTAAAGTGGTTGTGGTCACGAACCTTCCAGTTGACTGCAGTGAAGGGGCCTGAACAGGGATTACATGTGGTGGCCCATACATCTGGATTCAGTAGTTTGCAGCGGCTCAGACTGGCTATATATCACCTTCACCAGAGCGCTGATCCTCACAACTTTCGCCATGAAGTGTTCGCCAGCATCCTCCCTGGTAAAGATCTTCACATCATTGAGGAGCCCAGCAGTTTTGGCTGGCAGTATGATGATGTTGTCCATCTTGACATAAACCCCATAGCTATAGGTAACATGCTGTTGTTACCTATATGTATACAAGGTTATTGGGTCCTGTTGAATAGTCTGGACAGGCTGCAGGTATGCCTCGAAATCCACATACATAACTATATGTACTTTGCCTATGTGATGGAAGTTCTGAAACCTGATCACAGGGGACTGGCTATTTTCCATGGCAGACATGTCGGCACAGATAGTGGTGTGGTTGTTGCAGTACCCCCTGTGCTTTGCCAGTCTCGGCATTACTGTGTCCTGTCACCTGTATCTGGTCATCGTATGTCCGCAGATATCACTCGTAGATGTGGATGACATTGGGATGTGCTATCACCTGCAAGCGTACACAGCAGGAGAAATTGATTATGAGGCAGTAATCCACATTGCCACTTCCATCATCATGAGGAAAAGATTGAAGTAGGTGGCCTGCTCCTCCTTTGATACTCATATTGGGACAATGGCGTTGTCTTCCTCATGTGTGTATATGTGCACCCTGAACGCTTTGTTTTTCTACTCAAAGAGGGGTACCTGACACATAGGGGTGGGGAAGGCCAGGCCAGTAAAGTCAAACATGGCCTTCAAGTCGAGGTAGCAATGGTTGGTGCACTCATGGTCCCTCCCCTCTACATAGCATGCCAGGACCACCTTTTTGAAGCACTTCTGGTTGCAGTTCTTGGGATCGATTATTGCCTTCTTCACGACAATCACAGCAGGCAGGCGATGTAGGAGGAGGTTCAAAGGGGGTCGAGCTTACTGACACACAGCTGGAGCCTCTTCACCATGGTGACCATCTAGCTGCTGCCCTTCCCCATGTAGTCCTCCTCCTGGAATACTTAGCAATGGCAGTCATCATGATATCTTCCATGTCGGCTATGTTTTAAAGTCTTTGAAGTCTCATTTATCAGTCTCATCCTCGTGCAGCTTGGGCTTACCATACATATACTCTAGGAAGATGTTAAACACACCCCTAAATGTGCTCTCCTCCACACAGCTGTACTTGTTGGCCACACTGGCCCCAGTGAAGATGGAGGTGTGGCATGGGTGCCATCCTTTGGTGATGATCTCACGTGCAGGCACAAAGGGGAATGGTTGTGAAGCAGTCGATGGTTCCGCTTGGGGAGAGGTGGAAGGTCTCTGCTGAGCAGTGGTGGAAGGCCAACCAATGGTCTTGCACGGGCATTTAGCAGGTCATGGTGTGAGTCCTGTACACCTTGTGCTTTGAGCATATAGGCTATCCTTACAGGTAAACTTCTTACCACAGTATCCACACTCCAGGGACTCGGCATTGGGATTGGCCCAACAACCATGTTAGTACTACCTAGCTTCACCAGAACATTGAAGGGTCACATTGCAGCACTTAAATTGGTCCTTAGTAGCTTGCTTGGATTACCCTGTGCATGTAACACAATGCCTGATAAGAGTGTCAGAGCAGGTATAGGTTTTCCTGCACCAATCACAGATGCATGCCTGTACCTCCCTGAGAGGATTGAGGTCACAGTTCCTCTTGTGCTGAAGACCATTCTTGTTATCTGTGAAAGCTTAATCGCAGAAGCCACTTTGAAGGGCCACCCACCATATAGGAGCTGCAAGAGTAGGTGATGGGGATGGTTGAGAATGGGTGAGTGATTATGATGTTTGCAGAGTAGCTGGTGATGATGGGTGCTGCTGTTGATGTGGTGTTAATGATATTAATGATGATGGTGGTTGTGGTGGGGATGAGAAACAAAGGTGAACAATGGCCATGAAGATGCCATTTTTTTGGAAGATAGAGGTTTATTTATTTAAAAACAATGGCAGACAGCTTCTTTCCCTCTTCTTCTTCCTCTACTAGACTGGGGAGCTCTGTCAGGGGCAATGGAGCTTAGCTCAATACCACTTATGATGCACATATGCCAGGAGAAGGTGAATCCCCATGGACCACGGTATAGGCCTAACGAGACTGCGGGGGGAGTATGACCAAAAAACCATTAAAACCTAACATAAATAGTTCCATGTGACCAGGCACTTTGTAGGGGTAAAACAAACGGACACTGTTGGGAAAGTATATTCATCAGCAGGCGTGAGAGAATGAGCGCTAACATACCTCATCGTGGATCAACACTAAATATGAGACACACACTCATTGGAATGATTTGGAAATATTTTTAGAGCCTCCAGCATGCACCATGCTGGAGCAATCTGACACTTTGACATCCCTGCTGTAACAGCCAGGAACTAGGAATGAAATAAAAAAACCGAAATATTTATTTGTGTGCCAGTGGGCTACTCGGGATGCTCCTGCAAGCTCAATGCACGAGCATTCCAATAACTCTCTATCCTCTGAACCATTGCCTAGACACTGGGAACGAGCCAAAATAGAAATATAAAGTAAATTGTGTGGCACAGTTGTGTCTCTGGATGTTCCCACATACACCATGCCAGAGAAATCCACCATAACACTATCCTGATGTAATGCCTGGCCACTAGGTACTGACTGGAATGAAAATTTTTTTTTTAATTTTGTGTGGCAGTGGGCAATTGGGGTTCTCCTCCAAGCTCCATAGGCGAGCATTTCAATAAGTCTGTATCTCCCGATCCAACATGCGGGCACTGGTAACGAGACAAAGTCGAAATTAAAGTAAACTGTGTGGCACATTTTTTGTCTCTGGGTACTCCCATGTACACCATGCCATAGCAATCCACCATAACACTATCCCTGATGTAGCGCCTGGTCACTAGGTACTGACTGGAATGAAAAAAAATACTCTCATTGTGTGTGGCAGTGGGCAACTCGGAGTGCTCCTGAAAGCTCCATGTGCGAGCATTCTGATAACTCGCTATCCCCCGACCCAACATTCACACACTGAGAATGAGCCAAAATCGCAATATAAAGTAAATAATATATTATGGTGTGGTAGTTTTTTTGTCTCTGGGTGCTCCTGCATACACCATGCCAGAGCATTCCATCATACCACTATCCCCGATGTAATTCCCAGCTTCTGCTTGCACACTATAAAGGATACATGACCTGGGTAAAATTCACATGTTCCGTTTGTTTTTTATTTAAAAAAAATTGTCTGAGTGATTACCTTGGACTGCTCCCACACATCATTGCACAGGGCATTTTGCTTGCACAAAAATATGAGATGTATGACAGGGATTCACACATTCTGTTGGTTATTTTATTTAAATAATATATATATTTTACTCGAGCAATTACCTCGGACAGCTCCCACATGCCATTGCGCAGGGCATTCTGCCATGGTGTGGATGAGTCACATGTGACCAGTGGTGTTCATTAATATAAAAATTACAAATTTATTTTTGGGCGGCTCTTAAATTCGAGGTCTTGAGAGCCGATGAGTGTGTGGCGATGAGAATATGAAGCATCGTCTGAATAACTGGGCAGGAGGTTCCCATGAATGCCCGCCGACCTACATCATTGCCCGAGATGACATTTATTTATTTAAAAATTAGTATATGAAGCATTTTGGCCAGCTCTTACAGTCGATGGGGGTGAGGTGATGTGTGTATGACCAGAATGAATGGGAGGGAGGTTACCAGCATGACTCACATTTGTGAAAACAACATAAAACAAACAAGTGGCCTGACTGTGGGTGGACCCCGGACCACCATGGTAAGGGGCGAGCATGATACGGTACCGCATGCCGGTCAAGAGCCCCCCCTGCCTCACTTGTGTACACCAGGCCGACTAATACAGTTTATACCATGGGTTAGGACTACTCACACACTCACATCACACGTGCACAGTACAAAATATGTACTGTTGTTTATAAATGTTATCTTTCTATTAAATTTCATACTTACACTTAACCGACACATAAATATCATGTTGAGGGACTTTTAAATAAATGTAGCAATATAAGTAGAAAGACAGTGTATCGATTCTGCCACACTCGAAAGATAATGTCACAGGCTAAAATAAAATATATCTTTATCTACTCTTGCTCAGTATTAGAGGGCTTTCAGCGCAGGTTAAATGAAACTGTGAAATTATTAAGATAGCAAATACTTTACAGTTCTGTTCATTTTAACACTTCGACACATTAAAAAAATATCAGAAAGTGAAAGAAATAATTTTATCTTATCACAAATGGTTACCTAAAGCTATTAATTTTTATTCTGTGTTAAGGTATAGAACTACATTCCATCGTTGCATGCGGACATCATTCAGTGCAACTATTAAAATATTTGCATGGGAGGGCAGTGAATTTTTTTGTTTCTATGGTTCATTTATATAGTGCTTACTTTATCGTGAACAGCCTTTAAGCATGTTTGAAATAAACATAAATATTTCGCTGTCCTTCCCACTTGTGAAGATAAACTCTGGTGGACCGGCCGTGATTTGAACCCAGTTCCCCTTAGTGGGAGGTTTGTGAGGTGTGCTAAAGCTTGTTCACCGGTAGCTATGGATGTTTGCCATATTCAAAACAAAATATCGCTTCCCCTAGTGTTATTTGCACACATGTTGGAACTATAGACGTGCTACATCCCAAATTGGTGTCCTATTGTAGCATGAGAAGCGAGTTAGGTCTGTATGTTTTTTATCGATGTGTTCGCCGAGTGTGGGGTGGAGCAGGAGAGTCCGGAGTTTACCGGAACTTTGATGGGAAAAGGGGTGGGGGGACAGTGAGCTATGGACATATGTTAACGACATATTTTTCATTCAACGGACATTGTGTCTACCTTGTGAAGGCGCTAACATCCTGGATGCCGCGAGAGGGGATGCAAGAGGAAGCTACTGTGTACGTGCCATGTATGCAGCAAAGACTTGTAGAGGCATCGACAGCAAGTGCAGGATAACTATTCACCTGAGAGAGTATTTCGACAAGACGAGCACTTTTGTGGGTACGATTCTTAAGTAATCTTAATCAATTGCTTACAGCTTACTGTTCACAATTTTTTTTCTGTGCAAACACAGGAGAGATGATATTACCAACTGCATTGTCACATGTGTAAAATCTCCTTTCTACACAACACTATTCACCGATTTGTTGCTTACACGTGGGTGGTTACTATAATTTTTACTAAACCACATATCTGTTTAGGATCTTGTAGCTCCCTTAATGGCCACTTTAGGGTAAAAGTGGTACAGACATTTTCATCTTATATTTACATCAGGAATAACCTGCCTGGTGTTTGTCGGTGTTGTTCGGCCATGTTTTCTCCATGGGGAACACCATACTGTATTATTATTGCACTTAGCTTATTTTAGAACAGCAATTATTATTTAAAAAAAATTAATACAAATGCATTAGTGTGTAAGTTCGCGAATGCTATTTACAACCCATTACCTGCATGAAAATACAGTCAATAACTTCCAACTACGGCGTATTCCCACCTCTCCCAAAAAACTGAGTATGTATTCAAAAGAAAAATGGCACTGCGGCAAGTCTTGTTTAGGTCGTACCGACTGTTCAAGAAACCTGGCACTGACGAGTGCCTTCTCATACCGCTATCAGTTTAAGCTCGAATGTCGAGTTAGGGTAAAAGTGGTTCAGACATTTAAATCTTATATTTACATTAATAATTAGATCGTGACCTGTGCTTTTACCGAATGTGCTATTGTTCACTCACAGCATAGATGCAGATCATTTGGCCTGTACATCTCCTCTCTCACACATTGCTGGTGCAGGGCGATGGTGCAGTGCAGCTGGTCATCAGGATGCTTGCGCTGTGGAAGCTGCGAGATGAATAAACAAGTATCCTTGACAGGGGGTGTATTTAAGTGGTAAAGCATCTGTGCCCCCTCCCACACCTACATCCACCACCAACCCCTTTCCCACACACTGGTCCAGTCAGCGGAGGGTGCATGTATTAGCGTCTTCAAGCAGACAGCAGAGGGTGCATGCAGTAGCATCTTCTGGCTGGCTGCTGATGCTCACAGGGGTGACCAACTCATACTACATGCATATCTTAAGGCGAGTTGACATGCTCACATGTACCACTCCGCTCTGGCATACTCGTCACAGTAGTATGTAAATGTCGGTTGTCCCGCAGAGAGCGCTTTGTTGGATTTGTGTCACAGTTTTTTCCTCTCTCCCACCCTCTTCTTAAATACATACTCTTAATACTGCTTATCATGTTCATGACCTCCCAATTGTGCAGGTCATTATTATTCTGGTCGGGTTTTATCATGTGTGGCCAAGAAGGCTGCCGCCGTGGTGGGCTTCGTCATGAGGACCTCTCGGGGCAGCGCTGATGGGGTCTCTGTGCTTGCTGCCAATATAGCTGTCAGTACCACCACAATAATTCCGACTGGCCGCCAAAATGGCTGCCATAGAAGTATGCACTCATTCGGTTAATAGGAAATCGGTTCTGAAGAATGGTGGGGAAAATATGGCCTCTGCCAGTTTCGGGCGACCTTTTACTGACTGACAAAATGGCTGCCGTCAACATAGGATGGTACGTTCTAGAATTTTCCGCGGGAAGAGAGACACATTTTTGGGTTTTTTAATAGGCAGGGAACTTGATATGCAAATGGAGTCCACGGCTTCACCGTCTGATGCCAGGTGCGCCAGAACCAACCATTTTATACTACTTTTTTGACTCAGCCTGGTGCTTTACGGACTAGTCACAAACAGTCCGCTATAGAGTACCAGAATGTTAATTGGCGAAATGAATTTGGATAGTAGCTTTATATACGTAAGACAGTCAATAAGGAACGTAAACTCTCGGGCATGAATAGAGTATGATGAACCCAAGACAACAGTCAACTTTACCCTGCGATAAACCAATCGTCTCTAGATATAAAATAAAATCTGTGCTGTTTTCGTTTGTCACTGCTATAAAAGCAGGCACTTGTTGGAAAATTGAAAAAATAAATACATTTCAAGTACTTGCAATGTATAGCTGTGATAGAAGCAGAGCGTAATTCGAAATACCCAGGGAGATAGCCCAAGGACCAGCAGTAAACTTGCCCGCATACAAGACATACGCCCAGAGATGCTTGTCTGTAGCTGTCCGCTGAATTGCAGGCCGGGTCCCCCCGACACGTCCCGGGCCTGCGACGACTCTACGTCGCAAATTGCAGCTTGCATCGGCCGATAGCGCGCCGCTATTGTTGCCGACAGAGACAACGCCTGCTGCGCCGGCGCGGCGCACTGGCAATTCAGCCACCACGCCCCACGTGCTAGTGCCGACACCCACCCTTCTGCATGGGCCCGTCCTTGAAGCGAGCCCCCCCCCCCCCCCACCCATCTCTCTCTTACAGCATTTTCAAATATAGTGCATTCACGGTTACTTCACACTTTTCTGAAGCCCTGCTAAAAGTTCTACTTCCACGGTATTCCTCCGCCTCATGCGAAAATCGCTTAGCCAAGTCTATATAAACTTACACCAAAGGGACAGCACACCGTATTCGTGCGCACTCAATGTAGTAATATTTTGCATAAGAACTATTTCTTACCGGCATTATCAACGTATCTATTTTCTACTTGTTTTATATTAATTAATAGTATAAATTAAATATTATAACTAATAGAAGAAATTTAAGTAAATGTTCGATTTAACCAAAAATAAGGTACTTTTATGTTAACATAACTACAGGATAAGTCCTTTAAAAGAGGCCCCGTGGGACATGTGTGTAACGGAGCGAGGGGATGAGGAAGTAAAGGCCAGTGTGACAACATAAGGTGCTCTAAAGGGACAGGTCTACAGCAACAACCAGCACACACTCGAATAACTCCAGGCCAACATTATCACAGCTATCAATGCCATCCCGCAGCATGTCCTCGCCCGTGCCTTTCATAACTTTTGGTGTCGTCTGCACACCTGCCTCGAGGGCAATGGCGGACACTTCCAGCACCTTACTTTATATGTTGTTGTCACACTGCTGCTGTATTTCCTCATTCCCTCGCTCCGTTACACACATCTCCCACGCGGCCTCTTTTAAAGGACTCGCCCTGTATAAAAAAAACTCGTGATACATGGCATATTTAGGGGAGGGGGAGGGGGGGGGGGCGAATACGAAATACATGGGATTATTTTTCTAAGGTATGATTGAAAAAGTGCACTGCAACCTGGCGGCAATGGTGGCGCAGCAGTTCTCACCTGGGCAAATCGGGTTCGATTCCCGGCGGGGTCGCTCCCGGATTTTCGCACAATGGGAATCGCGCCGGACGATGCCACTGGTCGGCGGGTTTTCTCGGGGACCTCCCGTTCCCCCCCCCCGGCCCGTTGTGATCCGGTGCTGCTCCATATTCACCTCGCTTCACCCTCATCGGATATCAAGACCCCTTTTTTAAGAGCCGATCAACTTCCACCCCAACGTACCCTACATCTGCATCGTTAAAGCCTAGTGGTCAGAGACCAGAAAATTTTCCGGATTCGTTCACTAGACTCCGTAATGCTTTATGCATCCGAGCATCGGTTAGTAGTTCATTGGCCGTAACTCCACTTTAACCCCAGACCAGGTTGCACGGGATTTGGGTTTTTAATTTCCTTGGAGGTTCGGTATTGGATGAAAGTCGTTCGCTGCATGTCTAACACACTATGGTCCAATGGAAGCACAAACACAAATGTCCACGCAAATGCAGTTTAACGTGTCCTCAGATGAAGCCACAAAATTTCCGGGCTCTTTACTAATGGCTTTTCTGTGTATTCAATAAGTATAAATTAAACAGAACAGCCACAGCCATTACCAAAATCCAGGAACCGATTATTATTGGTCGCGGTATGTGACAACGCTTTAGGGTATACTGATGCCAGTACAAAGTAAACTAAAATTTCGTTCGTCGCAACAATTAAAAAAATATACGCTTTGTGGTAACTACAAAGTGTTTTGTTGGCATACACCATATCAAACATTTTGCGATGAACATAACTCGCCACAAAATTTAAGCGGTGAAAACTTAACAAAATATGTGGCAAGATGAATAACAACAAAACACTTTATGTCAGCCCCCCCCCCCCCCACACACACACACGCATATATATATATATATATATATACACACCACACACATATATAATAATATCGTATACATATAATAACAATATCGTGTATACGCTTTGTGAGAAAACGGGAATGGTAATTTTTTCCAGTATACATTTGTTGTAGCGTTCCTACATTTGCTCAGGAAACAGTCAAATGCGTAGGCAAGTTCTTCGCTTTGTATATTAGCGACGCTAAACATTCCTGTATCTGCATCTTATGTGTGGTATTATAACCATACAGTGTATAGGTTAAAAACTTCCACTGCAATTTAGGTGGTTTACTAGAAAATGTTTGCAGTGTAGTCATTGCCCCAATCGCGGCCATGGCTGTTCAACCCCTCTCTGCCGCGATGCATGCCTTTGTGTAAGAATTCCCATCCTCGTAAGTGTACGGGACTCTGGCCTTGAGACGCACTTAGTTCCCGTCTCTACGTCGGACGCACGCTCAACATGTCTTTCAGGACGGGTAAAGTAAAATGAAAGACCACGCAGGCCAGAAGGCGTCCCCCTGGCCGCAACACGCAGCAGAAGACGAAACTTACCCCGAAACCACAGGTCTCTGTCACGGCGGGGGAGTGCTACCGTACAGACACTGTCATTATTCTGTCTCGATAAAAGGCTAAAAATATTAAAACGAAATTTTAGTATTACGTACGCGCTTTTCATCCGACAAGCCCTACAGGTCTCCGAACCAATAATAAATATTCAGAATGAATGGGATGTCAATTAACGCTACTAGTCGCAATTTACAATTTCATGGAAGACAGTTGAAAATATCAGTAAAAAGAGCGAACCTTCATTATGGTTTTAACTAACTTCTGAGCAAATATTTTGCCAGAGAGATGATTCTCTGTCATGCTATTTCCGACGCAGTAAATTTATTAATGTCATCGCGGCGTAAGATGTTATGCAAAATAAATTCACCAATATTTCAAAACCGTTGCCCACAAAGTTGGGGGGAAAACAGGTAATTTATAATTGCCCTTTATTAGTTTTTAATGCTGTCCTCCAGAATCCTGCCCACAACAGTTCACGTACTTTGAGATGATTTACATCCTACGTCCTATTAGACACTCGGGTGGCCTGATTTCGCGTGGCCTAGTCGAGCAGGATATTGGGTTATAGTCAGGGACACCAGAATTTCGCGAAAAGCTTTCTGCACATTCCAGTTCCCAACACCTTTCGGATGTTCAAGCAGTTTTCTTTTCATTATTGACGACGTGTCTTTGTGAGAAGACATTTTCTTACTTGACT
The DNA here is from genome assembly GCA_029891345.1 of Dryococelus australis. Classification (NCBI taxonomy): domain Eukaryota; kingdom Metazoa; phylum Arthropoda; class Insecta; order Phasmatodea; family Phasmatidae; genus Dryococelus; species Dryococelus australis. Next base: position 63,939,526 of record CM056996.1, read on the forward strand.
ATCCAATCAGAATTTGGTAACTTCAATACCGCATGTCTGTGATTCGAGTAACTGAGCAAATGACTAATAGCAAATGACTAATAATCGTACATGTACAGGAGTTTGAAATCTAACATGGTGCATATTTGTAATGCGGAAATATCGGCCGTGACAGGGAAGAGAGAACAACAAAATTTCACGAGTCAGCTTAACGTTACTCTTTTCCACCCCTTGTGATTCGTTTGATCTATTGCTAAACTATTGCACTGGCTCAGAGTCTCGCTAGGTGTATTTATTTTAAAAACTCCTGTGTTCTAATCAGAAACATAAGAATGAATCAAAGCGTTTGAAGTCCATCCTACCATTAACAGAACGTGTCCGGTCACGTGGTGTCGGGCCTAACTCGAATACAGGAGAATGTTGTTGATAAATGCACTGGAGGTGGTCTTAAACAAGTGATTTTCCATCGCCCTTCTACTCAAATGTTAGAGCAGCTACATACACACTTCAATTCATACACCAAATTTAAGGGCTTGTTTTGTTGGTGGCCTTACATTGTTGGTACCTACTCAAAACATTCAAAGAACATTAATTAATAAACTCTCGAAATATTACGTTTCTTAGAGTTTGATAAAGCTTATTGAACTTGGTTTAAGGCCATAGAATCGTTTGCCTTAATTCAGCGAAAATCAAACTGAAAAGTAAACCAGGTAATTGAAAATTGAGAAACATGCGTTATTTTTAACGTAAACTGCGATGATATAAGATTATTCTTACTTTAACTTTAGAATACAATTCACAGAAATGACAAATAACACTTCTCATGCAAACGGTACAGGATTAATATATTAATTTTCTTTACAAATTATGGTTTTATTATTGTTATTTAAAACACATACCACTCATGTGCAATACGAAAGTTTAGACGAGTCTAGACTCTTTGTAGTGGCTACAAACATTACTTGAATTTGATCTATGTATAAGACATTGCAACTCACTTTCAAAGATTTTTTTTAAAATTCACACGTCATCGAACCCAAAACCAGTGCGTACTGGAATGCCTGTTATATGAGTGGTATTGCGCCCTTTAACGAAAATAAGTTTTACAGATATAAATTATAAAAAGCAAATTATTTTGACAATAATTGTAAAGCTGAATTATCGCTAATTTTATGTTTCTTTTATGGCATAGTACTGTACCAATGATTAGTTAAGAGGATTTTTATTCTAGGCTATGAAACGGTTTATGTAACAAAATGAAGTGTCAGGTTGCAACTCTTTAACCAGTGAAATAGTACTTGCACTTATAACTATAGGTATCTGACTTGAGATCTCGACAAATGTTTAGCATTACCATAAACATGTTAAATAATTAACCATCGTGCCATTTAAAAATATTTTCCAATAGAGATGCCATTTTTAAAAAAATAATACGTCAACAGCGAGTGAAGAGCGGAAACTAGGTAATAATTTCTGTTCGTTTACATTAGACGACTAAGTATTGTAAAAAATAAATTTTTATAGAATAAATGCTACACTGACTGATCCGTTTACGTATTTTGGTTGAAGGAAAACCGTACATCATTGTTGGTTAAAAATTAATACTGAAAAACTTCGGAATATAATTAAAAAAAATAAAGTAAGCCCTCAGATTACTGGCGATTTCTAAAGTGTCACTACATTCGAAAAATGTTGGTTTCGGGTTGAATTTGGGTGGAATGCAAATCGCAGTTGCGTTTCCCAGCGGATCATGCACCTTGCCAAAGTAACACTTTTCATTTATTCTTTCACATGCGTGCTGTGAATGTGAATCTATAACAATAATTAAATAACATTTATAAATACTTACACTGACTGTCGCCTTGAGTGAAGGCAGCCACACACTACGATTCCCGGGGCCACGGTGGCTGAGCGGTTAGCCTGCTCGCCTTCCACCAAGGGGATTCGGGTTTAATCCCCGGCCGAATTTTCGCATGTGGGAATCGTGCCGGACGATTTCGTTGGTTGGCGGGTTTGCTAGGGGATCTCCCGTCTCCCCCACTCTTTCATTCCGGGTTGCTTCATACTCACCTCAATCACCCTCATCGGCTCTAAAGACCTCGATGTTAAGAGCCGCCCAAATCTCTCCACTCCACTACGACTCCCACGAACTAATTGACTTTCCTACTACATCATTATACGTAAGTATAGGTTGTTCAGGGTAAAATTAGCACTTTTGAAAGCCCTGCTTAAGATCTACTTGTATGCACGTTGTGTGTTCTTCCGCCATACGTAAAATTAACATTGCCATGGGTCTAACCACTTTATTCATGCGTCAGTCATGTGAAACTGTGAAATTATTAGAAAAGTAAATTTTGTATAAATCTGCTCATTTTTTCACTTCGATGTATTAGAAAAATACAGAAAGCTAGAGAAATAATTTAAGTTATCACAAATGGTCACCTTACACTTTTTTTAAATTTAATATATGGAACTACTTTTCCCTCCATCGTTACGAACTTTAATGGACACATGTTACTCATTGCTCTCGTCAAAATATATGCAGGAAGGGTCAGTGACTTTTTTCTAGGGTTGATTTCAAAAGTGCTCACATAATTTTCATAGTCAGTATCAGTGAAATTATCCTCAAGATCTTTTTTATTTGTTAACAAATTAGAAAGTCATTCTGTTAATTCATATTACGTATTTTATTAACATCTATATTTACTTGTGTATTACCTATGTCAAAATTTTGCCCTTCTGCTCGTAATCCATATTGTGTATCAAATAACATTTATTCTTTTTGCAATTTCTTTTCAGATACTTATAGTAGAATCAGATGGGGTACTCATCGAATCAGATGCTGCGTCAATTTTTTTTTGGGTGTAATGCCCATTCGCTGTTCAACATTAGGGGATTTTGAGAATAATTCTCTTTCAAATTATGTTTCTACTGGTGTTGGTGGATAATCTGAATTTTTTGCTGCAACAAGAACTAGTGTTCTTGTTAAATTTTTATTTTCTTCAATTGTTCTACTTTTTTTTTTTTTTTTTTTTTTTTTTTACAAATATTTCGTAATTCGTGAATTAATGCCAGATCTTTCTTCTTATTTTTTTTCATAATCTGTTTAATGATTATTTTTGTAATTTCTGCATTTTTCAATGTGTAATTTAACTCTAGAAACATCCTTTGACGAATCTTTCATTTAAATATAATTTTTTTTATTTATAAATAAGTTATAAAATATTGAGAGTTTTGATAAGCAAACTTTCCCCCAACTGATCAAACTAGGGGGAATTTAAATGTTTACAATAATATAAATTAATTTGATATTACTATATGTGATAGCTTTTCTTTTCAATTTGACGCTTATGTTTATACACAATGTCGCTTACTAAAAAGGGAAAGTTGGAGATGAGGGAAAATATACGAAATTTAATCATATTGCTGTTTGTGCAAACTTTTTTCCATCCAGTTTTCTAGAGTAGAAATATCAAAAGATGGGCATGCTTTTGAGGCTGTTGATAATCCAGGTATAACTTCAATAATTATGAATTATTTGTTAAGATCCCCAAGTGAACAAAATTATTTTGAATTTCCTGGTGTTCATAATAAATATCGAGTAAAATCTGTTCATAGTGATAAAACAAATGAAATAATCTATCCGCTGAGATATTTGTTTTGGATTTATTCGTGATAACAATGAAATTTATTGGAAAGGTGGTTATAAAATTACTTTTTTTTTTTCCCCCCCGAAATTCATCTTATAACAATTGTTTATATGTTTATGAAACTAAGAATGCGGATGGGGCTGTTCAGAAAAATTATGCTGATCCAGGTAAAATTGTTATTCAAAAATTAGAAATCATGTGGCCTATTGTTGAATATTAATCAAACACATTAATTGCAATTAAAGAAAAATATACAACCACCAAAAATACCTATTAGATTTAATTGTTGGCAATTTTTAGAAAATGTAGTTCCTGCTGAAACAACTGTTTTTAATTTAGATATAAAAGATTAGTTTAATTCTTTACAATTTGACGTGCCCGATTTTGTAATTGTAGGCTTTCAAACTAATAGAAAAAGTCGTGCTGAACAGTATGTACATGCTTCTATGATTTATCACTGTAATGTAAGAAATATTTTGTAAAAAATGGAAGAAATGAAATTTTCCCAAAAGAAAATTGGAATCTAGGCATCGAAAATAGCCTTTGTGATAAAATGTTTCTTACTCATAATGATTTTAGAAATTCGAAATCTAAACTAGATACTCTTATATAAAAATAATGAACTTTATTATAAACCAACTGTAAACCCTCAAGGTGATATCAATTATTATTCATTTTTGGGGTGAAGACCATTATTTTATATTGACTGTTTATATAGGAAAACATCTGTAGTTAAATAAAAAAACAAACATAAAAATTTGTGTGGATTTTGATAAGCCAATTGATACAGGGACAATTTGGAATGTTGTTCTAATTAGCCGAAGTAATTTAACTTATGATTATTTAAAAGAAAGGTTACAGAAGATATATACATTTTAACATTATTAAATGGAGGAAGTAAACGATATTAAAGGAATAACAAAACTTTTCGATATTTTAATAGAAGTTTTTAGATGTAGTGTTAAGTTGTTTGATCGAATTAAAAAATCCTATTTGTAAATCTAATTAAAAAATTTTCATAGTATAACTTTTTATAAAACATATATACATTTTTATAAATGGATCAAATTATAGAACTTTTAGAACTTTGGGATATTGGATATGAAATTATAAAAACAGCAACTTCCATTGATAAAGAATTGGACATTGTTCATTTCAAAATATATTTAAAAATCAGTAAAGATTATTTAAGGTCAAATAAATTTTCTAATTTTAAAGAAGTTGTATATGATTTAGACTGTGTTGGTTTGGATTATAGAATCAGTAATGGTTATGCTTCATATTTTCTTTATTTTTAGACTTTAAAAAGACTTATTGGTGTTTTACTTTTGTTGAACAAAATATAAAAATTCTATTCATTTGACCTAAATTTACATGATTTTGGCTTAAAATTTGCTGTTTTTTTTAATTTTTTTTTTATTAACACTAATCCTGGACGTCGATTTCTGGAAAAAATTGAAAATTTTTCTTGTTTGTGACTTAAAATAACATGATTTTGGCTTAAATTTCCTTTTTTTTTTTTTTTTTTTTTTTTTTTTTTTTAAGATCGACCATTGATGCTTCTAAAAACATGAAAAATTTGCTTGAAAACGATAAAATTACTTGGTTTTGAGCTTAAATTACTTGGTTTTTCACTTAGTTTCATATTTTAAGTGAGATGCACTAGCTTCCGCGTTTGCTATCTACTAGTGATTATTTCGAGCGCCAAGAATATTTACTTCTGGAAATGAAATAATCGCCAACACATGAGTTGACTGGAATTATTTTTTTTGAACGAAATCGTGACAAAAAAAAAAGTAACATTTTTTTTGACGGCGTCGCAAATCTGTTCAAATGTGCATGCGGAGAATGATTATCTGTGCCAAAGACAAATAAAATGACTTGTCGGTTAATGTGAAACATTCTTGTTACTCATAGGCGTGTCAGGGTCAAGTAATCTGGGGGAGGGGGGGATGCAAACCGCGAAATAAAGATCGCATTTGACATTAAAAATACAACTTAAGAACATATTCAAATATGCTCATTACAAATAGTCTGTGCTAAATTACAAAACCTTTTTTTTTTTTTTTTATTTAGTTACAGTTTCAAACATGCAGTCTGTCTAGTGAATAATACGTAATTGGCAGCGTTCTTTTAAATTTTCCTAACAATGTGATGCAACTGGGGTGCAGCTGCACCCCCTGCGTCATTCCTTTGGGCACGACTACGTTGCTGCTCAGGCCAGAGTTTGTACAGACGGTAACCCGCGGATAATAATGAAGTTTTGATATGAATGTATATGTGTATACTAAAATGTTAGCACTGTCACCGGGAACAATTTCCTCAGATTAAGTATTATTATTATTATTATTCTAGGGTGTATCATGGTAAGACAAACGAATGTAATATTTCACACGTTTGCTTAACCAGCGGACTTTATGTTCAGTGCACTTTGTTGCATGAATATAAGCGTTGCTTGTTGTCACATTGTTTTGCATTGTTTCATGTATTAAATCACAGTTTATTTCGCGTTATGTAAATAAACTAAGCTGTAACAAAATGAACATTGACAACAAAACTTACGAATAGTTATAATTAGTGGCATTACAAAAAATAAACATTTCGTTGTATCAAAAACATTTAAAACAACACGAAAATGGGATTTAAAAAAATATTTCATTTCTGCTTGAGGTTAAGGTTTTAATATGTGTGTGACATTATAATAGTAAAAACAAGATCAGGAAGCGGAACAAAGTAGTTTTATCCACTGTAAATGACACGTGGAACTTCTGCTCATCGAACAGAGTAAGGAATAAATGTAGAAGTGGGAATCCTTTAATGTTCCTCACTAAACGAAACATTAAGAGAGAAATAATAAATGGGTACTTATTTGGAGTAGCGAAGGAAATATGTAAATGCATTTATGTGCGATTTTAATAAAAGTGTGATGTTTAAATTGGTTGTTTCTGAAATGAGGTTTTTTTTTTTGCCTTCGTGCACTTTAGTATATAAGTATTGCAACAGCATTAACACATTGATGTTTGTAAGCTTTTCACAGAATTGACTGGAACAACACATGGGTAGTTTACTAGTGATTACGTCTGTGGCACTATACAGATTCACAAGTGGCGGAAGCACACACAGGGGGTAGAAATAAAAAAGCAAGCAGCACTTACACGAACGTTCAACTAACTGTGAAGCAGCTACGCATAATAACTGTCGGCGCCCAGACTGCGCTGCAGCTGACAAAGACACGAGCGAGCGAGCGTACTCAGCGACACAGCTCACCCCCCCCCCCCCCTCGTCATCTTCTTCCGGTTTTTGTTTCGTCTGACGCGCACCCCGCTGCGATTCACCCTCTGCCAGCCCTACCCCACGACCCCACCACCCATCCTCCTCCTTCCCGGAGCTGAAATTGACACAAGTGTTGTTTTACTAATCCGTCACTCAGCGCCGCCGAGAACTGAATTACATTTTTATGATAACAATAGTCGGCGACCCTCCATTGCTTCTCCGCCTGGGGGATGTCACTCAGACGTAGCCCCGAGGGTGTCAGGAGGGGGGTGTGGGTATTCGGTGACGCGTTACCAGTCGAATTAGCATGATGAGGGGGCGTGTCGGGCCGGCGGCTCGGGCGAGACGAATCTCCACCAATCCCGCGCCGATTGCGCGTGTCGATGAAGACTGGTGCAGCAGCGAGGGACGAGAAGTAGTAAAACTTCCCTTCCCATTACTGATTGTCAACCCTTCCAGTGAAATTCCCACTGCTCGGCCACGAATGTCTTGTAATTTCACCGATTGTTTCTATTTAATTATATATATTAATATTATATCGTTATAAAGGGGCCACGGTGGTGTAGTGGGCAGACTACTAGCCTCCCACCAAAGCGAACTGGGTTCGATTCCAGGCCAGGTTGCTCCCGGATTTCCACATGTGGGTATAGTGTCGGACGATGCCTCTGGTAGGCAGGTTCTCCCGAGGATCTCCCGCTTCCCCATCCCATGCATTCCGGTGTTGCTCCATACTCACCTCACTTCATCCTCATCAGTTTTCAAGACATTGGCATTAAGAGCCACCCAAATCTCGTCCCTCCATTCTGTCGAGATTGTTTTGCTTTAAATATACGTTTTTTAAAATTATATCGGTATGATTGTTTCCCGAGCAGCACCCTAAAATGTATTATTCAAGGAAAAGTTTGCTCAATTGTAGCGTTTTTGGCGCACCGATTACCCATCGAGAGGAACTGCGTTCGATTCCCGGTGTGTTCGCTGGGAAAACCGAGGACCTTTGAAAAATCTCCTGAAGATCTGCTTGTATGCACATCATGTATTCTTTCACCATATGTAAAATGCACGCGCACTCAAATCGTCTTTCAGTGGTAAGTACGAGAAAAAAAAAGGGGGGGGGGGAGGAAGTATCTTCAAGCCTCTGCAAAATCGTGCAGTACCTTTATTGATATGCAGCAAATGCAAGATTTACCTGCTGGCGAGTCTCGTGGTCGCATGCTGCACGACTGCAAGGTTGCACGAGAGTTTTAGCGCCTTGCACGTAGAGGCGACGAGGTATTTGATGCGCGTGCCGACACCCGTCCTTATAGCGCGCTCGCGGACTTTTGTGCCTCGGACATGTAGTTTCATAACTGCAGGCGGGCGGAGCCATTTGCCAACGAATTAATCCCGGCTCACATTTACACAACATGCCAAACAGGTAGAGATGAGACAGCCCATGGATTCTTACATGTATAGGCTATTCACGCTTAAATTAGCATTTTTGAAAGTCCTGCTTAATATATACTTGTATGCACGTTGTGTATTCTTCCGCCTTATGTAAGATTAACATTGACATGGACCTCATCAATTTATTCATGCGTCGGCCAAGTGAAACTGTGAGATTATTAGAAAAGTAAATAAAAAACATATCTGTTAATTTCTACACTTCGGCGAATTAAAAAATACAGAAAGCCAAATAAATACTTTAAGTTATCATAAATAGTTACTTAACCCTTTTTATTCGACGTTAAAATACGGAACTATTCCCCATCCATCGTCACCAACTTTACAGGGCTCATGTTACTCAGTGCGCCAGTTAAAATATATACCGATTGATTGTTTTCTAAGGTTGATTTCAAAAGTGCTCTCTTTATCGTGAACAGCCTTTAAGAAAATTATTCGCGTCACCATTTTGGAGTTTTACAAAAACTTAAGTATACGACCACGCTGAGTAGTTAATAATTTTTTAATGCCGAATTTCCGAAGTAAGCTGCCAATTTTTCTACTCTACTGTATTAATTTCGGCATGATACGAATTTTTACTGAATATTCTTTTTAAAGTGTGTGTATGAGTTTGTTTTAGGTTTTTCCACAAATATGTTTAAGATTTGTAAAATACATTTATTTGATAAATGTGTTGTGTAGAATGAACTATGGGATTAAGAATTTCTTTACGAAATTGTGTATTTAAACACCACACATTGTTCCATATATATATATAACACACACACACACACACACACACACACACACACACATAGTTTGATAATACTTCAAATGAACGAAGACGGTAAACAGCGAACCTCTGGAAAATATCGGCGAAGTTCGCTCTTTACTAAGCGGGAGCAGAAATTTCGACGTGCATCGTGTCGAAAACGAGTTCGAGGCCTGGTCACATGTTCGAGGTTCTTTTCTCTGCCTGTTCGGCGTGATAGACCTGCATGTGACACTAGACATAGCACTTATTCGCCAGCCCGTGGAGGGATCAGAAATGCAGACCTACACTCTAAGATATTATTTGTAAATATTCCATATCAGCGTGTACGTACAGTGACAAAATGCGAATGGTAAAATATTTTCCCATACATGCATGGTAACGTTCCTACAGCTGCTCAGGAGAGAGTCAAATGCATAGTGATGTTCCCCCTTTTGTATAGTAGCGATGGTTAACATTCCCATATTTTCGGCCTTATATGTAGAACTATTTCCATACGCTGTATAAGTTAAAGACTTCCATTACAGTTTAGGAAGTTTACCAAAGAAAATATATAGTGTACTACGGGATGATCCTTCGGCGCCGCGAAGGGTTGACCAACTGAAGGTGGTTTGGTGGTAGAAGCCGTTGAATCTCGTCTTGGTATGACCTCGATAGGAGGAACGCCGCCCAAACGTAGGTGGATGAAGTGAGCTCTGAAGAAATACTAATAATTTCTGGTTCGTCAAACTTATCCCCATTTATAGCAGATCTCCTTCCGCATTCCCAATAGGGACGTGTGGCCTCAACGACAATCACTAGATTGAAAAACCAATCTCTGTTCGGTGGTGGGTCGTTGGATACAAACCAAATTTTTCTTTTCCCATAAAATTACCAAAATACCTTTCACAGCGAGTCGCACTGATATACACTGCGTCATTTGTACAAATAAGTCTTGATTATATTTTCACCTACAGCTATTACAATTAATTTGTTTCTCCTAATATCACTAACTGCTAACCTATTGCCTAATTTGATTAACAATAAATAAATTAATAATTGCCTCCATCCGACTTCTGTCACCAATGTTACATGGACGCCTGAGGGGCGTATCTGAGTTCGCAAGGGTTGGAGCTATTAACAAAAACAAAGAACTAAATTTGATTTCTAATTTATTCACACAGTTATTATTTACAGCATTAAATTATCTATCTCCACTCTTACTCTTTTTATTTCTTAGTGAGCGCAATATTTAATGACTATTTTAAATCTAATTAACGCACTTCTCAATGCCACTGTTTAGTTATACTCAATTAACTCTTACTCGTCATTAACACATGTTCAGTCTGTCTGTTGCCATCATTCGTAATATATTTCACTCACGCATCTAGTCCATTAGTCCAACATGCCAGCCGCACCCTTCACTACTTGATACTCGCAGTGGTAGACTTCTCTTCCGCTGGTCACTTCTCCCGCCGTTCGTCGTTTGTCGCCGAAACTCAACCACTTAACCATTAAACTTCAACTCGGCCCAGAGGCCCGTTGCACAATTTATACTGTACTGGCCTTGACGTGGAAAGTTCGACGCACCATGAGTGATGTGGACAGAATCTACGGCAGTAAACAACTAGAAAATGCCTCAGGTAGACGCAGAAACTCAATACAACCGGGGTCAGCAGCAGGCACCGCAAATGGATTATCGTCTCGGCTTGCTTTCTGTAACAGATGAGCGGCCAGCGGCCTATTACTCGCCTGTCATTGAAAACAATCCTTTGACTTGCTGCCGCCCCTGTCATATAACTGTCGTCCTTCGCATCCACTCGCTCGCACGGGATGCGAAGCAGCGAGTGCGTAACAATACGATTATGCTTCTGTGTCATTATAGAATAGCCCTAAACAGTAGGTAGAACTGGAAATCAATGCTCGGGAACATGGGGTAATGAGAATCAGCGTAGCTCATGTGTGGATTTCAATCGCTGCAATATTTAGTTGCCGTTTACCAGTGGAAGAACTCTTCACTCATGTATTTCAAAGTCCACTTTCGATTTAAAAATGCGGCCGAATTATACTAAAACATTATTGTCTGCTCTGAATGTTTACTTCGCTGATTGGCGGTATCTCTTTTCCTGGCCGACGGGGAGTGTGCGTGGTTTCAGCCCGAAAGGAAACTTTCGGCAGACACGAAAGTCTCTAGACGTTTCGACTAAATGTATGCTAGACTAAACTGGTAGGTACTTGTATATTTTAGAGCATCGTCTATTTATTCATTGGCTGTTGTCTCAGTGGGCGGCCATTTTGACTTCAGAACTGGGGGCACGTGATTCGGTTCTTGTTTCCTCTCTGATCTGTTACTGGCAGGGAATGAAACATTTCACGAGAAACACAGAACAGTGGATTACAGCCTACAGGTCGTCGAAATAGTGCAATATTTCCTTCCCTAGTTACTGGCTTTGTTCACTTGGGCGTGTCTGATAAAACGTGGTCCAACTGCCAGCCTAACAGAACGATATACGCTGTTCACGGTAAAATGAGCACTTTCTAAAGCCCTGCTTAAGATCTACTTGTATGCACGTTGTGTATTCTTCCACCTTATGTAAAATTAACATTGTCATAGGCCTCATCACTTTATTCATGCGTCGGTCAAGTGAAACTGTGAAATTATTAGAAATGCAAACATTTCATAATCCTGCTAATTTTTATACACTGAGGTGTTAAAAAAACAGAAACCTTAAAAAATAATTTAAACGATTGCAAATGCTTACCTAACACTTTTTATTTGACGTTAACATATGGAACTACTTTCCATCCATCGTTATAGGCTGTTCACGGTAAAGTGAGCACTTTTTAAGACCCTTACAACAGGAATTAAACATTATTAAATATATTTTATTGCAGCTCCAGACGTTATCTTCTGGGAGTGGTGAAATGTATACACTGTGTTTATTAGTCTGATGGCTATTTTAATATTAAAAAGCGACAGGACGACAGAAATATGATGAAAAGAAAACTTCAACAGGACCTTAATAGTGCTCACTTTACAGTCTATACCAACTTTACGGGGCCCATGTCACTCAGTTCGCATGCAAGTAGGAGCAGTGACTTTTTTCTAAGGTTTATTTCAAAACTGCTCACTTTATCGTGGACAGCCTTTACACTTGTTTTAAGACTAGTTTGTTCTGTATCGGCGGCTTTAAGTTTTCTGCGAGTAACTCTTGACTGATTGAAACCTCCTGACGTGCCTGGAGCTGGGAAAACGGGCGAGACGTCGAGGTAGGAGATGGTAGCAAAGGGAAGCGAGGAAGGAGACGACGAAGTGCTGGCAGGCTAATTGCGCGGCTCGCATGCGACCTCGCAAGAAGGAGGATGCATTATGCATGCGCGAGGGATTTGTGCGCGAAACTCGGCGCGGCATTAGCATTCAATGAGGCGAAGAGCGCCACACCTCGGCGTCTCAGAGCAACGCCGTCCTTGGGCCTGCGTCGCTGCACCAACTGCTTGTGCTGTTCGCGATGATTCCCTTCGGCAGGTCACACTCGCGATGGGCGCAGACCAAGTAGCACACAGGTGAAGACTGTTCGCGGCAAACTGAGCATTTTTGATAGCCCTGCTTAAGGCCATTGGTGCATGAAAGCAGTATTTTTTTAATACAATTTATGTCATAACTTGTTTCACAGCGAATTTTTTTTAAATTTTTGGCTTGTCAAGACGTAAATAACAACTGTTAGCACCTTCTTACATTGTTACAAATTCGTTATGTTGGTTATTCTCGGAGCTCTGATTGCAGATAAGAAAACAAAAATTCTTTCTTTGCTTCCATCAGTGCACCGAGAATAATGACGGCAGTGGATTTCTAACATCTTATGAAGGTGCCAAAAGTTATTTTCGTTTTGACGAGCCAAACATTTTGAAAAAGCCGCTCTTAAACAACTTATAACACAAATTATAAATATATACTGCTTCCATGCACTAATGGCCTTAAGTGACTGAATAAATCTGGGCAGCTCTTAACAGCGAGGTCTTGAGATCCGATGAGGGCAATTGAGGTAAGTATGGAGCAGCAGCCGGAATGGAGGGGTGGGGGGAAAAGGGAGATCCCCGAGAAAACCCGCCGACCAGCCGCATCGTCCTGCACGATTTCCACTTGCGAAAATCCGGGAGTGACTCGGCCGGGGTGTGAACCCGATTCGCCTTGGTGGGAGGCGAGCAGGCTAACCGCTCAGTCATCGTGGTCCCAAAGCCCTGTTTGAGATCTACTTGTATGCACGTAGTATATTCTTCCGTCATACATAAACTTAACATTATCAAGGGCCTGGCTACTTTAGTCATGCAGAACTGTAAAATTATTGCAAAAGTAATTTTTTTTTTTTTAAACTGAGAAGTCTTAACATTGTTTGCATTTATTAAAAACAGAAAATAAAAGCAAGAACCCCAGTATTTACAAATGTTCACCTAACAATTTAAATTCAATTGTAAAATACGGAACTACTTTCTCTCCTTCGTTACCAACTTTACTGGATGTAAGCCGGTCAGCGTGCTCGTTAAAATATATGCAGGTAGGTACAGTGATATTTCTCAGAGGTTGATTTCAAAAGTGCTCACTTAATCGTGAACAGGCAGTAGAGAGTCGTAACTCAAGGGTATAACGAGAGCACCTTACCCGATTCATTTGTTTGCCGATGCAAGCCGAAATACATAGTAACAAAGTTCTGAAAAACTTCCTAAACTGTAATGGAAGTTTTTAACCTATACACTGTATGGCAATAACATCACACATCAAGATGCAGATATAGGAATGTTTAGCAGCGGTACTATACAAAGTTGGGAACTTCCCTGTGTGTTTGACTGTTTCCTGAGCAAATGTAGGAACGCTACAATGAATGTATAGGGGAAAACATTGCTATTCCTGATTTCTCACTGAGCGCATACACTGGTATGGTAAATTTCCGAATAATTTCTTAGAGTGTAGGTTCTACGGTAGTGCCAACTTAACAACACAGAATAAAAGACACATTTTCACTTTGATAGTTTGGTGGCATTGTAGACACCTCGCCAGCCAATTTTTTATTTTATTTTGGAATTGGTTTATATTTTCTGGGCAACATTATTGATGCGTTTCTTTTCCACACTTATTTCATATCACAAATACATTTGAGCGAATATAAACTATAAGCGTAAATGTGAAACACTACATTGTAACCAGTTTTATGCACATATTCCCACCTGACACGAATAAACAGATGGGGAAGGGCTTTTACACAAAGCAGTATATTGCTATCACCATCAAAATTAAAATGTGATGCGTTTTCAGAAAAGGTACATTAGGGTGAAAAACCATTTTCGGGTTTTGGGCTGTTTTGGAGATATTTCTACAAGGAATTAAATGAAACAAGTCGCACACTCGTAGCTTTTATACTCTCAGAATGTCCCGTTAATATCTCAACAACGATATTTTTTCGCATATTCAACCTTTTTTTGAGCCTCCTGGAAATATTACGTTTTCATCCTAAGGTACCTTTTCTGAGAACTCATCACAAATAGGCAAATCAATCGTGAGTTTATACAATATATAAAAAGAGAAAAGACATGATTGTTTATTGTATGTTTATGCTGCGCAGATATAGTGTATGCTTTGTTTACATGTGTAATAATATTTTTAAACTCCGAAGTTCTAAGATCGTAGAACGTCGATTACGAGCAGACTTCGGGTATCTTCGGTAAGGCTTCGTTTTCCTTATTCGAGTTACGAGGGCCCGGTACAAACCCTATCATTTCGCGTTTTAATTTAGTGCCCAAGAAGACGGCTTGCAAGTAGGCCTATATGATAGATTCAAGTCTTTCTTTGGACGTCCGCTCACATGACACGCGCTGCAGGACTCGGAACCAATAGAAAATACTTAGCAATAATGATCGCTTCACTCCGCGTGACTGGGTGAAATATACGAGGGTGAGCTCTGGCTGTGACGTCAGCCACTGAATAAATTGTTATGATTATGCCTTACGGCTATATTCATAAACTAAGATATTTAGGGTCGTAGGTTATAGCATGAATGAGAGATTTTAGAGCATACAGTTAACGAAGGGTTTTAATTATGTTATGTGACACAGACAATACAACACTGTAATATTAACTGTAACGGGGAGCTACTTTAAATTATATTAAGTTATTATAACATTAGAAATGTTATAAGAAACTCACGCCTTAATTCTGTAAATCTACACTCTAAATTCGAAACAATGGGAAACCACTGATTCGCAGTGAAATTCAACTACTCTAGTCATTGAAAATGGCTCCACTTAGAATCAGTGGAAAACCACTGATTGTTTCAATGAAGAAATTTCACTGATTGAATTAGTGACGTGAAACAATACACGTTCCTTAACGGACATTTTTAAACGATGTTCGACGGCCATTTTTACACGCAGTTTCACTGATACATCAATCAAAAATAGAGACGGAGAGGAAGTAGCTGAGATGTTTCACTGATCCATCAGTCAAAAAATTAACCACTGAGTAAACAGTGAAAAAAATGACTGGCGAATCAATGGGAAATGCCACCGAATCAATCAGTGAAGGAAGTATGGCACTTTTTCACTGGTTCATCAGATAAATTCATTGACATGACTAATGTATCGGTCAGATACATTTGACTGATTGCAACAGTGAAATTCTCACTGATTCAGATTTAGAAAGTATGTTGGGCAGTCCCCATCTGAAACATGATGCCGGAGGCTGTTTCTAGCTGAACAGATGAGGGCGTGCGGACACACCCATGGCTGCGATCTTCCCTGTAGTCTGGTCGGTCGTGGAAACATGCGGCGGCGCGCCTCGTGTCGGCCTATATCGGTGCGTTGTTTAACGTTCTGACATAGCTGGCCTCTTTCCCTGCTTGGTGGAGCGGGCTACCCTTGTCTCACTTCTTTGACGCAATCCCTGGCGTCCTGGTTTACTGAAGGTGTGAGGCCGGGTTCAGAGTGGGATGTTACGTTAAAGTCCATTCATAACAAAATGGCCTTTGCTTGGGTACGTACAGAACTGAGGAATAAAGTTGCTGTCCTTTTAAAACGCGGAATGGTAGATGGGAGTCGTGGCTGGCTGAGTCTCGGCGGTTACCAGTATTTCAGTAAATACATCGCAACGAATAATACTGCTTTTTACCAGAAAAGTCAAATCATTGCTCTAAGCCCGTGTTATTTTCATTTTGTTTTTCATATTCAGTGTGTTAAAAAAAATAGTGAACATGGTAAAAAAAGAAATCTGCATTTTTAAAGCTTATTTGCGCAGTTTCCTTAAAGATGAAAGCGAAAATTACAAACTTTCGGACGTAGTTTTACCTGTGTGCTTCTTTCGCGTGTATTGAAGTCTCACTCGTACAAATATAATTTGCGCAGTACATCGCACCGACGGATATACTGCACGCCTTGTGCGTAGGAGCGAAGAAGCGCTAGGCGTGCGTGTTATTGTCGTCCGTATTGTTTCCTTGGTTCTCTGCCTTTAACGTCCATTAAAAAGTTCCCATGATCATGTGTGCGTAATGGTGGGGGGGGGGGGGGAGATGGATGTAATTTTGGACTCATATAGTGCCATTAAGTTACTCATGTTTGAGATTAATTCAGGAAAACTGCGACATCGTTACGGCATAGAACAATATTTTATTATGTTTTAGAGACGATTATGGTTTCACTTCAGGTAATGCTATCACTCAGTCACTCTCAGAAGTTAGTCAATAATCAATTCCCCTTTATTTCACATGGTAAACAAATGAAGGTATTCCACCAATATCAAAGTTATCCAATTATCTGACTGATACACTATACCTTGCCAACGAATAAATTCCAAAAATGAATGGTGAATACATTTTATGGCCATGAAAAACTGGCAAAACCGCAGTGATTTTGACGCCCCTCCCTTAAGGCCAAAGTACAGTAAAGATATTTAACTAAAGGAGAAGGAAATGTCAAAGTTCGTTTGGAGTAACTTCGCCAGCGTTTGCCTGGAAGGGTAAAGCCACTTTCAGCAGAGTCGACCGGGTCATAACTCACTACCTACCAAATGAGAACCCTATACACTACCTTATAATAAAATACGCTTGACTTGACCAACCATATTTACAGCTAGAGCCTTTTTTTGTAAAACAAGTCTGGCGACAACTCTACAACCTATTAGCATTTATTGTTTGGGTGATTTCTTGCTCAACACACAGTTTTATGCGCGTGCCAATCACAATGAGTCCGGCTGAACAGGCAGTTGGCTACACATGACTACAATAACAAATAACCGTAGAGGAACTATGGAGTAGAGTGCTTATTCCAACTGTGTGTAAGTCATCCTCCTTGTCTCGACATTGGACTGTTTTATTTTTTATTTTTTTGCTGCCAGCACTATCAAAACAAATGCGGAAAGTATTCGAGGATAGAGAAACTGTTCACGTAAGTAAGTCCATGCAACAACTTTTTTACGCCACCTCTGGTCTAGTTTTAATGCAACTAGATTAGTTCAAGTTAATCAAGATATTTTACGCGTACGTAAACTTGAGTCTGTTAAGAACGCAAACGTTAAAAGCACGTTCATCACAGATGATCACGTTAATTTGGCTCTTATGCTGACAATGAGTGCTGGGACATGAGCAGAAGACAGAAGTCGATCCACGTCTATGTAAATAGGAAGAGAAAACCTACGAGCGTATCGAGTACCATTTCACACTCAAATTATTTCACAAACTGTTCGCTAGATCTTATTATACAGAATTCGCAAACACTATTTTAAGGTCATGATTGTGTGCTCCTTCATATGCCGCGACGAACTGCTAGTAGCAAAAGCCTCAATCACTCTTAACTACAGGTTGAAATTGCACACAAACACACACACACACACACACACTCATCTTAGCATGTCCGCGCGAATGTAGTAAGGGGAAGCGTAATACCGATCCCATTTTAGTCACAACTTTTATTACTTTATCATATGAATGCATGGACAATAGGCGATGTCTACTGGAATGGGCAACGTGGCAAGATGAGCCCCTTAATTAAGCGTGACCGCCGACTCTTGACGAGTTTAAATGAGGTTACAAAGCCCAAGCCGCGAACATCAGTGAGACTTTATGGCGGGTAAAAATCGCAATACCCCGACAAAACTCACAAGTCACTGCCAAAACTCACCACTTTTCACAGCAAACATATCATACAAGTTTTTCAAAGTTAAGATTAAATATCAAGTTCAGCTTCAGTTCATGTACTGTAATTGTCGTGGTAAACGAAGACCAAGATGGCTGCCTTGATCATAATCCATACTTACGGCGTCCTGTTTCCGAACACCTCGATCGCTGCGTTGTGGCTGTACTGCATTGCTATCTTGAGAGACATAGAAGTTATGCACGAGCTATTGATTTATAATTCACCATATTTTAGTCGCCGTTTACCTGACCCAGAAACTGCTTTGTTCTTGTAATAAGAAACAATTCAACAGTATGTAACATTATAAAATATCACTGAACTGTCACTTATATCCCGTTTGCAATTACTAGCACAGAAAAGATTTACGTTTCGGACTAGAAAACTTTGCTCTTGACCAGCTAAAGTAAATATACAAATAACCAAATTCCCACGGCTAAATCACTCTACCTGTATATTCTTGTAATCAAACTAGACTCGAAGTAATATCACTGATGCTAACTTAGTGACATTAAATCTACACTTTTGCACAATATAGAGCTTGATGCTTATATTACACATATCGCTCAGCATAAATATATGAAGGCATTTAGAAAAATAATTTTTTTGTCGAGTCAATACACATGCATGTATAATCACGAGTTACATGACAAGGAAAATGCAGTGGGAATAATCAAACTGCGAAAGACGGATATTCCTAGACGACGCACACGTTTCCGTACTTGGCTTTTTCCGTATCCGCCGAGGGATGAGAAACCCGAGTGAAGAGTGAGTGAAGAGATTTGGACGGCTCTTAACATCGAAGTCTTGAGAGCCGATGAGGGTGACTGAGATGAGTATGGGGCAACGCCGGAATGAAAGGAAGATCCTCGAGAAAACCTGCCCGCCAACGGCATCGTCCGGCACGATTCCTACATCCGGTCGGGGATTGAACCCCGGTTCGCCTTGGTGGGAGGCGAGAAGGCTAACCGCTCGGCCACCGCGGCCCCCATGAGAAACGATTGTGACACGAGAACCCGGACGACAACCGCACAGCAAACCAGGCGTTCGCGATGTGATAGGCGCGAGTCTGTTCCATACTAGTGTAGGCCTACACTTCTTCACTCTTACTCCGAAGACTCTCCGAAGGACCTCTTGCAGTCCCAGGCCTAAGGTCATATAAATGCTAATCACGGTAAAATGAGCCTCTAGCTGTATACATATTTTAATGGGCAAACTAACTGGCATACGCCTAGTAAAGTTAGTACGAAGGAGAAGAAGTAATTACATGTCTAAACCCTAAATAAAAGTGTTAAGCAAACATTTCTAAATACTAAAAATATTTCTTTGGTTTTCCGGATTTTTTAGTTTATATAAGTGTATGAAAAATTAATATGTAATCTATTTACTTACTACTATTTACCGACGCACGAATAAAGTGATAAGGCCCATGGCAACGTTTTTACATATGGTGGAAGAATACACAATGTGCATGCAATTAGATCTTAGGCAGGGCTTTTAAAAGTCTTCAGTTTACCGCGAACAGCCTATACAAAATCGCACGAAGTCAAGTTAAAGTAAAGCTTCAAATTTAGAATTACATAACTATTTTTGGAAAAAAAGAATACAAAACATTTGACGGAGAAATAAAGTTCCTTTCAGTGGAGCACTTTGTCCGACTGTACAATACACACAGCGCTCATTAAAAAGTATTGCAGTCACTACCAAATTCCCAGAAAAGTACACTTTATGTTCCATATGTAAGAAGACTGCATACATTTAGTAAAACACTAAAACATTTTGCTACAACTTACGTAATTGAATGCCCAAAAAAATCACTCATTAAGAGCATACTTTTAATCAAAATTTAACGGTATGTCCATTCTGGATGCCTCAGAAAGTAAAGTTTATAAAAAAAAGTTCTTTAATCAAGCACGGCCATCATAAAAATTGATCTAATTGTATGTAATACAAAATTAGTAATACTGTTTCGAGATATTTGAAATAATTGATTTTATGCAATCTATTTTGTCCCCAAAAGCTACTTATAACCGAAATCAACCAAAATAAAATCAGTTATGAAAATATATTTTTGAATTATAATACCAATAAGTTTTTACATTCAATCATAATAATTATACTTGACGAAGGTTCTAAAAAATTTGTTTACCCAAGCATTATTTCGTATTAGTAACTTTAAACTTTTAATAAAATAAACTGTTATTAATAAATTTAAAAAAATTAAATTTTAGAAAAATATTTTACAGTTCTTAACTGTATATGCATTCTTCTCTCATACGCAAGATTGATCATATTTTTCTGACATTGTGTGTAATGTGTGTGAACGCTACTTTTAAATGAGTTCTGGTTATTGTAGGTTCGGGAGCAGTGATCCATTGGAAAGTCTACTTCTACCTTGTTCTATTTTCAGCTCTCCAATCAATGTTGTTTAAAAGGGTAGTAATTTAGGTAACAGCCTTATTAAGCCTCGGATACAAATCAGCAATGCCATACTGTCCTAAATCTCTGGACGTGAAACCCCCACGGCTCGATCCCCGGCTGACCCCGATTTCGTATTTTCTCAATTTGAAAACACGGAGAACGCTGCCGATGGCGAGTGTGGTGTATTCTGCGTACCCCCGTTTTTTTTTTCGCCAATAAATTCTGATGCGCATTTAAGTCCATTTTTTTTGGTGAAATACACATTTAGTCACACATGAAGTCGTGTTCTTTTTTATGGAGTAAAACTTTTATAGCTTGCTTGGTTTTCGCGTAATTTATGTCAGTATCACAATTTTAATGCTAATCTATACAGGAAAGAAATAACTTTCTAAAATGAAACAATAGGGGTGAAAAAGTGCTGGATGCTTACACACACACATACACACACACATACACGAGGGCTGACTCAGAAGTCATGGCAATTATTGTTTATCTCCCGAAAATGAACCAACACAGGAAATGTACTATGTAGTTCAAAGTGTACGACATGTACGTTTTAAAGGCGGTATAGCTGCAGGAATGTCCGGCAAGGAACAAAGACAAACATGGCTGCTTGAAATCACCGTTTTATATATATATATATATATATATATATATATATATATATATATATATATATATATATATATATATATATATATATATATATATATATATATATATATATATATATATATATATAGTCGTACAAACCGTATACACTCATGAGAACGGGAATGTATCATACGTGTACGAGCTGTCTAACATCCTTCGAAGTAGTCTCCGAGGTTGTCCACGGTTCGTCGCCAGAGATGAGGCAGACGGCAAATACCATCGGCCTCATGAGATCCGACAATCTGCGCCACCTCTCGTAGAAATGCTCTGACGATGTCTGCCTCATAGCTGTAAAATTTTTTAAATTGTTAAGATCAAGGTTTCGTTCGGTATCTGGACATTTTCCCCCATCCATTGATCTGATAACATGGAAAAAATATTTTCTGCTTCAGCACGTTGTGAAATTTTCCTCTAATTAATATTTCTGTAGCTGCATAATTCATTAAGGTGCTGAACGGGCGTTACAATATTACAATTGAGGGAAAGGTACACGTACTGTATTGTAACCCCATCCACATAATGAAAAGTGAAGAGGGGGAGGGTATAATGAACCCCTGTATCCCCCTGTTCTTGTGCCCTTGATAAGAAAGATTTTGAAAAAACAGACCAGAGTGGCAAAAGTAGTCCGCCTTGGCGCGTATAGTTTATTCGCGGTTTATTCACGCTTCTTGCATCAAACTTTTGATAAAACACCTCATGTATGTCATTTTTGGTTGTTTCCTATATATATATGTAATGTATCACAAGGGTTTTATGCTTATGTTAACATAAGTATACCTTTATTTTATTAAACTCAGTTTTACTTATATTATATCTATACATTACATTATTTTGTTTGTAACTAATATGAGTAAAAAACAGAGAGTAAATATAGCTCTTGGCAACGCCTAGTATAGGCTGTTCACGGTAGAGTGAGCACTTTTGAGGCCCTAGTTACTTTTTTTTCTTTTCAGTTATTTTTTACCCTTTAACCAGATTTTTAGATAAATACTGCACGTAAGTATATACAAAGTGTGTATATCCCACCGCACTCTGAAGGCTACATCTAAAGCTAAAATTAAATAGATTTATTGACTACTATTGCAAATGAGACTGCTTTCAAAAGTGCTCACTTTACCATGAATAGCCTATAAGAAATAGTTCTCGTGCAGAATGTTATGAAAGTGAGAGCGCACGAGTGTGGCGTGTTGTCTCTTTGGCGTAATTTTCCAGGCTTAGCAAAGTTTTGTTCAAAAGAGGTGGCGGTAAGTGCTGGAAGAAGAACATCAGCAGGGTTCCGGGAAAATGGGAAGTAACCGCGAACGGACTGCGAGACTTGTTTTTCGACTGCTGCAGCTTGTGGCTTGCATTTCGCTTCCGCCACAGGGAGTACGACGGCCAAGAGTGGGCGGACAGAGAAAAAAAAAGCGACTCCCCATCAGCTCCGTTTCAAACTCAGAGTCACCGCGTCCAGAAACGGAGGATGAGCACATCCTGAAACAGAAGTTGTAATTTCACCCGCCGACTAGTGCTGGGGAGTCGTCGGCAAGACGATCCCCGCCCCCACGAAAGAACCGGCCAACTGCTTTTAAAAAAGGAGGGGGCTTTTAGCGACGTTATCGAGAGCCTATGTGCCCCCTCGCACGTGCTACCGCACGGTTAATACCATACCCCCCCCCCCCCACGGGGCGAAGGGGAATGTTATTTTTATTTTCTGGTTGCGTCGCCAACCCACCCACCGACGTCCGCCTGCGGTCTTGCTTCATTTCTTTTCCGTCGATCGCCGCGGTGTGATCGGCAAGCCTGTAATCCAGATATTCGACGCCCTTCGCAAGGCGTCCGCCATCCGGATCATCCCCTATTCTTAAGCTTCAAGGGTGTGAGGGGGGTGGGGGTGGAAATCACCCCCCAGTCACATCCCGCACCCTTGTGTCACGTCTCGGCCACGCCCGCCCGACGGGGTAATCACGTGCTTCGCCCCCCTCCCCCCTTGGGGTTAGCGCGCGTAGCTCGCGTCCTAGAGTCCATGAGTTCGAGCCCACCCTGGTGATGTAAGGGGGTGCGTAAAATGTGCCGGATTACTGTTACGATTGATAAATGCGCGCTGACTAACTATTTCTGAAGAAAATATTTTGAAAAAATTTTCTATCATCTGTTGATGGATAGATAAAAATTGTTGATAGGAAAAAAGTTACTGGGGTCTCAAAAGTGCTCACTTTACCGTGAACAGCCTATATACAGTAAATTTTAACGATAGAGTTGACTTGTCTAAATAGCGAGCATTAAGTAATTATTCACAAATTTGTCTCTTAATTGTATACTTATTGCCCATTGACATTTACCGCCAACTTTCTGAAGCTCTGCAGAAGTTATGCTTCCAGGATATTCCTCCCCCTCATGCAAGCTAAGCTTAACCGAGTCTAGAAAATTCCTCCGACGCACTCTAACAAATTATTCGCAAATTTACTATACGAGTGCACACGTAGAGTGGGAAAACGCGAATGGTAAAGTTATTTCTCACACATTCATGCTAGCGTTCCTACGTTTGCTCAGGAAACAGTCAAATGTATAGGAAACTTCCACAATTTTGTATAGAAGCGACACTAAGCATTCCATATATGTGTAGTGTTATTTCCAATCGCTATATGGGTTAAAAACTTCCAATTCAGTTTAGGAAGTTGGCCAGAATTTTTTTAGTGTGCGGGACACCGCATCGCATTCGTGTGCACACATTATATTAATATTTCGGGTAGCAACTATTTATTACTACACTCTAAATTCGAATCCGTGTAAAACCACTGATTCGTAGTGAAAATGGCTTCACTTAGATTCAGTGTAATTTTTTACTGAAACAATCAATGTGTTTTTTTTTTCACTGATTCTAAGTGGAGCTATTTTCATTGCGAATCAGTGGTTTTCCACTGATTCGAATTTAGAGTGTAGGCATTACAATTTCCCTTTGTATTTATTCATGTTAGTAATAAATGAAATACTATGATTTATAGAAAAAATATAAAATATATCTTAATTTGGTTCAGTTAAACAAAGTAATAATATACTTTAATGTCAAAAGAAATATAAAACGCTTGTGGTAATACCATATTTAGGAAACTACCATACACAAAACGTATATAAGCTTTTCACGGTAAAATGAGCACTTTTGAATGCCCTTTCATTTGGAAAAATAGCCAATAAATATATTTTATTTTACCCTTACACGGTAACTTCCGAGTGCGGTGAAAAATACACTCTGTGTTTATTACTTACATGGCAATATTTATTTTTAAAATGGGGTTAAAGGATAACAAATGTCTGAAAGAAAAAAAAAAGTAACCAGGGCCTCAAAAGTGCTCACTTTACCGTGAACATGGCGTGATGTTTGGTTTGATTAAAAAAGTGTACAAATACTGCGAATAGACTATATAGTGACAAAGTGTGAATGGTAAATAATTATTTCTCCCGCACATCCACAGCAACTTTCCCACATTTGGTCAGGAAAGAGTCACGCGAGTACGGAAATCCCCTTCGTTGAATAATAGCGACGCTCAACATTCCTCTATTCGCAGCTGATGTGTGATATTTCCCCATACTACACGAGTTATCTTCCATTGCAATTCAGGATATTTACTAGAAATCCTTTTTGCAATGTAGCGACTCTCTTCCTGCTAACATTTACTACTGTTGGATATTCCTATCGTTTACTCACAAGTGCTGTTCCCTCTGTTATATGAATACTGTAGGACGGGAGACGCTCATTGGGGTACGTAGTATTCAGAGGTTACTGTAATAAGGTTAGAATTATTTCTATAAAACACGTTTATTTTAACATTAATTAATAACTGATATATAATATCAATATATATATATATATAAGCAATATAATTAACATTACTCTGAACAATAAGAATAAACGACTATTGCCGAAGAGGTGATATTGCAAGAACAACGTTTAGCAAACAGTACAAGTTTCTGCCCTGACCTTGCCAGATAATTAATGATTAATCAATGGAATAAGTAACGGGACCTCGAGAGCTGGGATGACGCCTAACTGCCAATCCGAAGTTATGCTCACCATATACTGATCATGATGTGTGACTCAGAGCTCCTCTAGGCACCTCTTCGGTGCACTGCAGATTACAAGAAGTTCTGTTACTCTGCGTCTCTTGAAAGTGTATTGTTTGGTCTGGCGACCAATGAAACTGACTGGTTTCTCCTTCTTTTATACATACTGGAATAAGAATCGCTCTAAGAGTAACAAATTTATTTTTATAAAATTTTCGCAGTGTCAGATGACCGATGCATGGAAATTATCATCAGGCATACGACAGTGTTAAGTCATACATAATGGTGGAGGATACCCAACGGATAAAACGGAGGAATTATGCAAGTCTTACGAAAGTGCTTAATTTATCTTTAAACTAAGTGAAGACATGTTATTTCAACAGCCTTTGTGGTTAACCAAGAATATGCCATCTCAAAAAAGACATTTCATGAACTTTATAAAACTTAGTTATATATTGAGAATTGTTGTGCACTTATTTATAATGCCATAAATTAGCAATTTGTAGTGCATGTGAATAAAATATTCATAAGTAAAGTGCCTCAGCAAATAAAACGATTTCCGTAGAAATGTGGAAATTTATATTGTCGGGACTCCACATCGCAAAATTTTGTGAAATACCTTTCAACCGATGACGAAGTACATGAACATAGTGGTTGCGTCAAGAAAACTAGATACTAATGGGTGCTTGATACGCCCCTAATTTTTTTACAGACCCCTAAAACAGTGCATTTTTTTCTAGAAATCTTAATGCACACATTATGGATGATTATGGTTTTGGATTATTTACTCTTGGACTGATACATCAATTTCATCACATTGAATGGACATGAGACAGTGTATCCATAAAAAAGAAATTAATGTAAACAACCCGTTATGGATGTAAACATTTTTTGGGAAAAATTGTGATATTCGTTTTAATAATATTGTCATAAGAAAATGCATTATTTCGTTTGTGTTAGGTTTATGACGAACGGTTCTGTATTTGATATGACGTGGTATGGTGACATGCCAAATAGCCAATTTTTGCTCCTAAATTTGTTGACCATTCTCACGTTTTAAAGTCAGTCGCTAAAAGTCCCCACCCGCCTCTTTTTCTAGCCAGGTGTTGTAAAATTAAGAGTTCTTCCAAAATAAATGCCCGTGAAAAATATTGCGTTCAAGTCCCGGGCACAGCATACCGACCTAGGGGTAAATTTTAGTTTTGTTATTGTACGTTATCCACTGTTTACCTTAATACTAACACAATAATTCGAAATCTATTGCACCGCACACAGTGATTCTTTAGGTCAGTATAAATAATTGGAATTAAAACAGCCTTCGAGAAATCCAGACGGGACATCACTGAGTACTCAGCGACTTGGACATTCACAATTAAATCTTTACTCCTGTCCAAAGAGTACCCACAAATACCAAACATTATTTTAAAACATATAAAATACAATATATGTTTTAAAAACTGTTACGGTGAGTGTTTCTACTAGTTGATAATCGTTACAAAAATATTAAGAGATATACTGCTTTTTCTTCATTGGAAATATTTGTCACCTGGATATTGTACTGTGGTGTGGTGTGTGGCTTGGATGATAATTATATGTTTGCTTTAAGAAATATACAATATACCTAAAGCTTGGCATATGTCCAGCATATAATTATCATCATTTTAAATCACAATAATTATCCATACTCTATGTGGTAAAATTACAAACGTGTCTGGTACACAAAAAAAAAAAAACAAAAAACAAATGCAGGGCCCATTAGATATATATTATAAAATCAATAATTACTGGAACCACAAAATATTATACTGTTGACACGTACGTAAAAGTTATAACATTCTTCTGCTACCATAAATTCCATATACTATAAAGCCACTAAGGTAAAATAAATAATTGATTAATTGTTTGGAAGATTGACAAGGCAAATGGGACACCACGTATATTTTACTTAGAATCTGACTATAGAAATATCACTCGGAAAGGTCCGCAGTGGTCGAGTGGCTAATCCACTGAACTCCCACCCCACCAAGGCAGTTCGGATTCGATTCCCGACAGGATTCGTTAAGTTAGGTTGAACAATAGTATATTATATTCAGAAAGGAGATCCAATTCAGATCACTTTAACTGAATACCAACTTATTCTACAACTCGCGTACACTGAACAGTCAGTCAACTGGATCTACACAAAACTGAACCCAACAACTTTGAGTAAGAAGCTGCAAGACAGAAGAAGTTCAGACTTTTTATAACAGGATCCGATTACTTCTATTTACTTCTACAGTTTGTAACGAATTATGCAACAAGGGAAATAAATAATAACACACATGAAGTAAATAAACGTCGTTAGTTGATTTCTGATATTTTCAATTAATATCAAGTTTTATACATAGCCTATTACAAGTTATATAAGAATGGCTGTAATTTAAAACACTATACCTTTATTAATACATTATGAGCACTATATATATATATATATATATATATATATATATGCAAGTCCATTACACTTTATTTACAAAAAATTTCTTAGAATCTACGATTACCGAGCTCAGTTTGGCCAGGGCATTCAACATCTGAATCTTTATCCTGGCAAACAGTAGGGAAGGAGACAGCACAAGCCGGGGAGAGGATGAAGATCCATCAGGGCATCGCTGGATATCTCTATCCAGTACGTTAGTGGATGGTCGTCGAAATTTAAATCTGGCGGTTGGAGAAGCAATTTGTGGTGCTGCTATCATGGAAGTTGCAATAGTTCACGAAACAACTGGTACTGTTTTCTTAAAAAGGTTAGGTTTAAAAATACTTCGTTACAAATTATATTTGAAGTTAATAATTGTCGCACAGTAATTGTGAATTATACTAAGCAAATGTGTATTCACAACTATTTTAATAAGTTATGAATTTTATTGTTTCAGATGTTTAAAGAATATTTTATCTGGAATCACCTGTTGTATTGATTGCGTCTAACCGGCTTGTTTTCCAGCGATACTCCCATCTTGTACACCTTCACATTCCTTCGCGGCTCCATCGCCTTCTTACTTCTCCCAGATGGCCCCCAAAGACCTACTTGTAAAGCTCATTACAAATCTCTCAGCTAAACTAGGCTCACAGTCGCTTCGAACACGAGTACACTGCAGAATGAACTCTCGAGCCCTGTGTGTGTGTGTGTGTGTGTGTGTGTGTGTGTGTGTGTGTGTGTGTGTGTGTGTGTGTGTGTGTGGGAGGTCGGTGTTTTTCTCCGGTCTCCGAGCGAATACTGGGATTTCGCAGGTCTCTGCCTGCGTGTTGAAATTAAAGAACGGCAAGTGATATTTTTAGAAGGGAACAGCAGGATGGTTGTCATGGATGTATGAATGTGCGAATGAAGACGGAAGTTGTCCGACCTCTGAAGAGCACAATAGTTCACAAGCGGTTTTCCCCCCTCCAAGCATCCTCCTTCCCATCACGCTTGAATCACGCGTCTTTTAGCGTAACATCATTATGTCCCGTTCCAATTCTCCCACTTTCTACATTGTATCAAAGTCATCGACGTAACTGATTCTGATAAAAAAAGAAGTCCCCGGCAGAAAAAGAACTCACGGAACTCGCAGAAGTGTTCGGGACCTTCCCGAAGAGCATGGAAGAAACGGAGACCTCCGTGTCGAGTCGAACAGTTTCTCGGAAAATAAACGAAGCTGTTATAGTTGTGTAAAAATAACCAGGCTCCTGGTGATTTCACTGGAATACAGCGGTCTGCCGAGAATCGCGAAAAGGGGGGGGGGGGGGGGGGGGAAATTTGTACGTACAAATATGTCAATATCTTTACGGGACTGCCACTTGATGTGGAAGCAAATGCAGAGCAGCTAAAAAAATATTTACAGGAGTCATTTATTAATAAGTCGTATATGTACAAGTTATACATATTTATTTCTAAATCGGTGCCATCCTCTTCAACAATGTTGCACACAATTTTTTTATAATAATCCAGTGTGTACTACAAGTCCTTGGTGAAAGTACGTGTATGTATAGATTAATAAACACAATGGTGGTGTTGATTTACATACATTGAAGTATGTGAAAAATACACCCATTCCCTGTATTACAAACCTTAAGTTGTGTATTTTTACTGCTACGAGGTCGTTGTATGAATACTCAATGTTAGTGTAATCTATTAAATATAACTCGCCACTGTGAACAATAAATAGAAAGCGTAAGAAATAATTTAAATTATCACAAATGGTTACCTAACACTTTTTGTTCGCCGTTAACAAATGGAACTACTTTCCATCCATCGTTACTAACTTTACCGGGCGCACGTCACTCAGTGCGCCCATTCAAATATATGCAGACAGGGGCAGTGAAATTTTTCTGAGGTTGATTTCAAAAGTGCTCACTTTATCGTGAACAGCCTTTATACAACTAAATTATGAAGGCGAAGGTGACACACAAATACAAATTTAGTTATTTTTCTAGGGAATAATTCTCTAATACGCTTTGTCTTTGGATGCTTTTCTTTTACAGCCCTGGCGTACCGTTGTTTTCTTAAATGTTTGTGGGATGCCTGTCTCGCTGTCTTTTCATTATTAACATAATTAAGAACCGCGGTGATACGTTTACAACACATTCCAAGTCTTGTCGGCATAGGTGTCCGCACCGGATGTGCCGGGTGTGCCCAGGTACCCTCGAATGACCGCCAAATTTATTAGTTTAGAACTGCGATCTTTGAAATTAATTTATTATTCTTGAATTTCAGCCTACTGCCCTGCATATGTACAGACGTGTGCCCGGTTGCAACCCTCAAGATATGTCCAGCTTTCGTCAAAGCCTATAGCTTCCTGTAAGTTAAGGGTCCGGAGTGTTCCCCTAGGGAAGGTTTTTTATTTTAAAGTTGGAAATAATTGTAGTTACGCAAAAGTTGTGCCAAAATACAATCTTATAGAAATACTACTTTTTGCAATCACTTCTTGAAAAATGAATATTTACCAACTCGCGCCGTGAATGGAATTGTTAGTACGAATGCCCAATAGGTGCAATAAAATGAATGTATATATAGAGCACTGATGCACGCTGATACTTTAGTTGACTGTGAGGTGAACATTGATTTGGAGGCGCTCTCTCGTCATACCACACAAAGACCTCAATGACCATGAGCCGCGACCGGCAACATCGCTGCCTGATTGATTTCGGTGGCGATTCTGCGATCGAGTTTTTACCATCGATCAAAATGCTCGGACACATGAGAAAACCGCCTGAACGCAGAGTCCTTTCCGCGCGATGAAGCATTACGACATTGGTCCCATGCAGTTAATGCAAGACGATACATTCAAAGAACATACCGAGATCTGCAAGGATTGGTCTACTGGGAGTCAGCAAGTGTTGCCGGCAATAGTTTTTACCATCGATCAAAATGCTCGGACACATGAGAAAACCGCCTGAACGCAGAGTCCTTTCCGCGCGATGAAGCATTACGACATTGGTCCCATGCAGTTAATGCAAGACGATACATTCAAAGAACATACCGAGATCTGCAAGGATTGGTCTACTGGGAGTCAGCAAGTGTTGCCGGCAATACCTCTTGCTGCATCAATGGGTACCGATTCGACAGGCGATCATGATGAGACACTTAATACTAAAGACGGAATGAGTACAGTAGAGTCAGTTTGTGTGAAATGTACACTTGCGAGACTTTTGCTTGAAGTCGACGAACATAAAATAAACGACCATCAGCTCTAAATACTGATGAGCATAAAACTCCTGCTACAAAGAAAAACAAATTTACCATTGAGGATGAAACAGGAAGTGAAGACGATCATGAAGTCAGCATAGATGAAAATGAACATGAAGACAGTGATAGTGTTGAAGACAATGATGGCGGTTTTATCGATGTACTGAAACACCCTTTCAAGCACACTTACTACTGCCAATAGCGAAATGGAGAAGGTAGAAAATGCCGAGAATACTGACTAAATGTTTTCCGAAGACCTGAATGACTTGTGGATAGATTCAGATATTTGATTGACCTTCAAAAACACGGGGATTTCTGGCGCAGTGTTGAAATATCTTCAATCATTAGTAAACTAAAGGAACGGGGATTTATCGAAAGATGCGATGAACTGCTTTCTTCTGAATTTGTAATTACAAAATAATAATAAATTGTTATTGTAAAATAAATGTTTTTACTTTAATTTTGCACGTCATTCCCTATCATCCCTCGCAAATATAAAGTGGTGATGTGAGCACTCGATTATAAACGTGAAAATCTGCATATAGAATGATAGCAAAAACTTTACAATAAAACACACAGATAGTTGACTGCATACAAAATATTAATTATGCCGAACTTTACCAATTTTGGAGACAGTTGGCGAATCGCTTTTTAAATATGTATGGATAAAGATGGACGACAAACCCATGGATTGGTGATTGATGGAAAGATTGCAGAAGATTGATGTAAAAATTGAAAGATTGATAGAAAGATTGGGATTGCAGAGATGATTGTGGTACTGACTGCGGAAGATTGATGGAAATATTGGGATTGCGGTGCTGATTGTGGTGCAGAATGCGAAAGATTATTGGAAAAATTTAAAGATTGATGGAAAATTGGGATTGTGGTGCTGATTGCAAAAGATTGATGGAAAGATTGGAAAATTGATGGAAATATTGGGATTGTGGTGCTGATTGCGAAAGATTGATGGAAATCTTGAAAGATTCTGGTGCTGATTGTAGTGCTGATTGCGAAAGATTGATGAAAAAATTGTAAGATTGATGGAAAGATTGAGAGATTGATGGAAAGATTACTGATTACTATAGATTGATAGAAAGATTGTACGATTAATGGATTGATGGTCAAGAAGAGCACGAAAGTCAAAACTGTTTATTACCCTCGTACATTCCAAGTCTCCAGGGCCTGGCACTATTGTCATTTCAATTAACTCCAAATATGTCTATAAAAGTGTTTCTAGATGCTGATCAATACCATGATTATAACCCACTCGTGCATGATGGGCTTAGTTTATTCATATATACATACATAAAAAAATTATGAGTACCCTACTTATAACTAAAAAACAGACGAGACAGAGAATAATTTGCAAATTCCGACATCGTTTAATAATTAGACTTCAAAAGAGTGGGACTTAAGATGTAGTTGAGAGACTTTTGCATGTTTCTGCAACATACTATGTACAATTTTGGCATTATATAAAACCAATATGGCTACCAGAAAGAAACATATGTTTGAATAATTAATGGGTGTAACTGCCGATCACCCTCGGGTACGTTCGACAAATCCGAGTCGACGGCTTCTGAGTACCCCCTGAGTCGATCCGAAGATTGCCAAGGTTGCCCGAGTCGAGCCGAAGACCACCAGCCACAACCACAGCCTCACACAGCTCCCATTCAAAATACATTGGCCCATACTTCTCTATATACTACAAGATATATTAATGCACAATATAGAAATTGTTCTTAAAAGCATTTTTTTTTAATTCGTTCTAAAATTTAATAGGAACACTACAAGTACAATGTTGTGAATTAAAAACAGAAATCTACATAATGTTGTAATAAATAATATCTAACAATCATTTACTTTTTTTGCTATGAGTGTGCCAATAACAGTACACTGCTGAGCCCACGTTAAAACGGAGAATGAGAGCTACCAGCTCTTCAGAATTTTTTTTTTTTTTTGAGAGAGACGATCACCTCACTAGTGAATACACAGACATGACACACCTGCAAATAATATATCTGTGTATTCATTATAGTTTATACACCGTGTAAAATAAACGTTGGATTTTTAACACCGTAGTTGCGTAAAAATGTGAAAACATAGAAGAAAATATCCGGGACATTTGTTATTATGGCCAAGCGTTTGGTTTAATAAGTATAGCGTATGATTGCATGTGGAGTATCGCACTAGATACGCAGCAGTGCTGTGAGGAAGCAGTAAATCTAGCATTGTAAAGTTCCACGTGATAGGCCAACAACATGTAATTACAGTACATATTTATACACAACGCTCTGCAGTATAGGCATAATAGGTGTCCACAACAGTTCGCATCGTCCATTCGCTGTCATGCGGGCACACATCGCAGAATATTACCTTGCACATTATTCAGCATCTCCTCATGAGTTGTAGTTTTCATGAAATCTGTTGGCTTGAAAATTGCTGACATGGAAATGATCAAATGTAGGTACCATCACAGAAAACACATCTGGCACTTTTTCACTTAAAATTTTTAATATCTAAAAATCTGGAAAGTAATTTGAAGTATTTATGCATCCAGTGTTTGGAATCAAAGAGCATTAAAACTTTCTATAGGGTTAATGAGGTATTGAAGCATTCCCCTGAGCTATTGGAACATTTCTCCAAAGCACTTTTTATTCTTTTTCACCTTATTAGGGTTGGAGTTTAAAAATTAAAAATAAATTGTTTTGTATGTAAAATTAAAATTCGGAAATTTTTGTGGTAAGAATTTTCGCCACTATCCTAGGTATCACTATATATAAATTATCTTCTTCGTGTAAAAAAAAAATATTTTTTCAACATATTAAATATATGGTATTTAGTATTTTCCGTCTTGTTATGCCATAAGAGTAACAAACTCTCGAAAATACATTTTACAACTTGCCACCTTCTTAGAAGCTTAAATTTAAAAAAAATCCTTGAATAAATTTTTAGGTACTTATAGTATGTAGCCAATCATTTTAAGTAAAGGGCGACCATTTGGTCACAGCTGTTACATAAAAGTAGTGTATTGTCCTGTAGATATGCTGGCAAAATTTTATGACGCTACAACTAAAGTTTTCACGTCTCAGCGCAACCCCGGCTTTACGATTTGCTACTTTTTTTACCTGTACAATTGAAAAAAAAATATATATATATTATTCAACTGGAATGAAAGGTTGCATATGTTCAATTAAAAATATTGTTGGTTGTAGAGAGGAGAGAGAAATCATGTGTGTCTATAATCTGTTCGCGGTTTCTTAACATGTTTTGAATCAAACCTTTGAAAAAGCACCCCATGTATGTCGTGTTTGGTTTTTCCTAGGTATGCCATGTATCACATGCGCCGTACGCTTGCGTTAACATAAAAGTAACTTCTACATATAACTTAACTGATTTATAAATTATAATGTTTAATTTATCATTAGTTTAGTATGAATAAAAACAGCGAGAAAAAAGTTGTGTTGGCAATGCATAATAAGAAATAGTTCTTATTCAAATTATTACTACACCGTGTGCGCGCGACTGCGGTTCTTTGTCCATTTCGTGTAATTCTCCACACTCGGTTAAAATTTTGTGTGCATTAGGCGGAGGAATATTCTGGTAGTAGAGCTTCAGCGGGGCTTTGAAGTAACCGTCAATGTACCGTAGAACGTGTTCTCCATCTGCCGGTGTAAATGTCAACTCCGCAACGCGGGGGCCCCAGTTGGGATGTGAAAGAGGGACCTTCCTCGAGGAAGGCAAAGGACGACCACGCCCACACGGCCGCTGCACGACGAAGCCACGGTCTTCCCCCCCTCCCCTCTCCAACACCCGGGGCGATGCGTCGCGGGGGTTCGGACGGCGAATTTCGCCCTGCCGGATGCTGTGCGCTAATTCGCCTAAAGAGTACTCTCTCGCTCACTCTTGACGTCACAGGGAGTTCTCTCTGCTGCCCCAACTCCGAGGAGAGAGCGCGAGCGGAAGAGTGAATGGCGATGTACATTCGGTGCTCACTCTCGCAACCTCTCTGGCAGCCATGTTGTTTTGAAGTCTAACCTCGAATATCCAGACATATATTTTGTAGTTTCTAAAGTAGAGTTAGAAATATTTTATCGACCTAGCATAATCATTGCGATTGGGAAATGTGTAATAACAACAATATTCCGTTTGTTATGGAGCATAACAAATTATGATTTTATTATGTTCATATTTTATATAGGTTAATTATGTGCATATTATTTATTACTCTGATTTTCTCATAACAATTATGTGTTTTAATAATGAAAAAATGTAACAAATTAAAATAAGTTACAATTTCATAAAATGCTGTACATTTCTTCGAGGAAAGTTTATTTTTCGCTATTTTTTTTTAGCTGTTCTGCCAGTTAAATAATGCCGAAGGCTTAAAGAGGGCACAAGTCTCGATTCACCAGAGTGTACCAGAGTGAGAGTGGCGAGTGAGAGTGAGCACACTGTCAAGTTGAGACACCGCCTGAGTCTCTGAGCCATCTCCCCGGGCCAGTCCCGGAAGGCGCATGCTGTCGTGGTGGCATCTCCGTTCTCGAGAACAGATTTCATCCCGCGGCTATTATCCACTTCCCGCGCTGTATGTAGCCCGTTCGCGGTTTCTTTCGCGATTTTTGAAACGAACCTTTGAGCGAGTGAGTGAAGAGATTTGGGCGACTCTTAACGGCGAGGTCTTGAGAGCCGATGAGGGTGATTGAAGTGAATATGGAGCGGCGCCGGAAAGAAGGAGCGGGGAAACAGGAGATCCCCGAGAAAACCTGCCGACCAATGGCATCGTCCGGCACGATTCCCACTTGCGAAAATCCGGCGACCCGGCCGAGAATTGAGCCCTGTTCGCCTTGGTGGGAGGCGAGCGTGCTAATCGCTCAGCCCCCGCGGCTCCACGAATCTTTGAAAAAATTCACCCCTTGTATGACGCGTGCAGTTGTTTCCTGAACATACCACGTAAGAGTACCTTATTTTTAAGGTTGTTCACAATAAAGAGAGCACTTTTGAAATCGACCTTAGAAAAAAGTCACTACTCCTACCTTGCATGTATTTTAACCTGCGTACTGAGTGACACGCACCCAGCAAAGTTGGTAACGATGGAGGCAAATTAGTTCCATATCTTAACGTTAAATAAAACGTGTTAGGTATCTACTTGTGATAACTTTAATTATTTATTTCGTTTTCTGTTATTTTTTTAATGCATCGAAGTGGAAAAGTAAACAGGTTTGTGAAATATTTATTTTCGTAAGAATTTCAGTTTAACTTGACCAACGCATGGATAAAGAGATGATGCCCATGACAATGTTAATTTTACATTAGGCGGAAGAATACACAACGTGCGTATGCACGTATATTTATAAATGAAATATTATTATCCATATATTAACTACAAGTAAAAGTTCAATGCAACCGAAATTAAGGCACATTTATGTTAACATAAGTGCGAAATGTTTGTGATGGGTGGCATATTTGGGAAACAACCAAACACGACATACATGGACTACCGTATACGTGTTCGTCATTGCGCCGGAGATACCGACGAGTGAGCAGTCACGTAAGTCGGTGTTTTACGCTGAGCGTCACGGCATCGGCTGCTGCCCGCGCAATACAAATATACGGCGGAGAGCTCCAAAGGTGAAGTGCCGGGCATTCCTGAGACGGCGTGTCACTTGTCGGGTAATCGCCGAGAGCCAAAAAAAAAAAAAAAAAAAAAAGATCTCCCCAGAGAGGTGAATCACCCTCAACTTGCAGCTTGCATCTGCTCTCCCCACATGAAGCTGGCGAGTTTCGACGCTGCCACACAGAGCGAATGCTTTGAAACTGGCGTTGAGGACGATCAGTCCCCGCCAACTTGGATTTCCACGATTTTTGCCATTATTTACATTTAACAATGTTTAACGAAATTTTTCGCACTACATGACATACATAACAGATTCTAAAGCTTTATTAAACGTCTACAAATCTACCGCGTATATTTGTTTTTGACTAATGAGTACCGGCAAGAAATAAGTACTTCTATATTGCGGAAAGTTACAGAAATGATCCTGGTAACAATATAGTTTATAGGCTGTTCACGGCAAAGTGAGCACTTTTTAAGGACCTTCTAAATTTTTCCTTTCATATAATTTCCATGTTCCTGCTGCTTTTTAATACGAACATTTCAATGTGACCAATAAACGCAGTGTACACATTTCACCGCCCTCAAAATGTAATGCCTGATGCTGCAGTAAGATATATTTATTAGTGGTTAATGCCTGTTGAGAGGGCCCTTAAAAAGTGCTCACTTTACCGTGAACAGTCTATAGCAATAAATGTTGCAGAACACGCGGAAAACAGTGCCCTATGCCACGTCGACGTGAAAAATAAAATATAAAATATCGCAACGCAGGTTACGGCGAAAATTATGTGAATCCAATATGGCGGGGAATGATACCCCCTTAACTCATTCAGACCCAGTGTACACATTTGTGTGCATAACGTATGTGCAGGCCATTTTTTGGTCTGAACAGCACACTGCGAAAAACAATGACCAATGATCTTACCTGTGGGTAAATGATTCGCAAATCGTCTTTCTGCTCTAGGTCACAATTGGGTTCATATTACTATAGCCGAACATGTAGCCTACAGATCATTAGCTGTGGCAACGAAACAAGTGTTATGTCGACTAAGTACAGCACGCATTTTAAATTATTTTGTTTGCAACACCACTTGAAACCGTAAATTAAAGTGTGTCTGAAAGGGTTACTTATATATATATATATATATATATATATATATATATAACGTGAATACAGTACACAATGTGTACGCCGAATGTGAATTATTTTCAGTAAGCAACAAAGCCATGCATCATGAATACCGACATAAAAACCGATCAGATAAAAGAGCTAACATTGCGTCAATTTGGTACACGTTTTAGGAAAAGTGTCAATTACAGTTCCTTCTTATACTAAAACTTTTAGAGCAGGAAAACCTCATAAAAATTAAGCTAAGAAGGGTGATTATCTGGGAGCTGGAGTGATGTTGACAACCAGGTACTATTGCTCTAGGTAATCCTCGTAATACGCGTACTCCGGTCGATAAAATTATCTTGTTCGGGGTCAAAGTCAACCGGAACGTGCACGCCAAAATCGAGAAAATAAGAAGCATTAACTTTGGTATCAATTGTAGTGCACCCAGATCCACTCATTATTCATTTTTTTTTTTTGCTAACTGGTTTCAAGGTTTATCTATGTTTTAATCTCTGTGGTAAAAATCACGTAGACATTATAGTTATCATCTACAGCGCGGGTAGCTATTAATCTTACACGCTGGCGATAAACTCTGTTGTAACACGGATCAATATGATCTCAATCCCAAAAAATAACTCACTGTTGAAATGACGTTTACCATCACGACGTTTAGAATAACTTAACCCGGTAAAAAGCTACAGAAATAATTGCCTTTGTTCTTCCGCCCCCCCCCCCTTTTTTTTCCAAACAGCATGGTACATCGGAAAAAGTTTAAATCTTACTCACTAAAAATCAGAAAGGAATACAGTAAATTAATTTTTTTTTTTTTCCAAGAGTGAGGTGTGTCTATGCTGTGGAACTGCGGCAATGTGTCACTCACACACATTCGTGCAGTATTTATCTTCTTTAGCTTTGCAGTGGTTTTTCTTCAAAATTACGACGTTAGTTTTTATGGGAAAAAGTTCTGTGAATTCATCAGTGTTGTCCATGTGTCTGCTAAGTGTGCCTGTGTTACCTCTTGTGAACACAATGATTTCACCCACACTTGTGCCCCATCAACTCATCAGTGTTGTCCATGTGTCTGCTAAGTGTGCCTGTGTTACCTCTTGTGAACACAATGATTTCACCCACACTTGTGCCCCATCAACTCATCAGTGTTGTCCATGTGTCTGCTAAGTGTGCCTGTGTTACCTCTTGTGAACACAATGATTTCACCCACACTTGTGCCCCATCAACTCATCAGTGTTGTCCATGTGTCTGCTAAGTGTGCCTGTGTTACCTCTTGTGAACACAATGATTTCACCCACACTTGTGCCCCATCAACTCATCAGTGTTGTCCATGTGTCTGCTAAGTGTGCCTGTGTTACCTCTTGTGAACACAATGATTTCACCCACACTTGTGCCCCATCAACTCATCAGTGTTGTCCATGTGTCTGCTAAGTGTGCCTGTGTTACCTCTTGTGAACACAATGATTTCACCCACACTTGTGCCCCATCAACTCATCAGTGTTGTCCATGTGTCTGCTAAGTGTGCCTGTGTTACCTCTTGTGAACACAATGATTTCACCCACACTTGTGCCCCATCAACTCATCAGTGTTGTCCATGTGTCTGCTAAGTGTGCCTGTGTTACCTCTTGTGAACACAATGATTTCACCCACACTTGTGCCCCATCAACTCATCAGTGTTGTCCATGTGTCTGCTAAGTGTGCCTGTGTTACCTCTTGTGAACACAATGATTTCACCCACACTTGTGCCCCATCAACTCATCAGTGTTGTCCATGTGTCTGCTAAGTGTGCCTGTGTTACCTCTTGTGAACACAATGATTTCACCCACACTTGTGCCCCATCAATTCATCAGTGTTGTCCATGTGTCTGCTAAGTGTGCCTGTGTTACCTCTTGTGAACACAATGATTTCACCCACACTTGTGCCCCATCAATTCATCAGTGTTGTCCATGTGTCTGCTAAGTGTGCCTGTGTTACCTCTTGTGAACACAATGATTTCACCCACACTTGTGCCCCATCAACTCGAAGTTGTATCTCCAATCTTTTGATTCGGTTTCATCAATAACTTGAGGTTTTATGACGTTATTTCCGTAAATGTTATCCCAAACAGTTTACAAAATAAAACAAAAACTAAAATTTCTAATAAATTCTTACTTTCCGAAAATGTGATCAGTACAAAACATTATTTAAATGCGAGTTGGTTACACCCTACTTTTGTTCTCGAGGGCTCATACGAATGTACCATGAGTTAGGAATCGTTCCACGGGAGACCGTGAATCAGCTTCCAGAACACAGAAGTGAGTCGCTGTATCTACCATTGTTATACTTCCCACGCGAAACAAGTGCCAAGGCCATCTTCGCGGACGTCATTTCCTCCCAGGGAATATTTTTGCGTTACGCCTATACGTAGTGACACTGCGCGCAGGTAAATGGGCCAATGTCGCACTTGTATCTGGAGCGCACGCGCCCATCTTTATCTCCGAATGATGAATCCTAGGGAGGCCACAGTATCCCAGCAGTTGACTACACGATGAGGGATTGCCCGATTTTAGCTTGGCTTTTAAGGCTCCTATGTACCTGGGGCCGTGGCGGTGTAGCAGTTAGACTAATCGCCTCCCACCAAGGCGAACCGGGTTCGATCCCCCGCTAGGTTCACTCCGGATATTCGCAAGTGGGAATAGTACCGGACGATGCCCCTGGTCGGCGGGTTTTCTCGGGGATCTCCCGTTTCCCTCGCCCTTGCATTCCCGGCGCTGCTCCATACTCACACCTCTCTTCGCTCTCATCAGCTCTCAAGACCTCGATGTTAAGAGCCGCCGAAATCTCTTGATTCACTCTCTCACTCCTATTTAGCTGGAACTATTTAGCGCGTGTAAAGCCCAGAAGCGAGGGAGCGATAAGGGTGAAACTAACACGCACGTCTAGCGCCTCATCGCTCCTACGCGCTAGGCGTGTTGTGTTTCCGTTGGTGTGCTGCACTGTGTAAATAATACCTATAACAGTTGTACTTACACACTTAATTAAAGCTCACATAATTCAACTACATACTTATAAAGGCTGTTCACGATAAAGTGAGCACTTTTGAAATCAACCTTAGAAAAAAGTCACTCACCCTCCCCGCGTATATTTTAACGGATGCTCTGAGTGGCATGCGCCTAGTAAAGTTGGTTATGATGGATGAGAAATAGTTCCATATCTTAACGTCAAATAAATAGTTTTAGGTAACCATTTGTGCAAACTGAAATGATTTCTTTTGCTCTTTTTTTTAATGCGTCTAAGTATATCAATGAGCAGATTTGTAACATATTTTCGTACCTAATAATTTCACAGTTTCACTTGACCGACGCATGAATAAAGTGATGAGATCCATGACAATGTTAATTTTACATAGGGCGGAGGAATACACAAAGTGCGTGCAAGTATATCTTAAGCAGGGCTTTCAAAAGTACTCACTTTACCGTGAACAGCCTATAGTTGAACTTTTCTCCTACCACTTAAGGAAACTGCGTAGGCAAACTGTAAAAATGCTTTTCTCTCTCTCTCTCTCTCTCTCTCTCTCTCTCTCTCTCTCTCTTTGAATGCACCATAAATAATAAAAGTAAAAAAAAAAACACGAGCTTAAATAATTGGTTTTTTGCTTCGTCTGTCAAAAAATCGTAATTGCAGAACATTTAATGCTGGGTTACGCCTATTCTTGCTAACAACTATTTCACGGAAAATATTTTAGTACAAGGCTCTCTTAAGATTGCGGAGTATGTGCTAGCCAAGGTCGCGTCATTCTACCGAAAACATCATTTGACAGAACAGACGTTTGGCAAAATTTCCTTCGCCGTGCTGAAACCCTCCTAGGTTTGTCCCGCGGCACTTGGCCAACCAGCCACTGTCAAAAGATTTTCCCAAAATTGTTTTCATAAAAATTACGTACCTCCAGTCAATACGAGAGTAATAATCGTATCAGTGATTGCCTCTTTTGTTAGAGTACTGTACTATCTGACCACAATAAAAGAGACCGGGTATTCAGCAGGATGTGTTTGTTGGCACAACAAATTAGTGATAATAGTGACCTTGACGAGTGTCTCTAAAGCCCCTGTCACACGGTCAAAATTTCGCCTACAACTATATTTGTCAATAAAATTTAAAGACAAAATTTAGCCATCAAATTTTTCCTTCCAACAAATTTTATAAAATAATATTGAATATGTTTCAAAATGTGTTACACTGTAAAATTTTCTTTACTGGAAAATCTAATTTTAATTATTATTTTAAAGTTATTTTTATAGTGAGATATTGTGTTGGTTTTTTCCATGTAGTCCAGAAATGTAAGGATATTGTAATTTATTTTCGCTTCTTTAATACATTCAAATTTTATTTATCAGAGATGTTTCCTGCACAATGAAATTTGATGCCTCTGAGTTCGTAATATATGTGTAACATTCACTTAAAATAGCATTTATGCCCAGACAGATCCATCATAAATTAATTATCTTCATTACCTACTTCGTTTCCAGCGATTGTTCGTTAGTTTTAAGTTTCTTGACATCCATTTTTGTAGTGCACGATTCTGATTGGCTGAGAACGTCAAACATATAATAAATTTGAGAACTAGTCCAATCTTCAAATGTTGGATAGAAATTGAAGCCGTCCAACTTTCTCAGGCAAATATGGCGGCGTTTATGACGTTTCAATGACTTCATAACTGTCCAACCTTATTTGATCGAACTTATTGGAAGCAGTTTGACAGAAAAATTTGACAGTGTGACATGGGCTTAATGCGTGTTTCTTTGAACGACGTATGTATGTGAACACGCCCACCGTGAGACCACACATTACCTGCATTGGACGACTGGGCTATGACGGAACAGATTGTGTGAACGGTGGAAATAATTTCAACCGCATTATGGAGGTTTATGATTTATGAATGAAACATAATTCTCATGCGCAATTTATTTTGCTGTCCACATATTTGTATCGACGTCCCTGCATTGCACTGTACGTATCATATACAAGTGTTGTATTTACCATCTGTCAGGTAACGAAACACTAGATTTTGAGGGTTATGCACATATTCCTCGGAAACGGTTGGCATTATGGTAACAATACGTGCCAATCATTAGCGTTAAGTTTAATATATTGATTTCCATTACTGGAAAACTAGTTCTGCATTCGTGTTGTGATATTTTATGCAGCATCCCGTAGGTGGCCCGTAAAGCAGTGGTTAATGATATTTTCTCCCTCATTACCCAAGTACTCAAGAGTTGCATTTTCTATACGTTCTGTAATATTTGTAATAACATCTTGTATCATCTGCTCATTCAAGGAAGTACACTACCGTTACGAACAGCTTTAGAATACAGATCTTTTTAGTCAGATATACATTTTATGTAGTAAAATATTGCACCATGGTTTGTTATTAGAATAGCGTAAAACCAAGCCACGCCTTAATATATACAGATC
The DNA here is from genome assembly GCA_029891345.1 of Dryococelus australis. Taxonomy (NCBI): domain Eukaryota; kingdom Metazoa; phylum Arthropoda; class Insecta; order Phasmatodea; family Phasmatidae; genus Dryococelus; species Dryococelus australis. The sequence goes on from CM056996.1 coordinate 63,982,774, forward strand.
GATTTTTTTTCAATGTTCATGAAAAAATATAACTACGAACGCGAGACAAGTTAAAATTTTACAATGTAAAGAGAGTCGTCAGTTGTTTACTTTTCCAGTGCTACAGCAATCGCCTTGGCTCGTGCCATAGCCAGAACACACGTCCATTTAGGCAGAATTGTCGTCCCTTCAGTTCCGTGGGTGTAATTCATGCGATCTCCCAACTGCGCGTAGGCTGTTCACGGTAAAGTGAGCTCTTTGTTGAGGCCCTGGTTCCTTTTTTTTTTCCTATCAGCCATTTTTTATCCTTCCGCCACTTTTTAAAACAAATTTGGTCATGTAATTAATGAATACAGTGTATATATTTCACCGGACTCGAATTTCAACATCTAAGGCTACAATAACATATATTTATTGACTATTATTCAAAATGAGAGGGCTTCAAAAAGTGCTCACTTTGCTGTCAACAGCCTATAAAGATTGCTATCATGCATGGTTCCACTGACTATACAATAGACTACCCATTCTCAAAATAATTTGAGGCACAACTACGGATAAATTTGACAATATTGTTGTTTAAATGCTTTTTAAAAAATCGAATTCCGTACTGGAGATGTCAGGTGGTGAATCACACGATTACTACACCTATAAAAATCACATGTTTAGACATTTATGCTTGGTGACTTTTTAAACACACTGATACAAACATCCACAACTGGCTTTCCGATCAAAAGCAGGGCAAACAGGCGTAAACGAATCACAACTTGTTTGGTTTCGGATGATTTCAGTAATAAAAGAATCTGGAGATTAAACGTGTGATAGCGCGTTCGGCGTTATCTTGTCGGACTCGTGCGTTACTGGGCACTCAAGGAAAGCAACTGATTGGTGTATGTGAGGAAATTGGAACCTGCGACCTTGCGGGCAAAGGCAATCTCAAGTACATTCGCTGTTCGTCTGGTGATTGGCGTTGCACTATTCGGCTACACCTTTTGAAGTTGGGCCTTTGTTATGAAAAAAGAAAAAATAAGCCCGAATCAGTGCTACATCAGTGACATTAACTGAATGTCAGTTAAAAAACTACTGCCCACTGGCGAATCAAGCAAATAAACTATGACACAAGTGACTTATGGCAATGGAATCCTCGACATTCAATGAAAATCACAAATAAATCAGTGGCATTTAGCCATCATATTAATTAATGGTCAGACACTGACTACCGATTACCAGTCGTGCAGTTTTCACTGGATGTCACTCATTCGGTTCAATTTTCACTGCTTCAGGTTTAGAGTGCACTAAGTCAGTTTAAGAAGAGCAGTAAAATGCATTCCTTTTTTGTCGACCATTTAACTGTGTAAATCTACTTTTAAAAAAATCATATAGTTTATTTCAACGCAGTTTCGATGGCTTAAAAATAACCTCGTCTGTTATAAAACGTGTAATTTAATAGAGATAGACGAGTTTAGTACTTAAAGTTCGTGGGACCGGTTACCTATTTTTCAATGGCTATTGTATATTTTACGCATACAAAAAACTACTTTTATGGCAAAAAAAAAACATTTTTTCTCAGTGCAAACCTAAATGTAGACACCTTAATTGCCACATTCAAGTTATGTAGAAGATGTGTGAAATTCGGTACGCGTTCCTAAATTGGGGGGGGGGGGGGTGACGAGGGGGGGGGGGGGGTGGACACATGAATAGAGACACACACACACAAACAAACACACAGACAGGGGAAAGTAATCTCATAAACCTTTTTTCCTTCGGGAAGTAAGCTGAAAGGGTTCTCAGTATACTCACCTATGAAATGAATATACCTCAAACTAGGTATGAATAATTATACGTTAAATATAAAAATAAAATATGTTTTGGGGTCCTACAACGTTGATAATACTAAGTTTTCAGATTGCTTTATACAATAATAGTAATATTCGAAAAAATTTTACAGAGTTACTTGTAAGACTGATTATGCGCTGCAAGGGCTCTGCATTAATTTTATTTGAAATGCATTTTCTTAAAGGTAAAACAGGAGTCTTAAACAGTATGGCTATTCAGATAGGAGCAACCTTTGTTTCTCCAAGAAGAATAAACATCAAAACTTATTTGAAAGTATGGCTTGTCAAATGGTTTTGAAATGTTTAGTGATACTGTATGATAATTTGTTGCAACTTTGTAACCAAACACTTCTATAACGATTAATGTTTGCTCATGCGGTAGCACGGCCACCTCTATTCGAGAAGACGATAAAACCAGGAGTGATTTTTACCGAAATGGTTCCCCACCCACATTCTTGCCGAATGCTCGTGAAACTCCGCAATATGAAAGATCTCAATTATTTCCCACTAGGTTAAAACCGCGACGACAACAGCAGTCAACTAAAAACAAACGTGTTACACTCTATTATGAAAGACAAGGCACCGGGAGAAATATAGATTATTTATGTTTAAATTTCTCGTTTGCGCCTTGCTCTTTTCCCTTTTAATGCGTGTGTCCCACTGTTCCATATATTTGTGATACCGGAATCTCATAGCTCCGACAAGAACCTCTCCTCACGACAATTAAAACCGCCCAACAAGCAAAACGCAAGACCCTTTTGACATCGGCTCGACGAAGACTGTCGCACGACCAGCGGTTCTGGATTAGAAACTATTCATATTTTTGTCGTGCCGTGCAACACTGCAAACAAGGTGTACAACGTTGTAAAAAAAAAGGGTTCAATAAAGTTTTCATGCATTAGAAAATTTGCTTCTTACAAGAGGGTCATATAATATGTCACTTACGGGACTGAACTCATCAAATTAACATTTATAAATATCATATAACGCTTTTGCATAATTTCTGCACTCTTAGTCAGCATCATGTGCTTCACATTTATATTCTGCCCACCGCCTTTTAAACTAGTTTATTCTATTGGCGAACTGTAAAAAGTACCGAAAAATCCTAACCAGTCACATTAAAAATGTTTTTGTCATGTTGTAGTTGTTGCCGTTTTATCGTGCTGTGCTCGAAGGAGCTAAGTGACTAAAGCATCTTAAGTGCAGCAATTATTCTTTTACGAAATTTTAGTTATGAAGATTTATGGCTGATCTGGTAGGTTACCAGCTGGACTCTTTCGTTTGAAATGAAACCAGTCACCAGCTGTGTTTATGTTATGTTGCGTTCTGTGCACACGCACTGAGAAATAATTTGTACATTTATCATATCAAGTGTATACGTACAGTGACAAAGCGCGAAAGGTAAAATATTTTCCCATACATGCATGGTAACGTTCCTACAGTTGCTCAGGTAAGAGTCAAATGCATAGGGAAGTTCCCAACATTGTATAGTAGCGATGCTAAACATTCCCATATAGTATTATTTTCGTACACTGTCATAGGTTAAAAACTTCAATTACAGTTTAGGAAGTTTACGAGAAATTTTTTTACATTGCACCATTGTTACGTCAAATGTAAATTTGTTTCGGTACCGCCTTAATTGCTAAGACAACAAATCTTTCGGAAGAATTCAGGATGATTGGTACCAAGTCATTGTACGTTTCTCTAGACGCACTAATGATAAGAAGCACTAAACGGCTCCAGTGAAACATAACTCTTATTCGTACTACGTAGCAAATAAGCAACGTAGAAACGGTTAGCATGGGCATTGAGCAAAGGTATGGGTACCTTCTGGTCACCGTCACAGACTGTACCTGCGTCCGGCGCTATAGTCAACGCTAACAAAACCGGAAACAGAAGCGCGTCCTCAGCCAGTTGATGCAGTGCTGGCAATACACTTTTATTTCGCTCCCTCCCGGCCTCAATTTTCTCTCCCGCGGAGCATAAAAAAAAAAAACTACCGTCCATTCGCCAAACCAGATTGCAGCGAGCAATAATAATTGTTATCTCTGGAGCCAATAATAATTTCCTGCAGTAATGAAATGCACTCCCCGGACGGAAGTGGCCCTCCCAATCGGACGCAGTTATGTTGCGGGTTGCTGTTATTTTTTTTTTTTTCATGGCGCGGTTGTATTCGTCCGACGCCCCCGGGGTCGAACAGCGCTGCCATCTCTCACCCTTAATGGCACTTGGAAGAGCTCGTTTCCACACCTATATACCAAGTCAGGCTGTAGGGCTAGGGGCAAGCAATTCGGCTGCAGTCTCCTCTCCTGGTTTACTTTAATCGCCCGCAGATATTGTGTCCGTGTTACCGCCTGTCGGGAGAAGAACGGCTTATCTCACCACCGATGACAATTCCATATGCAGTAAACTTGCATGAAATCAGGCTGGGCTCCAGTATGGCACATAATATAGGAGACCGTGCACTCATTTTGCGGCAACAACCTGCAAGATTATTTACATAACCTACTCGTACACTATAACACACAAAAAAAGGGGACGATACTTTATAATTTATGCTAAACAAACTACCGAAAACAAACACATCAAATTTCTGTACTTAATACATAATTTAAACATTGTCAGATATCTCGTGTATTTTTCCTGTATGCCTGAATATAACGCTAGGTAATGAGCTCAAAATTAATGCACCCGCTTCTGTTTAGGTCGCTAGAGCACTGCTTTTAAGATCACGGGCCTCCAGAATCGAATATCGGATAAGCCAGGGCTGAAGGTTGCTGTTAAAGACGCTAGTTTAACTTCTAAGGCTCTCCACCAATCCAGACCGGCTTACTGATAGGCGTAAAAGCGAATCCACTCTCAAGACTATTTCGTGAACACTACTAAACTTTACGCACGGCACGCATATTCTATGGCTATATAAATAACAGAAAATTACGGAAAAACTCTCAGCCTGTTTTACCTCAAAACATGATGACGTACATTCCATACCCTCTGTACAAAAACCAAATAGCATGTCTCCAGCTCCAAATTTACTCAGCTGTAACTACTAGACTATTTTCCATGTCATCGGTAACCTAAATGTTGGGATAATGTATTGTGATATACGATTTTTAAATTTTATTCCGCGAATTTTGAGACATTACTAGAAATATTTTGATAATGGATGAATTTTTATGTCTATATGTAGGTGTTTCATGCATTAAAATATTCTTTTAAAATTGTTCGGTTATTAAATAATTTCATTTAATATATAAAGTTTATATAAAAGCGTTTTATATACATGTGCGTGAATACATATAGAGTGTACACAAAATAACACCAACAAACTCCGGAGGGGCCACGGTGGCTGAGTGGTTAGCCTGCTCGCCTCTCACCGAGGCGAACCGGGTTCACTCCCCGGCCGGGTCACTCCCGAGCTTTCGCATGTGGGAATAGTGCCGGACGATACCGCTGGTCAGTGGCTTTTCTCGGGGATCTCCCTTTTCCCGTCCTTTGATTCCGGTGCTGCTCCATACTCACCTCAATCATTCTCATCGGCTCTCAAGACCTCACTGTTAAGACCAGCCCAAATCTCATCACTCACTCATTCACCAACAGACTCCGGCAAGAAGATTAGGCCCTACTAACTACGGCAAGAATATTAGGCCCTATAACTATAATGTAGACGAAACGTATCTACATGGCTGACACAACCTAACACGCTTTATAAGTGCTGTACACGACCTTAAAAGTGGAGATGATAAAGTTATTCACGATGAAGCGAGCACTTTTGAAATCAACCTCATAAAAATGTCACTGCTCCTAGTGCATATATATGTATTGAGCTACATATGCCCAGTAAAGTTGGTAACGATGGATGGGAAGTATTTCAGTATCTTAACGTCGAATAAAAAGTGTTGGGTAACCATTTGTGATAGCTTAAATTATTTATTTAACTTTCTGTTTTTTTTTTTTTTAATGCTTCGAAGTGTAAAAATGGCAGATTTGTAAAATATGCACTTTTATAATAATTTTACAGTTGAATAAATTGATGAGGCCCATGACAAAGTAAGTTTTACATAAGGCGGACGAATACACAACGTGCATACAAACAAAACCTTCAAAAATGCTCATTTTGCCGTGAACAGACTATAGACAGGTTTATTGCGAATAATAATAGAAATAATTTACTTGGATCTCCGGACACATGGATAGCACTGCCATTAAACTAAGATGCGAAAAATCCTTTCTTTGTCATATAAGTCGACGACGAAATAATAAAAATCGCAACCCTTCTTGAAAATTTGCTATGCGAAATGGCAATCGAATATTCATTACTGATAATAAGTACGCAGGTTAAAATGAACAAAATGGTTATCTTATATTATTACCCTATTTGCACCATTAGCAATAAATCAATGCATACCTCTACTCGAAAATGGTGCAGTCTAAATTAAAAATATATTACGACTTTTATGTAAATTTTAACATACTAATTAATTATTGGTCATGAATATTTGATAGTCATTCAAAGATGTTGTCATGTACATGTTTGAAATTTTAAGACCCTGAAGTGATTTTTGTAGAGAATAATTTCTATTTCACCCCCCACCCCTCAATCTTTGTTTTTTTTTTTTTATCTAACAAAAACTTTATTTTAAATACGCTTCATTATTTAAAAATCAGAAATACGCTGAAGTCGAAAATTAAGGCACTTCTTACTATGGAGTAAAAGTCTATCGATTATTGTTGACATCAGTGCATCCCTATAATACAAGATAATTATAAAATGTGGATACATTTTTGAGGAAAACAGATATAACACTCGAACCAATACAATGAATGAAAACCCTATAACATAGCAACACATAATCCGTCACATTTCTCTCACATCGAAGTCCCACATGCCCGCTGGGCATTTCGACACACAGCTTACAGCGACGCACCGTTTCACGCAACACCTTTCCTAGCATTGAAGGTGTGACGTTCAGCACCGCCTACCGGATACATTCTTTACAAGCTAGACTTCAAACAGATGTGCATTTATGTTACGTTTCCAATATGATGACAGTTCATTAGACACGCCCAGGTGAACTCTGAGCCAATAACACACCTGCAAGGAAATAAGCACCAAATCCAGTGCAACCTGGTTTGAGGTAAAACTAGCTACGCACTGGAGCAGCACTGGACTCATCTGTCACATAGTGGGAGCACCCGCAGGAAACCCCAGCACTCTGTGATAGTGACCTTCGACCTGCCTTCCTTCCATTCCACTCAATTAAGCAAATTGAGTCTTAACAAAAGTCACTATATCGCAGCTTTTCTGACAGTTAATTCTGTCAGTTGACACTGACAGTTAAAACTTGTTAGTTGTGTGCAAGTTGGCAACATTTAGGTGTACTTTTTTGAATCGTCACGGTATTGGAAAGCACCCTGGGTTAAGCCCTATGTGGGACTTCGATGTGAGAGAAATGTGACGGATTATGTGTTGCTATGTTATAGGGTTTTCATTCATTGTATTGGTTCGAGTGTTATATCTGTTTTCCTCAAAAATGTATCCACATTTTATAACCAGACAACCATATGCATCACTGCGCTTTAAAAAAATGTCGGCCATGGTACTTTTGTACGAATGCATGGTGCTCGAAAGACCGAACTCCGAGCGGTCGAGGCATAAAGGAAGTTGTCTGCAACAGAAGCCCTATGTACTCTGTATTAATTTGAATATTTAACCGCTGCCGATAATGGATGGTGATGGAATGTTCCATACTCCATCTTGAATTAAGTGGGTCACAACGGCAACAGACCAGTGAGGCCTTAGTTCTACGTTAAAAATATAAATTAAATGTTTTAAGGTTAATTATACCCAAAAAAGTATATTACAATTTGAGTGATAAGCCAACGGTACTCGGTACTACCGTCACAACAGGTCTACGTATAAAATAAGTGTGAGCAACTCTACATTTATATAAGGTATGATCCCACCTTAATGTACAGTGACCGTTACACGTACGTGAGCGTGTTTAATAGACTTTTAAAGTAAGCAGCATCATTTCCCGACACTTTTCAGTTGTCACAAAGTGCCTGAGATTTAAATAAGTATCTATTTGCTCTATCAACATAAACATTTCTAGCCAGGAGCATTTTTAATATATAACTATACAGGTATGTAATTTATTATAACGGCCAAGTGTGAGAACATTAGCGACTTTTATTTTGAACTGAATTAAATCTACTCTGCAAAACTTTAAGTGTGTGCAACATTCAAGGTGTCTAGATAATATTTTTTTTTTACTTTCAAATATTCTATTCACTTAATGTAAATTTGTAGCAGGCATAATGAGAGATATCTTTATAGACCTAGTCCAGCTGCTGCTATCATATCCCTTGCATTTTCAAAACCTCCAAGGAGTGAAACATTTCAGGCAATTTATTTCTATGATATTTTTCCACATTAAATTATTGCTTAAAACTGGAAGCATTTCATTGCTTTAAATAAATACAAAGTTGGTTCATATGTCTTCCGGTGTGCTATGTAGTGTAGTATAGCTATGCAGGGGGCCGCACAAAACCTTATTGTGAGCAGGGCTATCCAGGTAATTGAAATTCTGTTAGTGTGGAATTCCAGCAACTTCGACAATGGTTTGCGGTATCCAAAATAACAGCCAGTTGGCTAATGCTTGACGTTAATTTTATTGCTATGGATTTCTCCCAGGTCGTTGCACTTTAATTATGCAGTTATGCCTGTATACATTACATTTGACTAGAAAACTATAGCAGGGATCACCCGTTTTCTTGCAGGGGCTAATACGCATACATGGGGCATACGTGAACTATATCTCTCTCCGAGTTTTCCCCCACACAGTATTTCTTACAGCACACGTTGCTGATCGAGTTATTTTGAGACACTTAACAGTCAAAGACAAATTTTAGCCAGCAGTTCTTAAACCTACCTGCCTCAATGGCAGTGGCGACTTCTGGTGACGGAATACGGGAAATCACCATTTGTGGCAGTGAATTCATTGGCTTTGTTGAAAATTTTTGCGTTATTTGTTGATGAAGGCCAACTTTTCGAGCAGTTTTTGTGTGCAATCATCACTAGCATGATTATAAACGCGTTTATTCCAGGATAGTATTGAAGAATTAACAATAAAATTTTTGTTAATAATATATTACGACAAAAAACAAATTTTATATCAGTTTTTATATCATTTTAATTTATTTGAGATATGATGTGTAGCTCGTAGCATTGACTGAGTGCAGTGAAATATCACGCTCGTAGGGTGTTTAATCTAAGATTTGGCATGGAAATCAAAAGATTGCCATTTCTTTATTTGTGGTATAAATAGTAAACACTATGAAATTCTCCGGTGCATGCTCCTTTGTGACGACATGATGTCACATCCTGAGCAGCTGCTGACGGTATTCGCGAAATAGCAGCTATGGCCAATATATTGCAGAATATAAAGCTAAGATAACTACCTACTAGCGCAACCACTTGCAATTGGTGACGTCATAGAGAATGTAATTGCCAGTCGGAGTCTACTAGCCACCTATAGTATTCCTACCAGCACTCTCCAATCGGCCAGGGTATTAACAGTCGCCTTGTTAAGTAGGCCTATAAAATTACAAAACTAAAAGAACCTGAATGGTTTCATTTGACCTTGTTCAAAAGTGATTTCACAATTCGCGAGACGTTAGAGATAATTGATCCACGTTGTATCTCTCAGCTCACGGCAGTGCTCTTCCTGACAGCTTCAAGGACAAAAAAAAGTCCTCTAACCATGGTTAGAGGACTCTCTTGCGGCCATAATTGTATAAAGCTGCAGCTTTATACAATTATGGCCGCAAAATCACCGCCACACTCTATGCTATTCTAGCTCATTTATCAGAAGCTACAATACTGTGCTCTTGTTAGCTCATTTCTTAGCTAGGGTGATAAACTCGTAGCGCGGTCAAATTATACCTTCCTACCAAGTTATCCGTACCAGGAACTACCAACTCGTAACTGTTCTTATAAGCCTCTCACCTCACCTCATAGGGGCCTTCGTAAAGCGGAAGTAGCTTTTCCATAATGCAGTTCCAGTATCGACTCACATAACTTGCCCTTTTAAAATATGAACTGGCCTGGTTTTACCTTATTAATTCTCGACTTCTTAGCTCGCTTAATCTTTGTGTCGGCTGCAGTATGCAGCCTTCTGCGTACCAGTGTTGTAAGTGCTTTACGTAGCTCTTGAGCATTTACAGATGTTTCTGCCGGAATTCTCGGGAGGTCTGGTGACAATACGGAGTTAAAGATAGCTGATCGCTTGCCGATAATTTTCTCCCAAGTGGTAAGACTCGTCGTGTAATGGACTGTGTGGTTTAGCACAAGCTTTATAGGCGGCCGGCTGGTTCCTCGCCTGCTGCGTTAGGACATCTCCAGCTGTTTTGTTGGGGCGGAGCGGGTGTAAACACAGCGACGTGCGGGTCTAGCGGCCTCTGATTCTCAAAATACCCTAGTCTCGGCTGATATGTGTATCCTGATTGCACTGGATTAAAAACTGCATATGTGTGCAATGTATACGGATAGAATAAATTCGCGAATTCATTTCAGAACAAGATAGATTTCAAACGCGTGTATACTGAAGTAACTTTTGCAATCGGATCAGAGTTTATTAGGCACACCATGGACGACTCCGTGCCAATAGCCAACTTGCAAGGTAATAAGAAGCGAATCTCGTACTGTGAAATGTGGGGTAACACTGGGGCAACAGCCAAAGAATAAACATATGAGGTTCGACTATACAAAGGATTGTGGAGTCTAGCATTCAGGTCACTGAACTCGCGAAATTTTCCTATCCCTAGTAATGTAGTAGACTGGCAATATCAAGACGGAGTTAAGAACTAAACCCATATCTTTACTACTTACACAACTGAAAACTTTAATATTTAAATAAATATTTGATAATATCTAACTATTTTAGTAACTTTTTATGCTATCTGTATTTCGACTTATTCAATGTGGTGTAGTGCATACGACTCACATATACAACATTAATAGAAAAAAAAACATGTCAATACATGCCGAAGAACATTTACGCAGATGTACTGACAGAAGGGACCGTTTCGTTTAAACATCTTCCCTTATCTGAAAAGGAAAAACAAATGTTACCCACTTGATACCGTCCATAGGTTGGTCCTGACAAGTGTATTCCTAGATTTCCCCGCCAGCCATTCTTTGATTTGTAACAATAACTACAAACAATCAAGAAAAAAGTAATAATAATTACCTGTTTTAGGCTATGTGTCATGTAAAGCTAAACTCTTGGTTTTTACTTTCGTGCAGATCTGTGCAGACAAAGAAAGATTTATTGGAATCCACAAAGTAAATAAAAAGCGCGCAGGGAACGTTAGAATAACACACGTCCAGACAACCATATGCATCACTGCGCTTTAAAAAAATGTCGGCCATGGTACTTTTGTACGAATGCATGGTGCTCGAAAGACCGAACTCCGAGCGGTCGAGGCATAAAGGAAGTTGTCTGCAACAGAAGCCGCCAATGAGCAAATTACGATTCTCGAGTAAGAGAAATGTGGAATATAACCTGCTGCTGGTACAATACGCATATCACTGAACCGTTTTGTTTCTGCTCATCTTTTGTTAGCAACATTGACTTCACCACGTTGCTTCTCATGCCACTTCCAGTTAAAGGCATTCAGTTGCCTAAATCCTGTCAATAGTTTTGAAACACAATATCAGTTTAATAGGGCTTTCAGCGACTTATTTAGTACAATTAGTAGAACCTTAACCTTAAACTTCGCTTCAAACATGTTTTGAAAAATTTATACTCACATAATGTTTTACTTCAGCCAAAGTGTTGCTTAAAGTCAAAGAACGCCAAAAATAAATTTATTTGAAGTCTGGCACTTTGTATGCATACAGTTAAGGTAAAAATATCAACTGGTCTTGATTTAAATTGTAGGATAACACTAGAAAATAAAATTTTTGGCCAACAATATAAAAAAATTCAGGAAATGACCATTATTTTTTCTTTTGTTATCAATAGTTATTTTTAACTGTATTCAAGCATGCTAATTATACAAAAATTTTCCGTTTGTATGGCAAAATATATAAAAGAAAAATTTCCACTAATCACGTTCTTAGTTTTCGTAAATTAATTTTCTCCATCTTCCCCCTTTTCATAAGACATTTAATAGAAGCAAAAAAAAAAAAAACGGAATTATAAAGTTATCTAAAAATTAATAAATTGTTTCTTTTTTGCACCTGAATGTCCTCTAAAGTCTCGCGAATTGTGAAATCACTTTTGAGCAAGGTCAAATGAAACCATTCAGGTTCTTTTAGTTTTGTAATTTTATAGGCCTACTTAACAAGGCGACTGTTAATACCCTGGCCGATTGGAGAGTGCTGGTAGGAATACTATAGGTGGCTAGTAGACTCCGACTGGCAATTACATTCTCTATGACGTCACCAATTGCAAGTGATTGCGCTAGTAGGTAGTTATCTTAGCTTTATATTCTGTAATATATTGGCCATAGCTGCTATTTCGTGAATACCGTCAGCAGTCGGTCAGGATGTGACATTATTACGTCACAAAGGAACATGCAGAGAAGAATTTCCATAGTATTTACTATTTATACTTCATATAAAAAAATGCCGTTCTTTCGATTGCTACGCCAAATTCTTAGACTAAAAACCAAACGAACATGAATTTTCACTGCACTCAGTCAATGCTACCAGCTACACATCATATCTGAAATAAATTTAAAATAAATAAAACTTGGTATAAAACTTTTCTTTAGTCATAATATACTATCAACAAAAATATTATTGTTAACTGTTTAATACTGCCCTGGAATAAACGAGTTTATATTTGTACTAGTGATGATTGCTCACAAAAACTGCTCGAGAAGTTGGTCTTCATCAACAAATAACGTAAAAAATTTCAACAAAGCCAACGAATTCACTGCCACAAATGGCAATCTTCCGTATTCAGTCACCAGAAATCGCCACTGCCATTGTGGCAGGTAGGTGCAAGAATTGCCGCCTGCACTTTATCTTTGGCAGATAAGAATCTCAGAAGAACTCAATTAGATGCGTGTGTTATCATCTATACTAGTTAGTAATTTTACCTGTTCTTATAAGTGCTCTCCGAGATATCAGAAATGTAATTAAACTCTACATTCTTTCACATTAAGGTAAGTATATTAGCATCGGTGGTCGACTTTGTCAGTAAAACCAGTTCACCAAATGTTCATATTGTTTTGTGCCCCTATGTAAGAATTGTGTAGATATTTTATTGAGTATTTTGTTATTGTTTATATTGTTTTATAATGTGTACTGTATATAATAGGTTAAGGGTAAACGCCTGTGTGTATCGTGTGTGATAATAAATCTATTTTTACAAAAAAAAAAGTGGTAGAATGCTCGCCTGCCACGCGGGCGGCCCGGGTTTGATTCCCGGCCGATGCAGAGCTTTTTATCTTCTTGTTCTGCCGTCTGAAGTGATATTTGCGTACTCAAGAGCAGGCATGAAGGTACGCATAGTTTCTCATTTGCAGAAGGCTAAGTAAATAACCAATGTGTATCAGTGTTGATCAAAATTCTTTCTTGTTGACAAAATTTAGCGCAATTCTTTCATATAACATATAGTATTTTTACAAATCGTTTGAGGGCAAGTAGAAAAAAAACACGTGCTGCATGCTACAAAATTAGTTGAAAATTTAATTATAAATACTGCCTATGAATTTAATTTATTTCAAATTGGTTAAACGTCTTTCCAAACAATAGTTCCTTTTGTCTATAACGGCGGATAAAAAATGTTAACTTCATATTTTTAATTAACTACTGCCTATCTACATATTTTGGTTCATATCGTGGTGTATTGGCTGTATACATAAAACATCTTAGTATTCAGGACTAATAGCAATTTGACTGTCAGTACGACAGTATGGCTTCTGTGCACCGCATTTTGCTAAGTTTGGTGGCAGACTATCTAGTAGCTCCTAACATTATGATTTTTTTTAATGCTATCATTTTTATTATCCACTACACTAACACTAAGCTATTATGATTCTAGGCAACTCCGCTGTACTCTGGGAAATAAATATAAATGCAAAGTTTAAAGGCAATCTCACACGATAAAATATTTATTGAATTCAATTACTTGAATTCAATATATTGACTAAGAAATCACTTCACTTGCTATTCAATGAATTGTGTCCAATAAACCTTCAATTCTCCACATGAAAATTTATCAAATTAAACCATTTTAAAAATACTAAATGTAAATTTTTATAATTATCTACGATGCGCCGACGACACGAAAATAATTGGTTATCCCCCAACTAATTTACTTCATTGTAATGTATATATATATATATTTTAAATGTGTGTTCTTATTTAGTACAGTATTAAAATTGGCGGTCACGACTCAATTTTTATGAGATTACTTCCATTAATACTGTCAGAAAAGCTGCGATAATGTGATTGTGAAGTTTTCGATTCAAGAAAATATAGAAGAGTACAAAAATTCTGGACTTAAAAGCTGGCACGGTGGCTCCGTACTGGCAAATCAGTGACATTTGTTTATTTTATATTTTCCCTGTACTAATGAGATTGAGAATATTATTTTATTTTACTGAGCTAAAGGAGGCCCTCCGTGTTTATCTTGTGACGCTAATTATGGAAGATTTACTTGTTAGAGTAACCTAAAATAAAATATAAAAATGGTTCACATATCCGCGGTTCAGTCTTGCAGTTAATATAGGCAGTGGAGAAAGTTCACTTAAATACTTACTATAGTTTGTTTACTGCATTGCGGTTTCAACTTCAAAAACAATACTTCAAACTGTTAGGACTTTTAAATTTGTTATGGTATAGGCTGTTCACAGTACAATGAGCACTTCCGAAAGCCCTACTTAAGATCTACTTGTACGCACGTTGTGCATTCTTCCGCCTTACGTAAAATTAACATTGCAATGGGCCTCATCACTTTACTCATGTGTCAGTCAAGTGAACCTGTGAAATTGTTAGAAAAGTAAACATTTTATAAATCACATAATTTTAATACATTGATGCATTTAAAAAAAACGAAAAGCGAAATAAAAAAATTAAACTCTCACAGATGGTTGCCTAACACTTTTTATTCAACGTTAAGCTATGTCACTACTTTTCATTCATCGTTACCAACTTTACCGGGTGAGTGTCACTCAGTGCGCCCGTTGATTTCGAAAGTGCTCACTTTATAGCGAACAGCCTTTAGTCATAGTTTTATGCCGTGCCTAGTACATGAAGGAAGGAGATATTTTTTAAACGGGGCGATGGCGGGGGGGGGGGGGGGGGGTGACGTAGAGATTTGTTTTACGGGAAATCATCGCTGGATTTGTTTATAACCGAAAATGGAAATTTTTAAAGCTCTTTTCTTGTAATTGTAACACTTGCGGAATTCTCATTCCAGCTTTTTACTCAGTACGAAACCATCTATTTTTACCTGGTTGTCTCTCTTTGCAGCAACGCCCAGTTAGGATACCACTTTCCTGAACAACGTAGTTACCTGAATGTATTTATAACTCTTACTGGTACAACTCATCCTGCCATCACGCGACTCATGAGGGAGGAAAGTTGGTAAAAAAAAAAAGGATAAATGTCAGGTATGGGATAGTCACTCGCAGCACCAGAATTATATGAGCGGTTCTGACCTGGCCTGCGTGACGCAACGTCCGAGAGGACAGCACATAGCCACCTGGACAAGCAACCCTGAGGTAGCCACCTCGCGCCAGTTCCTCCTGGTCGGGAGCGCCGTTCTCTGCACGCGCGACTCGTTACGCGCACGAACCCTCCACGCCCCCTGTTAAGGTCAGGCTTCGCCATTAATGGGCGTATAGGTAATTAAATGTTAGAATTCCCGCAGAAATCTCCCAGTCTTTTTTTTTTTTGTGGAATTATTTTCAACTAAAGATTTTTTGTTGGAGAATGAACGAACGCACCTAGAGTTGTAAACATTTTATGAAATTATTACATTTTATAAATAATAAAAAAAATATTCTAAAATCATAAAATTTAAGTTAAAACAATTTTCAAATCCAGATGCGTTCAATCTGTAGCAAAAAGTCTTTAGTTGAAAATACTACCACAAAAACGACTGTGAGATATTTGTCTGAATTTAGCATTTAATTCCCTATACGTCCATACATGGTGAAGCCTGGTCTTAATAGAGCGCGGAGACGGGCATCTCATCATCCCCCAGCGCGAATACGCTTGTTATCTCCACAACTAGTTTTTATGGACCTGAAGAAATCGCGGATTCATTTTGGGACAAGCTAGAATTTAAAACACATGTGTTTATATAACTTAAGCCATTGGTCCACACGGTGTTTGACACCTCCTGGAGAACGCTATCCCAGTTGTCGCCTTTCACTGTGACAGCAGACAGCCAATGTGCATTTGAGATCGACATATTTGGGCATCAGACAGTAGAGTTTAGCCTGCAGGTCGTTGAACTCGCGAATTTTTCAGGTCTCTACTTATTTTCCATAGTTAGCATTAAGAGCTATGGAAAGGAAAGGTCTTGCAGTGAGCGAATTCGCGAAACAGGAAATCATGAACCGAATCTGAACTATTTAATATATCTTGATGGGCTTAGTTTTATAGACAAGGTATTTGATTGCTGGTATATAATATATAAAGCAGCATTTGATACATTCTATAGGTTTATATTTAAAAATTGGTAACTTTTGGAAAATATAACGGACATAAATCTTACAATCAGCAAATATGTCGAAAAAATTGCCTTAAAATTTACAAAAATAATATTGTCTACTACACCGTAATATTCAAATTTATATATTGCAGAGAATAAATATATACATTTTTTAAAAAATAACATTTTCAAATGGAACTTTTTTAGAAGAATAAATTCAGTTGAATTTTAATGGAATGGTTTTTGTTTTAATTTTCCCATTATTCAGTTCTGAATAATACAACTCTAAACACACATTTAAAACATTTATTTTTCATATGTACTGATTTTGTGAATTCTATATCGGCTCACTGTAAAAACAAGCAGCCAATCAACAGTTGATTTCTTCCTAACTATACAAACAAAATTGAGGTTTGGGGTCATCGAACTAGCGAATTTTTTTCCCCCGGTATGGGTATTACTGAAATACCTAAAAGGCATAGTGTATACAGCATTGTGAAGTTTAGCCTGATGCCAAATAATAACGCGAATTGTGCTGGTCTCTACAGATTGTGAATATCACTGTGCTGAATGGAAGAGACGAAGGTGGCGTCCATGTAAGATATTATGTGTTGGATCATTAAATACACAATTATCCTGAGACATTTCGTTATTATTCGAACCGTCTAGCAGAAAAATGCTATTTAATGGAAGTCTGAAAATAAACATGCATTATTCGGCCCATCACTTCTTTTGCTTCGTGTATTCCCGTCATTGCTATGGCTTGCTACCATCTGTGCTACTTCTTGACTTGACTAAAAAGTATGATTGAAATTTGAGAGGGAAAGGAAACAGTTTTGCAAGCTATACTCAGATCTACAGACATAGACTTTCAAACGTTGTGAATTAAATCCCTGTATATGATGTCTACTTTCTTAAGAATTTGTTCCGTTAGTGTCAGTGTGTAATCAGTTTCAATAACGACACGCATGCTCCTTCCATCCTGCATTATCATTGCTCTATATTTATCTCTTTGACATGCTTTCATATTGTAGATCATATAGCATACAGTAAGCAGTATCCAGATTTCAGTTTCATATTCATAGTAAATTCATCACTACCGTCAAGCAACAGTGATTCTTTTGGGAAATCGTTTCACTAATTAGTCTTTCACAGGATTTGTAACTGGTATTGTCCGAAAGCTTGCGATTGTTATTACTTTAATAATTCATCACGTGCTTATTTAATCTGCCTATTGCTGAGAACCTTCATAGAGTTTTATCAACTATCCAATAAGCATAACCAGTTCTATTTCCTAATTTAAATGTAACAGGGATGCCCAAAGCATGTTCATAGCCAGCGGCATTACCAACTGCTGATAATCAGGTCGTGGACATGAAAAATGAGGTGTGTGTAAACTTGTTTCTGAAAACTTAACATTACGCTGGTATATCAATTTCTTCTCACAACTTGCAGTGTTAGTTTTATGTGAACCTTTTGTAGTCAGATATAACACACTACTTAATTTCATTTTTAGTTGATAAGTGTTGCCTACTGTTGATTTTATCTGCATATCACCTGGTTTATTCAGTGGAAGAAATTTTAAATTTTCCCAAACGCTTAAGTATAGCTTTTAATTCCTAGCGCCAAAACAAAATTAAAACAATTGTTGCATCGGCCGGGAATCGAACCCGGGCCGCCCGCGTGGCAGGCGAGCATTCTACCACTGAACCACCGATGCTTATGGTTGTAATTTGGCACCTGAAAAATAAAACAAAATTCTCGTTAAAGGTATCTCTAATGAGTATTCATTCCGAAGTTGATAGAATGCATATTGCCTCAACGATATTCTTTTCAGCAAAAGTAACAGCGAGGAGTAGACGTTTTGATGCTGTGAAATATTTGCCGGGGTGATTGTATTTAGCTATGTCTTCATCTGCACCTCTTCTTGTTTCTTCTCCTCCTCCTCCACCACCTTCTCCCCCTCTTATACAGCGCGGTGGCTGAGCTGTCAGCCTGCTCGCCTCCCACCAAGGCGAAACTGGTTCAATCCCCGACCGGGCCACTCCCGGATTTTCGCAAGTGGGGATCGTGCCGGACGATACGGCTGGTCGGCGAGTTTTCTCGGGGAAACCCCGTTTCTCCCCTCGCCTACATTCCGGCGTCTCTCCTTTCACACCTCATTCCACCCTCATCGGCTCTCAAGACCTCGTTGTTAAGAGCCGCCCAATTCTCTCAACTCAACCCTCCCCCTCTTTAACCCGCCCCCTTTTTTTCCCCCAAAATTATCTCACACTCGCATTCAGCGTCAACCAAATTCGATTCATTCTAAAGGTCCGAGGTCTCGAAACGCGTGCAGGTCGACTCTGCGTCATTCACATGTTCCCTCGCTCTTCGAGGTCGAACGCGCAGCTACATATTCCTCTAAAAGGCCCGGCTACAATCGCGCTGACGTTACAATAAGTCATGAATCCGCGAATCGTATACGCTCTGGCTACAACCGACGTTAAACGTTGCCATGACGCTAAACGTAAAACTCAACGCGGTATAAGTTGGCCAACATTCAAGTCTTTGCGTTTAACGTTCAACACCAGCAATCAGAATTCAAGTCGTCACAAACAAGTGAAAACAAATGTTACAGACCACTATCGCAGTACGCATTTAATTTGTCAATGTTATACGAAATCAGTATAAAAGTAATGCAAAATGCATTTAGAAATAATTTAGTGTAACTATTAAGTCTGCGGAATCTCTATCTCTTTTTTTTTTTTACGAAAGGTTCTTTTTAAATTTAAAACGCAAACAAAAATATTTCTGTATATACACCTACATTCTTTTTATTTATATTCCTGTTAACGTCGGTTGGAGACATTCCAGTTATCTTATGGCGACGTTTAGCGTTTAACGTTCTGCGTCAAGTTAATTGTAGACGAGCCGTGAAAGCGAGAGACCTGCGCAACAATCGTTCGGATATATATGGATATATATCTCGGGGCTGCCCGAACTGGTCATGCAGTCGACGATATCGCACGTGATAGGTCCACGTGACCTGTGACGTCAGCCGCTTGTGTGATGCAGTCGAGTGGTGCCAAGGATGTCTCAAGGTCACAGAGCACTGCACCATCTGCACCCGACGTCACGAGTACCTACACACCAGTGGAATTAAACGCATCGTCAAATTGGGCGAAAATATGTATGTATACAACTTCATCACAAATGGTTTCCGATATTTTCATCTGAACGCATTTTAAAACTAAAATGCAGTGGGTTATATCTGCCCTAATAATCCCTTTAGGGAATTAATTTCAGTAAAGGCTGTTCACGATAAAGTGAGCACTTTTTAAATCACCCTCTGGAAAATGTTACCTCCCCAACCTATATATATATATATTTAACTGGCGCACTAAGTGACATGCGGCCAGTGTGGTTGGTAACACCGGAGGGAAAGAAGTCCATGTCTTTACTCTGAATTAAAATCGTTAACTAATCAGTTGTGAAACACTGAAATTATTTAATTTGTTTCCTGTTATTTCTAATTCATGTAATACATGTAGTGGTAGGCTAATTTGTAAAATATTTACTTTTCTTAATATCTCACAGTTTCGTTCGACCGACGCATGAATAAAGTGATGAGGCCTATGGCCATGTTAATTTTACATAAGGTGTACGAATACTCGACGCGCCTACAAGTAGATCTTAAGCAGGGCTTTCAAAAGTGCTACGTTTATCGTGAACAGCCCATGCCTATATTTTCGTACGGAATTACCTGCCGAAGTTTGTCCCCTTGTTTTATAAACACTTTGTATAACGGCTTTCATTACATATTGTTTCTTTTATAGGCCTATGTGTTTGTTTTGAATTATGTTAGTGTTTACTATCAATTCTCGGTTGAATTATATAAAAAATCTAATTAATATTTAAAACATGACGCCATCAGAAATAACGGACTGACGCATCTGCTCAATTGTAAGATAACGCCGAGGTTGATAACCGGAACTGGCCAGTAATCACGACACATCCGCTAATAAGAACAATTTAAAATTCGCACCAGGGTTTAATATTTGCTTCTGCTACAATTTTGAAACATTTTAAATTTCTTTCACAATAAATTTAACGATGGTATTGAATCATCTCTCACATAACTTTGGCTAAACAAGAAAAACAATTTTATAAATTTATTAGAAAAATAAGAGGATTAGAGGAAATTAAGATTTCCGAATTTTGTCTAAGTTGAAAATTTTATTTATCGAGATTCTGAACTAATCCTGCTAGTCGGTTGGTGCCTTGTAAAAACCGTAAGTACTCCCAGCGTAGAAATGACGATGATAAAACTGAAAGGTGTGTTTCATAGAGTAATGAGCCTTGTATTTATTACAATGGTTCGCAACTATTACCAATTGTAAATGAAGAACGCTTAGGAAAAGGACGAAAGTGTTGAGCGGTCACATACAATTGTTGACTATGTATACAATGTTTGTTGAAACTATTTTGAATTTGTTGTGCATATTTAATTTTTTTTTTTAAATATCGACGTATCCAATTTAAGACTTAGAATAAAACTGATGCCCTCTTTTAGCCTACAAATATTTTTATTATTAATATTTCAGTAAAGAGTATACACGTCAATGTGTAACGAAAGGGAGGTTTGCCTCTGTGCGATGTGGAAACGTTTGTCAAGTCTGCTTAAAATCAACCAAACCTGCTCAAATAAATTAAAAATACCTTTCAAGAAAAAAAAGTGGCCATTTTAGAAACTATACCAACATTTGTAGCCTACCTATTCCTTTATTGCTTCATACTGACAGATCGAGATTATGCCCATAAAACATCAAGTTTAAATTGTTAAAATTTATAATAAAAATAATATCTTTCAGCTGTATGTGTCTGCATGCGTAGACGTGCGCCTTTATTTTTATTTTCGATTTCTTAAAGAATTTTTCTTGTACGCGTTACATTTTTAAAATAAATAATTAAAAAACATATAGGCTACTTGCTTTTGTTAAAGCTTATGATTAGCCCTACTCTTATTTGTGTATTTTAATGTTGACAGTCGCGTGTTTGCTTTTATTTTTAAGCAAAGTGTACTACCTACAGGTTCAATAATAAATAATATTTTTTTTTGAATTCTGTATCATAATATGTGTAGTTACTATACTCAACTGTTAAAATAATACCGAAAATAAAGTAAAAGGAAATCATTTAAATGGTTAATCACTGAAGCTGGAAACTAAGGGTTTTACAGGCTCGTAGGCGTCCAAACTTCTGCAGAATTAACCTTCATCTCCTTCGGTTTGCCGAGGCGTTCAGATGTCAACATCACTACTTCGGCTCGTTCCAGCATCTACTGCAAATGAAAAATTACTCTGTTGTACAGTAAGCGGCGAGAAAAGCATTGTACGCGCGCGCTACCTGTTCGCAAACGAGCGAACTGCATGATCAGGCGAGAAAGTAGGCTCTTGCGTAATGAACCGGCGGTGCTTGCAAACTCTAGCCTGCTGTCGTGTCATGAAATTTATGGCTACGCTCTCTTCTTGGCCACGCCTGCTACCTAGCGGCTGGCGCAGGAAATAGTTGCAAACTTGAGCGATAACAACTGTATGAAGTTGAAACGACATGCCTACTTCCTTGCTATAGAGAATACAACAGCCTTGGTTTTTATATCGGTTACGGTACTACACGGGGGCTATGACTGTTCACAATAAAGTGAGCACTTTTGAAAGTCTTGCTTAAGATCTACTTGTATGCATGTTGTGCATTCTTCCGCCTTATGTAAAATTATCACTGGCATGGGTGTCATCACTTTATTCATGCGTCGGTTAAGTGAAAATACGAAATTATTATAAAGCTACACATTTTACTAATCTGCTAATTCTTACACTTATGTGCGTTACAAAAACAGAAAGGCGAAGGAATGAATTAAGTGCGCCCGTTAAAATATACATGCGGACAGGAGAAGTGACTTTTTTTTAAGGTTGATTTCAAAAGTGCTCACTTTAACGCGAACAGCCTTTACTGTTGGTGAGCACGATAAATAAATGAAATGATATGTCAAAATATAATGGTTTTGAATGTTATTACCCAAAGATTTCTTGTGTAGGCCCATCACTGGATATGCGCAGTCAACAATATGGTAATAACGGTATAATGATGAAATAAAATGTACAGAAGCTACGAATGGATTACCGTCACAATACGTTTTAAGCAGGTTGGATGCAACAGATATGAAAGTATGCTGTTCCTGTTGAAGTGACAGAATTTTGACCATGAGAATTGGAGCGGAGGGCGAAGGTCGAGCCGGGCCTGGCGAGACCTACTTCAGTGCGGTATATGGCGGAGAGAGGTCCTACATAAATATCTACATAACTGGTGTTTCTCTAATACGCCACATTAATTTTTCAAGTAAACACAAATGAGGAACTAAATGGATTAAAATGGTTAAAGGCCAAGTCCGTATGGCATAATCAAAGATTACGGAAGATGGTGGTTCGAGGGGACCGAGTAATTAGCAGGCTACTAAGTATAAGTGGAATGGCAGAGCATGAATACAAGGTAAGATGGTGGGTGGAGCACAGGCGACTTAATCATGATGACAAAATTAAGAAGGAATTATAGAGAATGAGAGGTAGGTAACTAAGAACAAAACGAAATCAAAGATGGTGAACATGGCATGACAGAGCATGAGATAATAGAGAAATTAGCACCACTTAAGTGATGGAAATAGAATCCAATATGTCAGCACTAAGTATACTTTTAAAAAGTAAACAAATATGGCTGCCACATGGTGGCTAAATCGATAGTTCGCCAGGTGACGAAATCGAGAATTCATGCACTAGTGCCACCTATAAAGAAAATAGAATAGAATATGGGTGCCGCCTGGGAGGCCAAATAGATAAATAACACACTAACATCACATATGCTTTAAAACTGGAACAGAATTTTTTGGAAAATTGCTATTCTTTTTTGTTTTAAGCGGTAGATTCTGTTCGAGATGGTAGTCAAGGTCGCATGACGACATCCAAAATAAAGGTCAAGGTTGCTTGTTGTCATGTTTCCTGTTATTGTGAACGAGGTAAATGTATTTCCTCGAAGTGCTCCCACGATTGTTTTATAAACAAAATATAGGTTTTTTCCCCTTCATCCCTAGCGTAAATGTCGTCCGAAATGGTGGATAAAGGTCAAGGTCAAGGTCGCTTGACGTCACGGTTCCTGCTATTGCGAGCAGGGCAAATGGGTTTTCTCAGAGTGTTCGCATGTTTTTCTTCGCCCTTAAAAATAAGTACGTGTATATAATATTTAAAACGAAATAACTATTTACCTTGTCTTGTATAACTGAAGTCCTCTCGTAAAGGGCAGTGCATGCGTGACTCGGCTGGTCTGCCACCCTGAAGCCAGACTCGACTCATGTACTATCCCTTTGACTCGTTGAGGCCTGCACAGTGTCTACACGGTCGGTTGAGCACCTGGATACCTTACAGATTCCCGAGAGATTAGTTCATCACACAATGTCGTACCAGGTGGACGCATTCCACCACTAGTGATGCAGGTTGTGTGCGTTCGCTGCAATTTGAATGTGACGGTTTCATTCCGATCGGTTCGTAAGGAAATGGTTTTCTATTCTGTCGTACTAGCAGGACTGCCTCGTCATCTAACGCGACGTACAACGCTCGACGTGTGTGCAATATGCGCTGGTTGATAAGTGCTTATACCTAGTTTCCTTTACGTTTTATATCAGTTTGCTTCGGTATGCAGCAGTGCCGAGCTTGTCGCTCTCCTGCTTCTCGACTCCGTCATAGTATTTTATTTTAGCCTAATGTGACGTACGTTGCTCGATGCTCGCTCATTGTGCGTTGGTGTGTAGTGGAATTCGTGTGCCTCTCTACTGTAACGTAGCTCGGTCGGAGGGTGTACGTGGGGAAAATTTATAGCTATTCTGCTGTACTAACCAAGGCTACCCAAGTCAGTTTTCAGACGCATGGTCTTGTCTAGCAACGACTGATGCGATGTACAGTGCTCATTGCTGATCCAATACATGTTGGTGGGTAGGTGTTTATACTATTTCCCTTTACATTTATTTTTTATATCTGTTCATCGATATGTAGCAGTGTCGTCGTCTCTTGCATGACCAATGGTTTAAATTAATGATGTTTAGTGCAAGCAAAGGAACACAGCCTTTACAAGTAGTGTAATGCGTCTTCAAATTATTACAGCGGGTATATAGTGTACTGCACTTTACATATTATAGAATTTTTTGAGGCTGGTCCCTGTGATCGTATACTTTTTGCCTGTTGCCGGGCATTCCAGCTTTCTACTCAATTTCTCGATGCAATAGCAATACTGATATAGCTATTATGGACTGTGGAACTTTCAGGTATTCTTTATAGTAGGTCCGATACGATATCGTGTGCATAGCGCACTTGTATCTATGTTGGGCATTTATTATTTATTATTGTGTGAATTAATTTTTTCATGTTTGAGTCGGTTTCATAATTATGTTGCACAAGGTTCCTCCAGCCCCCGTATTAGGCTGACGCTGTTTATTGCGTTCTTTAGGCTCCACAGTCGAACCATGGCGCTGTAGTCCCCTTGTGCTGTAGGAACCGCCAAATTGCAACCCTCATTGGCGGTTGGATCGAAACCCCATGCATCTGGCATTTTTTTTGCTACTGGCACCGAGTACTACATGAATAGGTGAGTGTTCTGCATGCTGCACGACGGAATTCGGCCATGTGTGTCGACACCAGTGCCCCTAGCGGCTGCCATCGGCAACGCAAACGACGTTAGTGCCTCCTTACAGTTGACTGGGGAAACGACGATGGCTTAAGACCACCACAGCCCTAGCAGACGTTGGGCGTACATTCTAGCGGATGACTGGAGAAGTGAATATTGCGGAGTATCTGTGTTGTGCTCAAGTAGCCGTCAACGAATACAAGATGCCAGTCACCTGAGGTGTACTCTAGCAGACGACGATGGTGAAGGTAAGATAGAAGATGAGATGTGCGTGTGTAATTGCTGTGCGTATAATTTATGTTCGCATATTTTGCATGTGCCCGATTAGTTTGGCGTGTGATTTTCTGTCTGTTTACATGCTTAAATACAGTTGATACATAGAATTACACAATCTCCTAAGGTGAGGTATCTCCTAAGCATTGGCGGATCAAGAGGTTTTCCTCGGAGGGGGCACTCTAGGATTGAAGTGTGAGTAGAAGTAATATTTATTTAAGTACTTAACTTTTATTCGATTTACACATGACCAGGCAACCAGTTTTATAATGCTAATGGAATTGTTGCATAATAATGTGGGTTTAGTTTTAAAAACACAACCCGTTATGAAAAGAAAACTGAATGATACAAACTACATACACACATTGCCACACAAATAATACAACCTAAAAAAAAAAAAAAAAAAAAAAAAAAAAAACTGTAGTGATTCAAATTCTGTTTAGTGAACATCTCAGGCAAGATAAAAGTTTACCTACACAATAAATTCCAGGGCAATCTTTCGTTTACTCGCTCTATCAAAATGTTCAATAACTTTTTCAACATCAACATTTATATCACGGTGGACAAATGTCATACATAAGCCATTCAACCTTTCCTCTGCCATTCGCATACGTAGCCATGATTTTACAAGTTGTAGGCTGCTGAAAGATCTCTCTGCACTTGCAACACTGACAGACAAAGTGAGAAGAACTTTCAAAAAGCATAGAATGGTTGGAAATAAATCAATGTCACAAAAGGCAATCACATCAAGCACAGTTTCTGGTAATTGGTGACCTTTACTCTCTGTCTTCCACTTTCCTTTCCAAATGCACGTTTCACCATCACGAATAGTTGCAGCAGTTCGACCTGGGAATCGGATACCATCTTGAAGAAGAGGACTGTAACAATCAACAAGAGCACTAATCCTTGGGTCGAAGTTACCTCCCTTCAGTATGAAAAGAGGCAAAAGAAGGTGCAGGTCGTAACATTGTAATGCATTCTGTGAGAAGCATTGCTCCAGGCCAGTTGAGACGTTGTCCAACAATGGAATGTAAATAGATTTCTGTAGTATTTCTCGGTGCTGTTGGTGTCATAGTTTTCTCTATGCATTTGTCTTGCAGCAAGGTGTGTCATTATGAGGTCAACTCCCTGTAGTGTAGCTGTACATGCAGCATCCTTATGCAGTACTGAAAAAGATTTTTCACTATCTTGTCGAAATGTATGCAATGTAGCCAGTGTACAGCTTCAGAGGCTCCTTTTAGATCAAGTGAAAGGGACTGTAAGTGACGACTAAGTGGCAGAGTATGCTTAAGTATATCAATCAGGCTAATTAAGACAAATATGAATTCTGTGCTGCAAACAGAGTTGATATAGAGTGCAGCTTTTTTTGCAGGCTCAGATTCAGACCACTCGCCTATTTCTGCAAAGGCTTCTACAATTTTTGGCAAGACATTAAAAAAGAGGATTACAGCATCATGCCTTTAAACCCAGCGAGTTTCGCACAAGCGTACAAGTTGGGAGCCTACAAGAGCATTCAAGATGGAATTATTCTTAGCAGACTGACTGAAAAAAGCAATGATTTCCATTCCTTACACTCTGAACCTTTGATGATTTCGAGATAGAATTGTTTAATGCATGATTGTAGCACGATACATGCGTGGAATTCGTAGTAACTTGAAGAATTTCTGTCACAGCACCACATTTCTCGGAAGTCATAATTGCACACCCATATGTACTAATCCCAACACAGCATCCAAGATCAAGACCAAGGTCCTTTGTGTAATCAAGAACTATTCGACCTAGAGATTTTCCTGTTAACCTAAATTATTTTTCAACTACATCCTGACTATCTTCATCTACATGTGAACTGGTTACGTCATTTTCATTCCGCAGTGATTGAAATGCGTCTATAAAGAAAAGAAAATCCTCTCTTACAGAACTATTATATATACATACCTAACTATAAGTGTAATTTGCTCGATATGTGCTCTATCTGTTGTTTCGTCAAAAATTACACTAGAAATTTCTTCTTCCCAACTATGAATTAAAACATTTTGTATAGTCTTACTGATCTAAGTAGCACCTAGAAGCAGCATTTTGTAGATGCTCCTGTAGTATTTCATCCCCAGCCTGAATCCGAAAGCTAAGCAGTGCTCTGAAATTACCTTCATTGCTTTCAGCTACCGATTCCGATCAAAGTTGCCCATTGTCCCTGTGACCTCTAAAAGGCATGTTCTGACGCCCCATAAATATAACAGTCTCTAGTATTGGGTGTAGTCTGGCACGATTTTCTTCAACTAACAGAAATCGTTGAGAACTGATTTGATTCAAAATTTCTTTTTCAGGAGGAAATCCTTACCTGATTAAACACAAACTGGTGGTAGTTGCTTCTTTCGTGCGTTTCCAAGTAGCAATCTTTGCTGCGAGGTCTTTAAATACTGCAAGAGCCTCTGTTACAAGTCTGTTAAAACTTTGACCCCTCGGTTGTGTCCTACTTTTCTTGTGCGAAAAGAGCACAGTATTTACAAAACAAACCTTTACTCACATCGGAGTATACCAGCCAATGGTATTCATCAATGTGTGATTTAGAAAGATACCACCTAACAGTTTTCTCCTCGCCTTTTGAGTGTGTTGAGCAAGGGTAGCGATAGTCATCCCGCGGATGTCATGACTTCTCAAGAAGTAGACACTTGGTGAAGTTGTCGGTGTGGAGACCTATGTCGTTCAGATTCTTAGGTGCTGAGTCCGTAGGAACATCATTTGGAACTGCTTCAGAAGTTGTAGATTCACTATATGAAGTACTGTCTGTGGTAGAAACTTTGGATGTAGAAGGTTCACAGGGGACTGTTTCTTTGTTGTAACCGGTTCTAAAACAACAATTAAATACATGTCTATTAATACATGCAAGTATCAGTATACAAAATGTCGGGGATTTTTAAAATATAATTGCTTAGGATTGAATTGGCGTGGTGATTTAAACTCTCACACTGTCATGTTAGTGTGAATATTTAAACACGGGCATTAATTGTTAGAAATCGTTCGTTTTTTTATTTTATTTTGGTAATGTGGCACTTTACTAGCTTTATCAATGTCCAGTATAGTATTAATATAAAATTTCGAAGCTGTCATAATGTTTAGTTTTTATTCTCATATGAGAACCACGAGCGACAAGGTGTAATTATATGATTTATTAATTTTTCTTATTACCTTCGTTAGTGACAGCACAAAGGCAATCATCCTGAGGTTGAGAGTTGTCATCTTGTGTCTGATGTCGATTACTCTTTTTTGGAACAGGTTGAAAGTATGATTCAATTTTGCTTGTTTTGCTCCGCTTGTTTTTTTCGGAAATCCTGAAAAATAAGTTATATCACAATAATATGTATACAAATGTCGGAATGTGGCTGAGTTTACACATGTAGCCCTATGTACTCTAAAAATATACTTCATTCGCTTTGAGCATGGTGTTTGTTTTCTTTTGTTGTTATTAAAATCCATGACTAAACTTTTTCCGGATATCAAGAAACATACACAAAAATAAATAAGTAAATACATATAAATTCTTATTACTTACCATAATCCCACCATGCAGAGGGTATCGGCTAGATGAGAGCCGCACATGGAAATACGTACTAAGGTACGACGCACTACAGATTTTGATTGATTGTGAAACATCGCCGCTGACCTACGGAGGGGGCGGCGTATATAAGGCCAGGAACGCCGCCCCCCTACCCCAGAGTCACGCCGACGCCAGAAGTACTACCATTGAGTAAATATATACACTAGAGTGGCTATGGGATAGGAAAAAGTCTGACCAGTTTTATGTGTTAGTTCCACTAATGATCCAGAGGAGCGCTAGTGTTCTCGACGACGTCATCCGCGTCGTGTTGCCAATTCGGCAGCCGCGAACCGCGCCCCGACCTCGGCTCACCCACGTGTTCGTTCAAGCTCTGCCAAAGGTGAGCCAGTCACAAGCGAAGTTACCAGCATTCGTTGCAGCTGTGAATACCCAACTCACGATTTACTAGTGGCGGTCGTGGCATGTGTTTCGTTTATGTCGTATAATTATGTGTTTGCGGAAATTTGCAGCGATATCAACTACTATTTGGTTTTATTTATCTCTGTGAAAATGAATTATCATAAATATATAACGGTCATTGTTTTTAATTATAATCTATTATTTTACTTAGTTTAGGTGTTCATGGTAAAATACGAATAGACCTACTGTTAGCACTTACAATTACAAACTTCATATTAATCATGAATGATGCCATACATCACAGTAAACTTTTCATTCCGTTCTTATGTGAAAGGAAATGGACAGAATATAATTGTCCAATATATCTTATATATATATATATATATATATATATAAATTGTAATATATCTTAGACGCATGATGGTCTACAATTGAACGCAATTATTTACAGTTTGGGGTTGTGATCTACTACAAAGGTGACTGTCCGTACAAATAATCAGTACATTCAATGTGTCGATTCAAGTGTTATTAAGTCTGTGTCCGAACCTAGGAATGTACTTATGTCTATAAGCATACTCCACTCAGCTCGATACGTGATACATTTCGACAGGCATACTTATTTGCATCCCTTACAGCAACTAGTTAGCTGATAAGATTCTGAACAAGCATTTTGACGGAAAACACATACTGAATATGTGCTGGAACTTAGGCACATATATTTAGAATTATCAACCCATTAGGAGCTGTAGCTGGAAAGCGTATGACAATGAAAGTGTTCCTATTAACAAATCATAGACATTTTTACAAGAAAGGAATTAATTTATATTTGAGTCAGTAAACGCAGTTATCGAAAATGCATCATTAAAACTGGTAACAACTAGAGGTTAATGTCTTTTTAACACTAATGTATGAATAAAAATGAAATGTCGCATTTTGATATAACGTTTTCACTCATGCATGTCTTGCCTTTTAAAAACATTGGAAGTGTTCTCACTGCTCTGCATATTAACTATAAATTCAATATCACGCCCGGTTTGCAACAAATCACGAAAAAACTGGTTATGTTTATCCCGGCTCTTCAAGATCACTAGTGGTTAAAGAGTATACATTGTTAAGAACAATTATTAACTAAATATAAATCGTCTTTCAAATGAGTAACTAATGGCTGTAAGGGCACGAGACGTACACACATTCGTTTCCCCGTGTATGTGCGTATGTCCTTTCCCCAATACATGTAAAACATTTATGTACGTAGACGAATGCGAACGCTGTATGAGTGTGCATTTTATTAAAGGGAATTAGTGATCACGTTTAAGCCTCAACTCTAACATATGTTTGTTTTAAAGCGACAATACAACTGTCTCTTATAGACCTAGACAACATTTGGTAATTGTTTTTCGTAGTGATGGGGAATTGTTTCAGGTTTGTTTGATGGAGGTGAAACTAATATTAGTGTGGGTTAAAACTAATAAATAACACAGAAGTAATTTATACACTTTACCTTTATTTTACAGACTTGACATAAAAAGAATGCATAATAATATTTTATATATGCTCAATTTATTCTTCATTCGAGCAAAACTATTATGGTGTCTTGTTATGTAGAACAATTCCTGCTGTGAGCATTCAAGCCACACTTAGTCACATATGCAGTTATCACATGGGTAGGTATTGTAGGCGATGGCAGATGGGCAGTTACTATCTCCAAGACATTTGGCACTGGAGCTGTTAGCAAATGTCTTGCCGCAATACTTGCACTCGCTTCCTGATGAACGACAAACATTACCTATGCGCTTCTTGTTATGTCTATACCGGGTATCACTGAGAGTAAACACAGCATCAGAGTTATCGCAATGGTAAGTCTTGTGTGCAGGGCTGAACATGCAGTTGCTACTTTCATGCCGTCGGGCACGACTGCTGTCAATAAAAGTATTTCCACAGTAGTAACATTGTTTCCGTGATGTTCGTAGAGAATCTCCAAGGTCCCTTGCTGTTGACGATGCAGTTAGTGTTACAGTTGGCAATCCTTCACTTGCGTTACAATCTGATTTACACCACCGCGCTCGCTGACGAAACAACAGTTTTACACGATGCTCACTTGTATACTGTTGGCACTACATGCTAGTTCACTTTGTCTATCTCGGGTTGCCTCAGCAGATGACTGCTGGCTACGTGGTGCAAACAACAGCATGGTTGCTGGACTGTAATATGTTGTTTTATCAGCTCAATCGCTGTATAGCCTGCGAAGTTATCAATTCAACCACTCGTCTTCTTACAGTTCTTCATATTTCAGTGTTGGAGATGCCTTGTTTTTCTTTGCTGCTGCTCTCTCCCAATGTGCCTTACACCAGCTCCTGGAATGCGGTGGGTCTAATGGCAGCACTACCTTGAATACACTCTCTGCATGGGAGGCAGCCAAATTGAGCGACCACAACATTGCCAGGGCCTGCATCGTCGTTTAAAAAAACCAGCATGCGTTTAAGGAAATCAAAGTGTTGCAGACATTTACTACAGGAAGTGTGAACCATACGAAACTCTAGAAGTTTTAAACAACAAACATCTAAAGTGAGAAACGAAGATGTTGCAACTAGTCAGGACAGAGGGAACGCAATGAGGCCTCCAAGACTCCTGGTGATGATGTGAAATGTACATATTCTACTGATGATGATGATGATGATGAAGTGCCAGCATCTACAAAGCAACAGCGTATTTTGTGTTGCTGAAAATAAGGGTGACTTGAAGATGGGGCAGAATAAGTGTGGATTCGAACCCAGTTCTCTGCTCCAGAGGTATCTCGCAACGTGCTCATCACAGAAGAACATACACGCATCCTTCTGCGAAGGAGGTCGTGCAGTGTAGCTGCTTATTTTCTGAAGACCACAATGACTTGGCTGGTAGACTGCTGATGTTGGTTCCATTAACCGGATATCTTTCTGTCGGTGAAGAGATATATTAGATTATTGATGAACTCGGAGCTAGATGCTTTATTGAATGAAATATTATGTATGTGTGATATTTTATTAAGAATAGGTATTAATGCAACCTTGCGGTTGTTGCATGATGTGTTAGATACTTAAATACTTAGATACAATATAGAAGTTTTAATTGTATACCATAGGGCTATAGTATTTTCTAGTGAAATGATTAGACTATGGGATTGAACCTACACTACCTTATTCTCAAGGCTGGTGCACTGTCTTCAGCGCTGCCAGGGTACATATGTTGTGAGATGACTGGAAAGCAGAGTACATACATGTACTGTTATTTCTATATAAATTGCACATATTCGAAATAAATAAATGTATATAATATTTAAAACGAAGTAAATTGCTACCTTGTACTGTATAAATGCATTATTCTCGTAAAGCGAGGGACATGTCTGACTCGGCTGGTCTACCACCCTGGAGCCTGACATATCTCTCTCTCTCTCTCTCTCTCTCTGCTAGTGCTCTGTGCCATCACTTCGACTTGGGAAACCTGTATGGTGCCCACGCTGCCAGCCGACCACCTACGCTGCCTTACAGATTCTCACATTGTTAGTTGATCGCACAATGTCGGCCGGGTCGGATGCGTTCCGCTGCATCGTGTTGTGGGTGTTGGCTGTACCCAGAATGTGATGGGCTCGTTTCAGTCGGCTCGTAAGGAAGTCCCTTGCCATTCTGTTGTAATAACCAGGATGCTGGTCTTCTCTAGCATCGTTTAACACAGCATACAGCATCACCTTATGCTTGTGTAATATGTGATTGCGCTGGTTTGTAAGTGCTTATAACTATTTTCCTTTATATTTTATTTTTATATCTGTTAGCATTAATGTGTAGCAGTGTTGTCCTTATCGCACCTGTGCTTCTCGGCTTCGCAAAAAGTATTTTTTTTACTAACGTGATGCACAGCTCTCTATGCTTGCGCAATATACACTGGTTGTTAAAAGCTTATAACTATTTGCTTTTATAATTATTTTTTATATCTGTTTTCATCAGAGGGTAGCAGTGTCCTCTCTCTTGCGCGACAAATGGTTTAAATGTATGTTGATTCGTGGTAAGCAAAGGAACACAGTCTCTACAAGTCGCGTAATGTGTATCGCACTTGATGCATTGTAGTGATTTCTGAGGTTGGTCCTTGTGATCATTCTTTCTTTTCCATGTCGTCGAGCATTCTAGCTTTTACTAAACTTCTTGGCGTGACAGCAACACTGATATCAATATTATGGACTGTGACGCCATCGGATATTTTTATATATATTGTGACTCATTATGACATCATTTTCGTGATGTACTTGCGTATATACCAGTCCTTTATTGTTTGTTACGTGACTGATTATTCATGTACAGGATGGTTTTTTAAAAATATATTTTACATTCGGTTCCCCCATACCCTCACGTTATACTGACAACGTTTATTTATATTCACACATATATGTTTCAATGTAATCTGCGACTACGTATGTTTCATTATAGGTGCTTTGTACACCCCTTTATTTTTTCAATGAATGGCTGGTGGTTAAGGGTCACACATACTAACAATGACTCGGGCTGCCGGTGATTGCCTAGGACTGACGGTGTTTGTTTATATTACTATGTATGCATTTTACATCAGTTATCCGTGACTATGTACATCATGCTCGCAGAGTGTTTGTATATATCGTTACACGTTGTAACTCGCACAGCCAGTGAGCTACCGTTAAGCGCGATCCGGCTTTAAGGTGGTGTGACCCACCTCGACCCTCACCACCCCCAAGGCAGACCAGCTCTCTGACTCGTCGTGCCCCTTCCCCAACCCCATGCAGCCCATGGGAATGACTGACAGCGGTGACGTAATTGGCATCACAGACTCTCCTCCTCCACCTCCTGAAGAAGCCGCCAAGTGAGGATGCGCAAGAATATTCTGGGAATTAGGACCCTCAGTGCAACGCTGCATTTAGAGAAATTTCTGGGCGATGGCCTGCGACCCTATAGTTATTGCAGCGATCCAACGGCTGGTAGTCTGGTGGAGATCCTCATGCTGAGTGCGGAAGCGAAGTTAGGTACAGTGAGGGATGGACGTCGACGGGAGATTGCGAGACAACGACGGACGAGGTGTTTGTGGTGTGAATGAACGAGAGGCTGTGATGCCCGACGAGTGAACGCTACTGTGTATGAGGGTGTTCGGGGAACTCTAAAACATTGCGGACTGGTGGGACCTGGACTAAACTGAGGTGGAACTGAATAACACGTGATACGGACTTTATTGTGAATATTGGTACCATCAAATATGAACATACTATTTAGAAAATAATTGAATAGGTTTTGATACACTGTCTACTGGGACTGATTTGAATTATTTAAGTCCATTAATTTCTTTGAGGTAATTATAATTTGTCCTGTTTGAAGTCAGTAATTCTAAACAGCAAGTGATATCAATTTATTGTGTTAATTTGGGTCGAGAGAATTCTGTTTGTAGTTATTAGGAAAATATAATTAACTCTTATTTAAGACCTCCACCCCTTAACGAACCCGGTTAAGCCCACTGGCTTTTGAGAAAATTGTAATAATACCTTTATTTTTTTCACATGTAGTTGTTTGTTGTATGTTACCTATGCTAACATTTATTCATGTATATATGTTCACATTTATATATACAACTTGGATGTTGGAAGAAGGGAGGCTAGTTGTCGCTGATGGGATCCGAGTTGGTAGACACATGCGGTAGCAGACGACAAGGGCGGCGGTGGGCGATTGTCGAATACGTGCAGACTGATGAGTATGTGCGTGCTATTTTAGAACCTACACTTCTACATGCATCGGTAACTTTGCGATGCACTTGTATGTATACCTTTATTTTATTTTCATTTGTGGATGGCTGTTACATCTTCCCGAACTTCAAAAGTTCGGAAATGCTGCCCAACTGTTCTTATAACAGGACTTACGGCTTACTTGTCTTTATCTCCTTGATTACAGTCGGAAGTAATGCCTGTGGTAAGAATGTGACGACCGTTGCTTTAGTATATATGAGTTGGCATACCTGTATGTTTATAGGAATGATTAAGGCATAATTCACCTCACTACTCTGTTCGATATAGGGGGCGATGTCTGCGATATGAATTTGGTGGTTATAGCTTCGCGGAGTGGGAAATGTCGGGGAACTATGCTTATAAGAGGGTTTAAAGTGTACTTAACCCTACCACCCTGTTTGTCTTCGGAGGTGATGCGTATGGTAGCATCGGTGGTTGGGAAATGGTAGCCAACAATGCTTATATTAGGGTTTAGAGAGTACTTGACACTACTGTCCTGTTCGCTGTTGGTGGGGATGTCTATGTTATGAATTTGGTGAATATAGCTTCGGTGGATGGGGAAATGGCAGTCAACTATGCTTATAAGATGTTTTAAAGTTTATTTGACCCTACCTTCTTCATCAGAGGTGATTTTTATTATATGAATTTGGTGCCTATAGATACGGTGGGTGGTAAATGGTGGGTAACTATGCATATAAGAGGACTTAGGGCATGCTTGACACTGTGGCCCTGTTCATTGTCGAGGGTTATGTCTATGTAATGAATTTGGTGGCTGTATCTCAAACAGTTCGGAAATAACAGTCAACAATGCTTATAAGTGGGCTTAGGACATACCTGACCCGTCGGTACTTTTCGTCACAGGGTGTAATTATCTGTTATGAATTTGGTGGCTGAGACTTAAACCAGTCGGAAATGACCACCAACTATGTTTACAAGAGCGCTTAAAGTATACTTTCCTCTGCGGTCCATTTCGAATTCGGAGGTGATGCCTATGTTATGAATTTAGTGGCTGTGGCTTAAAAAGTTAGGAAATTACAGCCAACTATGCTTATAAGTGCGCTTAGGCATACTTGGTCCTGCTGTCTTTTTTCGTCATCGATGGTGATGCCTATGTTATAAGTTGGCTTAGGGCATACTTCCCCTGTGGTCCTTTTTGCCATCGGGGGGTGATGACTATGTTATGAATTTGGTGGTTGTATCTTAAACAGTTTGGAAATTACAGCAGAATGTGCTTATAGGTAGGCTTAGGGCATACTTGCATCTGAGGTACTTTTTGTAGTCGAGAGAGATGCCTATGTTATTAATTTGATTTCTGTATCTTAAACGGTTCGGAATTACAACCTTCTATGTTTATAAGAGTGCTTAAGGTGTACTTAATGTGTGCACGTGGTGAGACTCTAGGCTAGCATTCGTGGGCCAGTTTCGCTCTGTGCCAAGCTGAATGCATAGGCAAGTTGCAGATACAGAAGGGCGCGCGCACATGCTCGACAATTCGGAAATTACAGCGAACTATGCTTATAAGAGGGGTTAAGATATACTTGGCATGTGTGCGGGGCGACTCTAGGCTATTGTCTATTCGCGGTTTCCTCACCCTTTTTTAATCAAACCTTTGAAAAATCTCCCCATGTATAACGTGTTTAGTTATTTCCTACATACACCATTTATCACAATCGTTCTATAATTGTTTTCATAAAAGTTACTTTTTTTCCTGTTAAATTGAAATGTTGCTCGTATTTTATCCATAAATTTTAATACTTCATTTATAAATAATTTGAATAAAAAACAGGAAGAAAATAGGTATGTTGGTAGCGCCTAGTGAGAAATAGTCCTTATACAAAATAATCTTACATTTAATGTGCATGAATGTGTGCGTTGTCCTTTTGTGTAATTTTCCAGACTTAGTTAAGCTTAGTTTGTACGAGGCGAAGGAATATCCTGGAAGTAGAACTTTAGCAGGGCTTCAGAAAAAGTTGACGAAACCGTGAATGGATTATAGCGTGCATGGGCTGGCTTCGCTCCTTGCCACGCTGAATTCATGGGCAAGTTGCAGATACAAAAATGTGCGTGCTCGAATGCACGGACAAGTTGGAGAACTAAACTCCCCGATGCTAACATGCCCTGCCGTCTACATGATTACCAACACACACAAAAAGGCCGCATCGATACCAGCGCTCCTAGCTACGAACGGTAGTACTTAGCACAACCTGGTAGCAGGCACGAGAATTAAAGATGTCCGCCTACAGTAGACAACTAACGGCAGTTGCGGGAATTAAGAATACAGTATGTAAAAAGCAAGAGAGAGAGAGAAAGAGAGAGAAAAGGGGTGGGAGAAAAGCAGGAAAGAGAGAATAAAAGAGACCAGAAGGAATATGAGAAAACCAAGATATAGAATGCAAGAGAGAATGGAAGGAATGAGAGAGCATGAGAAAAGAAAATCGGAATGCCAAAGCATGAAGTAGACTAATCGGAATGCAAGATCACGAAGCGACAAGGTGGAATGATAGAGCAGGAAGTCGGGAATAAGAAAAAAGGGAAATTCTGAGGGATAAAGGAAAACTCCTAGGGAAAAACAAGATGGACGCTGCTGACGAGGAATAACAGAGCAGATGGTTTTGGCGTGAAGTCTTAAAAGATGCCTGCCGTGGCTCCCGGCTCCCCGCCAGTGCGCCAGGCAGTGCAGAATCCCAATTTCCTAGCTACTTACATATGCATAAATAAGCTTTTAATAGTACTTTTACAGGAATTGTTTAGAGTACTTGTAATTGAAAATTGAATAATTTTTAAGAGTTTAGAGTTTCTCTATATTCTTCCTCTTGCTCTCGTTTCACAGGCAGATGACAAAAATTATTTTAAAATGTGGGGAAGAATGCATAATGGCGAGGAAGAAGACTTTAAGAAACGCTTTCAAGATTTCTTATTTAACAGTAAGCTAGCTATAATTAACTACATAAACGTATTTCAGAGTTATGCAATCATTTCTCACCAGAGCCTTAATTTTTCTTAAATAAAACGTTTGCTAAAGCTTCTGCTTTAGGCTAGTATGGTATTTTTTAAAAAGGTAGAGGGGAGGGCTGAATCTCGCACTAAACTTAGCATCACTCGTCCTATTCGCGTATGCGTATGTTATTTGCGCTTTTATAACACGAATACGGATGCCTATGATTCCAATTTTATTGGAATTTTTTGTTGTTACTGTATAATTATTTAAAGTGCGTTCATATAAAAAATTTGCTAGCCCCATTCGTTTAGAGTTTTCACATGCCGAAAATGTCAGTTTTACTTTAATTTTCGTCGCATAAATCTGCATTATCTAAAAATTAACTTTTCTCGTAAATTATTAAGTTCACCTCAGTGAAAAAGATGTGTAATTTTCTTTTCCAAAAATTGTCTTTGAAAAGCACATGCATGCGGTACCTCCTCACCCGGAATTCGAACCCAGTACTCCTATCGGCATAGTATTCCGTTCCGGTAGATTGCGACACGAAAACAGGAAGGGCACCATATTAATGACGAAGTTCCTTTTTACTCTTCAATGGTCCAGCTCCTTAGATCATTTTTGCACTCGAGATCAATCTGGGGTTGTCGGTGACGACTATCGACTAGCGTGTGCCCCGTGTTAGACAGTACATCTTGATGAGTCAAAGTGAATGACGGAGAGGAGGTGAAAATCGGAGAGAGAGAGAAAGAGAGACAGAGAGAGAGAGAGAGCGCTGCCCCGCGGCCAGACATCTACAGAAGGGGACGAGGTGATGTGGATTATTCTTGCAGTGCTGGGGTGGGATACAGCAGCTAAAGCACTCCCAGTGGCTTCCGGTCCGAAGATTTGATTTGTGCCGCACCGCGGGGGTATTCCTGTCACACAACACACGCGCACATTCACACGCGCGCGCACACACACACACACACACAGCGCGTGCTAGTCGGCATGCAGTCGGAGATGACCACCGCAATCAAGGGGGATACAGTGCCAGATGATTTAATTTTTTTTTAATGGTCTTTGGTAGTAAAAATGAGCGAATTTGTGAAATATGCATTTTTCTAATAATTTCGTATTTTCACTTCGGCGATGTATGAACAAAGTGACTAGACCCATGGCAATGATAATTTCACAAATGGCAGAATAATACACGACGTGCATACAAACAGGTCTCCCGCAGGGCTTTCGAAAAGGATCAGTTTACCGTGAATCGCCTATAGCCTAACTATAGCCTATATTTATAATAAAATGGAATTGTACAGTACATCCTAGCTTAAAATTCAAATTTACTTTTACACATTTTACATTAACATTTCGTAAAATTCGCTCTTACTTACCTGCAGTATTGCAAAAATAATTTTGGCAGCTAGATTCCGAAGAATTACAGTATTTGTAAAATTACAGAAAATTTTTTGTAGCGTGGCAGCGATGGGTGGCAAAGGAGCGGAAGTATTAAAAACAAGAAAGAATAAAACCAACTCGTCGATGTTCTGGTAATATGTTTCTGCCCTTTTGCAACCTAATATAGGCCTATTTTGTTCGTTCCATTCGTCTTGTCGGCGGCGGATCATACGAAATAAACCAAGCTATTTTTCCCCAAGAAATCATCGGCCAACTTAATTATGTTATAAATTAGCCTACTTTCCGCTCACCACACACGGGGTCTATAAATGGTTCGCAGTAAACTGAAAGTACTAACAAAAATTCTCTTTAACCGTTAAAACAATGGTTTTGGCATGACAAACTTGCGTTTCGCAATTATTTTTTTCCAGACATTATAACACATACTACTAGGTTATTTACTATTCTGATGATAATTAAGGTCATACAAACATTTTAAGGAGAAAATTATTTATATAATTGTAAAGATAAATATCAACTATTCAAATGTACTTGAACAAATATTGCAAAAATAGCAAGTTAGGTTTCTCTGTAAATTATAAACAGGGAAGAAATTTAAACTTGGCCAGTGTGGAAAATATATAGGCATAGAACAGTATCTTAAAATCAGGAACATATACGTCACATGAGTCAACATCTTAAATTATCAGGACCAACGTTTACAAAACACGCCCAGTACAAAATATTCCAAAAGTGACAACTGCATCGGCTGGAAATCGAACCCGGGCCGCCCGCGGGACAGGCGAGCTATCTACCACTTTTTTTTAAGTCGCCTTTATTGACTTTTGAGCGATATATGTGCCATTGTACAGAGTGTGAGTGTCGTTTGTAAGTGTGTGGAAATGGCGTTTAAAGAGCTCAAGTTAAACCGAAATATTGACAAATTCACAGTCGACATGAGTGCGACACGCTGAAAATCTGTCGCGGCGGAACCGAGGCGTGAACCCTCGACCCTCCGACTACATGTCGGCCACCCTACCCCTGAGCTATGAGGGCAGAGCAACACTGAACCACTGATGCTGCGATGTTAAACCCTCGACCCTCCGACTACATGTCGGCCACCCTACCCCTGGGCTAAGAGG
Organism: Dryococelus australis; assembly: GCA_029891345.1. Taxonomy (NCBI): domain Eukaryota; kingdom Metazoa; phylum Arthropoda; class Insecta; order Phasmatodea; family Phasmatidae; genus Dryococelus; species Dryococelus australis. The sequence goes on from CM056996.1 coordinate 64,023,430, forward strand.
GCAGAGTAATACTGAACCGCTGATGCTACGGTGTTAAACCCTCGACCCTCCGACTACATGTCGGCCACCCTGCCCCTGAGCTATGAGGGCAGAGCAACACTGAACCACTGATGCTACGATGTTAAACCCTCGACCCTCCGACTACATGTCGGCCACCCTACCCCTGAGCTATGAGGGCAGAGCAACACTGAACCACTGATGCTACGATGTTAAACACATATTATTATTATTTTTTAATAATTTGTCACTTTATCACTAGTATCTACGGTTTCCATTCTACCATAAGCAGCAACTAATATAGCCAGATATAGTAAACGCATTTTCAGGGCTTCATTATAAAACCACTTGACAACATAGAATAATAACATGGCAAAGTCACGAGTGCGACTAGCGGGAAGGACGTTTACCATTCCCTCATAAGGTTTTTTGATGGATGGGGAGAATCGTTTCTCCAAAATATATCCTGCGCAGAGTTCTATTACATAATTATTTTAATTCTTTAAAAATTTTATGAATCATGCATGAACAGTACAATGATTAACTGGAAGAGAATAAAACTAAAGAAAATATGAGAAATAAAGGGGAAAAAAAAGTGAGTTACAATTATGCTATTTGTAAACCTGATATAATAACAATGTACTTATTTAAAATCAAACAAAATTTAAACACGTATCCGGTTCCTTTCAGTTTGCCAACTAACCACCAGTGTGGCAGTACTAATCTATTCTAGCGTATCAATGTAATAATTACGACTAGGCCTACTAAAGTCACATCACACATTTTTAATTAATCTGTCTTCGTGCTGTTGGAGTAGTTGCGGTAGATCATAACAACTTTGTTATCACGAGTTTAAGTGCGAGTTTAAGTTTAAGTCTGGTTATACTTATTAGTATTGTTACATGGACGCCTAAGGTCGTATCTGAGTTCGTGAGGGATGGAGGTCTTAATGAAAATTAAATAATTAAATTTGATTTCTATTTTATTCACACAGGCATTATTTACAGGATTAGATTATCCGTCTCCACTATTACTCTTTTTATTTAACAGTGAGCGCAATATTTAATGTCTATTTCAACTCTAATTTACCCCCTTCTTAATTGTCTCTGTTTGGTTACAGTCAATTAAGTCATACTCATCATTAAAAGGCGTTCAATCTATATGTTGTCATCATATGTAATGTCTTTCACTCACGCATCTAGTCCAATAGTACAGCTTGCCAGCCGCACCCTTCACTGCTTGATACTCGCAGTCGCAGATTTCCCTTCCGCTGGTAATCTCTCCCTGACTGTCCTCTATCGTTAGGAAGCCAGCCACTCATTCTCTCATCAACTACTTGTCTCGGAGGCTTGGCACACATTTGTATCGTTTGCCCTGACCATCTGGAAGGTTTAATGCACCCCCAGTCACGCTGAGAAAACGAGGTTAGTAATACAGAGCATTCTTAAGATAAACACAGAAATCAATACAACCAGGGTCAGCAGTGCCACCACAAGAAGAGTTAATGTGCCGGCTTGTTTTCTGTAACAGATATACGGCCACCGCCCTATCGCTCGCTTGTACATTCAAAACACTCCCTGAAATGTTGACGCCGTTATTATACAACTGTTGTCCATTCACTTCTAGTCGTTCGTGCGGTTTGCGGGCCAAGGTCAACAGCGTAGACCAGCGACATGTAACACTGCTGCGTCCTCAAGTCTGCAACATCCGGACCCTCGTACAGTGCCAGTCAGTAGATGTAGACAATTTTCGGCTTCGCAGAAGAGCCTTGACGACAAATCCGAAAGACTTTATTGACGTGATTTGGAATCCTGGAGGGTCTTCCCAGCCTGACATTCTCCTATCATACAGCATCTTCATCCCGTCACTATTTATTCTGAGGTGTTGTCAAGCAAAATCATGAATGCCAACAAGCCTGTCACATGATTCGTTGCCATAATCAGGGGCTGCAGCTTCCTCTTCTGTCGGTCGGCAAACAACATGTCACCGGGGAGGCATAGTTCACTTCCAAAAAACATCCTTGATGGGGCTATCCTTGTTGACTAATTAACTGCTGAACGGTAAGCAATACGAAACAATGGCACTTTGTGAATCCTAGTCCTTTTGGCTGTCTGCCACAAAGATCGACAGGCACTATTCAAGATTGTAGTTAAGCCTCTCGACCATTCCATCCCACTGAGGGTGTAAGGCTGTAGGCCTAGTCTTTTTCATTCCACAGCTTCAAAGTTTCTTCCCTGATCAGAATGGAATTCTAGAGGCATTCCAAACCTCGAGAATATATGCTCTATGAGTGCATCGGCCACAGTGCGCATTTCTTGGTTTGGGAGGGGAATAACCTCAGGCCACTTGGGCCACCAGTAGATATTGATTACCTCTCTCTGTGACAGGTAAGTGTCCCAGAATATCCCATGCAATCTTCTCGAATGAGGATCAGAAATTGTTTTTCTGGAGGTGACCTTGTCCGCTAGTCCTTGGGCTCTTCCTCGCAGTGCAGGTGATGCACAATCGGCCCCAATTCTCAATGTCTTCCCGACAATGAAGCCAGTAGAATCTCAGTCTAACTCTGTCAAGGGTCTTTGTTTCCACACAATATATTTGTAACACATTCCAGCTGCGTGACGTCCAGCAACATGGAGTAGCAGTAACTAACTGCTGTCATTCATAGATAGCACCACAAGTCAAGATGGCCACCGGCCATGGCACTCGCAACAGTTGGCGCCAAGTTTGAATTTGAATCCAAGTACATACACTAATTGACACAAACCAAAACAAACCTAAACATACCGCCCACCAAAAATAAAATTTTTAAGCAAACTAGAAAATCTGTACAGTGTCACAATGATATATGTGGTTCTCAGTGGATAGGTAGGCGACCAACTTGATAATGGGGCGCTTCACTGTTCGATGTTGCTGCTTAATGGTGACCACCCTGCAAACTCCATCCTTGCCTTCATATAGAACTGAAACACGTCCAAGCTGCCACTGCAGAGGTGGCAAGTGGTCTTCCTTGTCAAGGACAAAGTCGCCAATCTGCACCTCAACTTCACTCTTGGTCCACTCTCCATGTGGTTGTAGTGAATGCAGGTACTCCTTGTGCCATCTCTGCCAGAAGTTCTGAGTGGCACACTGTACCAGCTACCACCTATCCAATCTGTTTGAATCTAATAAGGTCTGGAACTGGAGGTGTTGTCAGGGTGGTGCCTACAAGGAAGTGTGCTGGTGTCAGGGCCTTCAAGTCATCTGAATCTGACGAAATAGCACACAATGAACATGAGTTAAGGACAGCTTCAATTTGGGCAAAGAGATTAGACAGCTCCTCAAACGTAAGAACCTGCTGGCCTAAAACTCTTTTCAGATGATACTTAGCAGATTTGATGGCTGCCTCCCACAACCCACCAAAATGTGGTGCAGGTGGGGATTGAGGTTCCACTGAATGCCACGATGGCAAGGGTATCCACAACACACTGCAAGTTGGCACTCTCACTTAAGAACTTCTGTAGATCATTGAAATAACGGTGTGTGCCTGCAAAGTTTGTTCGGCAATCTGAAAAAAACATTTTTACACAGTTCTCGCCTAGCAGTAAATATGAATAATGCATCAAGAAAAGCTGCGGTGCTCAAAGAAGAAACAACTTCTAAATGTACTGCTTTTGTCGCTAAGCAAACAAATAGGCACACAAATGAGCCTTTGACACACGACTGTTCCGAACACGCGACTGTTTGATTTGGAACGGGCCCCCATAGTCAACACTAACATTTAGAAATGGCCTCGCTTGTTGAACCCTACTTGGTGGAAGATTTCCCATCAATGGCTGTGTATTGATAGCCCTGAACCTGTGGCACTTTATAACTGTGAATCCTGACCTTGACAAATCCCTTCCCTGCCACAATCCAGTACTCGCAACGAATGGCTGCATGTGTGGTATTGGAACCAGTGTGGAGGTGCAGAAGATGATAATAATCAATTATCAGATTTGTCACGAAATCCTTCTTGGGCAGCAAGATTTTATGTTTAGCTTTGTAAGTTAGTTGTGAATTTTTTTTTAATGTCCACCCACATGCAGAATGTCATTACGATCCAAGAATGGATTAAACTCTCTAATATCAGTACCAGGGGGGCATTCACGCTCTGAAATCAAACATTCAATCTCAGAGCTGAAACATTCTTGTTGAATCTGCTTCAAGCACACCTTCTTAGCAGCATCAAGTTCTACGACAGTAAGGCGACCAGTGCATCGACTCCCTAGTGACACCTCCAGGTTTGAAATGAATCTTAATACATAAGCAAACACTCTCTGAAGCTGTGACCAGGAAGAAAACCTAGAGAGGCTTGCGAGGAGGTTCGGCTCACAATGTCCAACCAATGAGACTACCTTGGACTTCTTTAGCTTTTCTTCACCTTCGTGAATGCTGGTTGCTACTACTCCACATGACCACAATTCCTTCTCAGATATTAACCAGCTAGGCCCAGTCCACCGAAGTGTGTGTGTGTCAGTAAATATTTGGGGTGAGAGTCCTCTGGAAGCACAGTCTGCAGCATTGTCAGCAGAAGGCACATGTCTCCACTGGACCATTATCTAGCTCTCTTGAATACGAGCGACTCTGTTCGCCACAAAAGTTTTCAGATGATGAGGAGGAATCCTGATCCAGGCGAGGACCACTGCTGTCACACCATGCAGTAATACAGCTAATGTGGATACATTCTGAAAGGTTCGACATTACTGATTCAAGTAACTTAATGAGTAAATGTGCAGCCTGCAATTCAAGTCGAGGAAGTGGGACTGTTTTTAGTGGCGCAACATGTGATTTGGCCAGAAGCAAGTGTGTCTTTACCCCACTTTGATGAGCAGTACATAGGTATACAACAGCTGCGTAACCTTCATTGGATGCATCGCTAAAGCCATGAAGCCGATATTCTGCCTGCAATGCTGACACAATACGAGGTATGGATATTTTGCTGAGAACTTCCAGTTGGCAGATGAAAGCCTGCCAGTCCTCCAGCACATCTTGAGGTGGAGCTTCATTCTATGACACACCCATCAGCCAGTGTGTTTGGAGGAAAATCTTAGCTCGAGAACAACAGGAGTAAGTCACCTTAGCGGGTCATACAACCTAGCAATGTCTGAAAGAATAGCTCGTTTGGTGACTCTTGTGCTGACTGATTGACTATTATATGAAAACACATCCAACCTTGCATCCCACTGGAGACCGAGTACCTTGATCACTTCACTATTTCCTTGAAAGCTATGTGGACTCCCTTGGTGGTTTTCTGGCACTGCATCTAAGACAGCTTGGCTATTATTTGACCATTTTCTTAATTCAAAACCCCCTTCCTTTAGGAGATTTATCAGTTTTTACTGCAACTTGAGGGCTTCTGCAACTGATGCTGCACCTGTCACGGCATAGTCAACAAATACATCTTCCATCACGACCTTAGCCACCTTGGGATACAAGCCACCTTCCTCAACTGCAAGCTGTTGTAAGGATCTCATAGCCATTAAAGGAGCTGCTGACACCCCATAAGCGACATTGTATAGTTGGAATTCACATATTGGCTGATCAGGGGACTCACACCACAGAATTATTTGATAAGATGCATTCTCTGGATGTACACGCACCTGTCGATACATTTTACAAACATCTGTGGTCTTTACAACAGGATGAAAATGGAAATGTGCAATAATGTCCACAATGTCATTCTGAAGATTAGGTCCAGTCAGAAGAACATCATTAAGAGACTTTCCAGAAGTGGAGGCCGCTGAAGCATCAAACACTACTCTTAACTTGGTTGTTGAGCTCGATTCTTTCAACACATAGTGATGTGGGATATAATAACGAGGAGAGTAGTGCCCTACTCCATTCTTAATTGGATGCATGTGTTCAAGTTGTTCATACTCACACAAAAAATTGGAATACTCCCTTTTGGTTTCTGGCTGACTATGCAATCTGTGTTCCAGTTGATGCAACTGTTTGGCAGCAAAGCTGTGGGAATCTCCTAACTTTGGTTCCTTTTCCTTGAAAGGTAGTCTCAGGTCATATCTACCCTCTGGGTCTTGCGAATGGGTTTCAACAAAGTGACTCTCACATTCAATATCTTCTGGGCTACAATGTTGAACAGAAGGTACTTCTTCGGTCTCCCAAACTTGCGGATGGTGTATGTTAGGGAAGCCTCAGACAATACAAACAGAGAAACAACACTACTGGTGGCAGCAGCTGCAGTCTGACTGACTTTACCCATTAGAACCCAACCAAATATTCTGTAAAGAGCAATGGGGAACCCACGTGGTGGTTGGTACCGCCCACCATCAAACACATCTGGGTATATATCAGCACCCAAAAGAAGTTCGATTGTCCCTGGAGTATCAAACGATGGGTCAGCTAATTCCAAATGACGATACACATCCCTCATGTGGCGAGGAAGTGGGATACTGGGTAATTTGGAGGCTATATCCTTCAAGACCAGTGCATTGGCGATTCATTGCGGCCCTTCACTTGTCGCAGGAGTCAGAATACAATTAACAAAACCATTGTTTGCAAGAACAGCAGACTGAGCCAACCCCACAACAGGAACATGAGTCCTTTGGAATTTTAACCCTAGCTTGCAGACACACTCTTCAGATATGAATGAGCTCTGGGATCCTGAGTCAAGCAATACTCGAACCTTCTGAATCTTGCCACTTACATCTTTAACTGTAACGACTGCTGTACCTAAGACGACAGTTGCCGACACATCAGTGGAAGAGGTAAGTGAGACTACAGCTGCAGTTTCCTCATTGGGAATGGAAGTGACTGCTTCTTGCTGGTTAGAAATATCTGGAGTTTGCTCCACTGATGTTTGGAGACAGCAATGTGAAGACGGGAGTGGTGTCTCCTACTACAGTATATACATTTTCTCTTCGACTTGCAATCCTTCGCCCTATGGCTTTGAAGCGTATCTTTCGTCGCACCAACTCTATCCTCTCGTCAACTGACTGACCATTAAACGTAGGACACTTGTGAATTCGGTGTGCGCCCTTACAGGTTATACAAATATCTTGTTCCGCAGTTGCCAAGAATGAAGCTTTGTTGTTTGTGCCTGAAATTACAAACTTCTTAGTTGCTGATCGTGCACAAGTGTACCCTGATGCTGAATAGTTAGACATCATTAATGCCTTACAATGCTATTCAAAAAATTCGAGAAGCTGATCAAATGTGGCCATCTGTATGGTCTTATGAGCTACTTCAAACAGGGTTCTTGTATCTGGATCAAGCTTTGGTAACTTAGGGTTTAACAACACAAAGCTCTATTCAGTCACTTGCAGTTTTAGAATTCTCAAGTCACCCAAGTTCTCCTTAAGAATGTCTACCATACTCTGCAATTTGTCAGCGAAGCGAGGAAGTTGCATTATATTTTCCCACTGCATTGTGGCTATTGCTCTGACATTATAGTACCTTTCAGTTAATGTTTGCCATGCTAGGTTATATCTATCCTCAGACAGTGGGAGAGCTTTAATAAGGTTGTATGGCTCACCTGAAACTGGCGTAATGAGATACTGATGCTTTTCCCCCGAACGAGGGCCTTTTTGTCGTGCACCAGCGAGGTGAATAAATCATAAAAGGTAGGCCAGTCAGTAACTTTGTACTGCCTATCCTTAGTACATCAAATAGAGTAACGATATAGCACCCCAGCCTATGTAGTACAGGGTTATTACAAATGATTCATAGGGTTTTAAAAATCTGTAATTCATAGACTATTTATGTTAAAGGTTCGCGCTAACCACCAACCAAAAAAAAAACTCATGAAGTTTTTTATACTAGTCTAAACTTCCTTTTTATTGCACCAGGTGACAGCAGTAGCTCAGTTCACAAAATTGAGACAAATATACAGAAAGCATTTTGTGTTTTGGAATATGCAAGATGTTTATCGGTTGTTACCGTGCAGCGTGTGTTCCGAGTGCATTATCACACAGAACCACCAGGTCACAAGAGCATTCTGCGGTGGTATAGTCAGTTCCAGGACACAGGATGCTTGTGTAAAGGTAAGAGCACAAGGCGGCCAGGTATCTCTAATGAAACTGTGGAGAGAGTGAGGGGAAGTGCGTAACCCACGAAAATCAACTAACCGAGCAAGTCGGGAGCTTGGGATTCCTCAGCCGACTGTGTGGAAGGTTTTACGACGACGGTTACAACTTAAACCGTAACACTGCAGTTGTTGCAACACTTGGATCCAGAAGATTATGCTATTAGAGTTGAATTTTGTGAGTACATGCAGGAAACTATGTAGGAAGATGAATTTGCCACACATCTCGACATGTTGGAGTTGTGGTTATTTCCACAAATCAGAGAGGATTCCACCAACTTCGTGTTCCAGCATGATGGGACCCCACCTCATTGGCACACAGAAGTGCTTCGCCATCCCAACAATGAACTCCCACGCCACTGAATTGGACGCTGTGGTCGGGATGACTTGATGCTGTTCAGATGGCCGCCCCGATCTCCCGACCTTACACCGTGTGATTTCTTTCTTTGGGGGTACGTGAAAGACACTGTTTACATGCCGCCATAGCCAACAACACTGCATGAACTCCGAAACCGCATTACCACAGCTGTCATGGCCATCGTCAGGGACATGCTGCAACGCATATGGGGTGAACTCGACTACCGATTGGATGTTTGTCGTGTGACGAAATGAGCTCACATTGAACACTTTTAGAAATTTGTGGAAAAAAACTTGGAGAGTTTCTGGTTGTTTTCATGTACTGATCATAATTTTCTGACAAGTACTTTGTGAATTATAGATTTTTAAAACCCGATGAATCATTTGTAATAATCCGTAATAATCCTGTATATCAAGCCCCAAAATACATTGACAATATTTTTCTGCTATGTAAACATCGTGCTTTATGCTAAGGTCACCAAGCGTCAAGATAACTTTTCTCTCATCGATAAGTGGTATGGGCTCACTTGTTATTGTAGTCAATGCTGTCGTCGGGCGATCGCTGGAGGGAAGGCCCGAGGATGTCTGGTCTTACTACTGTTATGGTCGCCCCGGTATCGACAACCATCTGGCAATGAACATCATTCAGGCTCTCTTCCTCAAGTATTGCATCCCAATTCTGTTTCGCCGACCGTACATGTAAGAATATTGGAGCCTTCCCTCCACAGGCACCTACATTCTCCCCCCTAATAACGGTGTTTACAAGTTTTCCGAATGTGCTGTATTCTCACCTGTCTCTCGCTGCCACTTTTCTCGCTGCTGTTTCTGCTCTTGATACTGCTGCTGTGGGCAACAGGCTCTCAGGTGCTTGGGCTGTCCACGGCCACGGGCCTTTAAGTTTGGGGGGGGGGGGGGCTACGGCGAAGCACTGTAGCACGAATCCTGGAAGCGATATCTCTCATAAACATCTGCATCTCCTTCAGGGTCTTCTTGATGTCATCTGCATTCAGCGTCACTGCCTGTACCGGTCGTCAGGGTGCGGCCCCCTACCTTGCTGACTCCACTTCCAGGGCTCGGGCCAGGGTGTCTTGCATGTTACGGGGTGTAGCCAGATGCATCGCTTGCCGTACCTCTATGTCGGCGATGGCGTCGATGAAGAAGCCGACTGCTATGATGTCGCACGCCTCGTCGGGGCACCCTTTCAGAGATAGGTGGGAGAGCCGCACAGTGTCTTGCTATAGCTCCTGCAGTGGCTCCCCTGGTCCCTGGGTGCGGCTTTGCAGTTGTGCACGGTGGGCATGTCACAGGTACTGGTCGCCGAAACGTAATTCCAAGGCCGACATCTGTGTGGGGTACTCTAGTCGATGTTGCTCTGGCAGAGATTGTAGTATGCTCAGTGCGGGGCCTCTCAGTAATGTGGCGAGGTAGTAAGCCCTGCTATTCGGTTGTCTAGCCAATAAGTGTAGCGACTATTTCAAACTGGCGTTGGTACTTCTGCCATGAAGTCTGGTCGTCGTAAGAGGTGGGCGTAACTGAGAACCACTCGTGGCTGCGCAATACCAATTCCACAAGGCTGCTGGCTCTCCTCCAAGGTCGCTGTGTTGGTGAAAACTTAAAACTGCTTCCCCACTTTTCTCGTCTGCCGATGTGGTGGTTGTGGAACTTCGTTGCTGAAGAAATTCCTCCATCTGTTTCTATACTGAACTGATCTACTGATTCACTTAATTCTCATTTCGGTTAATTCTTTCACAGACACTGTCCACTACTTCTGTTACACTGTCAATTTTATTATCACAACAGTCAATTCTTGTATTTACTAACTCGGCCTTCTAATTTCCAATCTACATGATCATTTACACTATTTACATGTTCAATTACAGAACTAATTAGGATACTTTCAGTTTCGTTCACATTACTAATTTTACTATTTACATTTTCCCCTCAAGCTTTTTGCACTTGCGCTCACTTGGCTACTTAGCGCCTCAGTTAATGCTGGCAGTGCTTCTAGTTCTGCAGACATTTTTCTAGTTAACATTCACTGCGATGGTTGTCCAAAACAGTCTTAATGTTTAGGCCTTGTTATAATAAATTTATATATTTGAATATCACTAATTACTTGCCTATAGTTTAACTTATTTACAATTAAATGCCTCCATCATCCAACTTCTGACACCAGAGTTACATGGACGCCTGAGGGACGTATCTACGTTCGTGAGGGATGGAGGTCTTAATAAAAATGAAATAGCTATATTTAATTTCTAATTTATTTACACAGCTATTATTTACGGCATTAAATTATCTGGCTCCACCATTACTCTTTTTATGTAACAGCGAGTTCAATATTTAATGCCTATTTCAACTATAATTAACGTACTTCTTAAATGTCTCTGTTTGGTTATAGTCAATCAATTTACACTCATCATTAACACATATTCAGTCTATCTGTTGTCACCATTTTTAATGTCATTCGCTAACGCATCTAGTCTAATAGTCCAGTCTACCAGCTGCACTCTTCACTGCTTGATACTCGCCGTTGCAGATTTCGTTTCCGCTTGTTACTTCTCTCGCTGCTCGTATTCTATCGCTCGGAACTCAGCCACTCATTCACTCATCAACTACTCGTCTCGGAGGCCTGTCACACTTTTATATCGTTCGCCCTGACCATCTGGAAGGTTCAACCCACCCGAGTCACGCTGAGAGAACGAGGTCAGTAATCCAGAGCATTAGTAAGATAAACGCAGAAATCAATACAGCCAGAGTCAGCAGCGTACGCCGCAAAAAAAAATTATCGTGTCGGTCTGCCGCCACTATTATATAAGAGGAAAGCAGACAAATGTGGACTAGGGTACTAATATGGAATACCGCTGTATTAACCGACACAAGTGTTGCCATCTAGCGGAAACGGGCACAACTTCTTGGTATTGTGCCTCCTGACGGACTACTACCATTGTAAGCGTGTTGTAGCAGAATACGCATGTTATTTTGAAGCCTTTGTGAAATTCGAAATCTTGAAAGTCAACAGTTAAGTTTTAATAAATTTATACTTATTAAACCTGCTATAACTTAGCAAAGTACTTGAGTTCTATGTAAAATACACATTCGCAGCAGCTTGTAACATGTAACACATTTCTCTTTACGAAAATTTTAAAACTATTTCCAAGCGAAACAGTGCAAGATGGCGAGGGCAGTAATATGGAATACCACTGGCGTTATAAATATGGAATATTATTCCATATTTGTATCATAATTGTAATGTTATCGACTAAATAAATAAATTCATCTGTAGCCATTTGTGATCGATTACTAAATACATAGCTATGTTAGCATTAATCTTATAGCTGAATTTCCATTGTTATGGTCCGATGTTGTATCGCCTTTCTGGGGTGGACAACGACCCCTTGTGTGGCCTAAGTGCACATATGGCTTGATGGAACACCCTAATTTGTCAATTTATATTTTATTTATTTTTAGTGGGCTTTTACGTCTCGTTGACAGCGAGGCTATGACAGACGATTACACACATTTACATAAGTGACAGGTACTGGGGAAGGAATCAGCCATGCCTTTATTAATATACTATCCCAGCATTTGCCTGGAGTGATTTCGGGAAACCATGGAAAATCCAAATCAGGATGGCCGAATCGAGAATCGAAACTGTGTCCACCGGAATGCGAGTCCAATGTGTTATACCCTTGCGCCACCTTGCTCAGTTTACATTTTAATATTCAGCAGTAGGCATACTCGCCATTTATTCATCATATAAACCTAAACCCGTCGGCCTCATGGCATAGTCGGTAGCACGCCGGCATATGGTGCGAGAGGCCCTGGGTTCGAATCCCGGCTCGGGCATGGTTGCTTGTGTTCATCCTTAGTTGTAAGTTAGTATATAAGCCATCCCTTATTAAGCTTTATAACATAAAACTGGGGAATGTTAATAAAATAAATCCTTTAAAAAAATTGTATATGTGGGCTGATGTTAAAACTGTCGCAAATTAGTTGACGTCGTCTGCTTACAGACGAAAAACATCGTCAACAAATCAGTTGGGGAAAGAAGGAAAGTGTGGGACGAAGATAAAATGGTCCAAGCGATAGTTGCTTTAAGGGAGTAGAAGATGGGGCTTTTGAAAGCATCTCAAGAATTCAGTGTACCCAGCACAACACTTTTCCGCCTTGCAAGAGACTATTCCAAGGATTCACATCAGGCAGCCACAACGTAACTATGAAGAACGAAGACTATTCTCCCAACACAGCTTGTAGTAGAACTAGTAAGATATTGTATAGAAATGCAACGTAACTTCTTTGCGCTGAAAAAAAAAACAATGTGCGCAATATGGCCTACCAGTTCGCTGTGTTAAATAACATTCCACACGAATTTCGTGTTCTTGGCACAGCTGGAAAAGGTTAGCTTAAGCTATTTCCTAGACGTCACAAAGGTGTTTTGTCGTCCTTCCTGGACGCCTACATGCATTTCATTTCCAAGGATTTTGGGATTCAACAAAGAGTCAACTGATCAATTCTTCACAATGCCGGAGTGTGAAATGGACAGGAAGAAGTATCCCCCAAATGGAATATACTGTGTCGATGAGACAGGGTTGTCTTTTGTTCATAGCAATGTTCAGTTTTTATTTCCCCGAAAGGAAAACGTCAAGTTGGCGCAATTGCTTCTGCAGAGAGGGGGTCCATGATAACTGTAGTTTTGTGTATAGGTAGTGGTGGATAATTTGTCCCAGCTCTCATTATATTCCCATACAAACTGACGAGTCCACTTCTCATGAAAGGTGCACCTCCAGGGTCCATTTCAGCATGTCGTCCATCTAGATGGATACAGACACACTTGTTCACATTGTGGTTTAGGCATTTTCTTTAGGATGTAAAACCCACCAAAGATTCTCCAGTTCTTTAATACTAGATGGGCACAATACTCACACCAGGAATATAGAGGTCATAAATCTGGCAAGAGAAAACAATGTTACAATCTTATGTTTACCTCCTCACACCGCCCATAAGATGCAACCACTAGACAAGACATTAATGGGTGCTCTTAAGACATATTATAGTGAAGAAGTGCGTACCTGGTTGTGACTTTCTGGCAGGCCTCTGACTCATTTAGATGTTTTTGAATTGTTCGGGTGCGCATATTGAAAGGTTCAATCTGGAGCATTCGTTGTGAACGGTTTTAAGGCAACTGGGCTTTATCCTGTTGACAGGAATATCTTCAGTGGCCATGATTTTCTTGTTAGTGACGAACTAAATGAGTATGCTATTGCCACTCCAGAGGAAAGCCAAACTGATGGCACATTAGTTCTACAGTGTGCCATAGAAAATTATTTACCATATAGTAAACCTAATCTGAAGGAATGTGTACCCCCTTTGCCATGCTCTTTTTGCAGTAACGAAACTAGCCAACAAGACACTTTAACAGAAGATGTTTTTATGCCAGTTCAATCAAGTCCAGGTACATATGAGCGCTGAGAGGAACTCGCGTAGGAAACTAGGGAATCCAGCTTCATCTACATACAGGATCATTGTACCAACTCAAATTTATCCCATCCCTAACATTAGGTCTAGTAAACAACAAACATATTCGACTTCCAGGGGTAGAAGAAACCCTAGGACACGCGCGATTATCACTTCATCACCGTACAAAGAACGAATACAGAACGAGTCAGCCAAACGTCTATTGTCACAAAAGAAGAAAAATGTGAGAAGAGGACGGCGCCAAATAAAGTCTACAGTTAGCAGTGGTGGGGGAGCCAAATCGCTTGGCACTAAAAGTCAGGGTAGTGTGCCAAATGAGTCTAGTTCTTCTGCTGAAGAATTATCTGTTCACGACGATTCCAGGGACATTGAAGTGTAACACAATGGAACAACTCCAGATAATGATGATGCAGTGTGTATCTTATGTGAATCAAAGTATTCAGAGGATACACAAGGTGAAACGTGGATACATTGTGCCATTTGCCAGCTTTGGTGTCATTCCGAGTGCACCAGTTATGAAAGTGGAGCATATTTTTGTGACTATTGTAAATAAAATATATGCATAGCTTGTAAATAGAGCAATTTCAAATCAGTGTGCGCAGTAGTAAACATATACAGTGTTTTGTCGATAGTGTAGCATGATAGGCCGCACATTATGTCGTACTATATTCACTACCATATTTGTCACCCTTCTTGTGAATTTATGTTCCGTGCTATGAGAGCAAAATTTATTTTTAAAAGTTTTGTTTTCCAAGATAGCAGTTTTTTTGTGCATTATAATTAATAAGAAAAAAGTACTTGGATTATTATTTGTATATTAGATCATTGCAACTGGAATACAAAAAAGTTACTCAACAAAATGGATTTGATAACACATATTTGTCTACTTTTCCTAACTGATATACATCTTTATGTATATAAGTTACCTATTGTTTTGTTTGTATTTTCTGAACTGAATTCCGTCGTACTTCAAGATAAATGCAATGTTTTTCAACTACTACTCCGTATTTGTACCTGTTAATATTTGAAGACCAGATAGATAGGAAATTGTTATCGAATGATTCTGCTCATAACATTTCACGACAAAGGAAAGCTCCAGTGTCAAGCAATATGTAATAGCGAAATATGTGTGTAGTATGTAATCTGTCCATAGTCACCTACACAATAAAACTTTCCAGACTACTGCAAGTGTCTACACACAAAGCATTCAACCGGAGATAAAAATTTCATCTCTTCTCGCCCTGGGAACATCCCCCCACCGTATTTACTTCCGAGTATCTCACTCCATCTCGACTGATGTTTCCCCGACCATCTTCAGATTTTCATCACGAAAAGAGTGGAGGCACGCTCGAGGGACATGCCGATCCGAAGAACCAACAACACACTGGTTATTTACTCTGCAGAAGTCGCCGGCTGAAGCAATAACGCCCGATCGAGCTCGCCTCACACTTCTTCCCTCTCTGTGGTTCATAGGGTGGTTACGGGAGAGAAAGGGAAGGGGTCGTAATCTCAACGAGGGATGACGCCCTTCCGCCAACGGCCGATATCTCCACCGAGGATTAACGGCGCGGAGGGTAGAAGGTGCCCCGGGAGGGTGGCGGGCAGAGCTGACAAGAGGGCGTCGCTTTGGCTGTGGGAACGAGTGATTAAAACACCGAGAACGTGGCGGGCGGCAACATCAAAGGCGACGCAAGGCCTGCCGGGAGCTGGTGCCCTTAGAGGGACCTGCAACCACAGCAGCTCCTTTAATACCGCAGGAAGGAGCGCTTAGCTTAATTTTCCGATTGTCCTTGGCCGCTACCACGAAATAGACAAAGAGAGTGCGTCACTTGATATTACAATCTCTCAGCATAAAAGCTTTGTACTCTGTTGTGTTTCATTTCTCATGGCCTCATGCATAGAATATCTACGGATGGCACGAACTTCTGTAAATGATGGGCTCTGGCTCAAATAGCTCCCAACTCCGTGCTCAAATTCTGGATTGATTCTTGAAACACGGTAGTGTGACGCTTGAAAAACTATGGCGACCAAGCATAAATAAAGTCAAAATATATTGAAAAGTATCTAGTCATCAAGTACTGTACATTTTCTTCCGCTAATCTTTAAAATGTTCACAAAGGGAGAAATGTTTATTTCAAATCAAGCGAGATTTCTCCTTACATCCGTATAGCGGGCGGAGAAATGGACCCTCCTCATGCTCTGACATTCTAGAGTTCCCGGACACATTCGTATACATAATCAGTTTCAATATAATCGGACAGAACGTGCTTACTAATGTTTAAATAAAAAAAATTCTTAAAGTGAATTTCAAAATATTTTGTGGGTTCCATTTTAAAATTTTACGAATGAACTGCATACGTTTAATTTACAATCTGTCTCACTTACGCTCTTTTGTCAAACCTGTCACTAACTGACACCTTAAAAAAAATAAACAACCACTAGAAGTCTGAAGGTAATTATTGTCATAGCATTTTTTTTTTTTTTTGCTGCGTAAACAAATTTGATGTGAATTTGTCAACTATCGAGGTTTTCGAAGAAAATTGATATTCATCATAACTATTGGCCTTGACCGTAATACGTACGCATTTATAAAACATGAGTGTTCATTTCATTAAAAAATATTCTAACTTCACATGTAACTCAACTGATTATCTCAAAGTTATTATACGGTTACAGTTTTAACGACTTCTATCAATTTCCGTGTGAGCCGACGTAAAATTTATAAAACAGTGTTTGCATTATAACCACCAAAATTATTCATAAGTGACCACTTTGAATTTTAATTTGCATAGATACGCGATACATTTATTCCTGTTTCTCATCCATTTCTAGTCTTTATGGCGACCAACCAGATAATCGCTCGACAGTTGCCCAGAACTAAATTGTTTGTCAAACGAGCTCATCGCCTAACACTGCCATTCGCTCAAAGTATCAAAAATACCCAAACGCATAGTTGTTCAATGGCTGGTTACTCTAAATAATATATACTACTGTATAACATCACATTTTAACAACCATATAAATAATTAAATTTGATGAGTAATAGTAATATTAATCTTTAAACTTAGTATAATGTGATGCACTAAACTTCACAAACTAACAAAATATATGTTTGTATATGACCAAACAAATTTTGCAGAGTTTATTCAACCAAATATTTGGTTTTCGGTCGGATTTCATTCTCTCAGAAAAGTGGTTTCGTCCACTGCAAATTTTCTCAGATAAGCAAAATCAACTATTATATGAGATTTCAAATTTTATTTTAGTAAAAGAAAATGTCAAGACTAAATACATATTTGTTTTTGCCGTATAGAAACCATCATTATGTTGGTTATCTCAACGAACGTGCATTCTTAACTTGGTTTTAAATACCTGCTGAAATTAAAAGCAATCATCAGTAAAAAGTATAACTGGATAATGGACAATTTCGGAAACTAAGTACACCTTAGCCCATAAAATTTCAACGACATGCTTGGTATTCATGAATAGAGAAATAATAGTTTTTTTTTTTTTTGTGCTTTGAATCACCTGACTCGTACCTATTGCAATCGAAATGACAAACAAAATTTTCAACCAGCCATGAAAATAAATTTTACCAGCCGGTTGGTATTGGCCCTGTAATTTTTTTTTTGTAGAAAGCAGTGTAATAATCCACTTCAAAAGTTAGTTATTTAGCCTGTTCAAACCCAGTGGGCACGATTGTGTAGTGTTGCACAGGAAACTTGTATATGACCTGTGCTGTACACTGCGGTACTCAGTCCCCAATGATCGTCCCTGAGGGCAAATTACTTGTCAAATTATTACTGCTCTACATTACGACCAGTTCGTTATCTCTATCGCCGAACACAAGGACTTCAGCTCACTGGCTGCGATAACGATGCCAAGCACTGCGCCAGCTCAGTTACAACACGCATTAAAAAAAAAAAGTCTTCTGAGCAAAACTCAACTAAAAAGGGTAAAAGTGCATCCAAAATCGTGGCTAGTGTGCAGGATGAAACACACGCTGTAAAAAAAAAAAAAAAAAACAAATACAAAACAATTTTAATGTAAATCAAAATTTATCACCTTAGACAACATAGAAAATCTTAAAGTTAGAATATGCTACTGATGGCTCCAGCTGAATTGATTATTTCAAGACACTTAAGAATAAAAATGAAAATGACACACCACTCACTACATAATTAGCGCCTACTGTCATTAGAAATAATATTTCACCTCGTACATCAATGGTTAATAACGTTTTGCAACTTTAACTGTACAATTCAATACACATTTGACGCACAATTCCTTATGTCAAAACGAGTGTTTTGCAAAATAAGGTGAAACATTTGAATATTTGAGCATAATTAAACTAATATGGTGGTTATTATATTAAAGTGTCCAGATAAACGCTATCGTGTCGGCGCTGGGTTTGTAATTACCTAAGCAGTCCAACCGTAGTCAAAATCTTTGCTATATGTTATTACCAATAATTACGATCTTTAATTTTTGATTCAGTATTCTGGAATTTTTATTTTCAATATGCCGCATTATTTTGAGCTATAATGTGGGAAGTAGGCCGTTAGTAACATCACATTCCTAAAGAATTTTACTATAATATGTTAGGTGGTTAAAATGTTTTAAAACGGGGGGGGGGGGGGGGGGGGAGGATGCGGTCTACAAACAGACATACATACAAACATTCCTTCGATCTTAAAAACCTATCTTTCCAAGGAAAACAAGGTAATAACACGCAATAAGAGCCACGAATCACATATGCGTAAGTTCCCCTCTCATAAATCTACAGATTCATTAGTAACACTTCAGTCACATGTTTACCTTTTCATAAAGGAAAGCTGCAGAAGTCAAATGAAAATTGTATTGAAATGAGAATGTACTGCAGAACACTTTCTAGGCCTTTGGAGAAATTGTGACCCTGCGTGTGCGTGAATGTGTTTGCAAGTCCTCAAAACTAAAAAGGCGAAAATCAAAAATATTCCAATTTTGAAAAAGGTACCTAAACAAGATTCATACAGAAAAAAAAAACTCTTGAAAGCAAAATTATTGCATTTATTTTGCAGTAATCTCCGCGTTCATTGACATTCTGAGGAAGACTGGCGCCGCTTTAGCTTGCAACAATACAGGTGGAAACACAAAGATGTAAGAGTAGTGTGGATGGAAGACTTTAAATTCACTAAGCGCGGAAAGATGTCCTGAACAATCTTGCAACGATAACCCCAAACATAAAATCGTATTAACGACAAAAGGCGCTGCTATGCTCTCCAGCCTCCTGTATGGCTATTTATTCCGAATTTCTAGTCCAAAACCACCTAACACCACTCTATACAGTAGTAGTAGGGGCGTGCAGGTTCTAAAACAGGTCGGATTTATTGGCATTAATTGATGGATTATCGTACCAACTAATTAAATTATCGGATTAATCAGCTAATCAGATTAATTTATCGGATTAAGACATGTTGATGATAAAAATGTGTTGCAAATTTGATGTATGGGATTAATGGCTTAATCCATTTCTGAAAATTTTTGAGAGATTTAGATTTTTTTATGGTTATGTGTAATTGTTTAATTGCTGTCATAGGGTTTATTTTTGGGAGCAGCATAGGTATTCAACCTTGGACGTCTAGCAGGCGATGAGCTGTGAGGTTCATTGGCAGCAGCATTGCGTATGTATTGAGTTAGGTGCAAGAGTGGCATAAGTTTTATTTTGGAGCAAGAGAGTGGTAAATATCGTATTGAGGTCGGTGACTTGGCGAGGGGAGGAAGGAGGGAGCGACAACATGTCCATTCTCTTGAGATGTCGATGGAGGACTGAGGTGGTATGCTGGGAGAGGGGGGGGGAGGGGGTGTCGGGAGAGACCACATGTCCGTCCAGCTCCCCTAGTCACCGACCTTAATACGACATTTACCACACTCTTGCTCCAAAACAAAACTTATGAAATTCTTGCACCTAACTCATTACATATATGCTTCTGCCCACACACCTCATAGCTCAGTCGCCTGCCAGTCGTCCAAGGGTGACGACCTATGCCACTCTAAAAAAAATAAACCCTGTCACACCAATTAAACAATTGCCACAAAAAAATCAAAAATTTCCAAAATTAAAAAAAAAATCGATAAAGCCATTAATCCCATACATCAAATTTGCAACACATTTTAATACACATGCCTTAATATGATCAATTAATCCTATTAGCAGATTAATCCGACAGTCCAATTAATTCATCTGATAATCCATAATTTAATCATAATAAATCCGACTTGTTTTATAACCAACACACCCCTACTACTACTGTATAGAGTGGTGTAAGGGGTTTTTGGAGTAATAAATAGCCATAGAGGAGGTCGGAGAGCCTAGCACCTTTTGTTGTTAATATGATTTTATGTTTGGTATTATCGTTGCAAGATTATTCCGGACATCATTCTTCGCTTAGTGTTTTGAAAGTCTTCCATTCACACAATTATTAGGTTAGTTCAGGTTTTATTTTTCTGGGCTTTTGTAGGTTAGGTTATCTTAGTTTGACAGATGGTAGGAATATTGTGTGATATGTGTCGACCTGGAATGAATAATTGTTCGGATAGGTGTTATGGTATATTAGTATGACCTAGTTTTTTCTTAGGTTATAAAAATGGTACTGTTGGTTTGTATGTCTGAGATTTTATTAGGTTACTGTGGGCGGTATGACTGGTCGGTATGTCATGAGGCATGTAGGTATAGGTTTGCTTAGTGAAGGCATTTTTTATTTGGATTGTTGTGGGTTAGCTGTGATTTTCATAGAATGTGCTAGGTTATGCGAGGTTGCGTTAGATTTGATTTTCTCTAGATTATGTTAAGTCACCTTCATTAGAGTATGCCCAAATGAGTATGCAAATGAATGCAGGCTCACTTCTCATGTAGAGGCTGTGCCCTATACTGTAACTTTTTACTATAGTTATATAAATACACTAGTGACCCGCTACGGCATCGCTCGGGTGCTATTTACATATATAGAGCCGCTCCTGGTGAGCAATATGACATCATAGTTTTTTCCTCATTAGTTTGCTCGACCGCTATAATTATTTTGTTGGGCGTAATTAATAAATCTATGCTAGCTCCTAAAATGACATGGTGTAACAAACTAACATATTTAATTTGGTAAGGATTAGTACTGTGTTGTTCAAAAGTTCTATTTTTAACCAGATTTTAATACACAAAAATGGTTACTGTGGGTCATCATTAAAAAATAAACATATGATGTCGCGGACTTTATTGTAGACCTTGTTGAGCTGTGCAATTTTCTAGTTCATGGATTTGTTGTATTTCTTATGGTTAAGTCAAGGTAACCCATGTAAGCGCCCGAAAAGCGGCTTTTTCCGGCTTGATTATAAAATGTCGACATTTCTCTACTACCCTTACATTAAATATTAATGTTTTATATACCCAAACCTTCTTCAAGAAATTCTCTAAATGATGATAGGAGATGTAAAAGGCAGGACCTGGACCACCACACATTTTCATCAAAAGATTCAAATTTACCCCAAAATTAAGCAAAAATCAAGCAAATTTGCTACTTCTTTCAAAATTGCGTGCAGGCATTTTGCTACCTTAAAATCAAGCAAATTTCTTGATTTTCAAGCAAATTTTCACGTTTTTTAGAAATGCCAATTAAACAAGCGAGCAATCTAAATAAAAAACATTTAGCTAAAAATCAAATGAAAAGATACCATTTAATTAAATTTAAATGTTATAACAGAATTCAATATCATGTTCAGATTTTACATTTTGCATTTATTTTAAGCCTTTATACACTGTAAAAGCTAGTTTATCATTTATTAATTTTAAAGCATTTTTATCGAAAAGCTGTACATATCGATCAGGTAATGTAATTTTATACTTACAATCTAGAATGCAAGTAATTTTTTTACCAAATTTAGATTCATGAATTTGAAAATCAGTGGCTTCATACAATTGATCAATATCTAGATCTGGTAGTTTAATGTATTCAAACGAATTGTTCAACTTCTTGAGAAGTGATTCCATTTTTGTGTTATTTACGAAGAAAGAAATTACTAAAGATAAATACTTTTTTTTTTCATTCTTTCAATAAATTGATTTTTTTATGAATACAATGGAAACTAATACCATATCTATACAATGTAAAAAAAATGCGGCGAAATATTAAATATAGAAAGTTTTCACACGCATAAATACACAAAAGATAAGCATATTAACACTTCTAAAAAATGTTGTGCTGAATATGACAAAAATCAATATGAGTTAAAAAAAGAGAAAGTACTATGCAAATTTGGAAAATACTTTTATAATTTACAGCTCGAAAAACCATAAAAATATTCAATCACACAATGGAATAGTAGGTATTTTAAATGAAATTCAACATGATAATCATCCAACAAAAATATGTAAAGTATATAATGAGAATAAATCTATAAAATTATTTTCTTATAATAAATTCTGTAAGGATCAACATACAAATATATGTAACAAATGTTTTAGTGAATATCTTAAGAATTATTGTCTTAACAAGAAGTTAAATATAATTTCTCAATAATTTTAACACCTTTTCGATGCAATTCCACTATATTTATTATTCTTAATTTCATTTTGTAATTAAAAATGTTTTATTTTTAAATAAACAAATATGGAGGCTTCTAAGATAACTGGTGTGTTGAGCAGAATGACAGTTCGCAATTTGAGAGGTTTTGGTAAAAAAATTACAAATTCCATATTATTATAATCTAAGGAAAGCTAATTTCATTTCATTTATTATACCAAGAAATTAATATATATATATATATATATATAAACAAGAGAAAAAGGAATTAAAATATATACTCCCATTTTATAGTAATGTTTTCGTACAACTTAATAAAGAAAATAGAATATAATTAAAAGAATTATTCCCATTTTCTACTAATATATTCATTAACAATAGAAATGGAGAAACCAATAAAAATTACTTTGTTAATAATCTTTTAAATGTAGGATATCCACATATAACTTTGAAAATATCTTTAATTTAGTACAGCCTATTCATTTTTGACTTCAATAAAAAATAAGGTATGTGAGAAAATACATGATCATCTTTAAAATTTAGAGTGTTGAAAACCAGCATTTAATTATATATCGATTGCCGTAAGCAAGAAAATAATCAAGTTGAAATATTTAAATTTCAATCACCAAATTATACAATACTGAATGAAGGAGATATTAAGAGGATTTATAAATGCATAATACAATAAATAATTGCACAATTTTCTGAATTCCAAAAGACATTCAGGATGGACTTCAGATAGAATAATGGGAATACAATTAGGTATTAATAAGTATAATCCATTAAATGCTGCATTATATATTGAACTACCTGAATTTATAAAGAATAAGAAGGCATGCATAAATGTTAAATTTTTTTATCAAAGTGCTTCCTTTGGGCTGTAAAATCTGCATTATTTCCAGCAGACAGCCATTCAGATAGAATAACCAAATATAAAAATGTCGGCTTGATATCGATAAAGTAATAGATACACTTGAATATCCATTTAAATTTGATTATATACCAAAAATAAAAAAAATCAAATTAATATATCTATAAATGTATACGCTATTGAAGATAAAGGTATGAAATCCATGGTATATCCACTAAAACTTACGAAAAATAAAAAGGATAAGCATGCAAATTTACTTTATTTAAAAAATGGTGAAAACGCGCATTATTGTTTGCAGTACAATAAATAATAATAAAAGTAATACTTATATATGCGATATGTGTCTTCAATTCTTTTATTCTCAAGAGAAATTAAATATGCATACAGAAGAGTTTTAAAAAAATGAAGCAGTAAAAATTCCATTACCTTCAAAAGGAGAGCAAATATTTTTAAAAAGACTATAAACCTACAATGAAAGTTCCATCCACAATATATGCAGATTTCGAATCAATTCTAAAGAAAATATCAACAACTGAACCAATTCCAAAAGAAATTTATAAATTTAAACTAATAAAAAAAAATCTAGTTTTAACAGAAGATTATATTGATAATGGCCTTTATAAAGAAATACTTAAAGAAAGATATAATCTTACTAATGAACATATAAATAACATCGATTTAAAGCTAAATGATGAATCATATTCAATGAAACATCAATTATGTGAAGCATCTGGTTTTTGTTATTACATTGTTTCTAGTTATGGCGATTATAAGCCACCAGTTATATATCAGGCTCCAAATGCACATAAAATTTTTATACAATCAATAAAAAGGGAAGTAAAAGAAATTGGTGAAATATATTCACAAATTGAACCAATGCATCCATTAACAAAATAAGAAAAAGTATTATATAGGAAATCAATAACATGTACTGTATGTGAATGGTAATATACAGATAACAATAAAAAAATGCGCCATCAGAATCAAATAACTGGAAGATGCATTAATCCAGTATGTAATAATTATAATTTTAAATTAAAATTACCCTATTTCGTACCAATTTATTTCCATAATTTAGCTGGATATGAAGCTCATTTCTTTATTAGAGTTAGTATATGATGATAAAAATATAGATTTAATAGCAAATAATGAAGAAAAGTTTATAACTTTTGGGAAAACACAGAAAATTAAAAAATGTAATTTATAGACATATTTAAATTTATGGCTAGGAGTTTAGATAAATTATCATCTAATTTAACTAAAGATCAAATGAAACACACACAAAAACATTTCCCAGGAGATGAAGTTGATTTAGTTATAATAAAGGGTATTTATCCATATGATTATATGGATAGTTGGCAAAAATTTGAAGAAACTGAACTTCCACTAAAGAGTGAATTTTATAGTAAATTAAATGAATCTGATATAACTATCGATGATTATGAACATGTAAAATGTGTATGGAATCAATTTAATATTTAAAATCTTGGTGAATATCACGATTTATATTTTTAAAGTGATGTATTATTCTTAGCAGATATATTCGAAAATGTTATAAATGCATGTATAAATTCATATGATTTAGATCCAGCATGGAATTTTACAGCCCCAGGTTTATCGTGGGGGCCAATGTTAAAAATGACTACACAGCCACTAGATTTATTACATAACTATGATATGATTTTAATAATTGAAAAAGGTATTATAGGCGGAATATCACAATGTTGTAAGCGATACATTAAACCTAATAACAAATATTTAGATGATTTTAACTCTAATATAGAATCAAATTATTTAGCATATCTCGATGCAAATAATTTATATGGTTGGGAGATGTTTCAATATTTACCATATGGTGATTTCGATTGGGTTTATTATACATTAAATTATGTGAATTACTGGAGTAAAAAATATTAGATTTGGAGAATGATTCTGAGTATGATTTTATATAAGAAGTTGATTTAGAAAATCTACAAGAACTACATAATTTACATAAATATCTTCCATTTTGTCCAGAAAATAAGGTAGTTCCGAAAACGAATCAATCCAAATTATTAACAAGTTTAGGTAACAAACAGAAGTATGTAATTCCATATTGTAATTTAAAACAGTGTCTAAATAAAGGATTAAAACATACAAAATTACATAGAATATTATTGTTTGATCAGTCCAATTGGCCGAAGAAATATATACATTTGAATACAGAGATGAGAACTTATGCTAAAAACGACTTCGAAAAAGATTTTTATAAGCTCATGAATAATTCTGTGTTTGGCAAAACTATGGAAAATATAAGAAACAGAATAGATGTAAGATTAATATCATATGCAGAAAAATGTGAAAAAATAATATAAGAACCAAATTTCAAAAGAAGTACTATATTTAATGAGAATCTTGCAGCTCTACATATGAATAAAATCACTGTAAAATTTAATAAACCTATTTATGTGTGCATGCCAATTTTGTACATACCAAAATAATTAATGTATAATTTCCATTATAAAGTGATGAAACCAAAATATGGTGATAAAATTGAATTATGTTGTCAAGAAACCTATTCATACATTTATAACATAAAAACAGAAGAATTTCACGAAGACATGAAGACAATGTTAGAAAAATTTGATACAAGTAATTATCGAAATGACAATATCTATAACATACCACATAAATAAATAAGAAAGTTATAGGCAAAATTAAAGTCGAAAATAATAGGAAAATAATGAAAGAATTGGTTGGTTTAAGAACAAACATTTATGCATATAAGGTTGATGGTAAAGAAAGCAAAAAATCGAAATGTGTGAAAAAATGAAGACTATAAGAATTGTTCATTTAATGATAAGATAGAATATAGAACAATGCATCTAATAAGGAATGAGAAACACAAAAAGTGTACAATCGAAGTTAATAAAATTGCACAAAGTCCTTATGATAACAAAATAATTATATTATAAAATAAAATACATAAATTACCATATGGGTATCAAAATTTATATTTTTATTAATGAGAGGTGGTGTCCGTTTTGGATACCACCTATTTCTGAAAGAAAAGTTTTATTTTTTAATCTTCTTTAATCTCCTAAACAATGTCAATTTCAGAACCTTCAAAATCAATTCATTTACCATTTTCGTCCCTAATTTATAAAAAAATGTGATTAAATCACTCAGTATTAATTTTATAAAAAATTGGATATGGAGGAAACCAAACATAGTTTTTGGTAGAAAACTAGCAATTATATCAGTTTCTAAGTGATTAGATGCATCATATTTTATAAACATGTCATATGCAAAATTACAGTGGACATTTATTGTTTTAATTGGATTACAATTAGGCAATTTAGTACCTACAACAACTTTGTCTTTTTCAATAGTTATATTTCTTTCAAAACCAAGAATATAAGATAATCGATCACCGAATTTAATATCAAACTTAGATTTAATATATATTATGTTTTTCACACTATCTGTTGATAATTCAATGTTGTTTGTTGAAAATGGTTCAATTGAATTTATAGTTTATTTCAAAGAGTCTATATCATATTTACCTCTAGGGGTAGTTATAACTTCATTTTTATCAACAACAGGACTCATGTGTTCAATTGTAGTTATAGTATTATGTCTATATTTGGTGTTAAAAATATTACATGAAAACTAATTAAAGCAATCGATTTATCTTTATGAATTATATCATAGTGAAACTTCTTCTTAAGAATGTAACTATTATTTGTTAACTTGAATACTTTATTCTCCATTTATTACAAAAAGTTATATTATTGAAGAAAGTCGATTCGTGTTTTAATTTCCGAAGAAAATTTTAAAAATTAAAAAAAATGGCGAAATTTTGCCTGATGATATTAGAGGTATAATAGTTGGTGCTAATAATAGCGGGAAGATGAATTTAATGATTAATTTTATTTATAAGACAGGATGGCTAAATTTTAATAAATTGTAAGTTTGTTAAAAAAGTTTGAATCACCCCAAATATATTCAGTTACATAATGGCTTTGATGTGATATCCCAAAAGTTTAATGAAAATATGGCTTATTTAAAAAAAAAATAATACTAAGGAAATGATTCAACTAGAGCAATGTGAAAATATTTCTTTAGTTATTTTTGATGATGTAATTTTAGATTAACAAAATGTCATCCACGAGTACTTTACTAGATGTCCGCATAAAAATATTGATGTATTTGATCTTGCACAGGCTTATTCGAGAGTTCCCAAACAATTGGTACAGGACAATGCGAATTTTCTATGAATATTTAGACAAGAAAACACAAACCTCAAACATATCTATTGAGATTTTGTTGGTGGTGATATATCTTATGAAAAATTTAAATAATATTTTCAAAATGTAGGGACGAAGATTATTGTTTTATTACAATAGATTTGAGTAGAAAAATTAAAGAAGGAAAGTTTAAAAATAAAATTAAAAATTTTATTATTAAATTTTTTTTAAACACGTACAATGTGTTTTATGCTAATCAAATTGCTGAAATATTAGAGTATAAAGATAGTGATGATGCTATAGCAAATCATGTAGATGTGGAAGATAAAGTTAAATTAGAAGCAATTAGTAGACCCAGCAAAGGCCGGGCCTAAAATATATTGAAAAATATATAATTTTTATCACAGGATTTGGTCTATATTTTATAAAATTATATTCATCAGTTTTTCATTTTGTTTATAAAAATAATATATAAAAACACTTATTAAAACTCGCCAATTTCATTTGTGAGTAGTTTCGTATATAAGAAATGGAGTCAATTCTAGACGTAACTAACAACAAAATTATTTACAATGGTAAACGAGTTTTTGTAATTATGGATGAGAAGAATAATCCTTATTTATATGCTAATCAAATTGCTCGATTACTTGGCTATAAACGACCTAGAGATGCTGAATCAGATAAAATAAAGGAAAAATATTAAAAATAATATGATGAATTAGGTGTCGGCAAAACACAGTCACTTAATGTTACTCATAAATCTAAGTGAACCAGGTAGTTTTCAGTTTCTAGCCACATCTAAAATTGAAATGGCTGAAAAATTTCAAGATTGGTTACATAAATCGATCGAATTAAAAGACCAGCAGATAAAAATGATAGAAAATGAAATTAATCATTTAAAATATCTAAACAAAAATACAAATGAACACATAGAAAATTTAAGAGAATCTGTTGATATATCATTAGATGGAATAGCTCACAGAAATGAGGTAATCAGAGAAATTACCCCACATGTTGTACCACAAACACAAAATCCAAATTTAAATCCAAATTTTGTTATTTTAAAGTTATATGATGGTGCTTGTGAATATAATTTTTATGTCATTAGAACTCAAAAAAATCTTCAAACAAGTTTGCATAGAATTAAAAATGAACATCAAAAATTGTATACAAATATTGAGATTTGATCATGTTCCAAATTCTATCAATTTATATCAAAGAATGAAAGAAGCAATGAATGATCAGATTGGGTGTTTTCGTAACTATTTTAATACTGTTGGAAATAATTATACTCAACAACAATTAATTAATGATATTCTTGGTCGAATTGAGTAAGCTATGCTATATTTATCAATGGATTTTGTCTATATTTTATAAAATTGAATTCTTTAGCTTTTCATTTTATATATAAAAATAATATGCATTACATATATAAACATATTTCCCTATATACAAAATGGCCGAATCATTAGAAAAACAACTAGAGAACCTAAAACTAAAATATGACAATATTAATAATACAGAATTGACTGCCAACTTATGTTTGAATATTTCTGAATTTATTAAGAATAATAATTACGATATAAGAGTAGGAAGTTGGTTTAAAAATTTTGGTACCCATTGTTCGAAGAGAAAAATGTATTGCTTACCAATTAAATTTTATGTTTTATTTATTATGGAATAGCAGCCGTGGGGAAGCTCTGGCCTTAAAAATTTACTAGATTAAACCACAATTTACTATCTTCTATCTAAAATTATCATCTTGAATATACATAAATAAAACACAATGATAAACTTGCCTTAGAATATGAATATATACAAAACGAAATAGAAACCATTACATCAAACAATTTATCTAAAAAAAACTTGGATTCTACTTCCTGTACGTAATCTTAAAAAAATAATTTAATCTTTAAGAACGAAAGTAGCAGATGAAATAAAAGATTATTATATCACACTCAAAGAAATTTTTTATGATTATTCTAAATATATTAATAGATATAATGAAATATTAAAAGACCTGCAGGCAAAAATGATAGAAATTAAAGTTAATTGTTTAAAAAATGTAAATTAAATTATATAAAATGTTTATAATTTAGACGCTACAGTAATTTTGGCTGTAGAACTATTAACTCACAGAAATGAAACCTCATGTTGTACCACAAACATGAAATCGAAATTTAAATCCAACTTTTGTTCTTTTAAAATGATATGATGGTGTTTGCGAATACAATTATTATGTTATTAGAACTCAAAGAAAAAATCTTCAAACACGTTTGGGTAGAATTAAATATTGACATCCAAATTGTATACAAATATTGAGATTTGATTATAACCCAAATTATATCAATTTATATCAAAGATTGAAAGAATAATTTATGACTCGCATTGAGTGGTATCATAATTATTTTAGAATTGACTGCAATTACTATACTCAACAACAATTGATTAATTATACAAATAATCTTTATCAAATTGAGTAAGATTCTAATTTATTAAACATATGTTTTATTAATCCAAGAATCATGAGAGTTATCAAAACCTAACCACTTTACATAAAATTTATCGCCTGTTGATTTTAAAACTTTTTCAACCAAATATTCATCAGGATAGTATGTTTTCATCATTTTGTATTCATAAAAACTGCCTTTTATTTCTTCTCCTTTGTCATCTTTCAGTTTGTAAGTTGGTACACCAAAATTTAAAACTTCAAAAATGTTACATATTTCTGTTGCCCAATTAGCTGTACAACCCTTTTCAAAAAATCGTTTACTATTGCTCACGCAGACAATATCTCCAACTTTGTATTTCGGGTTAGTAATTGTGTCTACAAAATATTGCTGTCTTAAATTTTTTTCATTTTTTTTATTAATTGGTTTTGTGCCAATGGTACTTTGCTTTGTGTTGTTGCCATCTTTAATTAAATCATCTAATATATTTACCCATTTGTAATTGCCATTTAAAGCAAATTTCTTCCGCATTTTATTCTTCATTGTACGATTAAATCTTTCTACACAACTGGCTTTTAGTTCACTGAATTTAGAATAGTCCTTAATGTTATATTTTTGCATAAGTTCATGAAATATTTTTTAAATAAAATTGTAAGCCATTGTCACTTTGTACATTATTTGGTTTTCTTTTAATTAATATAGATTATCAAGCATTTGCTACATTTTTGGCGGTTTGATCTCTAATTTGTATTGCAAATGCATATTCTGAAAAACATCAATAATTGCGATAATATAATTGTATCCATTATTTATATGTGATATGCCTTTTAAATTACCAGTATCCATTTCGACAAGATCAATTTGCAATGTATCATCAATTCCATACGAAATTACTTTTCTTCTGGGGAAATTTTTTCGTGCAGTTTTATATAAATAATTTTTTATTACTCCTTCTCTTACTTCGGGCAATTTTTTCTATGTTTATTTATTAGAATTGCATATAGAGCACTTACTGTCCTGAACTAATCGCCCATTTTTTGTATTTTAAATTTTATATGATATTTTTGGTGACTTTTGCTCTTCACACACCAAGTATTCTCCATTTAATAAAATAAAAAATTATAAATATATGGTTAATCTTTATATTTCACGAATATTCCTATTGATGCCACTATGCCATCAGAATATTCAGATGTTTTTAATTTTTTTTTATTTTAAAAGATAAATGATCAGCTTTGTTAACATCAAAATTCTTACTGTGATCTATTTTTGTACTTCCCTTAATAACAGTCGTATGTTTTTTTTGGATAAATACAGTAGAAACCATTTTGTAAACAGTGCATACCAATAAAAAAGTAAAGAAATGTTGATTATTATCTAAATGGAATATATTATTAGATTTATCCCACCTTGCACGCAAATAAAATATATGAGATTTTTCTTGCGTGCTTTTTTCAACTTCTTCCTTAAAATTGTCCTTAACAATTGTATCACAATAATTCTACCACTGATTGATATACATTTTGTAATTTAACATCTGTTTCTTGATCAATAGCTGTTTGGCTTTTTTTTCAACTTGCAAATCAACACGTTTATCACAATAATTAAAAACTGATTGGCTTAAATTTTGTAATTTATCATCATAATATATTTTATGGACCACATCTTTACCATCTACAGGATCAGCCATATTATCAATTCTACGATTTTGAATAGAAATATATTCTGTTGTTTAAACAAAAACTTTACTTATTTGATCTCGTAAAGCAGAAACAATGATAATGTATTTCGATTCTACTTATGATTTTAAATCAGAAATACTAGTGTTGTATTTTGATTCTACATTGGTTTTTAAAGCATCGTCAGAAACAATAGTTTCATATTTTGAATCTACGTCCTTTTTTAATGTATAATCTGCTATATATATTTTGCAATATCTTTTATCTGCCGCGTCTTCATTATTTATAGGTTCACCCATATTAACCACTCTACGTTCTAGAAAAGAAACATACGATTTGTGTAATCAAAACAGTTGGATAGTTCACTTTGTAAAGAAGAAACACTGGCATTGCATTGTGAATCTAGATATGATTTTAAAGCATAAGCACTAGTGTCAACAATTTTATTTAATGATTTGATTAATGTTTTCCCAAATATAGCCATCATTTAATATCATAGAAATTATTTCATTAAACTTAAATGCTCCCGAAAAAAGATGTAATACAATAAACATATATGTCCACACATAACTGAATTAAAATTCTGAATTCTGTCATCATTGCAATAAACATTTCTGTTTTGGAAGTAATTAGTAAAATTGGTAGTAATATTGCCTCCAAATGAATTGAAATAGTAAATATCGTTATTTTATTTAAAATAGCAAACCCAATGAGTGCCAGGTTTTGTTGAAATATCGAAATTAACCACATCACATTAATTTTTTTGCATACTTTTTGTTGGTTCATCGATCATATAAAGATTTCTAAAATTTTTCATATTTAATATTTTTACATATTTTTTAATGTCGATATTGAATGGTGGGTATACAGCAAGTACGATGGGAATAATTCCTCCATGGTGTAATCCACTTCCAGATTTTTCTTTGGTCAACTTTTTGACTGTTGGCAATGATAAAGTTAATTTGAAACTTTTGCCTTCTTTCAAATGTTTATTTTTCCTCGCAATTTGATCATCTGTTAAAAATTTGTCTATAACCAAATCTTTTAATACCTCAGAGGGAATATTGAAAGTTATATTTGTTATCTTCATTTATAAGTAAAAAAATATATACATAATCATTAAAACATTTTAATGCCCAAACCTAATTTTCTTTTTGTAAAATAGTTGAGGCAACAGCAGCAGAAGCAATTTTTCTCAAATTGGAGTATCATTATGTATCATCATTTATTTTGCTCCTTTTTGCAAAATTTTATCAGCTTCATGCCTAGATTCTAAATCTTTATAATCTTTATATGAAATATCATGAAATTTACAAGATTCCCAAATTTATTTATTCCTGCGTCCCCTCTTTCAAATCTTTAATTTAATTTTGTAAATGGTACATAATAATTATAACTAAGCAAATGCATTTCGGATAAATTTAAATTAATCAATGCTCAATTTATAATACCTTTACCATGGTGTTCAGAACTCCAAAATTAGTGCGGAATTACAATTAAAACTCTTATAAGATGTGGAATTCCTTTCTGGTTATTGACAACAAAACCAAAAAATTTATTATTCAACGTATTTATAATGCTTACTTTTGCATTGCGATAATTTTTATTTCCAGCATTTTCTTCGCCATGAATAATTAATAATCTATCAATCAAATTTCTAACATCATCCATCCAAATCAATTTTCTTTGGCAAATTGTTGTATTTTTTATACCTTCTCCGGATCTAGGAGTTTTTGGAGAAATAATTCTTTCTGGTGTATTTGGTGCTTATTTTTGACTGTAAATTGTTTATATATTTTTAATACACTGGTTTAATTATATTTTTTATTTCCAACTTCTATTCGAGTTTATTTTCTTTTTTTGATTATATTCTTGAAATGCAACATTGGTAACTAAAACTATTTTCGTGTAGTGTTCATAGTCATTATCAGTGAAATTATCCTAAAGACTTTCTTCTTTTTCTTTTGTTAACAAATTTGAAAGTCCTTCTCTTAATTCATATTCTTTATTTTAACAGATATTTTATCATCATCTATCTTCACTTTTGTATCCCCAATGTAAAAATTATGTCCATCTCCTCGTAAACCATACTGATTATCAATAACATTTATTCTTTTTGAAATTTCTTTTCCGAGATTTATAGTAGAAACACCTGCTATAGGCGACAAATTTTTCAGTGGTACGATGCCCATTCGCTCTTCTACATTTGGAGATTTCGAGAATAGTTCTCTTTCAAATGATGTTTCTTTTGGTGTTGGTGGATAATCTAGAATTTATACTGCTACTGGGACTAATGTGTTTATTAAATTTTTATTTTCTTCACTTATATATTCTACTTTTTTTGCCAATATTTCGTAGTTCGTCAATTAGTGGCAGCTCTTTTTTTTATACTCTACCTCATGGTGCTTTTTATAGTTTTTATATCTTTCAATGAGTAATTTTACCCGAGAAATAGCCTTTGTTTCTTTCATTTATGTATACTTTCTTTACTTATAAATGAGTTATAAAAGTATTGAGAGCTTTGCAAGACAGACTTTTCCCCCAACTGAACAGACTAGGAGAAATCTGAATGTTTACAATAACCGATTTGAGTTTGATATTCCTATAGGAGATGGTTTTTCTTTTCCAAACAATGCTTATGTTTTCCAGCAATATAGATTAGTAAAGAGAAATAAGGAAGGAAATGAGACAAAATACGAAAAATTAGATAACATTGATGTTTGTTCTAATTTTTTTCATTTTCAATTTTCTAGAGTAGAAGTTTCAAAACATGGACATATTATTGAGGCTGTTGATAATCCGGGAATAGCTTCAACAATGATGAATGCTCTGTTAAGATTGCCAAGTGAACAAAATTATATGGAGATGTCTTATGTTGATAATCTACATCAAGTAAAATCTGTACATAGTGATAGAACAAATGAAGTAATATATACACTAAGATATTTGTTTGATTTTATTTCACTATAACAATGAAATTAACTGGAAAAGTGGCTATAAAATTACTTTCATTCGTAATTCATCTGACAACAACTGCTTATATGTTTATCAAAATAAAAAAGTAGATGTTATACTTGATAGAGATTATGCCGATCCAGGCGAAATTATTATTAAAAAATTAGATATTATGTCGCCTGTTGTTGAATATGAAGCAAACAAAACCGTTGCAATTAAAGGAAAAATATACAAAGAACCTAAAATGCCAATTAGTTTTGATTATTGGCAGTTTTTAGAAAAATAAGTTCCTTCTGGAACAACTATCTTTAACTACGATATAAAATATCAGTTTAATAATTTACAATTCGTCATACCCGATTTTGTAATTGTAGGCTTTCAAAGTGATAGAAAAAACATGCTGATCAGAGCGTACATGCTTCTATGTTTGATCAATGTAGTGTGAGAAATATTTATGTTAAAAATGGAAGATATGAAATTTTTCCAAAGGAAAACTGGAATCTAGATATAGAAAATGGCATTTACAATAAAATGTAACTTTATGACGATTTTAGAAATTCGAAAACAAAACTGGTTACTGTATTTCGAAATAATGAACTTTATTATAAACGAACTGTGAACACGCATTGTGATATAAATTATTATTCATTTTGTTCATTTAGGAAAAACAACTTTAGTTAAAGAAAAAAAACAAATATAAAAATTTGTGTTGATTTTAATAAAGCTGTTGGAGCTGGAACAATTTGTAATGTCGTTCTAGTTGGTGAACAAAATTTAACTTATGATTACTTGAAAGAAAGGATTTCTGAAGACCTATAAATTTTTAATTTTATTAAATGGAGCATGTAAACAATTTTACATAAACGGTTTGATATTTTAATGCAATATTTTAGACTCATAGTTGAGTTGTTGCATTTAAAAGTTTTATGAATTTTTGATCAAATAAAAAATCATTTTTCTCATTTGAATTTTCTCACGTTTTATAAATTTTCCAATATTATAAATGGATCAAATTATAAAACATTTAGAACGTTGGGATTTTGGATATGAAATTATAAAAACAGCAACTTCTATTGATAAAGAATTGGACCTTGTTCATTTCAAAATTTTTTTAAATATCGATAAAAATTACCTAACATAAGATAAATTTTCTAATGTTAAAAATGATATTTATGATTTGGATTGCTGTGATGGCTGGGATTATGGAATCAGTAATGGCTATGCTTCAGATTTCTCTTTATTTTTAGACTTTAGAAAGTCTTATCGGTGTTTTACTTTTGTTGAATAAAATCTATAAATTTTTTCAATTATATTTTTTTTAATATTTTCACCTGATTTTTGCTCATTTCGCTTGTCTTTGTTTTAAATTTGCTCGATTTAGATTGCTCGCTTGCAAAATTGGCATTTCTAAAAAACGTGAAAATTTGCTTGAAAATCAAGACATTTGCTTGATTTTAAGGTAGCAAAAAACTTGCACACCATTTTGAAAGAAGTAGTAAATTTGCATTATTTTTGCTTAATTTTGGGGTAAATTGGAATTTTTTGATTAAAATGTGCTGTGGTTCAGGACCCGCCTCTTACATCTACTGATGTTGCAAACCGCATCAAAATCCATAAAGTAGTTTAAAAGCCTTAGCCAAATACACAGACACGCGAGGCCGAGCAACTTTGTTTTAGACTGTGTAACCATCTTTACGAAGCGAAGTGGTATTCCGTAACTCTGTATGTCGCCATGGTGATCTTACGAACGCCTCGTGAATGTCTTTATATAAAGACAGGCCAACCAGGTGTCTTTATGAACGAAAGTAGAACAAAAATGACCGATGGATTGTGGTTGATTCTAGCAAAACTGTTCCACTGAACTGAAAAAAAAAAAAAAAAAAAAAAAAAACTTTTTAAAATGCCCCAAAAATTTGTATAGGCTATTCACGGTAAAGTGTGCACTTTTGAAAGCCCTCTCATATGTAATAATTGTCTATAAGTGTACTTTAATATAGCTTTAGACGCTAGCTTCCGAATACGGTAGAATACACTGTGTTTATTACTTACATGAAAATATTTATTTAAGATGGTGGTTAAATGATAAAAATGGCTGAAAGGAAAAAGTATCCAGGACCTCAAATGTGCTCACTTTACCATGAACAGTCTATAATGTTCTATTATATTATATTTACGCACAAATAACCGGTGTTTGAATAATATTTAAGGAGTATATTTTACAATTCGCTAGCGATACTCTCCAGCACTTCGCTTCAGCGTAACTACGAAATGATTTATTAGGCCACGAGTCAGTGCTACTATCTCGTGATGCTCGAAATGAACTAGGCCCAACTGAAATATTGTATCCAAAAATGGAAGTAAATTTATTTTAGAAGTGTTATTCGAAAATGTATTAAGAAATAAATTTAATTTATGATTTAAAATCATCATAATAACAAAACGGGTGATGCAAGACATCCTGTAATAACGAAAAAGGGGGGGGGGGAGATTATTAAGCACCAGATCGTTTATTTCAGAACACAGCCTGCTGCGTTGACAAAAGTACACCTTTGTACAAAGACATCAATAACGACATGACTTACAGAATATCGTATAAAGTCGCTTAGGAGTGGCCATTATTATAACCCTCTTTATGATAAAAACAATAATCGTGACTGTCTTTAAGAGTGGGATAGACCTGAGCGTTTACTTGTCAAAAAGTTGTTGCGAATGCGCGTATCTCGGTAAAAAAAAATGAAATGTTCTGCGAATACGTGGTTTTGTCAGAAAAAAAAAACAATTATGTATGGCCCTATTTTCTTTACTTTTGTCATATTAAGCGTATTCTTGGAGAGAAAAAATCCGTGAAAATGGTCAAATATCACATTTTTAAAGCTTGCCTATGCAGTTTCCTTAAGCGGCATGAGAAAAGTACATATATAAGGGCGTAGTTTAATCTGTGGTTTTTTTCATCACGTGTAATAAAACCCCACTGTTATAGATCGTATTTGCACAGTACAGCGTCGCGACGGTAACACTGCACGCCCTGCGCGTAGGAACGATGAGGCACTAGGCGTGCGTGTTACGAGTGGCATTTTTGTCTGGCAGGAGGCGGAACACTGACGGGGCAGTAAGGCGCCAGCCTGCGGGGATCGCTATCTGGGGTCCCCGTCACTCCAGGGGCCAGTCCTCAAGTGGGGCCCTTGTACGACCCTCACTATGATCCCTTGCAACTACACTCTTCCTGGTCACCGCGACGCTCTCATTCTGCTTACACCGACGCCCCGACTCTTCTTATCCCACACTGTAAATAAAAAGTATAAAAATACACGTACAACCTTTTGGCAATTTTGCATTTTCTGGGTGTGGTTTGTAAAAACAAGTACAGTACGTGTAAATTTAAAGCAATGTACAACTTTATTCACAACATAGTACATTGATATTATTAAAAAAAAAACACAAATGTATTTGTATATTAACTATAAGAGGGGTGTAAACAGTGTTGTATTGAAACATGTGCATCGGTGCAAAAGTACATATTGTTCTATTTCATACAAAAGGTAGTACAATGTTACTGTAAAAAAAAAAAAAAACAAATATACTGGTATATTGACATCAAAAAGGGCGTAAAATTACAAATGCGAAAGTATGTGTAAAAGTACACTGATTCATGGTATTAAAACCCCAAGTATGTGTGTTTTTACAACCATGCCAATGTTGTATAAACTCGTATAAAAGTGTAAAAGAACATGTTTTTCTATTTCACTCAAAATGTAGTACCATCTTACAGTAGAAAATAAAACACAAGTGTACTGGTATATTGACATTAACAAGGGTGTAAAATTACGAATTCGATAGTATATGAGCGAATATTTTCACATACAAATTTATGGTAATTTTACATTTTTATGTGCAATTTTCTAAAAGGAGTACACTATTTGTAATTCCACACTATTGTTCCTGTGAATCTAAATATAACTACAAGTATTTGCTAAACACATGCGATATAGCTGTAGGGAGTAGAACTACTTCGATCTCCTTTTGTGTTCAATAGGAAATCTTAACTCCCACTGATGCTATATGCTGGCTTTTGTATATAACTACCTATCGTTATCTACATTTTGGAGATAACTTTGTGTAACTCTGTTATTCTACATAAATTTCGTAAATACAGTTGCAGTGAATCTGGGATTTTACTTTTTTGTTAGTGAGAAAATGCACACACAATGGTGAAATAACACTTGTGATGATTGTGTAAATTTACAGCATGTGGCAGGAAATCGGTAATTTATATAGTCAAATTGCAAGTACGGAGTGCATGTTATTTAACATCATAATAAATTAAAATTACAAACTTGTATGGTAATATTACACCTAAAATGTACATTTAATTAGGTATAATGAACATTAAACAGTAACAGACTGGTGTAGTAAAATTACCATAACAATGATTGTGTTAATTTACAATGTGTGGTAGAAAATTAGTAGCAAATATAAGTAAAATAACATGTACAGAGTACATCTGATTTAATCTGATTATTAGTAAATGAAACTGACAGGTATGATAAAATTACACTACCAAAGTTTGTGTAAATTTACAACAGGTTAAAAAAAAAAAAAAACACATACCGAGTACGTGTAATTGAACATAATGATTAGTAAAGAGAATAACAAGTACAGCGAAATTACACTGGTATTGTATTTGTAAATATACATGGGACACACAATTAAAGTACACGTACACATGTACGTATAAAA
Organism: Dryococelus australis; assembly: GCA_029891345.1. NCBI lineage: Eukaryota > Metazoa > Arthropoda > Insecta > Phasmatodea > Phasmatidae > Dryococelus > Dryococelus australis. The sequence continues at coordinate 64,062,791 of CM056996.1, forward strand.
ATACATGGACATGTGTGGAGATTATGCTGTCACGTACATTCGTGTAAAATTACACAATTATTTTTACAGTGCAGACAGCACCATACACAATAGCTATATACTATTCGCGGTTTTTTACACTTTTCGAATCAAACCTTTGAACAATCGCGCCATGAATGGCGTGTTTGGTTTTTTCCTAAACTTGTGATGTATAAATAATTGTTGCATAACAAGTAAATGGGGAAATTGTTTGATTAAGTATTTCATTGCTGCATACGCAAAGGTGCAAGTGTGCGATTAAATAATTTTATAGTAAAATAATCTTATTACAGGAGTTTGTCACTCAGTTGATGTGTAATGTACACATTTCTTGTAGCACGCGGACACGCGTATGTATGTATATATACATACATACACACACACACTAAACCTCTTCCAAGTATCACAAAAGTTTTATGCTTCTGTTAACATAAAAGTACCTTATTTTGGGTTAAGATAAATTTTTATTTATATATTATCTCTGAATTATATTATGTCATATATCATCAAAATTAATATAAACAGGGGGAAATAGGTATGCTGTTAATGTCTAGTAAGAAATAATTCTAATGCAAAAGATAATTACACAGGATGCGCATGAATGTTCTCGACTCGGTGAAGCTTTCTTTGCATAAGGCGCAGGATTATCCTGGAAAGAGAACTTTAGCAAGGTTTCAGAAAAGTAGCAAGTAACAATGAATGGATTATAATCGGAGAGTGGAGATTGTTTGCGTGACTCCTAACAATGCCGTCTTGAGTGCCTATGAGGGTGAAGCGACGTGGAAATTGAGCAGCGCCGGAATGCAAGGGTGGGGGGAAATGGGATAAAACCCGCCAACTATTGACATCGTGCGTCACTAAATCTGCGGCAGAAACTGATGCTCGTCTTCTGCGCACGTGCCAGTTGAAGAATTAACTCACTTCGCTTAAATGAGATTCGTCTTCTTCACAGCTTAAACCTAACATACTAAAGGATATCTGCACCCGATCCTGGGCCTGAATACGTCGAGTCAAAGTGGAAAAATACTGGGAGATAATAATAGCTACAAAATCTGCTTTAAAATGCCGCACTAAGTAACCATTCTTGCCGCAGATATCACTCATGATGCTAAATCTTTCGGAGTCTTCGTCGCTGGAGTGGAAACTTCTTCAGCGTCCAACTTAGGGAACGTGGCAAAACTCGCAGCTTCCCAACATGGTGCATAGGAACATTGTTAGGCTGCCAAGTCGAAAAATAAACTATATGCTGTGTAAGGTAAAATGAGCACTTTAAAAAGTCCTGCAGAAGATTTACTTGTATGCACGTTGTGTTGTCTTCCATCATACGTAAAATTAACGTTGTCATGGCCTCATCATTTTATTCATGCATTAGTCAAGTGCAACTGTGAAATTATTAGAAAAGTAAATATTTTACAAATGTGCTTAATTTTACATGTCCATGTATTAAAAAACCAGAAAGCGTAAGAAATAATTTAAGTTATCACAAATGGTTACATAGCACTTTTTATTCGGCGTTAAGATATGGAACTTCTTTCCATCCATTGTTACGAAATTTACTGGGCGAATGTCAATCAGTGCGCCCATTAAAATATATGCATGCATGGGTAGTACCTTTTTTCTAAGATTCATTTCTAAAGCGCTCACTTTGACGTGAACAGCCTTTAGTTTGCAGATATATTAAGCCCAGATAATTTGTTTGTATTCATTTCATAGTTATGATATGCCATTTATGTTATCTTTTAACAAAGTCAGTTTTCCTTTTATGGGAATATTCGTCGTTAGTAATTAATCACAACTTTTATCACTGGATTAGTACTACGGCGTTCTAAAAATATACATTGCGTTACTCTCTCATAAACGACTTGCATAGTAAGTTGGTTTCTGTAAAAGCTGTATTAGTAATGCATTGCATTTGCTGAAGTAATTTTAACAGTTACGACGTAACGATATTGGCTCTTATTCTACCATACCAAAAACATGTTTCTCAGTCAGTTTTTTTAATTGCAATGAACTTGTACTAACATTTGTCAAGGGTTATATTTAAGCAGCTTTTAGAGAGTCTGTAGGTAATTTACGAAACGTATTGTTTGAAGCGGAAGTCTTAGATCAGTTATCGGCGTTGCTACTTTGTGCCAAATACTACTAAAGTACCGCTCTTAAGCCTCACAGTAGTGATGTTGGAATGGATTTAACGTGCAACCGGTATTTCAAACTATAAAATAAACAAAAATTTCATCTTACACTCGTTGCAAGTATTCCCTTCGAATGCAATTTTTTTTCTGGCGGATATTTGACAGTAAACAAGTCAATAATTTCACTGCCAAGTAGAAAGAAACAGTGCTAGCAGCTTCATGCGAAAGCCTTGTTTTGATTACAATGTGCATGGGTAGTGCAGCTAGAAAATGCTAAAAACTGCACTCGCTCTGTATGTTATTAATTGAAGCATGTCCTACTAGATAATTAACAATCTGTCGTATGTTCTTTACAGTTTCTCTCGTGATGTGGTACATTCTGAAGATGTATTTATTAAAGTAAACATCCGTAAAGTTATATGGCGATTGTTTTTTCTTTCTTAAATATATACCTACTCGCTCATCGAATCTGTGTTTGGCTGCTGAGTTTAAGTTCTTCTTTGGCTGTGATTCTGAGAGGTTACTGTCATGATTACTTGCTTAAAATTAAGCACAAGTAAGAAAGTTTAGAGCTTAATTTAATGCATAACTTTCTACTTTTCTCATCTATGTTTTCTTGTCTAGAGCACACCTGTCATTAGATGATAAGTAGCATCTGCTTACTTGAAATATTTCTGCTAAGAACGAATCGCTTGTAACTGTACGAAAGTATTTTAACCTGAATCAATTTTGGCTAGTGACGTCTTACTATACATCGCTATCCCATCTACTACGGTCTCCGAACGCATTTAATTTTTACAGTTTTTTTAAATCCATTTTCTTGTTTACAGTTATAACTTACGCACACTTTTTAGTTTATTATATTAAACACAGTTGCATAGACAAGTTGAATTCCATCATGTTCTAAGTGACTACGTTTAATACATTCTATATTGATGTAATAACCATAGTTCTTGCTCAGTCATATTAATGGTTTTGTTCTAGACATGTACCCTTTAACACTTTACATTTCACAAACTTTAGTGTGCTGGCAAGCTTACAATTTTCTCAGTAGCATACAAAAGTTTAAAAGAACTTTATAATTGTTATCTCGCTATCTGTGCTTTAGCTTCACGCTGAAGTCCTTTCAGCACGGTTAATACCGCATCAGGCTTCATCGACAACGTTAAGATTTTTCACCCCAGAAAATGGTGTTGCTGTTCTTGAAAGAAAATTTTTATTACTTTTTTTCTACCAAACGTATTTGATTCATGGATTCCTGATACATTATTTATTTTGAAGGGAGGTGATATTATTAAGCCCATGTAATGTCTGTAATCGAAAAAAATGTTAATCTTTATATCAAAGAGCGGATCAGTGTTATTCTTACAGCTATACTTTATCGAGCCGAGTTTTACTTTTATATTAAGTAGGTGTAGCCTGGACTTCCTTACAAGGAACGCCTAGAAAAAACATGAGGTGCCGAAAGACTTCCATTCGCAGTCACATACTGTCGCCGGCAGGTATCTGGGCGCGTAAGTTTCATAGTCTTTAGTGGCGTCCCTTTCCCCTTTCCCAACAGTTTTCAATATTCTCCTGCGACCCCGCTTCCCCGCTTCCCCTAGCTAAGATGCGCCCAGATAACTGCCGGCTACTGTAACAAAAACGTTATTCGTTAGTAGTGGGTACAAGACAAAATCGCCTGGCCGCGTGTGTCTCTTATTCAGCTAAGTTTTCTAAACTACTTGATGGGCATTGGTGCGGTCTTCACCATAATTTAGAGAATTGAAACAGGAACGTTAAAGAGCCAGTACAGAGTCAGTTACATTCGATCTTATCAATGGCGAGTCGGTGAGAGTCACAAACAAATACGTTTCAAGGAGAGCAGAACCAACGGATATGTACTACAACATAATTTATTCAAAATGACGACCGTTGCACTTTCGGGTTCATTGACCTGGAGTGCATTTCCGGGGTCATTGAACCTGGATGCACTTCCGGGTTCATTGACCCAAGCATAGACTCGAGGACATTGACCCAATGTTATTGAACCTGATCTCATTGACCTAATTTTTTTTTTGTTTTTGGGAATGGGGTATTGTGTTTGACATTGAGACTTGTTTGTGGATGACGCAATAACTGGGTTATTGGAGATGCAGCACGCCTTCACTGGGTGGCTGCCAGGAGGAGACTGAGATACATGTTCAAGGGAACTGGTTTACAAGGAATATGGGTATGAGTGTGAGGGTAATGCAGAATCTTGATAACTTGGCTGGTGTGTCCTTGGTGATTTCGTCGTGGGGGTAATACGTTCTCTGTCCACTGTACTTGCCATGTTGCCAAATGTAAAATGCGTTGCCTGAGGTTACAGGTGATGTCATCACTCGGTGACTGCAGGTGCAGAGAGTATGACGTAATCGCACTTACATAACCACGCAATGAGTACTAGGCAATTAGCAGGTAAGAATATTTAGCAAGTAAATAGCAATTACTCATTACACAATTACCAATTACTCATTATGAAATTACCAATTACTCATTATGCAATTACCAATTACTCATTATACAATTACCAATTACTCATTATACAACTGCAGGTCCTCTCTTTACGAGAGCTAGGTCTCGACTGAGATGCTTGTGTATATGTAACAGAATAGTACCAAAATGTCGACAAACTGATTTCCCATCATGTAGAAGGTTAATACCCATTTTTTGTAATTAATAAAATATTATTATTATTATCCACTGTATTTATGTATACCTGGAAATATCTCTGTGAGCGAGTTATTGCTGTTTAAGCTTGTGTATCCTGTTGACGGTAAGGTAGATATAAGAAAGGAAACAAATAAAAAGGTTTAAACACAATTAATTTTATCCTTCAACAATTACATGGAAAATGTATATTTAATTCATTTTGAAGCAATCGATAAAGAATCATCATCTCAGCTCTTCGGTGAAACAGTAGCCATAATTGAAATGTAGGTAAACCCACACCGTAGAAGTCGGTAATGGAATCACCCAGGGCAGATTATGCTAGGTTACTGATGTTGAACTCCTAAGGCAGACCTCAGGGTCGATAACCTTGGGTCAATGACCTCGGACAATGAATCGGGAAGAGTATCCAGGGTCAATGAATCCGGAAATGCACTACAGGTCAATGAACCCGAAAGTGCAACGGCCGCCATTTTGAATTAATTATGTCGCAGTACATATCCGTTAGTTCTACTCAGTAGCAATAGGATTCACTGTAAGTACAAATAAGTAATGTATTAAATTGAGGTTTCTTTTTTCAGTAAATGGAAATGTAGTAAAAAAAAATGTAATTGGGAATTCATTTGGTAGGCGTCTCCAGAATACCGTGAAATTACGGTCAATTCTGCACACCCATGGGCTCCACTGCAGCCTGTACTTACCTAAGGATTTTGCTTTTGGCAACTGCTGACGTAATGAAACTTTATAACTGGCTGCGTCATGTGAAATGATCTAACAGAGACGATTGCTGTAGGTGTCGATGTGCAGATATTATTGGTGTATACGGATTAACACATATAATAGAATATTAAATTGTGCTACACTTAATATCGAAATGTAATTATTAATTAAGTTGAGAAATTGTTGTAGGCGAGTTGCTTGCGACTCGACAACACCGACTTTGCGATGTCGGACGACGGACGATAGAACGTCAGAGGAAATGAGTTTAGAGGAAGGGTAACTGCTGCTTTGCCTGCTCATTCCTCTGATGACCCGAATAGTTCGCAACACAACACACATCATACAGATTTTCACAAACCGAACAAAAATCACACAGTTAAAAAATTAAAACAGATACAGGTTAGTGAATCAGTTCTAACTGAGAATTTTTTTTTCTCCTTTGGAAGAAGCAGAACCATTAGACGATAGTCAGAGTAGTACAGGCACAGTAGTTTCACAACAAAACACATGTAAAAATCCACTTACACCACCAGTATACATTTCGGACGCTTCGAAGCTTAAAAGGCTAAACAACAAATTTGGCGAAGCTTTCTTTTCAAAATAACACTCATAAAAAGACAATATTTGATAATAGTGGTAGAAGAAGATAATCATGGGACATTTTGTGATTATCTTGAGGAAAACAAAATTCGTTATCACACACCTGTCATTAAAGGGCTATTACATAAGACAGATACAAAAGAATTAGCTAAGGAGCTTAGAGAATATGGATTCATAGCATTGAATGTCTGGCAGTTTATAACATCAGCTGACTCACCGGCAGTTTATGGGGCAATAGTTCTGCCTCGAGAGAAGATAGACATTCTAAAAATACACACGCTAGGTTACATGTCAGTTCATATAGAGCTGTACAAATACCGCATTGATGACGAGGTTGGGTGTAAGAGATGTTGTGCACTGGGCCACACACAGAAATACTGCACACTTAGGAAGCTGTGTGCTCTTTCTGGGAAAAATCACACAATGAGTACCTGCTCCTTAAGAGAACAAGACAAGTCAAAGAGGACATGTGCACTTTGTAAAAATAAACTAGACACTCGGCTGTATGGAAACAGTTTGAAGTGGTCCAAAAATATATCAACACTCGCAAACAAATGTTGGAAGCTAAAGCCAACAAACAAATACAAAACAAAAGGCAGGATACGCGACCAAATATTCAGTCAAATGCTGAATTTCTACCCCTACAATCTCAGAAATTACAGACTGAACAGGGAAATACACACAGGGAACAAACACTTACACAGCAGTGGAGGGACAAGCCACAAAGACCCAGGAGAAGGGACACCAACATAACAGAAAATGCTATCATGTTCTCAGAGTTGCAGGAACTGGCCGCATTTCTGAAAAAAATATAATTCGTAACACCATTGGACCATTTTAGGCCCATCATTACACAGGCGAAAGCCTTGACATCACTACACGAGAAGCAGATGTTGCTTCTCACAGCACTCGTCACTTATCACAGAAAACAATAAAATAGTTGAGGATTATTTCACTATTAAAAACCCCTAATTTAATACTTTCGTTTCATAAACACACACTATTTACTATTTAGAGCGCTCTGCACAGGCTGGTTATGTGGGAATATGGGAAAGGTAGGAAATAACCCCAACCACCACTCGTCTTACAGGTCAAGTGACACACATGCCAGTCGAGGTAGGGGTCGGGGGGCTAACACGATATGACATAGCTAATTTAGCTTAACTTAATTTAGCTTAGTTCTATTAGTAATATTTCTGTATATTAAAATTAATTGAATTTAATAATAATATTATAATAAAAAATATTATTTTAAAATAAGAATCAATAACTCAGGAAAATAAATAAATAAATATATATATAATATAAGAATACAAAAAATGCAAAATACAAAGTCACAATAAAAAAATTATAAAATTAAAATATATAGTGTTTTATGTGTTACAAACACAATTACTTACTTGCAATAATGCACCGACCTGATAGTCTGTTTCAGGTCGGGAAGAAGACGATCCTCAGTGAAGAGAGGACGAGGAGTTGGCTCTGCTTTGACTAGGGCCTGGCAGACTCTGGCAAAACCTGGCAGACTCTGGCAAAACCTGGCAGACACTGATCCCAAGGCCTCCCCCTTTTTTAGTTTATGTTACTAATATTGGATTTCTTTCCTATGTCACAAAACTTTGAAACGATGAAACCTATCCCGAGGGCTGCTCCCAGGCGGTTGGGGACTCACCGACACACTACATGCGAGATTAAATAGCATAGTTGTATACAACAGAACAACACATTAGACAGACATCACGACACCTACAATCATTCCAGCTGGGTGAATTTGGGGGGGGGGGGGGGAGCTTCACTGCTCGACCGACCACACAAACACATAAATTTACATAATAATAGACGACAAAACTAAAACAGCCTAAATATAGGTCCGGTGCCCCAGGCTTACACTGATGCAGCCCCCACGCACGGACTCTATGATTTGTCCAAGTGCTGGGTTGCAATTGTTATTACAAACACCCAGTGTGTTCTGAGAGCTACGGCTTTCAGTCTCATGACACACGTGTCATTCTGGTGGTATATGAGAGTCGGTGGCGACGGCTTGTACCAGAGATCTGGCAGCACATTATACTTTACCCCCTTTGCTCTCTTCACACATTGTTCATCCAAAACAATGCATGAATAAAGTTTAGTGCATATGCCTACAAAATGCAGTATGATGAGACCACCACATACATTCTTCATAACTCCTGTACGACATTTGTTCTCTACTCGGAATCCTTGCAGATTTTCTGGGGCATAGTTGGATTTGTCAAATTGTGCACACAAATCTGGGGAAATATCTACATTAATATCGTGATAGTGTACCTCATATATTAAACTATCGGTATCACAATATAATAGATGTAAAGCAGTCCGAGAAAATTTAGGTGTCATGTACTGATTGTGAAATTCATAGAGGCATAATTTAGAAAGATTGAGAATGGCAACCCCAGTGTATAAAGGCTTGTTGCAAGTAACATTAAACATTTTCATTTCGATAAAGACTAAATTCTCATCGAGGATTTGCCATGCCGTAAATGTTGGTCACACAATCAAATCTGCCACCCCGTAAATCGTTTTATACCATGATAAGACAAGTATGTCCCTTTCTTGACGAACATTCTGCAAAGTTTTACCAGAAACAGAGTTGTTCATCAATTTAAAAACAAAAACACTCCTCCAAATCTTTTGAAGCCTGAGCACTTTTTTCAATGTTATATTCGATGAAGGGAGCCATCCAGGCCTTCTGCTCAAAGTACAAAATGCGATGAACAGAGTCAAGTTTGGCCCCATGCACAAATAGTGCTACAGTGTTTCCCCATGTATAACATAATTGTTCTGCAGCACGATAGTTAAAAGCAATTTTTTAGTCATGCCATTCGGGGGTATGCCAGACACTGGAGCAAGAGGCAGATCAGATAGGGCATCGTGACATTCATCTGGAAAAGACAAATCCACTCTGCAAAAAACTGGTATCCTCATTATTCTGGTTGTTGGCAAAATCCCATGAAAAAGCAGACTCGGTTCAACACACTTGAAATTCCCAATGGGTAGCTTGCATTTCATCATATGGCTGTACAGGTAGTTTACATCGAAATAAAAAAAATATGCTTCTCTGTCTAATCGGTGTTGTACTTTTTGCCATTGCAAATGTTGTTTGCTTTTGCATGTCTTTTTAAAACCTGGGTTATACCACCTCAGACCCCGCTCTCAATTAAAATATACATATCTACATCTGCCAACAACTTCAGCCTCGCCTCTGTAATAAGTAATAAAGCATCCCAAGAAAGGAATTGAGCCGTTACGTACATGACAGGGTCCAATTTGGAACCGTTTAAACATATGGTCCTGAAGTTTTCAAAAACATTAGCCAACAAACACGTGGCCATATGTAAATAATGCATTTCGTACTCTAGTAAATTTTGACAATTGAATGCATTCCAGACGTATTGGGTTTGAGCATAGTCTGTATCGCTGATGCCGTTTCCTTTCATTATATTATGAAATGTGTCCTGGGCAGGAGTGATATACGGTTCAGACTCTCTATCGATTTGACAAAATCAAAAGGAAACACTCCCTTTCTTTGTGCCAAAACAAAGTGTGTGTTATCTGGAAACCACGAGAGGGTGATACTCAATTCATCAGATGTCAGATTACCTGCCAATGTCTCCGGAGATGCGCTCATGAAATTAAAAGATTCAGTAAAACACAATTAGAAATATTGCTCATTTCCTATTGAATAAATCGCATTAGGAATGATATTGTTGATACACTTGTCATTTTTTAGAGTTGCTCTAATCGTCTTGATAGTACCTGGATTTTCGATTACCATGCTTCCATTGGGTTTGGGTGATGCATATCTCTGCCAGTGACTTTATAAGAAAGTGGGCATCGTAGTTTAGCAGATTATGGAATACAGCAACAAGTATGTGTTTCTTAAATCTGTATGCTAAATTATATTGGTTATGTGCGAAGCATCGCACTGTGCTAGTCAAATGGTCATGGTCACCCAAGAATTTGGACCGAGCAGATTATTACAAATGAGACATATCTTTGAGCATCAAACTTAGCTTTCTCTGCTGGACTCAATATATTCATTGAAACATTTGTGCTGTATATAGCTGCAACCCACCTCAACAACTCAATTAATTTATAAACCATCTTATTCATATAATGCTCACCCATAAATTCAAAATAATTAGATAAAACGTGGATCGTATAAACACATGATCATTATGCTGCAGGCATATGGCACATGCTTATTAATGGTTGTTGTGCTACTTGTGTCAATATTAGGTACGCAAGTGGAGACTGGAGACATGTAACATTCAGTATCACAAAATGCAATAAAACCCATTCTTTGCTGATTGGCAGTATTTCTAAATTTAAGGTATTTATTTTCCTCAGTTGGGAAAGTGCACTGTACAGCATCTTGTTGATGACTCAATTCATCATCTCTAAATATACTGGAAACATCGCTCGCAAATAAAAAGTCTCTCGTGTCTCTTAGTCACTTGACTGTGGAGCAGTCTAGACATATTTGTAATAATTACAAAATGAAAGTGAGTGGTATTATCAGTGGCATGAATAGCCAACATGTTTACATGTCGATCATATCGCAGAGCAGATATGCGAATGGGTACAATTTACCCTTCCTTGGCTTTAGCATACAATTTGTCAACAATATTACGATCTTTGCCTACCACAGTGTAGACATTAATAGAAATATTATTGAGCCCCTCGAATTGTGTCATTTCACTTAACGCTACAGGAGTCGACAATCCCTGTGTATTCAGAACCTGGTGATGTTTTGGATACAAAGATGGATTATTGAGATTTGATGCAGTAGAAATTTGATGCTACAATTGAGTAGCGGAAGCACTCATCTTCCGGATACTGCACATTATTGCAAGCCTTCCAATTAGCAATAAACTCAGGTAGGTTTGTGTGAGGGGTACCTATGGTGAATGGTCTGTATTAAAAATGTGTATATGAACTTTCAATATCAGTTTTATCACCCAGCTGCTGCCTCACGCAGACAACTCTTTAAATTTTGTAGTTAATTGAGGAACTGTGTTTTCTTCATAAATAGATGCAACATCGGATGAATGGAGGACAGGGATAGCTTTACAGCCAAAGTGAAACATCTCCGTTACGCTATCCTCAGCCACTGTGTTTATGAAGAACTTTACCGTTACAAAGGCATACATTTTTTAAAGTGCTGGGGCCTCTCAACTAAAAGTCAGGACTGAGGCTCTGCATTTCGGGTAGAATGAAACAATGTCCGCATCCGATTGAAGCTTGTTGTTACTAATCTGCACATCAAGAAGTCTTTGGCCAAACGCTGTATCGAAATGCACAAATGGCAAATCTGTCGGCAAAGATATGTTTGCAGTTGACGAATCGGAACTTGGATAAATTTCCGATTCGGACAACGAACTGGAATAAATTTCTAACCCCGAATCAACACAACAATGCTTACTGCTTGAGGGACTATCCATAATTAATCTCTACACACAAACTAAACGAACCAACACCCAATTCTGAAACAAAAAAGAATAAATTTTATATTAGATATAACTGATAAAATGTGTGAGGTTAAGCAGCAAAATAAATGTCTTAGCTTAGAGTAATTAATGTTCTTTCTGTATCCTTACTACTATATAAATGTGCAAGTGTGTTTGTTTGTTTGTGCTTCTCTCACGTTAAAATAGAGCATTGGATCAACGTGATTTTTTGCACAAATTTAGGTCCAGATAGTGACATAGGCTATTTTTATCCCAGGAATATATCTCAAATGATTCCAAAAATGATGATTGGTGATGTACATAGGTACTCAATTAGACTATTATTAAGATTACTGCATAAAAAAGCATTGTTAAAAATTTCTCCTTTCTGTTTGTCTATGTACTGTCTTATATTCCTTCCCAAGAGCCACAGTAGTTCAGTGGGTAGAGAACCTAATAGTGGGGCCGCAGTAGTTCAGTGAGTAGAGAATCTGATAGTGAAGCCACAGTAGCTCAGTGGGTAGAGAACCTGATAGTGGACCCATAGTAGCTCAGTGGGTAGAGAACTGTATAGTGGGGCCGAAGTAGCTTAGTGGTTAGAGCACCCAATTGTGAGGCTGCATGCAAAGCAGGGGGTAAACTAGTTGTTAGTAAAAATGTGTAGAGTTTCGACGAATAAACTGCTGTAAAATTATTATAAAAATTTATGTTTAGGTGGTTTTACAGAAAAAAGGAAAACTCAATAATACAACTTTGTAAAAATAAGGTGTGATAAAACTCAAGTTCGCAATATTGAGCTAAGAAAGTATTTTTAGAAGTACATGTATGAGTTTCTTATCTTTAAAGAATTCTCAATAAGTTAATAAATCTAAGAAAAAAATATTAATTCAGAAAGCATGAATAATAATAATACAATTATAGAAAACATTGATTTATCTGAAAATAAATGACTCTGGAAATCGTTTTCCAACAGTTTATTAGTGGAAACTCACATTTTTTCTAACCATACAGAAAGAACATTAATTTCTCTAAGCTAAGACATTTATGTTTGCTTGTTAACCTCACACTTTTCATCAGTTATATCTACTATAAAAATTATTCTCTTTTGTTTCAGAATCGGGTGTTCATTAGTTTTGTTTGTGTATAGATACCAATTATGGATGGTCCCTCAAGCACTAAGCGTCGTCATGTTGATTCAGGGTCGGAAATTTATTCCAGTTCATCGTTCGGACCGGATACCTATCCAAGTTCCGATTCGTCGACTACAAACACATCTTTGCCGACAGATTTGCTGTATGTACTTTTGGATACCACATTTGGATGAAGACTTCTTGAAGCATAGATTAGTAACGACATACCTCAATTAGACATGGGCTTTATTTCTTTTTTCGCGAGATGCAGAGCCTCAGTCTTGGCTTTTAGCAGAGAGGCACCCCGCCCTTTTAAACTTTATGTCTACATAACAGTGCAGTTCTTAAAAAACACAGTGGCTGAGGAGAACATTATGGAGATGTTTCACTTTGGCTGTAAAGCTATACCTGTTCTCCATTCATCCGATGTTGCAACTATTTATGAAGAAAACATGGCACCTCAACTAACTACAAAACTCTTAAGTCTTCTGCTAGAGGCAGCAGCTGGGTGATAAAACTGATATTGAAAGTTCATATACACATTTTTAATACAGACCATTCACCATAGGTACCCCTCACACAAACCTACCTGAGTTTATTGCTAATTGGAAGGCTTGCAATAATGTGCAGTATCCGGAAGATGAGTGCTTCCGCTACTCAATTGTAGCATCAAATTTCTACTGCATCAAATCTCAATAATCCATCTTTGTATCCAAAACCTCACCAGGTTCTGAATACACAGGGATTGTCGACTCCTGTAGCGTTAAGTGAAATGACACAATTCGAGGGGCTCAGTAATATTTCTATTAATGTCTACACTGTGGTAGACAAAAATAGTAATGTTGTTGACAAATTATATGATAATGCTAGGGAAGGGTAAATTGTACCCATTCGCATATCTCCTGTGCGATATTATCGACACACAAACATGTTGGCTATTCGTGCTACTGGTAATACTACTCACTTTCATTTTGTAATTATTACAAATATGTCTAGACTGCTTCACAGTCAAGTGACTAAGAGACATGATATACTTTTTATTTGCGAGCGATGTTTCCAGTATATTTAGATATGATGAATTGAGTCATCAACAAGATGCTGTACAGTGCACTTTCCCAACTGAGGAAAATAAATACCTGAAATTTAGAAATACCACCAATCAGCAAAGAATGTGTTTTATTGTATTTTGTGATACTGAATGTTACTTGTCTCCCATGTCTACTTGCATACCTAATATTGACACAAGTAGCACAATAATCATTAATAACCAAGTGTCATATGCTTGCAGCATAATGCTCATGTGCTCATACGATCCACATTTTATCTAATTATTTTGAATTTATGGGTGAGGATTATATGAAAAAGATGGTTTATAAATTAATTGAGTTGTTGAGGTGGGTTGCAGATATATACAGCACAAATGTTGCAATGAATATATTGAGTCCAGCAGAGAAAACTAAGTTGAATGCTCAAAAAATATGTCACATTTGTAATAAGCTGCTTGGTCCCAGTTCTGTGATAGACTATGACCATTTGACTGGCACATTGCGATGCCTTGCATATAATCAATGTAATATAGCACACAGACTTAAGAAAAATCCTACTTGTTGCTGTATTATATAATATGCAGAATTACAATGGTCACTTTCTTATCAAGCCATTGGCTGAGTGACACATCAACCAACCTGATGGAAGCGTGGTAATCGAAAATCCGAGTATTATCAATGTGAATGGAGCAATTATAGAAAAATATAAGTGTATCACCAAAATCATTCATAATGGGATTAATTTCAAAATTAAATTAAAAGGAAAGGTGCAATATTTCAAATTGTATTTTATTGAATCTTTTAATTTCATGAGCGCATCTCCGGAGACATTGGCAGGTGATTTGACACCTGAACAATTGAGTATTACCCGCTCATGGTTTCCAGATGACACACAGTTTGCTTTAGCACAAAGAAAGGGAGTGTTTCCTTATGACTTTGTTAAGTCGATGGAGAGTCTGAACTATGCATCACTCCCGCCTAAGGATGCATTTCATAATATAATGAAAGGAAAATGCATCAGTGAAACAGACTATGCTTATACCCAATCTGCCTGGAATGCATTCAATTATCAAAATTTACTAGAGTACGAAATGCATTATTTACATGTGGACAAGTGTTTGTTGGCTGATGTTTTTGAAAACTTCTGGATTGTAAGTTTAAACAGTTACAAATTGGGCACTGCCATATATGTCACTGCTCCATCCCTCACTTGAGATGCTTTTTTACTTAATACAGATGCGAGGCTGGAGTTGTTAACAGATAAAGGTATGTATCTTTTCATTGTGCATGGGGTCCGAGGAGGTATTACTCGGGTTTCAAATGGCATGCGAAAGCAAACAACATTTACAATGGCGAAAAGTACAACACCGATTAGACAGAGAAGTATACTTGTTATTTCGATGTAAATGGCTTGTACAGCCATACAATGATGAAATTCATGCTACCCATAGGGGATTTTGAGTGGGTTGAACCGAGTCTGTTTTCTTCATGGGATTTTGCCAATACCCAGAATAATGAGGATACTTGTTTTTTCTTAGAACTGGATTTGTTTTTTCCAGACAAATGTCACAATTACCTATCTGATCTGCCTCTTGACCTAGTGTCTGGCATTCCTTCGAATGGCATGACTAAGAAATTGCTTTTAACTTTCGCGCCGCAGAAAAATTATATTATACAAGGGGAAACACTGAAGCACTATTTAATGTACAGGGCCAAACGTGATTCTGTTAATCGCATTTTGCACTTTGAGCAGAAGGCCTTGTGGCTCCCTACATCGAATATAACACTGAAAAATACGCTCAGGCTGCGAACGTATTCGAGAAGTCGTTTTTTAATTTGATGAATATCTCTGTTTATAGTAAAACTATCTAGAATGTTCGTCAAGAAAGAAACATACGTGTGATATCGCGGTATCACACGATTTAGAGGGTGGCAGAATTGATTGGGCAACCTACATTCAAGGCACGCCAAATTCTAGATGAGAATTTAGTCCTTATCGAAAGGGAAAAGGTTAATGTTACTTGCAACAAACCTTTATACACTGGGGTTGCCATTCTCGTCTTTTCTAAATTATTCCTCAATGAATTTTACTATCAATACATTACACCTAAATTTTCTCGGCCAGCTTTGCATATCTTATATTGTGATGCCGATACTTTAATATCAGAAGTACACATTCACGATATTTATGAAGATATGTCCCCAGATTTCCATGCACAATTTCACACATCTAACTATGAGCCAGATAATCCGCTAGGATACCGAGTAGAGAACGAAGGTCGCACAGGAGTTATGAAGAAATATTGTGGTGGTCGAATCATCATGCACTTTTTAGGCCTACTCCCTAAACTTTATTCGTACATTGTTTTGGATGAACAATGTGTGAAGAGAGCAAAGGGGGTAAAGTCTAATTTGCTGCAATATCTCTGGTACAGTGATTATTTGGAATGCCCTAAATGTAATTCAAGGGTTATGGGGAGCCAATTTCACTTCCGTTCGTGTAGTCATGATGTCTTTCCCGAAAGTGTAACAAAAGTGGTCTTGTCCTGTTATGACCACAAATGGTATGTTATATCGGGTACCGTAACGACATTACCTTGGGGTCATTATAAAGTTCCTAAATAGTTTTATCTTCATAAAAAACCAAACGCCAACCGAGATGACCACCTCAGTTGGGCAGTCGCCATGTACACCGAGCCGACCAGTCGCCAGCAGCTATGATGGAGGGTCATCACCATCTTCACAGTCATCGAGGAGCCTTTGCAGCATCCTGCATTAAATCAACATCAACAGCAGAGTGGGTCTATCCATCCCCCACCTCCAAAGACAGCTAGCAGATATCTAGCAACATCTGCCTTTGGTGCAACCAACTTCTCCTGAGGAGGGCTACCTATATTTCAATTAGAGCTATTGTTTCACTGAATACCTTAGATCATTCTCCTTTGGGTTGCTTAAATATGACATGTATATATTTTGTATATGTTATTGGGGATGGAATTTATTAAAAAGGGTTTGACACTTAAATTTATGGGGAAAAAAATAGGTTTATTGTATAATATTGGTGAAAGGATATAATAATAATAATAAATAGTTTTTAAAACGTTTTGTATGTTTCTTTTCTTATATTTACATTACCATCAACAGAATACAAAACATAAAAAAAAAAAACAATAACTCACTCACAGAGTTTTTTCCAGGTATGCATAAATACAGTGAATAATAATTATTAATTACAAGAAATGGGTATTGCCCTTCTACACGTTGGACAAACTGGTTTTACAATTTTTTTAATAGGGTTATCCAATATGGCGCCCAGCAAACTGGTTTGATAACAATTGGGTATGGGTATTACCCTTTAACATATACACATTATTCTCAGACGAGACCTAGCTCTGGTGAAGAGAGAACCTGTACTTGCGTAATGATGAATTGGTAATTGCATAATGAGTAATTTCTAGTTACATGATAATTTTCTAGTACACATTGCATGATTACGTAAGTGTAGGGCCACCTGTTTTTCGCGAAATTATTTCAGGAGTACTTGTACTCCAAAACACTATAGTTCAGATCCACTTTCGTAATTAGAATATTTTGACTGTCACGCATTGCAGGTGTCTGCCCGTGTTGGAGTTACCTGATTCTGATTGGCCCAGTCAGGTAAGGAACTGTCTCATAACAAAGACACGTGACCAATAACGAAAGGAAAACCGTACGTATTGCATAGGAGATTGGAGTCTAGCCTTCGCGTGAATATTTTCGCGATAAACAGGTGTCCATACGTAAGTGTGATTACAACATTCTCTATGCACCTGCAGTCGGCGAGTGATGACGTCACCTGTAACCTCAGTCAGTGGACAGAAAACGCTTTACCCGCACCACCAAGGACACGCCAGCTGAGGTATCATGAGTGTGCATTACCCCCCTCCACACTATACTATCTTCCTTGTAAACCAGTTCCCTGTATCTGGGTCTCCTCCTGACAGCCACCGAGTGAAGACGCGCAATTAACCGGTTATTGCATAATCCACAAACAAGTCTCAAGGTCAAACACAATACCTCATTCCCAAAATAAAAGGTCAATGACCTCAATGTTATTGAAACCGGAATTGCATCCAGGGTCAATGACCCCGAAAATGCACTCCAGGTCAATGAACCCAGAAGTGTAAAGGCCCCCATTTTGAATAAAGAATATCTCAGTAAGCATCCGACCCCTCTACACACGATCTCCTATTTCTACAGCTTTTGCGAGAATTCATTTTTTTAATTCCAAACGGGGGCCGATATTGTAAAACCCTCTTACAAATTTTGTTATAAATTGTTTTTATCGTGTAGTCTAATTTTTTCAACACAAAAAGCGGTATAATTTTAACTAATTATTAAATAAACAAAACTTTCGTTAATTACTCAACTAGAAATATGAGGGAAAACTTTGTATTTTATTTACATTATCTCCCAAAATGTCGGGCTAGTAACATGATTGCTTTGTAAATGCAATGCTTTAAAACACGTAGTCTCAATTTATTTCAAATTTGGTTGAAATTGGTATAATGGTGTTCGAGAAACAACATAGTGCCCCAAATATTAAAATTTTCACCAATTCGTAAATAAGTACCCATCGTGATCGAAAACTATAAAATCCCGATATCTTTACTAAATACTACACATGAACCTAGTTTGATGAAATTCGGCTGTCAATTTTAAAAGTTCCTGGGGGAGGACATACATTCCAGAGAGTCATTAGGTTGATTGCATAAGCATATCTTTCCTGCGGAAAATTGGCTAGAAATATACTGAGCATCACGCCACTAGTTAGAGAGCGCCTCTAAAAAAATGAGCTTGAACATTTCATTATTGCTATATTACTGTGCGCCTTTTAGATTAATTGTAGGCTTACTAGTATAGTTTCATTCATTTGATTGAAAATGACGTGAAGTCACTAAAGTACAAGTGTGTTATTTTTAATTTTGACGAAAATTACTGACCGGTTGCAAATAAAGGGATTTGCTTCACGTACCGGGATATTATCCGCATGTAAAATTTAAAGACATATGAACTCACGTTCAAAAGTTACATGTTAATTATAGACGCCGCGACTTTACCACTGTACTACCAGTTCACACACTAGTAACTGAGTTTATATACTGAAAATCTACTAAATCATTTAATTAATTTTGTCATGCAGTACGTTATGTTTTAAGTATTTAGAATGGTTTTAAACAGTAATTAAATGTATCATCACCAATATTATTCGTCGTTGTCGTATTTTAAATATATTTGAAAGAGTTTCAACCTCACGGATTTATAACCAAAATGGAGGCATTTTCGGTTTCATCAACTCGTTTAAAGTAGTAGCCACGGGGAGCGCCCTGCGTTTTGAAATTACGATGTGATTGGCTAGGTACGGGAGCCGGTGTTGAACCTGCTACGAAAAATAGGACGTATCCAATTACCAAACTTGGTAAGAAATCTGGCCGTGCAAGGCGGAAAATGCCATGACTGGTTCCATACTAGCCGGTATAACGGCAGCTATGGCGGACCTTGCACAAGCTTTTGCGGAATCTGGTATCGTGTAATATCGCCGAACAAAACGACTTTTGCTGTGGGAGATTTTGGCATAGGAAATTACCACCGCTCGGTAAGCGATAGTCTTCCAAGAGGGCTCTTTTGATAGAAATCTTAAGCTACCTGAATAATAAAAGAGACTGATTCCATTTACTTAAATAGTTATTATATATTTGATTTATGATTATTGCAATAATTTTTTCAACGTACAAAAAGAAAGAAAATCCGGTTCACAATGCGACACTAGCGCTTACCTAGTGGGGAAAAAATTTAGTTGCCGAACTGAAAGCATTGAAGTTCCCAACCTGAGTAGAACTGCCGTTAACCGAGTGCATAAAAAACAGCAAATTATATTTTAAACAATTTCTCTTGTACGCTCAAGGTCAATGGAACTGTTTTTGTTCTGTTCAGAGCTGTAAATGGCGTTAAGCGAAGTTTAGGTTGAGCGTAAAGCGCAAATATTATTTGAATGATTTTTTTAAAGCAATAGATAAATTAATTTTAAAACCCCTGTAGAAATATTGACATGTCGTGATGGCTGTGAGAAAATGAATGACCAGATGTACTGTATACCATTTGGCGGTTGCGATTGTTATAAAAAGGCCCGTAAGCCTACCTTTGATTGTAGATGAATAATTACTAATTAGTGAAGCGTCTGAAATTATTTTTTTCGAACTCTAGCTATGACTAAAAGCTGAAACGCCTCAACCAGTTTCCACAAGTTTTCAGTCGTATAAATTTTGTATTTTGAATGATTACATCCACGTTTGCGGAAACATTTTTAAAGTACTTAAAAAGTATGCGGGTATCAAGTTGGCATGTAGAATAACTGAACAGAAAAATAAATAAAACATTTTGGAGCAAATGTTAGAATTTACTGGAGTTTATTTTTATTTACAGATGTTTACTCTCTCCCAGAGCACCACCTTATAAGCAGCCTTTTTCAATTTTGCTTTTGGAATCTCTTTCTATATTTTAGGATTATTTATAATTATTTCTGATTTGAAGACCATAATATTTACAATTTTATTCAGCTGGCTGCTCCACTTTTTTTCTAACTCTGTCCCTGTCATTAAAATTAAGCAATAATCCGAAAATGTAACTTGGGATAAGTAATCGGAGACTATTATCGAAAAAATGAGATAACTCTTAATCAAGAAAGTAATTTGCTACCGCTTGGAAATTCATTTTAAGCCAATGATCTAGCCGCAGTAATTTCTGCACTAAATAGCTTCGCAGTTCGGGATTATGTAAAAACTACCCATGTGGGAATTTTCAGAAAAGTATTGCACAAAACCATGAATTTTACTTATTTATTCTTCTAAACTCACTAAATTATGGATACAGACCTACTAGTTATTATTTGCAAAGCCTAACACCAGTGATAATCTCATAGCATTCAACAGTACAAAAAAAAAAACTAATTGTTGGCAGTATAAACAAAAAATGCTTAGAAACGTGATTCAAAATAAGTTTTTCAAATTGCTTCAAAATGTTACTCTTTTACATCTTTTTTCTGATTTCATGTGGAATTACGGGTAAGGAAAACAAAGCTATTAATCAAATAAGCAACTTTTATTTTCTTCGTTATTTATTATTTTATTGTGTAAAGAATCACTCATTCAAAAAGGGCAAGCGCATTTGGCTAAGCCAACGCAAATAATTTATGAAGTTTGTTAGATATGTGATATTAACAGTTCGAGCACTACGCAAAGAAGTTAGCCTAAGTTTAACCCCTGAATAAATTGTACAACTATTAGCTGCACAGTACACGTAGGTTGTCAGAATAAAGAGTGACGTCAGGAGTCAACCATTTTATTGTAGCTTCACCGAGCAAGCGAAAATACGTTTTTATCTTGAATATATTTGACAGCAATATGCATGACGGAACAGCAAAAACGTTTTAGTAATCATTTGTAAAATATTACAGTCCTCTTACCTGCAATATTTCCTTTTCTGTTTAAGTAACTGTTCCTTAATACCAGCATCACAGTACAACATATCCTTCTCTGTTTAAGTAACTATTATTTAATACCAGCATCACAGTGGAATGTTTGCGCTCCTGATTACAATACTGATGTTTCTCGGAACCTAGGTAATGAAAAAGCGTTAATTTAAGTTACATTAGTTTATCTCGCATAGTTCCTTCGGATCGTGCATCAAATACCGTTAATTATGTTTATTGAACTGGCTGGGACATAAAAATAAATTTAATTATTTAAAATACTTATTCTAAATATAACAAATAATAAGTATTCGGTAAAAATTTAAAAAAAGTAAATAAATATGTAAACGGTTTTCAAAAATATATTAGCATCATAAAAAATAAATTTATTTACTGAAATTAGATATGTTAATTAAAATGCTGTATTTAAATTACTTGAATATTTTGATTAAATTACTGTATATTAGTATTCACAGTTCCTTATTTACATTACTTACACATTTTATATGTTTGCGTTAAAACCATCAACAGCGGTCTATCAACATATGCGAGGCTTTTTTATCAGCTATGGGATCAAGAGACTTCATTATACTGCTTATTTCTTCTGTTAGAAAAAGTAAGCTCAAAAGTTAATTGCGGTGATAGCGAAATTGATTTGCTCTAAACGAGGTCAAGTAGCAATTTCTAAATGTGTTTAATCTTTTATTTTATATAAAGGAATTGGAAATATATTGAGTGTGGTTTAATTTTCAATATAGTACTAATAATCATCCATATTTCCTTTTGTGTTTCGGGGATAATAAACAGCACTAAAATCTAACTTAATAGGTATATGTAGGGTTAATATTAAAAAATTGCACTGTCATTAAGTATAGCCTTGAAGGGGGATGGAAAATCACATGGGGAAAAAAACCAAAACCGGTTCAGTCTCCGGGATGGAACTCACGAGCTCTCGGAAGCGTGCCAGACGATCAACATTGAAACACTCAAAACATTCTCGATAGTTTGGTGAATCGCAGTCATTGTTTTTCTTATAGTTGCCGCCTCTCCGCGACCCGAGGAGACAAGAAGAATCGTGGGAGGTGAATACGCCAATCCTGAGGAGTACCCATACCTGGTACGTCTGCAACATAACTTAATACACGCTTCCTGCTAGCATAGACTAAAGATGAGGTAGACCGATCTCGCTGGCTGCTCACAACCAATATCCGTGTCCCAACGATGAATTGCTTTTCTGCCAACACGTCTAGCAAAAATGGCGTGGATTGGATTTGAGGTTATAGCACTGTGTAGTAAACAATTGCTTTTGAGATGTTTTTATACTTCCTCTAATCAATTTGTAATGCTTTTTGATTACATTCAAACTGGTAAAAATACTTTGTTAATGTCACAGTGCTTGCCATTTAAAAATTAAGATATAAACAAACACGTTCATCACTGTTGACCATGTGACTTTGACAGTTGTGTTTCTTTTGGGCAGATCAATGTTGGGTACATGCGCAGAAGACGAATAAGCGGTCTATTTCATCTTTAGTATATGCCTGCTAGTCGAGTATAATACAATCACGGTTATTCCACATTTTCCTGAAGCCCTTATAGAGTGAAGAGACTTGGGTGGCTCTTAACAGTGAAGTATTGAGAGCCGATAAGGATGATCGAAGTGAATATATAGTGGCGCTGGAATGAAAGGGCGAGGGAAACGGGAGATCCCCGAGAAAACCCGCCGACCAACGGCATCGTCCGGCACGATTCCCACTTGCAAAAATTCGATGACCCCGCCGGTGATTGAACCCGGTTCGCCTTGGTGGGAGGCCAGCGTGCTAACCGCTCGGACACCGTGGCCCCTTGAAGCTCTGCGAGAGATCTATTTATAGAATGGTCCTCCGCCTCGTGCAAACTAAGCTTAACTAAGTCTAGAGAATTACACCTACGGACAACGCGCCGAATTCGTGCGCACTCAGTTGTAATTATATTTTTCATGAGAACTATTTCTTACTAGGCGCTACCAATCCACGTGTTTTCTCACTATTTTTAATAATATTTACTATAAATTAAATATTATAATTTATAAATAAAATACTGGTAAAACTTCAGTTTAACGAAAAATAAGATTGTTTTATGTTGTCACAAGTATAAAACGCTTGTGGTACATGGCATATTTATTAAATAACTAAACACGTAATACATGGCGTGATTTTTCAAAGGTTTGATTCAAAAAGTGTGAAGAAACCGCGAATAGACTATAAACTGTCTAGAAGTATGTTAGTGATCCAGCGCTGTTATAATTGTTGTAACTATAACATAGGTGGCCTATGTACTAAAATATTTTCTGTGACATCGTTGTTTGCTCGTACACGCACATCTCGGAGATTCAATGCTCTGGAAATACGAAATTTTGCCAAAAACATAAAAGGTGAAAACCAATTATCTAATAACTAGAACCTGCAAAATTCGCATTATCTTTCGTTGACAGGATGAACTCCACTGCCTTGTACGTAAGTGAGCACAGTCAGTGGTATTGTCCCAATCTGGGACAGGTTGAATGGAGTACCTGGCCGATACCACCTCACCTCTAGCCAAACATCTTAGTGTTCCTACTTAGTGTTGTATGTGCCTTCAGCTACGTGTCGTTCCTTGAACGGTCACCCATCCAAGTTCAGATCACGCCTTAACCTGTTGAACCATGGCGATCTGAAGACCACCAGGTTACGAGGGCGGCATGGCCGTCAGCCACAGCCAGTGAGTTTATTGGCCACTAACCTTCAAGTGGAGTCGCCTACCTGTTTGACATCGTTACAACAAGACTGGCCGGTCCGCTGATGAATTTACATTATTGGCTCAAGATTCTCGTGAGGCGTGCTAGAGATACTGCCGGCCTATGGCAGAAGTCGATCGAGTTCAGTCTGCCGCTAAATAGAAATGCGAATTATGCAGGTCTCTACTAATGACTTGAGACCTGCAAAATTCACGTTATTATTTGGTATCAGGCTGAACTTCGTAGTACTGTATATACTGGAGCCGGCGGCGATTATCTATTGGTTTCTGCATAGATGTGCAGATTCCCCCTTTCTGACTTACCTGCACTTAATTGGGAAACAATTGTGAAGTGTTCATTTATTGGCGCAGAGTTAGCCAGGGCGTATCAGATAAATCGCGGTCCAATGACAAACATCTAGCAAAGGTACACGTGTTTAAAGTTAAACGTGTCCCCAAATAATAATGCGAATTTTGCAGGTGTCTACTAACGACGTATGGTTTTTTTCTTTTATGATGTTAAGTGTAGTCAAAGAGAAAAAAATTCGTGAACGGTGAAAAATAAGTAATATATATTTAGACCTTGCCTGCGCAGTTTCATTAAGACAAGAGAAAAGTACAACTGCACATCTGTAGTTAAATCTGCGGTCTTCCATCAAGTATAATGAAGTCACACTTTTACATATATCATTTGCACAGTACTACCCAACAACAGAAACGCTGCAAGTCAATTAAAGACTGTTCACGATAAAGTGAGCACTTTTGAAATCAACCTTAGAAAAAAAGTTTCTGCCCCTACCTGCATATGTTTTAACGGGCGCACTGAGTGACATGCGCCCAGTAAAATTAGTAACGATGGATGGAAAGTAGTTCCGTACCTTAATGTCGAATAAAATGTGCTGGACAACAATTTCTGCTAACTGAAATTATTTTTTTACGCTTTCTGCGTTTTTCAATTCACCGAAGCGTAGAAATTAGCGGATTAGTAAAATATTTACTTTTCTAATAATTTAACTGTTTCACTTGACCGACGCATGTATAAAGTGATGAGGCTCGTGACAATGTTAATCTTACATAAGGCGGAAGAATACATAACGTGCATACAAGTAGATCTTTAGTAGGGCTTTCATAAGTGCTCATTTTACCGTGAACAGCCTATAAGCGTTTTACGCGTAGGGACGATGGGGAGCTAGGCGCACGCCTTGGTGTCAGCCGTATCGCTCCTTCGCTTCCGTGTTATCAACGCGCAAGACAGCTTCAAATACACAGTGTCCTTAAAGGCGTTCAAGAGTCGCAAAATATTTGCTACATTTTTTAACATATCACATCCTTTTTAGTAGTGATATGAACTAAGAGTCTGAGAAAACCGAAAAAATCATGATAGTAGAATGACCAGGGGGGGGGGGGGTTCAAATACAAAGGGATGCCGCCTTTTATCAATCGGATTAACCCTTTGATATTAAAATGATATCAAAAGGGCTAATCCTTAATCCGATCTTAATCCGATTAAAATGGTTGATTTTATTATAATCCGATGAAATTTTTTCGTTCATCCTTAAACCGATATTAATCCGATAAAAAATTAATTCTGATCGGATAAAATGTCTTTGATTGAGTGATGCAATTAATCTAATTGAGTTATCAATCAAAAATTGTTGTGATAAGTGTGCAGTATAGTGTAATAGTGTGCTAAGGGACAAATTTATAATTTTCTTCCTCTCTTGTTTTTGGGGGTGGGGCGCAGCTATGGTAGATGATGTCAGGATGACGACTGGTACTCGACTGAGGAGTGTGTGTGTGTGTGTGTGTGTATATATGGTGAGTTTTGTGCAAGAGTGTCATAAGTGTTTTTTTTTTTTCTGGGAGTGGGATATTGCTTGTAGATGGTGTTGGGAGATAGGCGACTTTGAGATATACAATTTACGTCCTGTATGTTAGTAATGACAAACGATTAAATAGACGACGAATGTAATTAAAGCGGCAATGTTAGACAAGAGATAAATTAATGGAAATACAAATTCCAAACGAACACAACTAATTGAATAACCTGGTGTCGACAAGTGCTAACTCACTAACCGATCACAATTACGTGAGTCTCCAGTATGAAATCAATTAATGATCTACAACGAAGCAAAAAAGTTCCTATCAATATATAAATTAAACGGCAAACAAATACAAGTACGTGACTATCACTAAAGAAATTATGTAACCCAGATACCGTGTTTTTTTTAAATAAATGAAATCGCACAAGCACCTCTCCCAAAACACACCTGTCCAGCTGTGGGCTCAGTGAAGCAATGGCTGCAGTGTATGATGTGCGGAGACTTATGAGCGCGTCCGACGTCTGTCCGGCTGTGACGTTTCATATGAAATTAAAAAAAAAACTTACAAAGATTTTAAATGCAAATTTCAATATTGTAATAATAATTCACTTTTAACACAAATTTCCATTGAAGTGTAGGGAGGCTCGGATGTCATGAAGCAGTCCTTAATCCCGCAAAGCGTAATCATGTAACACTTTATAGAAACATAGTATATATTTTATGAAATTTGCAAACTTCCTTTAAAAAAAAATTTGAATTAACGGGCATACTACAAATTTTCCGTTATATCTGTGAAATTCACGGCACTTGGTAACACAAATGTGAATTTAAGATGCTATAAACTTTCGTAGACCATGCTCAGAAACAAACTTGACATGTTAAACGCACAAGATCGGCTTAACACAAGAAAAATTTTTTCCCGATAAATTAAAAGTTATAACATTTTTTTTATATTAAAACTATAGTTGCAGCCCGGAGCAGATACTAATGTTTAACGAGAATTGCGGCTAACAGTCAGGCGTATGATATGTCTAGGGCCTTGGCACTCCGAAGCCCGCTGACCATGGCTCGCCTACCCCTCGATTGTCGGACAGCTCCATGCCCTGCCTGGTGGTGTTCAGTAGCACATGTGTCCATGTCAATGCTTTTCGTCAAACTAACATGGCATCGGCCAGCGTGAACTGCCAACATCGCTCTTGCCTGCAGCCTCCATCCCCGTTCATCCCTACTCCAGAAAATGTCTTTGTCCAAAACGAGAGTTCCTGTCCAAGGCCAAGCACCCCCGCTATCGATCCAACACCGCCATTCACAAAACCTCTACAAGAACACACACCACCGCCCTCCCCCCTCCATCTTCCACCCCCAGTACAGAATGCATTATCGGCTATCTCTAGAACTGCCTGCCTCGTCCAGACAGCACCAACCCAGAAAGTGTGTCTTTTGGCCGTCATGTCGGGAACTCCCCACCCCTCGGATCAGCGAATTTTGAACTCACCCTGCCTGCTTACCTCCCCTCTGACCTCTTTCCACCAAACTTTTACTTTTGCTTCAATGCTGAAGCATTGTGAAATCTGTTTCTCCAAACCTAGAGCCTGTCTTATTTGCAGCGAAATAAAATTTCACAACTCCCACCAATGAAATTTATATCTCTGAAATTAAAATGAAGTATCATTAATCCCCGGGGATTTAACATTCGATGAAACTTTATATCTTAATACAATAAACTTTAAGATTAATCCAGTAAACTTTATCCAATTTTCCAGAAAACTTATAATAAATTTTAAGTTTAAAGTAATCCATGTTTAATTTCGTACTAACACAAGTACAAGACATATTTTCATTCGCTAAATTTTAAGCATTGAAAGAACATCGATCTTTTTCAAACATACATAATTCGATTTAAGCAATACACAAGTAAATGTTTTTACTCTCAATCTGTTTTTAAATATTTTTTCGTATAGCAGAGAAAATATTCATATCCAAACTGTTTTTTAAATATTTGTGCCTATTTCATGTGTAGATTTCTCCGTAAGTTTCCCAGCTTAGAATTTATAGTATACTATCTAACAAAAATGTATATATTACAACTTATTTTATATAGAAACACTCAATTTTGCCTTGATATTAATGAAATAGCACGAATCCAGCCTGAAATGACTGCTATCGAAGCTGAATTCTGTAAAATTCCACTATAGTTTATAGTTCAACTTATTTTCCTAAAAGTCCAAATTTAAGCTAATTTAAAGGAAAAAGGCAGCCATTTTGAATCCGTTTACTATATAAGGAGGAATAAATTAATTTTCTCTCATTGTTAAGTCGTCAACTGCCAAGAGCACTTCGTGTGTGTTTGTGTCCATATACATTGCATCAGTATAAGTGAGACTTAGGCATTCATTACGTCTACTACATCTCCAAGCGGCTACACCGAGAACGATGCCAGGTGTCCATCACGTCTACAACAATGCCATGCGTCTACTACAACTCCAGACGTCCACTACATCATCTAGATCCACAACACATTATCTACAAGGGATTTCATCTCTGCATCAGCCTGCACCAGGTACAATGCATCAAGATCACTGCTGTGACAATTGTGATGCGGAATGTGTTGAAGTATTCAATGCGATTCTAGCATATGGGAAAGTGAAAGCGTTATTGAGTTTAGACTGTTCTCAATTGCGAGTCCTGCCGAAAGAATTTGTAATTTCTTTGAAATAAAACTAGCATATCCGTTCCTTGCTGAATTTACAAGCTCATGAGGATATTGTGTCATATTTCCCATGTAAAGACTACCCTTTAGGCATGCCTGCCTTTGCTAATGATGAGAACTTACAACATAAATGGAGAGCTTGTGTGTCACAAAGACTGGAAAAGCTACTTGAAGCTAGAATTATTCCAGATGAAGTAATGGACGATTTCGGAGTCGATGAAATGGGTACCGAGGCGAGCATTGTAATCTTATAAATAAAAAGAGTTGAGATTCTATTTGTGCATACAATATCATTTGAGAGTGTATAAAATAATAATGTAAAAATGATGTGTTACATGCAAGGTTTCGAAAACTATCCAAACAACTTGTTTGTAATTAAGGAACTTGCTATTTCTAATGCAACCAATACTAATGACCTTAAAGTACTATGCTTTAAATCTCCTACACCTAAGTATACTTTAAAACCTCAAGTTAAAATGATGTTTCGGGAACAGACTTACGAGATACATGACCTAAAATGGGACTCTGGTGACAGAGATTACATAGAGTTTTTCCATTATGTAAATTATGTGCTTCTCGAAGACTATTGAGTTTATATACTTGGAAAAATGCAGAAAGAAATTTTAAAAAGTTTAACCAATGCAAAAGTCATAAATATCAGAAGATGTCAGGACTGTTCGAGTATTAATTCAGTAGTCATATGATATAACACTAATCACTACAAGCAAAAAACATTCTGTTCGCAATGTAAAAGTGAAGCTTTAAGAGAATATCTATACCAACATCCTACCTATGTGTAGATATATTAATTTAAAAAATGGTTTGTTCCAGATTCATACCTGTGTAATATTTCGAAAAATTGGAGAAAATCAACCCAGAGAAGATGTACTCCAGTATTACTCGAGGATACAAGAACTTATTGTTCCAGTCTCTAAACAATATATACTTCCAAATACAGATGTGCAATGGAGATGAACATTGGAACTTTGAAAAAAGTTTCGGAGGAAATACATAGCAGAACAAGTGTTGTGTTATGAAGAAGTTGACTGTCTGGTTTTTAATATGAGACCCCACAGCGAACTGCTGTGTTCTTCTTGGGACCTGTGTTTTAAAAATAGAAGTGAAGATATAACCGAAGAACCAGGATTTAGATTAATAAAATATCAATTGAATAGAGAGTTTTACGACAGTCCTACCTCATAGACTGAAACATGTAATATAAGGAACACGTCACATAAATGAAAGGCAGTAGCTGCCTTAAAAAGTCACCTTGTGAGATATGGGACTATGAGTTTTGGAACAAGAATGTTTTTGTCTGTAAATATGATTTCACCAAGTTAGTATTGAAGAACTAATTTTACCACAAACTATAAAAACATCTGACTATATAAAGAGAGACAGCATCATACACCAGAGCTTCAGTTACAATGGAGAGATTCGAATCATCACTTCCTTATGCCAGTGTTACACCAGGTTACAGGCAAGTGTGGTTTCGATTATAATATTATATATAATAATATATGTTTTCGACATATGTTATGGGTGAAGATCTTGTCCTTTGTATTATATACATCCTAACAGCAAACTAACTTGCAACGATGGTCAACTTGAATATGAAGCTCAAAGTGGATACATCACAAAATGTATTTCCTACAAGAAAATCAAGTACATAGTGCAGAAGGAATGTAGTTGCTGCTCTCTTACTACAGTTTGGACAGAGCAATGTAACAACAAGCAACATTTTTCATAATCAGTGACCAAGAATTAACTACTCCCTGTGACATGTGGAATTATAAAGTTTGGCTCAGCAAGAATAGTTAAAACTGAGAAAAAGTTATGAAACAACAGCTATATAAAGAACACCATTCAGTATTAACTCAGCAGTCATGGGTAGCATCTTCAACCATGCAGATATATACAAAGTCCTGCAAATAGGATACAGAAGTGTTTAATTTAAACTACATGGTAGTATTCTGCAAGTTCATATCTGCAACAACATATAACATTGTTGCTACACTTTCGATAACAGTCACAGCATCCACATTGGTGAAAGAATATCATGCAACGATTTTGTTGTGAGATTTATTCGCCCCAACAGTGACTTACCAACAACATTAGCAGATTTGATAATTGTCAGTCTTAGAGAGGAGATAGCAGAGGAGTGTGAACATGGTGTAATTTGCATACCAACTCACCCAACCTCACAAAGGAATCACCATTTGCTGGAAGGAGACCTGCTATGGGGACATCTGCAACTTTATTTTCGAAGGAGGATTAGTGTTTGCTTCCTTGTGCATGTTAAGTGGCTAATGCAGAATAATGTTCTTGCATAAATACAAGACTGCATTTACTACTGAAGGTTAGAATTCTGTAACTTATAGGATAGCATATACACATTTTGTTGTTAAGGAAATGCGTGAGTCAGGTATTCATTTCAAAGGTATGTATTTCTCTCAATCTTTAATACCATGAAGTAAACCAACTAGTTATCATTCCAGTTTAACTGACTGAAACAGTTCGAAATGTTTTCTAAAGCAGTACAGACATTTAGAATAGATCGTAAGCACAAGCTTAAGGGCAAGCACATTGTAAGATCTTTTTGTGAAGAAGAAAATGTTTGAAACAATTTGTTTATAATACAGATATTGATTTGCCCTATCAGTATTTTGAAGAATGTGATAATAATCTTCATATATTATATCATTACCACAATAACAAGTCTCATTACACTGCTCATACTGGGTGTGATTCATCAAAATGGTATGTGCATCGAGCAGTAAAATTAGCAAAAATAAAATTTGGCCCTCAAACACATTTCAACATGCAAAGTTAGAGAATAAATTTATCAATATACATACTTTGTTTATCACTCATTCTTCTCAGTCGATTGTTGGATGTCATAGTAGTAACAACATATTTTCATACTGGAAACCATTATGTCAGTGTCAAACAAGGAAAGTCTAATATAACTTACATGCTATGGTGTAACAGGCTTCTGCACAAATTTATGGAGACTAGCAACAGTGTCTTTCAATTTAAAGAAATTTATTTTCCTCTAGAAGATGAAAAGAGACACTCACTAATACAATGCAGTGATATTCGAAATGCCCTGTGTTTTACATAACTGCAACAACGCCTCTTCCATCTAGTATTAAAGATGTGCACTCACATTATGTTGAAGCTTACCCAGTCTTGGTTGAAAGCATTATTTTACATGCCCATAATTGTAAAGGGTTTTGTGTACAAACAGATAGGTTAAAGAAAGGACATAATAAATTCTCCCTCCTTGGAAGCAGAGTTCAAGATGGGGATCTGTATCCAATTTTAAGAATATGCATGAAAACATCATTTATGGAAGTTGAAAATAGTTTATAAAATTATTTGTATTTAAATAAAAATGTTGTATATATTTTGAATCAGCCTGTACTTGCTAGTGCTAAAATGATTTGATAACTTGTTGAATGTTTTGTGTCATCCTTTACTGCTCTATGTGTTTTCAATCAAAGTTATATTTGCTAGTGTTAATACATTGTACATAATTTTTTGAATTAACCTTTATTTTGATATAATTGTCTAAAATATTTTGTATCATCTTGTCTTTCCTAGTGTTAAAAATGTAGTATATAAATTTTGGAGTAATCTGTGCTTGCTTGTTTAATGCAGTGTGTATATATTTTGTCAATAAATTTTGTCTTAATATGAATTCCTTTTGAACTTTTATTTAACCCATTCCTTTTAATAAAAAGCGTACTTCTTTTGCTAAGAAATGAAAAAAAAAGATAAAATTCTCTCAACAGAGAGATTCTTAAAAGATGTTTGTTTCTATCAAACTGTGTTGCATTAACTTATACGAGTGTTGAAATGAAAAAGCCAGAGGAAAAAAAATCAGATAACAAACAAACTATTAGTTCACAAAAAACACTTTTCAACTAAAGATATTTCAACTTGTCTCCTGAAAAAACCTTAATAATATTTTACAACACACCATAAATACACAAAAAAAGAGTTTATTCTTTTACCAGCCTCTGTAGAGTAATTAGATTATGAAAGGAGGCTCTGGGTTCGAATCCCGGATAAGGCATGGTTAATATGAGTTAGTTAGTTTCTGGGTTCGAGTCCCACATAAGGTATAATTGTAATATATATTCTGGGGATCGAATTCCAGGCATGTCATGTTTCATTGTAACCATATAAACATAAAAGTAATAACGAACTTACCATGTAATAAAAAATATACAACAGCTTGATAATTGTTTATTCATGTATGTGAGAGGATGGAAACGATGTTGAATTGTTCTAAATTACATTACATTCTGGTTACAAACACCTCCTAATGTAAAAAGTTCCTATCAGAATAACAATTTTTCATCTACAAAATCGTTAAATAATAATGCAATTCAAATATAATTGCTTAAAACCGAATAAATACACATATGCCACATTTATTTCCAACATATACATGCTAAATTTAAAAAATGCATTAAATCCTTATAATTGCTTTAAATTTTGTTAAAATCTAGTTAAAATGACTCAAATATTAAATTCATTAGTTTAATGTAGCTTTGGGGCGAATTATAAAATTTAAAATTTCCCAAAAAGGGAGGATGTCTGGCCTATAAATAGGGGTTCCCACCAGCAGCACATAATTTGCTCCTCTGACTTCATGTGGTCAACATCTCCCCTCCAGTGCGCGAGAGTGTCATACATTCAGTGAACCGACTCATGCTGCTAGGAGCTGCTGCTGCCTGAAGTCGTTTTGTTTGGGGACACCGACCGACTGCCCCCTGTTACCTTAGCTCTTCCTGACTCTTCCACGATGGGGTTTTGCGGTCAAGAAACCGACAGATCCTACCTTCAGCCCTGCTGCTAGCTTACCACTCGCTGGAGAAATACAGCTGGGCCCCTACCCAATCCCGGCACTCCCCTGGTGGAGCAGGCTACTGCTCAGCCTGTCTGACCTGGGTTCAGAATTTTGTTAAAACTTTTAGGACATTTTTTTGCATTTTTGTAAATTCGTTTAATCTTTTAGTAACATTCTTGTCAAATTGTTTCAAGTTTTAAAAATTTTTTCCTAAAATCATTTAATGTTTTATTAAAATAATTTACAACTTGAATGAAATTTACTTAAATTTATTCCAACCTCAAATTGAATGAAATTTCCCATACATGTTTATTTAGCTACTTCTCAGGAATTTTTTTTACACATTTTAAGAAATTTTAAGGGCACATTTTGGTTATGACTGATGTATGAATTATGGAACAGCTAAAAAAGAGGAGAACTATGCCACTAATGCCTGGTTTGAGGTGGATGTGCTTAATCTCAGCTCCCAAGCTTGTTCTGAGTCAGTTGTGTGGTGACAGATGTTTGAATGATGGAAAAATGTACATCGAGTACTTCTAATGAATGAAATGTTTTTTTATGTGTATGTGATGGGGTGGTTTGGGTTTATAATTTGTTTTGTTTTTAACTAGTTTTAAGAGATGCAATTATCAAAGTAGGCACATGACTGCGAGTATGAGTGTAGGGATAAGATATTTCAATAAGTTCTAGATGGGTTGTTAATGTATATTTGAGAGAATTTAATGGCATTGAGAGGGAGATACTCGGTAACTGCTATTGTTCTTACAATAGAGAGAAGGTGTGGACAATGTCACAGGCCAAGGCCTTCTCTACACTGTTAATTATTTTCAAATATATGTTAAAACCATCTAGAATATAATACCAAGTACTCTGAGTAAAAAAATTGAGTAGGGGCATGTCTGCGAGTATGAGTGTGGGGAAAAGGTATTGCAAGTGATTCTAGGTGGATTGTTGATGTATATTTGAGATGTTTTAATGGAGTTGAAAGGGAGATACTGGGTAACTGCTATTGTCCTTACAATAGAGAGAATGCCCATAGCAATATTACGAATCTAGGCCTTCTTTAAGCTGTTAAATAGTCGCAAAAATATGTTAAAACCATCTAGAAAATATTATAGTACTCTGAGAAAAAATAAGTGAGTAGGTGGATGTCTACAAGTATGTGGAGAAATGAGCTGTAAGTTGATTGTTGTCCTATATTTGTAAGTAGATAAAGAGTTGACTAACTTTTTAATAAAAATTAGAGAGAAATTTTATTTTGAATATGTCTAAAATGTTTAGTTTTAAGAGTGTTTGTTTAGTTAGTATTATTAATATAGAGTGTTACACCCTCGCTAAAATGTTTATATGAAAGTCTTTATGAAAATTTATAAAAAGATTGTCAATGAAAACTATTTTAAAGTGTAAAATTCATTAATTATTTGATGGGTAAACTATTTTTTTACAGTGTAAAATCCATAAAATGTTTGACAGTGGATGCCGTGTTAACTTTTTGCTAGTGTACACTATTTTTGACAGTGTGGAGTAATTTACATATATATTTTTTTTAATGCATGTAATATGAAACGTTTTTTATTAAGCATTTTGTTATTCAAAAATGGGCTTAAATTCTAATGCATTAGTTTGAGTTTAAATTTCATTTCAATGTTAGATTCTAAACGAAGTCTGCTTGCTTCAAAAGTAAAAGTTGTGAAAGACAGATGAGGTAAGGCAGCTTGCAAAACATTGTGTAAAGTGGAGACAAGCTGAGTGAAGGCAATTTGTGTTGCGGACTGAAGTTGGTGGAGTAGGGGGGTGGACGGATAGGGTGAACTTTTCCCGCATGCTCATATCCGACTGCAGGGTCTGCAAGATGAGTGCTAGCATGGGATGGACTGGCTGTCGGGCGGGGCATGGGAAAGAGGTCGTCAGGCAGGGTGGGTGAAGTGGAGTGTGCCTGCATACTGGCGTGCCTGCTTTAGACTGCTGCAGTTTACTGAAACATTTTTCATTCTCTTGCCCGCATCATGAGCGATCTAAACTCTCGTCTGCCTCGTGCACGATCTAAACTCTCGTCAGCATCATATACTGATCCCACTCCACGCACGTCGTTCTCATCAGCTCTTGATACCTCACTTTTGCTTGCTCCCCCACACACCCAGTTCTTAACCATCCACTACCTGGCTTTGTCCATGAGGCTTTAGAATGCCTCATCCCCAGTATATTTTGTAAAAAAAAATGCAGTTCTCGGTTCTGCCTTTCCCAAACAAACAGCACTTCCCTCAAAATTGTTTTATTTATAATAAAGTATTCAGTCCTTCATGTTACTAACACATATTCTATTTACAGGTATGTTGTGGTAAGTGACTATAATGTTTTCTTTTTCTTTATTTTCAGAACTACTAGGTACTTCAGATCAATTTATTGTAGTGTTGTAACTTTATATCGAGGAAACAAAATAAAATTTAGGTAGTTATAATGTGTGAGCATAAGCAGCAAAGTATTGACAGTTTGCTTGAAGATCTTTATGTAAGTGATTCAGATTCCGAATCACAGACGGAAAGACAGTCTACAGCAAGCTGTCGAGACAGTGCACTTCGCCTAAGTGGACATGAGTAAATCTCTTGGTGGATGATCTCTACTTAAGTGATTCGAGCATGGATTTACATATGGAGAGATCATTAAAAACAAAAGGTCGAAACTTGTCCGCTTCCCCCAAACATGATAAGTTTGATCTTTGATGGATGACATATTCCTATCAGACTCTGAACATACTTGTGATTTTGAGAGTGCTCTGTCAGTCTCACAATCGACTTTCGAGTCGATTAGAGATAATTCATATATGGAGGCAGGAAATATTATGTTCTCCACCTCTCCAGCCTCAGTCGAAGCTTTGCCAGACCTGACATGTGAGCCAATGGATATGGCATTCACAGGCAGACTAAATGACATGCGGATAGTTAATTATAGGTTTAAGAGTGATGCGGACATTTCTTGTTTTTTTCGAGAGGTGTAAGGCCCCTTTATTAAACTTAATAATGGCATTGCCCCGGCCAGTTAGAGATTCAGCTACCGTAGTGGGTAAGTACTTGAAATCCCTCACTGCGGAAGAAGGCACTACAACAACCTTCTATTTTCAAAGTAAAGCCCTCCCTGTGCTGCACTCATCCAATGTGGGTTTAATCTACACTATGTACCAACAAGTATTTGGGCAGTTGTCCACAATGTTTGGTTGGTGGTTGTCAACCTGTTAGAATCTCGTAGGGCCACATCTTGCTGCTATAACAGCAGCAACCCTGTCTGGCATGCTTTCTACAAGTGTTTGCAGGACATCCACGGGGATTCGTCACCATTCCTCTTGCAACCATCAAATGAGTTGAGCTATGTATTTTGGCAACGCCTGATGAGCCCTACCCGGCGATCCAATTCGTCCCAAAGATGTTCTATAGGGTTTGAGGTCGGGGCTCTGGGTGTGCCAGTCCAATCGGCGAACATTGTTGTCGGAATACCACTGCATAGTCGCCCTTGAAACACGGCACCTGGCATTGTCATCCTGGAAGTAACACGGGTCCATTCCGTAAAAAGCCACAAAATTTGGGAGCATTTCATTATCCATAATGTTACAATAGGCCTCTGTGTTTACGCAACTAAGGACAAACTCCAGTGGTCCTATGCCAAATACTGTGAAACACAAGTCAACTGATGTACTGAAATAAATATCTTCACAGGTGTTTAATTACTTTTTGGTAGATAGTGTATGAATATGACATTGTCCCTTATCTCACAAACAGGCTTGAGGAGTTTAGTGCGTGTGGATCTGGCTGGAGTCTGCAAATATTGACATACGTGTTTGTACATGTATCTTAAAACTGATGTAGTATATTTGTAATTTTTTTTTAGTTCTGTATACATATTTGTTCTTGTTATTTATTATGTAATCTGTGTAAGAATATTTTGGACTATTGTAGTAGTAGTAGTAAAGAGTTATAGTGTTAAGATGTATGGTACACAGCTTTATTACAGAAAATTGTGAATATAGTTATAGGTATTTTGTTGTAAATATTCAGTTGTTTTTCATAAAATGTCTTGTTCTTAAAATGTCATTGAAAAAAAGTGGTAATTAAGTTCGTAAAATGATTGTTGCAAATTTTATTCTCTTGTTATGTTTGTTTTTAAATTATAGAAGAATTGCATTGGTACATATTTATTTTGTTTGCTGAAAAAGTGATTGAAAAAATGCTTGTAGTAAAATGCCATTTAGAATGTAAATGTTTATTGTAGAGTAATTGTAAATGTTTAGCTTTTAAGGATGATTTATTTGAAAAGAAATCTTTTAATAAAATGTTTCATTTTAAAAAATGAATATTGTGACTTGTTATTTATTAATTAATTCGTTATGTCACTAATTTTTTAATATCTTATGTAAATGATTGGAGATGGGATGTGTCTGAAGACTAAGTACTTGTATATGACTGGATATGAATCTCATAAGGTTTAAATGAAAAATGTTTGATAAACTTGAAATGAGTGGGTGATTCACAGTGATTCTAAGATGTTGGTTTGTATTTAAAATAAGGTAGCAGGCTACCTGTTTGCTCACTTTCAAGAAAAAATTTAAGTTACTTGTTGCTTCCTTTTTAATAAGGGAGAAAAATATTTGTTTAGAAATTCAATCATAGAAATTCACATTTAAGAAATTTAATAAAAATGAGAAAATCAAATACTTCTAAATGGAATTTGAAACAAAAGGAAAAGGAACTCGTAGTATCTCCTCCGTTGGCCCGCTGGTCAAGTTGAAGGACCCTGGGGACATAACAAAAGGGAGAGTAAATACCTTTTCAGAGTCAGGCAGAAAGAGCTCTCAGTGACACACCACAGCTCCAAGAATGTTTTCCTGCTACCCTTTAAATCTACAGCTGGGAGACTCCAGCGAACTTAAAAAATATATATTTTGTCACAGTAACCATATTACTATTTCGCCTGGGGAATCACCACTATGATGCCTGCTGGTAAAACACATTCATTCTTTATAAAAAGTCAGAAAACATAATTGAAGGTTTTTTAAAAATACAATTAAACTCTTTCACCAACATGAATCTTCTTCTTACAATAGTGAAAATTAATTTTCTCAGGGAAGTGAAATTTGCATTAAAAATATGGGTAAGTTTAAAAAAAATCATTTGAAACATTTAGCCAGATGTAATCAAATTGTTTGTCGTTAATAGCAGCTTGGTAAGGAGAGCTTTTTTTCTAGATATAAATCAGAATGTGTATGAGTAGTACATAAGATATAGTATATTCAAATCAGTTCTTAGTAAGTTAATGTATTTTTAACGTGTGCTTTATTCCATCTTTAAGTTATCGAAATAAGCATTAAACGAGTTTTTTACAGAAATATTAGTTACTTTGAAAATTCAGAGTGTTTGCAGTTATTTCAGGGTTTGCAGTTATTTCAACTCAGTTACTTGCCAGACTTCTCATTCTTTAACTGACACCACATCCGTGCTTATAAGTCTCCGCACTTCATACACTGCAGTCATTGCTTCACTGAGCTCGCAGCTGGACAGACGTGTTTTCGGAGCAGTGCTTGTGCGATTTAATTTACAAAAAAACAGGATATCTGGGTTCCGTAATTCCTTTAGTGATAGTCACATGCTTGTGTTCGTTAGCCGTTTTATTTATATATTGATAGGGAAATTGTTGCTTCGTTGTAGAACGTAAATTAATTTCATACTGGAGACTCACGTAATTGTGATCGTTTAGTGAGTTAGCACTTGTCGACACTAGGTTATTCACGTAGTTGTGTTCGTTTGAAATTTGTATTTCCATCAATTTCTTTTGTATTTAACATAACTGCTTTAATTGCATTCGTCGTATATTTAATCGTTTGTCATTACTAACATACAGGACGTAAATCGTATCTTTCAAAGTCGCCTATCTCCCAACACCGTCTACGAGCAATATCAAACTTCCAACTCAAAAATAATTATTACACTCTTGCACAAAAATCACCATATGTATGTATATACACATCCTGTACCCAACACGCCACACTTCAGTCGAGTGCCAGCGTTGTCCTGACAACATCTACCAGAGCTGCTCCCCACCCCAAAAAGAAAGAAAATTATAAATTTGTTCCTTAGCACACTATTACACCAAACTACACACTTAGCACAATAATTTTTGATTTATTAATTAAATTAAATTAATCAAATCAATAAATAAAAGTTTAATTACATTTTATCAGATCAGAATTTTAAAAAATTGATCGTATTGAGATTGGATTAAGGATTAACGAAAAAATTTAATCGGATTAAAATCGGAGCAACATTTTTTACCGGATTAAGATCGGATTAAGCATGAACCCTTTTGATATCAAAGGCTTACTACGATTAATGAAAGGCGGAATCCCTTTGTATTTGAACCCCCTCCCCCCCCCCCCCGATCCTACTACTACTCATTTTATATGTAGGAAAATTATCTTTAAAAAATGAATGAAGCGAACTATATGAAAACGTAAATGTAAATATTTTTTACACACATATCTCGAAATTTTAGGGAATTAATTCTCTCGGATATAACGAAATGTAGTTAACGCTAATTATGATCTTAAAATGGCATACAGAGTAGTTGTTTGGAGTTTTGCTAAGTGGCTCGTCCATATTTTAATTTTTTTATTTTGAGGTGAACTTTGATGCCAAAAGAACCAGGAAAACCAAGTGACAGATTGCATTTAATTATCAACATGCCACTCCTTTGACAGCAATGAACATTTCAACTGGAAACGACCATTATGTTAAAATACATTTTTGGAATTTGTACGGATCAAGATTTTAAGTTAATATTATCATATTTGCGGAAAGAATATTATATACGTTTCATTTAAAACGATTTAAATTATGACGAAGTTATAGCTATCACTTTACGAAAATATAAAATGATCTCAAAATATAACAAAACCAATTTTCCGCTCTTAAACAGTTATAAGCCGTTACACGCTTATTGTAACCCAAACAAGAAAATAGTTAAATATTTAATTTTGAAGTACCTATAGAGAAGAGACTCGAAAATTTATGTATTCGAGATGATACCACGCTAAATTCAAGAAAGCTTTACGTTTTTATTACTACTACCTATGGATTAGAGTTAAGTTGAGAGATCTGGGCGGCTCTTAACAACGAGGTCTTGGGAGCCATTAAGGGTGAAACGAAGCGAGAATGGAGAAGCGCCAGAATGCAAGGGCGGGGGAAACGGGAGATCCCCGAGAAAACCCGTCAACAAGCTGCACCGTCTGCCACGATTCCCACTTGGGAAAATTACGGAGTGATTCGGCTGGGGATTGAACCCGGATCGCCAAGGGTGAGAGGCGAGCAGGTTAACCGCTGAGCCACCGTGGGCTCATTCGGATTGGATTTTATGTGACGTACCCCGGAGGAATATGATGATACCGTAACAAAAGATGGCCCGAGTCACGTGTCACACCGTCATGACTAAGACATGTGCTCGCAAAGAGGGCAGCCAACGACCACAATGACATCGCCTCCGCGTAGAGGAAATGAAGTTGCGAATCATGTTAGTTAAATTGTGATGAATCTTAAGAACTCTCTCCGTGATAATTAACGCTCTATATAGACCTTTCACGGTACAGTGAGCACTTTTGAAAGCCCTGCTTATGATTTACTTGTACGCACTTGTACGCTCCGCCTTATGTAAAATTAACATTGCTGTGGGCATCACTTTATTCATGCGTTGTTCAGGCGAAACCGTGGAATTATTAGAAAAGTAAATGTGTTACAAATCTGAAAATTTTCTGCACTTCGGTGCGTTAAATAAACAGGAAGTGGAAGAAATAATATAAGTTATCACAAATGGTTACCGTAACATTTTTAATTCTACTTTAAGATATGGAACTACTTTCCCTCCACCGTTACCAACTTTACTGGGCGTATTTCACTCATTGCGCCCTGTAAAATATATGCAGGAAGGAGCGTCGACTTCTTTTTAAGGTTGATTTCAAAAGCGCTCACTTTATCGTGAACAGCCTTTACACATAAATTTTGGTACACACCTTAATGAGCACTACCCTCACTGCGTACTGCTTTCCAGGTGTCGCTGCACCTCATGCACGGCGGCCACCGCTGTGGGGCGACCATCCTGACCGGCCGGTGGGCGATGACGGCTGCCCACTGCCTGGTAGACTTCTCCAAAGGGTGAGTACACAGCCCCTTCTCAACACATCACGCACACAGAACAGTCGAGCATTCAAAAAGCAGAACGTTCAAGAAATAATTTAAGTTATCACAAATGGTTACCTAACATTTTATATTCGACGTTAAATTACGGAACTACTTTCCATCCTTCGTTACCAACTTTACCGAGAGAATATCACTCAGTGTATCCGTTAGAACATACGCAGGTATGAGCAGTGACTTTTCTCTAAGGTTGATTTCAAAAGTGATTACTTTATCGCGAACAGGCTTTACCCTTCTACATTGGGTTAATCAACGCACAGGTGCTGGTCTTCTGGCAGTGCAAATGTTAACTGCCGCTCGATCAGCGTTGCAGTGTGTTTGAAATACACGTTTTTCAACGAAATTATTAAACGTGCGTCCAATATACTGGTCTACGAAAATAACATACATTTTAAATGAGGGCTGCTGAGTGCTTTCAAGAAGTCACGTACTTTAGAAGCACCATTTCATATAACACCAAAAAGGCTATAAACGGCTTTTCAAAGCGCTGAATATCAAGTATACCCGCCAGAGCCATACAATACTACTCAAGGACCCTTTACTGTAATTTCCTACATACTCTCCATCAATTAAACAGTAGGGTTGCCGCTGAAAGTCCCATAGATATAGGCTGTTCAAGGTAAAGTGAGCACTTTTTAAGGCCCTTATAAGTTTTTCCTTTCATCCAATTCCCATCATCCTGCTGCTTTTTAATATAAACATTGCAATGTGACCAATGAACACAGTGTATACATTTCACCACCATCAAAATTGAATGCCTGAGGCTGCAATAAGATACATTTATTAGTGGCTAATGCCTGTTGGAAGGGCCTTAAAAAGTGCCCACTTTATCATGAATAGCATATACACGCAGAGCCACAAGAACACTGCGCACAAGTTCAGAGCCTTGCCCTTGGCGTCCTTGGGACACTCGATGCGCCCTTCTCGGTCTCCGACGCGGAGAAACGCTCTAGGTAGGCGCGAGCCTTAAGGCTGGGTTTCATCTGTGTGCAGAAATTCTTAGTTTTCGTGTGATAATTTCAGTTCCAGGGGCGTTACTGGAAAAGTTTTATTATTGAAAATTTGCAATTTACTAGCCTAGTTGTTTAATACTTTTGTATCTCATCTTCAAAGTGTGTTATTTCGTACTTGCAAAAAAAAAAAAAAAGCAAGAACTTATTGATAACATTAAAAAATGTTCTCGACTTTTTATAACAGGATGATAACACACAATTAAAAATACGCACGAAAACATTAAACAACTCGTAAAATGCAAATTTCCGATAGTAGTACATTGTCAGTAATTACTATGAATCCGAAATTAAGACGCGAAACTTAATTAATTTCTGCAAAAGGAGCAGTAAGTTTTGACGCGTGGCTAGGGGAAAGCACGCGACCGACAAGAGAGAGTGTAATATGAGCAGATCAGTGGAGTGTGGTGAAATGACGCAAGGTAAGCTGTGTTTTGTTCTGTACTGTACCTAATGGTTTGCTAGTTTACACATCGGCCACTTAACCTATTCAGATCCAGTGTACACAATTGTGCACATTACGCACGTGTAGGTAATTTTTGGTCTGTGCTGCACACTGCGGAGCTCAATCACCAATGACTTTACCAGTGGGTAAATGATTCGCAAACCGTCTTATTGGTGCTGATCATAATTGGTCCATAACACTGTAGCCAAACCTACAGCTCATTGGCTGTGACAACGAAACAACTGTTGTGTCGACTTTACAGCACGCATTATAAAATGTTTTCTTTGCAACACCTAAAACGGTAAATTTAAGTGCGTCTGTAAGGGTTAAACGTATTAGTGCAATTGACGTCACAGCACGTGTGTAATGGGTAGAGAACCAAGAATTTGGCGGATACATTTGGCAACACGCTAGACTACACAGTCCTTTGCAAACTTGAGCCTCAGTTAGTTGTTCATTGGCTGTTGCTCCAGTGTAATGACTGACCAGGTAGCAGGGGATTTGGTCCTTGTTTTCCCTACAGGTTAGTTATCGGACGAAAGTAGTCCTCGGCGTGACTAAAGTCCCTGTCACACTGTTCAAGAATTTTTCCGTCAATCTGCTTCCAATAAAGTTGGTCAAATAAAGTTCGACAGTTATGACGTCGTCTAAACGTCATAAATGCCGCCATATTTCCTTTTTTTCCATTTTCCTGTCCAAAAAGGTTTATTTCGCGTACAAAAATGTCACTTTTTCCTTTTTCCCCCCTCAAAATTTCCCGAATTCCCCTCCCGCCGCTGGCAACCATCTTGGCAGCCAGTACTAATTACCATATTCCTGGCAATTTGAACATTGTGGCTGAGGTTTGCACAATGCGGCAGAATCGGTCTGAAATTGAGAAATTCC
The DNA here is from genome assembly GCA_029891345.1 of Dryococelus australis. Taxonomy (NCBI): domain Eukaryota; kingdom Metazoa; phylum Arthropoda; class Insecta; order Phasmatodea; family Phasmatidae; genus Dryococelus; species Dryococelus australis. Next base: position 64,106,843 of record CM056996.1, read on the forward strand.
TGCCAAACTGAGAAGTCATACCGGCGGCCATCGACGACCTATGTCTACCCAGGACAATTGTCGACAAACTGAGGATGTCACCATTTTGACGGCCAGCACCTCACTGCTGGTGGCGGTGAGGCATCAAGGCGTCGCGAACGATCGGACCTCATGTAACACTGCAGTCTGTTGGGTCAAATATGCCCCATGTTAACTTATAAGCATAGCTGGCTGTAATTTCCGAACCATTTAAGTTATAGTCGTCAATTCATAGCATATACATCATCCTCGACTAGGAGAATGGCGGCAAGGTCAAGTATGCCATATGTCAGCATATAAGCATAGATGGGAGTAATATCCGAACCATTTGAGCTATAGTCATCAAATTCCTAACATAGACATCATCCACGACTAGAAGAGGGGTTGCAGGGTCGAGTAATGCCGTATGTCAGTGTACAAACATAGTTGTTTGTAATTTCCTAACCATTTCAGTTATATTTGGCAAATTCATAACATAGACATCTACCATGACTAGGAGAAGGGGTTTCAGGGACAAGTATGACCCATGCCAGCATATAAGCATACTTGGCTGTAATTTCTGAACCATTTGAGTTTTAGTCGCTAAATTCATAACATAGACATCAATTGACATAGACATGATTGATGGCTATAAGTTAAGAAGTATTTGAGATACAACTACAAAAAAACATAATACATGCATAACCCCCAACGACGAGAAAGGACGTGAAGACATATGTCGGTCTACATGTCTCCCCATTCTTACTCACGTCTGCCTCTCCTGTCCCATCTGTGCCACTGCCAGGCCACACACACACTCTTCATCACGCGCTCCTCATCGCGCGCTCTTCTCCTCGGCACCTCGGCCAGCGACCTTCCACTAGTCCTAGGGCTTACTCTCTATCTCTTGTCTTCCCCCTTCACCAGCCTAAATCACTTTGGATCATACATTCTCAATCACTCGCTACCTCCCGGCCAGCGACTTGCTGCATGCCGACCCCCCAAGCACTCATGTAACAGTGTACTTGCTTCCAGATAGTCGGTCAGTACCACAGGCCTTGCACCTGTGAGCCATGTACTGAGACGTCACTGTATGCATGTACATATGTAATGTGATGTCACTTGCAATGAATACACAGTAATCGCTAGGCTGCCGATTTCCCTGCGCATACAACACATGCTATAACAATAAGCATCCTATTACAAACACGAATTGTCCCCTACTTTAACTGGTGTAGCATTGAATACACGTAGGCCACGAGCACATCTCACCTCGCTGGAAGCGGAGACTACAATGACCAGTCCTGCATTTCCGTGCACGATAGAGCCCCTTCTCTCCTGTTCCCTCGGCAAGGCCACACACACACTTCCTCGCACACTCATACACCTTGGCACCACCACCTGCCATACTTCCTCGTGGTCTCTAGCTCTTGTCCCCCTCTGAAAACCCCCATCACACCAGGCCATACTACCTCATGCACTCGCCACCTCCTGGCCATGCCCCAGCTACCTCACAATGTGCTGACCCCCAAGCATACGTGTAACAGAGAGCAGACACCCTTTCCGATCCTCGAATTCAGGGCATAACATAGGCATCCTCCAATAACTAGCAGAAGGGTCATGGGTCAAGTATACCCCCTGGCAACATGTAAGTATAGTTGGCTGTAATTACCGAATGGTTCGAGTTATAGTTGCCAAATTCATAACATAGTCATTAACCATGACTAGGAGAAGGGTCCACAGTTTCAAGGCTGCCCTATGTCAACTTAGAAACATAGGTGGCTCCAATTTCCGAACCATATAATGTTAGCATCAGTTGTTGGTGTGATAGTCACCCTTGCAGCACTTCCTACTCGTCGGCCTACTGGTCGCCATCATGGACACCCACCACCACCAATGACCATCATTGTACAAATGACCATCGTTGATGCACTGCCTGCCCCACCACCAGCCACCATTGTGTTAGACAGTGCGACTTCTAAGATTCAGCACTCAGACATATTTACAAAAATCAGTCATCGTCGGTATACCACCTGCCTCTATAGCTCACTGATGCCACTGCCTGTCATGTGTGCAAAATGGTCGCCATCAGCACACTTGTCACCAGCCACAATTTTGCTAGACAGTGTGTCTTCCGAGATGGTGAACCGAATTGACAGAGCAAGATGTTCTGATCGTCCGAACCATTTAGTTTACAAATTCATAGCCCAACCATATTGGTAAGGAAACAATACATCCTCCAGCTCAAAATAAACCATTAAAAATGTAACTGTTTAAACCAGCAGACACACATGCGCTCACACATTCCAGCCCACCTGCACACATAAGTTGTCACCACACACATACAATACATGCTAGAACGATATGCTCCCCACTACGAAACGAGTTATCCCCTACCTTAACTGGTGTAGCAGTGAATACTCGTAGGCCATGAATGTGGTTGTAATATGTAGGAATTTTGTATCTCCATTTTTTATCTCCGATCTGCACTCGTGTAACAAAGCAGGTAATATTACAGTCATATTCGAACCTTCAATGCACGTACTTTCTTCCAGGCAGTCCTCCCCCCTCCCCCCAGCGACGAACTTTCAATGTCAGTACTAACCTCCAGACAGATGGTTAGTACCACCCCACTAGGGAAGACCGACCTTGCACTCGTGTGTCGTGTACTGGGACTTCAATATATGTAATGATATGTCACTCGCAATTAATACACACAGTCATCGCTAAATAGCTGAGTCCCTGCACATACAACATCAACACACGTGCTATAACAATAAGCTTATTATTATTGCGAAACGAACTATCCCCTACCTTACCTGAGGTAGCACTGAATACTCGTAGGCCACGAGCACATCTCGTCATCGACATGACCTCGCTGGAAGTGGAGATAGCAATGACCAGTCCCGCCTTTCCGTGCATGGTAGATACCGACCAAGTAATGCATCTCCACCACCTCCCCTTGTCAACGTACTTACTGGCATACTATTCAAAGGAAACAATGCTTGTGCCCCGATCCAACCTCGAGGTATTGCAGGTTCGATTTTCGTAGAGAGTGGTAGTACAAGTCAACATAAAAGTTGACATGTTATCTACAACGGTGATAGTAATTACAGAAAGTCAATCCCCGACCTACACTCGTGTATGATGCCCATCACACACACAAACACCTCTACACACATGTATATTGCACAACGATGGCTAGACAAGACCATACATCATATGTCATTTGACAAAAGCCGTGTAATTCCATCACTGATATAAATAGACAGGTTGGCTGAGTGGCCTAAGACATCTGATATAACCTCTGGTTCCAATAAAAGGGATCATAGGATCGAATCCCCACACCTGACATATTCTTTATTTTTCTGTACTCTACTTAAATAAATAAGTTGTCGTAGGTTCAATTCCCATTGAGCATGCATGCTGACATGCCTGCAGACAATCATTCATCGTCGGTCCCACTGCACATGATGATGAACATGTAGTGGCCATGACAGTCATAATCCATCTCCAACCTAAACTCATGTACCGAACTGCTGCAATTGCAGGGTCTACAATTATAGGCAGCTATACTTTGCCAGCTCTTCCCGAACCTTCAATGCATGTACCAAGCCTTTGCAATTACAAGCAGTCATACTTTGCCCGAACATTCAATGTATTTACAAGCATTCGGCCCTTCTGGAACCTTTGATGTATGCACTTAGACAATTCAGTCCATCAGCCCAGCCGTTCCACTATGACAACTGCGATGTTGTGTTTACCCATAGTGACAAGTCTCGAACCCAGGTCCCTACAGGCAGCTGCTTGCTCTCCCTAGTCATCCGATAGAGTGCACAAAAGGAAAAATAGCTATAAACAAAAATGGCTACCTCCTTTATCGTCAAGAGCAAGGAGCCCTGGCAGGTATTACATCAATGTTACCAGTTGTGGAAATACCTTTAATAATGCACGATGCCACCTGTAGTGATAACCTGACTAAATAAGGTCATTAGACACAATATGAAATAAAAGATGTTTACATTAATCATCATATAAGTAATTAAATCTCTGAGTTAAATACATCAGACAGTCTTACCAGTTTCATTGTAAAACATATATTTCAAACACATTGCATGTGTGCAGTTCAAGCATCTCTCATGCATTCCTCCCATGCCCCCCTTTGTGCTGAGTGTGCTGGCAGTGTAACAGTATCAGTGATGAGAAATCAATGCAGCGCTCTATGGGAGGCAGCATGGAGGAAAGGTCAACAACTAGACCTTCTATCTGTGTGACATAATAACTATTACAGACAGTTCATATGTGACCGTTAACCTATGTAACAGCCATACACTGAGCACTTTTTTAAATCCGTCCTTTACAGATAGTCATACACCGAGACCCCAGTCATGTACCGAGACCCCAGTGCATGTAATGAAGAACAGTTATAGTACATCTCACATATGTTCGCACAGACATCACCGATGCTAGACATGACCGGACCGTCCTTGGCAGAACATATTCCATATGAACCGAGTGTAACTAAACCGGCCAACACTAACAGCAGAACACATTCGACCTACCACACAAGCAACGTGATAATCTGTAAGGCTACCTCAAGCAGTCAACCGACAGTGCGAGCATCGTGCAGGCAAGGGGAAGGATGGTAAATAACACTTGTTGTGAGAGAGAAATGCCAGGGTGGTAAACCAGTCGAGTCACAGATGTATTCCATGCCCCCCTCCTTTTATGAAAGGAATTCAGTTATACAGTACCTAGTGACAGAACCATACATACATATGATACATCATATATGTAAACCATTATTCATGCATGAGAGACATTACCACTACATGCTGGGGCAAGAACTGCAAATAGTACATGTACATATTTTGCATACAAATAATTTATAATGGTAGAACTGTTAGCTGATTACGAAACAAAGTACCCATGAATTGTTCGAGACAAAATGTGCGAACCTTCTAATGATGAGTAAGGAGGAGCACAACACACACATTTAGCTATGTATGTACTCAGATTTTAGATGATTCAAAAAGAAACATAAAGAGCAGTGGTTTACCTTAACTGGTGTAGGAGTTAAGAACTGTTTGTCGCGAGCACATCTCTTAGCGGTTGTAGTGAATTCACTGGAAGCAGAGACTACAGTGACAGTTCCATCTTTCTGCAGATGGTATATACATTACCAACCAAGAAAGCAACTCGATACCTGCAAGTACTATGAGTACATCACCACCATCCTTGACCAAATATACATACTTGTCACATGTGCCATTGAAAGGGACTAATGTATGTGCCCGGATGGCAGTGTAGACATTGCATCATCCTTGAAAATAAGGTATCGTAGGTTCAATTCCCATAGAGTCCAATCATTTCATAGTTAGAAATAAATAAAATCGATGGTAATACTCACCGCCATGGAAGTAGCCATTGCATGTTGCCTGCAGTGAATAGGCAATGTATGTCATTCGCTGGAAAGCAAGTGGAAGTATTGCCGCAACACATTCGCTAACAACCCTGGAAATACCTTTAGTAAACACTGTAATACATGATGTCACATTCGCTCGTAGTGATAGCATGCCTAAAGAAGACCTTAGCACATATGCACGTACACGACGACATTAAAGTTACCATTGGTTGTTCAGCCCAATATACATGGCATTCCACTGGGGTAACTACAATTCTGTGTTTACCCATAGTGATAACCTATATAGACATAACAAGAAGTGCAAAGGAAATGTTCGTCGTTCATCAGGAAGTGACTGCATGTATTTCAGCAAACATTCGCAGTGGCAAATATAATGGAAATAGTAACTGCTCATTTACAATCAACTACAACACCTACACATGTGTTAATTGCAATGCTGTAAATTCGAATAAGTGTGCCTTGATTTCTCACAGCAATAATCACTCGAATGAAGACTAAGTTGAACATGCAAGATGAATGGATGTAAAGAGGTTGAGCAGTCGAATTGCCAACCTTGCAGGCTAGACAGTGAATGATTGGATAAGGTAATATATTTCAGTCCAGCAACCATGCCGACATATGCATCACACAGCCAGCAGTCATCTATTGAGACAACCCGAGATGGACAATGCAAACTAACATACCATGGGAACAGTATTTATAGGTGTACATAATGTAAACAAGACATCAGTTCGTCAGTGAGTGTGGTGGAAACTGGATCAATACAACTTCCTTCATCTACTACAATTGTGTACTCTGCTACAACATGAAGACGAAACCAATGGTTGAGGACTTGTTACCTGTAACATGGCCAACATTGGCAACAGCAAGGGACTGTGAAGAGCCGCTAGAAGCATTATGGTATCCATGTTACCACTGTGATCGCGTACTCAGCTGCTATATGAACATGGAATCAATGGTTGGAGACTTGCCATCTATAAAACAAACAGCATCGACAACACCAATGGGTCCTGAAGAGTCGCCGCAAGCATTAAATTATGAATGTTACTACTGTGGAAATACTTTTAGCCATAGGTGTAATGCACATCGACATGAAAATAGGCATTGCCTCTTCAGCCCAGCATACAAGGCATTTCACTGTGATAATTGCGATGTAGTGCTTACCGGCAGCGATAACCAATATAGACATAACAACACGTGTAAAGGAATTGTTCGACGTTCATTGGAAAGTGAGAGCAAGTATTGTAGAAAGACATTCGCTAAGAACATCGGTGCCAGATGTCATGAAGAGAGTAACTTTCCAAATTCCACCGTCAACAAGACCTACCCATGTGTTAACTGCTGTGTAGTATATGCGAATCAGAGTGGTCGGCATGTTCACGACAGGAATTGCTCGAATAAAGACTAAGTTGTGCATGTAAGATGAACGAAAGTAAAGAAGTTAAGAGGTCGAATTGTCAACTTCGCAGGCTACACATCGAAAGACTGGATAAGGTAACATATTTTCAGTCCATCAGCAACCATACAGTCAGATGACTGTATGGTTGCTGATACAACCCGAGATGGGCAACACAAACTGTCATGTGGTGTGAATAGTATACAAGCGAGCATCATGTAAAACATATGTAATTTCGCCAACATGCATGGCGGTGGCAAGCAGACTGTTACGGCTACATTAATCTAGTATGATCGTGCACTCTGCTACAATATGAAGATGACATCATTGGTTGAAGACACACCATCCATAACACCATCAGCATCAGCAACAGCAATAGGCCATGAAGAGTCACTACAAGCAATAAGGTATCAATGTTACCACTGCGATCGAACACTCTGCTACAGTATGAAGATGGAATCAGTGGTTAAAGACGTGCCATCTGTAACACCCCCAGCAATGTCAACAGCAATTTGCCACTGTCTACAAGATTTTCCATGTCCTAACTTCTGCTTTGCATTATATACGAATTAGAGTGCCTGGAATACTCACAGAAGGAAGTGTTCTGCACAAAAAAAATTAGTCATCATTTGTATTTATGCTCAAATGAAAATAAGTTGAGCATGTATCTCATATTAGTATGCTGTCTTATATCATGACTGTAAAATAAAGGTAAAGTGTATACAATGTGCCTATTTTATTCATCTAACACAACCCCTGTAATATTATGGCCACCTCCATCACTAGAAAAAATTTACCAGATTTTGTCTACGTATGAAAGTGAATTAACGGTGTAGGTTGGTGTATGGCCACTGCTAATTGTAGGTTTGGTACACAGGTGCACATAGGTCAAGAAAACAGTGTATGACCACCTGTAAATTCAGGTCCAATACATATTACACATTCTAATCAAGACCAGATAGTACTGGCTAGTACGGTAGAATAGCAAATGCTTACCTTACGATCCGATCAAAATGAAACCATCAAATTCAGATTACAGCCAAATCTTGTTACACTAGTGGTAGAATGTACCAACCCAGTGCGATCAACTATAAACTCATGAATCTGAAAATTAGCCGGGCAGTCGACCAATGGTGTAGGCAGCTGAATGCCACAGCCGCCAGAACTTCCTGCTCTGCCAGTCTGGAAGTGTGTGTGTGGCCTTGCCGAGGGGACAGGGGAGAGAGGGTTCTAACATGCACATAAAGGCAGGACCGGTCATTATAGCTCCGCTTCCAGCGAAGTCACATCGTCGATGAAGACGACGACGATGTTGAGATGCGCTCGTGGCCTACATGTATTCACTGCTACACCAGTTAAGGTAGGGGATAATTCGTTTTTGTATTAGGATGCTTATCATTCTAGCATTTATTGTTCATGTGCAGGAGACTCGGCTGTCTAGCGATGACTGTGTATGATGACCGTGTATTCATTGCGAGTGACATCTCATTACATACATACATACATACATTGACATCTCGGTACACGGCTCACGGGTGCTAGGCTGGTAGTACTGACCGACTGTCTGGATGTAAGTAGGCTGTTACATGAGTGCTCGGGCAGGCACGCAGTATGTCGCGGGCAGGTGGTGGCAAGTGTTCGAGGATGTATGGGTAGGGGTGATGTATGCGGGTGAGGGGTGGGGAGAGGGGGATGGGATTGCGAGAGGAAGGTCGCTGCTCGAGGTGCCGAGGAGAAGAGCATGCGAGGAAATGTGTGTCTGTGGCGAGGCGGTGGCACCGAGGGGACAGGATAGACAGAGGTGAGTAAGAATGGGGAGACATGTAGGCCGATATATATCCACACATCCCTTCTCGTCGTCAGGGGGTTATCCATGTACTATGACTTTTTCGTAGTTGTATCTCAAACAGCCATCTATCATAGTCGTGGTTGATGTCTATGTTATTAATTTGGCAACTAAAACTCAAATGGTTTGGAAATTACAACCAACTATGCTTATATGTTGACATGGGGCATACTTGTCCCTGCGACCCCTGTCCTAGTAATGGTGGATGTCTATGTTATGAATTTGCCAAATATAACTCAAATGATTAGGAAACTACACCCAAATATGTTTGTACACTGACATAGGGCATACTTGACCCCACGACACCTCTCATAGTCGTGGATGATGTCTATGTTATGAATTTGCCAACTATAACTCAAATCGTTCGGATATTACACCCACCTATGCTTATATGCTGATCAATGAAATACTTGTCCCCGCGACCCCTCCCCTAGCCGAGGAAGATGTTTATGTTATGAATTTGACGACTATAACTTAAATGGTTTTGAAATTACAGCCACCTATGCTTATAAGTTGACATGTGGCATATTTGACTCCGTGACACTTCTCTTAGTTGGGCTGTATGCCTTTGTTGTGAATTTGACAACTATAACTTAAACGGTTCGGAAATTATAGCCAACCATAATTATAAGTTGACATCGGGAAAATTTGACCCCACAACCCTTCTCCTAGTTGTGGTTGATGCCTATGTTATAAATTTCACAACTGTAACTTAAACGGTTCGGAAAATACAGCCAACTATGTTTATAAGTTAACATTGGGCATATTTGACCCAGCGGGCGGCAGTGTTACACAAGATCCGATCGTTCGCGATGCCTTGATGCCCCACCACCGCTGCCAGTGAGGTGCTGGCCGCCAAAATGGTCGACATCCTGAGCTGGTCGACAATTTTCCTTGGTAGTCATAAGTCGTAAATACCAAGATGGCAGCCAGGAATGACTTCTGAATTTTGGCAGGAGTTTCTCCATTTCCGTCCGATTATGCCGCATTGTGCAAACCTCAGCTCAATGTGCAAACTGCCCGGATTATGCTAACTAGCACTGGCTGCTAAAAGGGTCGCCGCCGGCAGGGTGGGAAATTCGAGAAATTTTGAAGAAAAAAGGGGAAAAATGATGTTTTTGTACGCGAAATCGATTGTTTTGGATGCGAAAATGGGAACAACGGGAAATTCTGTGGTAACTAGTACTCAGTCTACAGCCTGAAGTTATGCTAATTGCAGTCCTCCAGTCCTCAGGCTGCAGCCTGGTGAGTCAGAGTGCTATATTTCATACTACCAATATAGTTGAAGTAGAAAATTTGACAGTGTGACAGGCACCTAACAAACTGTGGTCCAATAGAAGCGATATTCCGTGGTACATGCGGACACAGTTTAACATGTCCTTAGATTAACTCGCGAAATTCTCGGGTCTCTAGTAATGCGTGCTTCGCCGCTCTCTTGTTAGTGGCCGCAGTACATTGAGTTTCTTCCGGCTCTACTCAGGTTACTGGTTTCCGCTGCGTGCGCCGAGTGTGTACTGCACTGAGCAAGCACCTGCTAACCTTGCAACACTTTACCACACGCCACTGGAGCAGATATGTTTAGAGACCTGAAAAATTCGTGAGTTCATTGACCTGTAGGCTTAACTCTACTATCCTACATACAAATACGTCGATGTCAAATGCACACTGGTTGTCTGCTGTCACAGTGGAAGGCGACAATTGGGCCAGTGTTCTGCAGGAGGTGTCAAACACCGTGTGGTCCAATGGCTTAAGTTGTATAAACGCATTCGTTTTAAATTCTAGCCAGTGATGTTTATTCCATAGATACACGGTAAGCAATGCTTAACCTATACATATTGGAAATATTTTAACTTTTATAGTTTCTCCGTTTCCGATTCGAGAAACAGAGTTTTCGTAACTCCGGTACTGTACACACATAGTGCTGCTATCTAGTATTTATCTCCACAAACGGGAGCGAATAGCGATGAATCGAATTCGCATGCAACAACACGCCACCCCATTCCTTCGGCAGGGTGAGCAGTCGTTCTGTTTGCGTCCTCCAGTACTACGTTTTTCCTTGGGGGATAGATGAAAGTGTTCGGGAAAAAAGGGATTTCCTTATAACATGTCAATGCTCTCTAAATAATAGTCAGTTTAGTTATTATTACATTCATTTCGTTTCCGTTTTTATAACTAATGTTGGGTAATATAAAACGGTAAATACATGTGGAGGGTAAACAAAGTTGGAAGTTGCGTTTGTTAGTAGAAATTGCTTACACTGTAAAAAAAAACTCACTACACGCCACTGATTCTAGCTTATTCCAAAATGAACCCGGGAATTCTTCAGGTCTCTAGATATGTTGTGTAAAGTGGTCGGTGTGAAAGCAAGCAGAGTGCACGTTGGTGTGGCAGGGCGTATCTGCGGGCGGACGATGTGCGGCTGGTGGGAGGCATCAAGGTCATGGACGATCTGATGCTCTACATGAAGCAGGCCGGCACCCAGGTGCGCCACATCACCAACACGTACGTGCACCCCAGGTTCAGCACCGTCACCTTGCTGCACGACATCGCGCTGCTCAGGGTGAGTCACGGCAAACACCCTACACGTAGAGCCACGAGTATTTCGCGAATTCATCCGGGGGCGAGCTCGACTCCAAACACTTGTTCTTTTCTCCTACTGTTATGATTGGACGACAGTTGTTTAAACATGCCCCGTTTAACTGTGAGCCAGTAATAAGTAGGGAACAGTAGTGTGAGTGAGCATTTAACAGCCCTGTACAGAGGCCTCATTTGATCACAGCAACCAATTAGAAGACGATGATGTCACGAGTGTATAGATGGCAGTCAAACCTAGCTTGCTGCCAGCACAATTTGCGAAATACTGGGGGCTCTACCTATACGCTGTTCACGGTAAAATGAGCACTTTTGAATTCAGCCTTAGACAAAAATTCACTGCCTCTACATGCATGCATTTTAACGGGTGCAATGAGTGACATGCGCCTCAATAAAGTTGGTAACGATAGAAGGTAAGTAGTTCCGTATCTTATCGTCGAATAAAAATTGTTCGGTAACTCTTTCTGGCAACTTAAATTATTCATATCACTTTCTGTTTTATATGCATCAAAGTGCAAAAATGTGCAGATTTGTTAAATGTCTATTTTTCTAGTAATTTCTCAGTTTCACTTGACTTACGCATGAATTGAGTGATGAGACCCATGGCAATGTTAATTTTACATAAGATACAAGAATACACAACTTGCGTACAAGTAGATCTTAAGGAGAGTTTTCAAAAGTGATCATTTTACCGTGAACTGTCTATAGTCCAGTTCACCAGACTGCAATTTATTAATTAACATGAAATACTCATGTTTGGCGTCCAAGCAAGCAATTTGTCGATCCTCGCACCTCCTTTCAGAGTAAAACAGACATAATTTAGAAGTACTGTCACGCAGAAGTAATGCCATACAGCAGAACCAAACGACTTAAAAAACATTCGCTTGCTTTAACTTCTTGTGTGACATGCGGCAGCCATGATGCAAGGACGCTTGATTTAAAAAAAAAAACCGTTACTATAGAACGTTTTAATTACCTCATTTTTTTGTATCGACAAAGACAATCCCAGTTGTAAACTTGAATTTTCAAACCTTACGTTCAAACATTCGTACGACTCTTCTGCCCCTCCTCGTTGTCCACTATCCATTTTAATATGCACAGTTATTTAATGAATTATAAGAGTTAATTACATTTGCTTTCGAAATATAACGAAAAAAAAAAATTGCTCGGAAGTTTGGTCGGGCTAATTTCGTTACCTGCCAATTTTTTTTAACTATACTTTTAATTGAGATATGCGATCATCAGTTTGGCTAATTTACTGGCATATACAAGTGGCACACAATCATTAACTGTTAAGTGGACGAAAGTCTCCGAAAACCCGTTTGATTCCAGTGGCCCTGAAAAAAAAAAACTGGAATGTATTGTGAGTGTTTGTTGCGTAGGATGTAATACTTGATATTATACGATGTGCAATTGAAACACTTTAAGAAAATTGTTGATAGGTACTGTACCTTAAAAAACTAAGGCACCTTCGTTCATATTAATCCCTTTACATGTGTAGACCGAACCAGCCAGTTCTCGAAACGGCTGATGACCAACTAATCCACCACGCGTTTTATATTTATAATATTACAACTATCTAGCATAATAATGTGTTATCCACTACTTTAATTTCTATCGAATGTTCCATAGATTGCTTCAACTTTGACCGCGGATCATACACATTCGCAAATTTCAGCTATTAATGCAATCTACAAACATCATTTTGAAACCTTGGATGTACCCGCCCTGTTCAGGTCAACATTAGTTTGAATTAAAAAATATATTACCTGAAATATCCATACGATAGGCATAAAATTAACTTCAACCACTAGATCCAACGAGCAGATATTAACTCAAAATTATTTAAAAAAATACTATTGTTAAGCATTAGTATTTTGGATGTAGGTAACACAATTGTTTGTTTGTTCATTTATTTGGCTGTTTTACGTGGTGCAGTTAAGACAGGGATATATTTTATTCCACAGAATCATGAATTACAAGTACAAAGTTCTAAGCTAATGGAAGCAGGAACAAAAGAGGGGATGAAATAATACTGGAAAATAAATGCATACACATTCACACCCACAACCACACGCGATATCGTAAGAAAACAAAAATCTTCACTTAGGCATGCAGTTCGTACTGAGTGATTACTGGTGAGCAAGCTGGAACAAATACTTGCACTTATGACTGACTATACTTGCGTAAGACGCAGTCCCAAGCAGTTACAGAGAGCCCCGGTTGATTTACGTAAACAGCTGTCCCCTCTGGAACTAGTTCAGTGATTATGATATGAAGATAGAAATTGAAATCGGGAATCAAGATGGAGTAAGATGGTTCGCAACACTTTTAATGGCGGCCAAAGGACAGAACCGCGTGGAAGACTAACTAACCATTTCGAGACGCCGTTCAGCGACAGGTTCCCCAACAATCTTTACTCACGGGGGTATGTTTTGACAAGCAGGAAGCAAACCAGTCGATAGTTTGAAGAGGAAGATGATAGAATTATTATTATCAAGTCTATAATTATATGATTCCGGAATGAAAATGCTTTACTATAGTCCATTCACGGTTACTTCCAACTTTTCTGAAGCCTTGCTTAGCTTCTACTTCGAGAATCTTCCTCCGCCTCATACGAACAAAGCTTGACCTAGTGTAGAAAATCACACCAAAAGGATCCCGTGTAGTATTCGTGCGCACTCAGTGTAATAATATTTGCATCGGTAATATTTCTTTCTAGGCGTTACCAACACACCTATTTTCTCTCTGTTTTGATTCACGTTTATTATAAAAGTAATATGATAATTTATAGATAAAATATAAGTAAAAGTTCAGTTTAGCCAAAAAGTATAAAATACGTGTTACATGAGAAATTTAAAATACAACCAAGCACGTATTATATATAGGGAGATTTTTCAAAGGTTTGATTTCAAAATTGCGAAGAAACTGCGAATTAACTATAATTCCTAGTGAGACTAAAATACTTATTTTCTTCTCATCGAAAGCAGACATAAAGAATTATTATAAACACTAAAGCAGTTCAGAGCTATACTACACTGGGGCCCAAAACCAGCCCGAAATTAATGTTCAAATAGGAATTTATGGAACTGTTGAATGACTAATACCCGGTTACACCATCGTGGTTCGAAACTCGATCCGAGATAGGATCTAAGATCGACACAGAGAACTATCGCAACATTCGAGTTCAGAGCTGGACTGGAGATCGAGATGAAGTTCTTTTCGAACCGACGAAATTGGAGGTTCGAAATCTCAATCCGATATCAGCAGCCACCGCCGATAAATGTAGCTTGGAAATATGCCAATAGATAGAACTGCTATCGATAGATTTCTTGGAAAATCAAAACAACATTATACGCATTTGAATATTATTCAGTAAAATTCGTACAACAATAATTCACTTAAAACAGACAAAACATAGCACATCTAGTTCTATCTACAGTGGAAAATACGCCTATTTTCATGACGTCATATATTACGAACCAACAGCAAATTTGTCTCATACTTAATATCGACCTCTCACTTTGGAACCAAGATTGACGAATCGGAGATCCAAAATCATGAAATTTCTTTGGTACAACACTTTTAGATTGGAAGCAATATCAAACTGGATCCTGGTTCGGAACTAGAATCGTTCGATCTCGGATCGGGGAAAATGTTGGTACAATCGGGCACAAGTGTTCGTAGGCATTAGACGGCAACGGTAAGATATTTCTCGGTCAGAAATCTTGAACAGACGTTTCCATTTAGCAAAGGGAAGGACAATGACACGTTCCCAACTCGCAGGAAACTTAAACTGCTGCCTTAAAACTGGAGACTGCAACACCTGCCGTTACTTCGGTGTTCTGTGACAGCAATACAATGATCGGGAAAAACTACGGGCAACAAATGAGCATATAATAGCTAGTAGATGTAAAAGGAGAGTTCTAGCGCAACTCAATTTTCATCGAAAAATCGTGATTTTTTTGCTCCAAAATCATGGTTTAAAATTTAAGAAATTAAGCATTCTATAAAACAAGCAAATTTACTCCAAAATCAAGCATCTTTACCCCAAAATCAAGTAAATTTACCACTTTTTCAAAAATGTCCGAGCCGGATTTGTGCCACCTTAAATTACAAGGTATTTTACTTCAAAATCAAGCAAATTTCTCGCTTTTCAAGCAAAATTTTCATGTTTTATAGAAATAGAAATTTGCAAGCGATTGATCTAAATAAAGTAAATTTAAGACAAAATAGAGAAAATATTTAAAAATATAATTGATAGAATTTATATTTAAAAAAAAAAGAGAATTCTAGATCATGGACAAATTTTCCTTTTTTCATTTCGTTTAAGCCTTTATACATGATTTTAAAAAAACCCTTCTTATTTATTAGTTTCAATGAATTTTATCGAGTATCTTGATATAGCGCTCTGGCAATGAAGTTCCAAGTTTACCATCTAGAATACAATTAATTTTTTTACCAAAATTATATTCATCAATTTCAAAATCTATAGCAGTAAACCATTTATTTGTTTCTAGATCTCGTAGTTTGGTGAATTCAAGCGAATTGTTCAACTTGTTGAGCAGAGATTCAATTTTTGGTGTTATTTACAAAGAAACGAATTATTAAAGAAAAATATTTTTTCATTCTCTCAATAAATTATATTTCTTATTAAATAAGAAAAATGGAAAATCAAGAAAACTAATGTAAAATAATGTGTTGAAGTATTAAACATAGAAAGTTTTCACACTCATAAATACGCTAAAGATAAGCATATTAACACTTCCAAAAAATGCCGTGCTGAATATGACAAAAATCAATATGAGTTAAAAAAAAAAGAGAAAGTACTATGCGAATTTGGAAAATATGCTTCCAAACGATCTCTCGAAAATCATAAAAATACTAAACTACACAATACAACTAAAATTCGACAAGCCGATTATTCAACGAAGACGTGTGTAGTATGCAATGAGCATAAATATATCGATTCATTTTATCTCCACAAAGCTACTATAGACAAACATATAACAAAATGCAAAAAATGCTTTAGTGAATATGATAGAAGTCACTATAAATTAAACAATGAGAAAATAATATGCGAATGTGGAAAATATGTTTGCAATGGATGTCTCGAAAAGCGTAAAACAATAAATCGCACAATGCAATAGTAGATAACCAAAATGAAATTCTACGTGATAATTACTCAACAAAACATCTACAGTATGTAAAGAGAATAAATCTATAAATTCATTTTCTCGTCATAAAACTACTAAGGACAAACATACAACAATATGTAAAAAATGCTATATTGAGAAATATCCTCATAAGAAGCAGTTAAATAGTTAAAAACGATTTCTTTACTATCAATAATTTAAGCTCATGTTTCGATTTAACATACTTACATTTCTACCCTCATTTTTGCAGTTTTGAAAAAAAAAACTATATATATATGTATATATAAATAGACAATAAAAAAGACATCGCGCAATATCGCAGTTGAGTTGGATGAGAAGAGACTGAGAGAGTTGAGAGTTATGGTTGAGATTTAAAAATTAAATATTGGTAGAGGCTACCGAAAGCTTATTTAATTGCAACTATTATACCATTTATAATAAATCAACAAAGAAAAAGAAACTTTAAAAATTTACCGTTTTCAAATTACACTATAAAATATAGAAAAGCTAAAAAAAAACTATTAAAAGAAATTTTCCCATTTTCTAATAATGTTTTCATACAATCTAGCGATAGAAGAAAGCGAGTAACAAAATGGTTAACAAAGAATAATTTTACGAATTTACCTTTAGCTGATGCCAATATCAATGAATTATATAAACAAGATAAAAACGAATTAAAAGAAATATTCCCCTATTCTACTAATGTGTTTGTTAGCAAAAGAAATAGAAGAACCAATAAAAAGTACAGAGTTAATACTGCTTTTAAAAGTAGGATATCAATATATAGCACTGAAAATTCCGTTAATTAAGTACAGCCTAATCCATTTTTAACTTCAGTAAAAAATGAGGTTTTTTAGACAATACGCGATCATCTTAGGAACTTTAGAGGGGTTAAAACCGGCATTAAATTATATACCAACTGTCGCAAGCAAGAAAATAATCAAGTAGAATTATTTACATTTCAGTCACATAATCACACAATATTATAAAGATTAAGAAAACAAACATACATGTTAAAAAAATGATGGAAAATGCTTTCTTTGGGCAATAAAATCTGCACTGTTTCTTGCAGAAAAAGGCCCACAAAGAGTATCTAAATATAAAAATGTGGGTCTTAACATTGAGAAAGCATTAGATAAATTTGAATATCCTATTAAAATTGATGATATACCAAAAATAGAAAATCAAGTCGATACTTCTATAAATGTATACTCTGTTGAAGTTGAAGGTAAGATATCCATGGTACATTCACTAAAATTTACAAAAAATAAAAAGAATACACATATAAATTTACTTTGTTTCAAAGATAATACAAACTCGCATTATTGTTGGATGAAAGTTTTATCAAGGTTAGTTTCAGCACAGAAAATAGTAAGCATGGCAAAGTTTATATATGCGATATGTGCCTTCAATTATTTTATTCTCAATAAAAGTTAAATAAACATACTGTAGATTGCTCATAAAATGAACCTGTGAAGATTATCATCCCTTCAAAAAGCGAACAGATAAAATTTAAGAATATAAAACACACCACGAAAGGCCCATTCACAATATATGCAGATTTTGAATCAATTTTAAATAAACTATCAACAACTAAACCAAATCTAAAAGAAATTTATAAATTTAAACTAATCAAAAAATATCCAGTTTTAAAAAAAGATGATATTGGTAATGTTTTTCATAAAGAAACACTTAAAGAAATATATAAACTTACTAATGATCAAATAAATAACATTGATTTAAAGTTAAACGATGAATCATATACAATGGAATATCAATTACATGAAGCTTCTGGTTTTTTGCTGTTATATTGTATCTGCTTATGGTGATTACAAACCACCAGATGTATACCGTGGCCCAGATGATCATAAAATATTTATACAATCAATAAAAAGCGCAGTAGAAGAAATTGGTGAAATATATTCACAAATTGAACCAATGCACACATTAACAAAAGAAAAAATAATTATATAGGCAATCGAAAATATGTACCGTAAGCAAATGTGAATACATGGAGAAAATAAAAAAGTACATCATCATGATCACATAAGTGGAAAATTCATTACTCCAACATGCAAACAATTGTAATCTAAAATTAAAATTACCAAATTATGTACCAATTTATTTTCATAATTTAGCTGAGTACGTTGCATATTTATTTATAAAGAGTTTAGATATGATGATAAAATACATATTTAATAGCAAATAAT
Source organism: Dryococelus australis (assembly GCA_029891345.1). NCBI lineage: Eukaryota > Metazoa > Arthropoda > Insecta > Phasmatodea > Phasmatidae > Dryococelus > Dryococelus australis. The sequence goes on from CM056996.1 coordinate 64,125,465, forward strand.
GACGAAAAGTTTATAACTTTCGGGAAAAATACAGAAAATTTAAAAATTGCATTTATAGACACATTCAAATTTATGGCTAGTAGTTAAGATATATTATCATCTAATTTAAGTACATATCAAATGAAACACACACAAAAACATTTTCCAGAAGATCTAGTTAATTTAGATATTAGAAAAGGTGTTTACCCATATAATTATATAGATAGTTGGAAGAAATTTGAAGAAACTGAACTTTCCCAAAAGAGTGAATTTTACAATAAATTAAACAAAAATAGTATATTTTATGATGAATATGAACATGCAAAATCTGTATGGAACCAATTTAATATAAAAAATCTTGGCGAATACCATGATTTATATTTAAAAAGTGATGTATTATTGTTAGCAGATATATTCGAAAATTTTAGAAACACATGTATAAATTCATATGATTTAGACTCTGCATGGTATTTTACAGCACCAGGTTTATCATGGGATGCAATGTTAAAAATGACTAAACAACCACTAGATTTATTACGTAACTATGATATGATTTTAATAATTGAAAAAGGAATTCGAGGTGGAATATCACAATGTTGTAAGCAATATGTTAAACCAAATACCAAATATTTGGAAGATTTTAACTCTAATCAAGAATCAAATTATTTAGAATATCTCGATGCGAATAATTTAAATGATTGGGCAATGTCGCAACATTTACCATATTGTGGTTTCGAGTGGATGTACTATATATTAAATGATTTAGATTATTGGAGTGAATGCGTATTAGATTTGGAGAATGATTCTGAGTATGGTTATGTATTGGAAGTTGATTTAGGATATCCACAAGAACTAAATAATTTACATAAAGATCTTCAATTTTGCCCAGAAAATAAGGTAGTTCCAAAGAGATCTCAATCTAAATTATTAACAACTTTAGATAACAAACAAAAGTATGTAATTCACTATCGCACCTTGAAACAGTGTCTAAATAATGGACGAAAACTCAATAAAAAATGCATAGAATATTGATGTTTGGTCAGCCTGATTGGTTGAAGAAATATATTGATTTAAACGCAACAATAAGAACTAATGCAAAAAATTATTTCGAAAAGATTTTTATAAGACCATGAATAATTCTGTGTTTGGCAAAACTATGGAAAATATAAGAAACAGAGTAGACAAAAAACTAGTATCAGATGCTGAAAAATGTGAAAAATTAGTAGAAAAATTTCAAAAGAAGTAGTATATTTAATGAGAATCTTGCGGCTATTCATATTAATAAAACTAAAGCAAAATTTAATAAGCCAATATATGTGGGCTAGAAAAAATGAAAGGCGAATGTAATGGGAAAATAATGAAATAATTTGTTTGTTTATGAACAAAAATGTATGCATATTGTGGCGATAAAGAAAACAAAAAATCTAAAGGTGTAAAAAAATATGTTGTCAATCAGAGAACTAATTTTGATGACTGTAAGAAATGTTTGTGTGATGAGAAAATTCAATATATAACAATGAATTTGATAAGGAGTGAGAAACACAAAATATATACAGTCGAAGTTAATGAAATTGCATTAAGTCAATTAAGTGAATTATACTAGAAAATAAAATTGATACACTGCCATATGGATATCAAAATTTATAATTTTATTAATGAGAGTTGGGACCCAATTTGTGTCCCAACTATTTCTGAAAGAAAAATTTTATATTTTATTAATGAGAGGTGCGACGAGTAAGAAAATATATTGAAAATAATATGGCGAATTCGGTGTTAGTGAATCACCAACACTTGGTGCTATACAAAAATTATTCATCACACCTATTTCTGAAAAAATGTTGCATATTTATTAATGAGAGGTGGTATGCATTTTGCATACCACCTAATTTCGAAAGAAAAGTTTTATATTTTGGAGATATTAAGGCATCCCTGAAATTGGGACACCTTTTATGTTTTCTATTAAAATAACAAAAATTCAAACATCATTAATTTCCAAAACAATGTCGATATCAGAACCATCAAAATCAATTAAATTTACATTTTCGTCTCTAATTTCTAGGACAATATAATTAGAATGTTTATTATTTATTCTATAAAAATTGGATATAGGTACCCTTAACTAATGTAATCTCGAAAACCAAACATAGTTTTTGGTGGAAAACTAGCAATTATATCAGTTTCCAAATGATTAGATTCATCATATTTTTTGAACATGTCATATGCCAAGTTAAATGAACATTTATTGTTTTATATGGATTAAAATTAGGCTTTTTAGTATTGGAGTATTTTTAGGTAACATGATTTGTTTTGCTTCTTTTTGTAAAAGTTTATCAGCTTGATGCCTAGATTCTAAATCTTTATGATCTCTATAAGCAATATCATGAAATTTAAAAGCTTCCTCTAATTTATTTATTCCTGCATCTCCTCTTTCTAATCTTTCGTTTAATTTTGTAAACGATCCACAATAATTATAACCTGGCAAATGCATTTCAGACAAATTCAAATTGTTTAATGCCCAGTTTATCACACCTTTTCCATGGTGTTCAGAATTCCAAAATGTGTGTGGAATTACATTTAAAACTCGCATTAAATATGGAATTCCTTTTTGATTATTAACAACAAAATAAAAAAATTTATTGTTTAACATATTCATTATGCTTACTTTTTCATTGTAATAATTGTTATTTTCAGCATTTTCTTCACCATGAATAATTAACAATTTATCGATTAATTTTCTAACATCGTCTATCCAAATATGTTCTTTTGGAAAACTATTGTATTTTTGGAAAACTATTGAAAACCTTCGCCTAATTTAGGAGAATTTTTTTATATATTCGTGATAAATTGGTTTAATTATTTCATTATACTTTCAACCTATACTCGAAGCTACGCTCATAGTTGGATCGTAATTTTGATATGCTGCATTTGTTAATAAAACAATTTCTGCATAATTTTTATAGTTTTCCTAAGGGAATTTTTCTTCACCGGTGGATTTCTCTACAAGATCATGTTTTTTTTACTTTACGTTAACAATTAAGTAAGGCCTATTGTTAATTCATAATTTTTATCTTTGTCAAATAGAAAATCGCCATCTATTTTTACTTCTGTATCTCCAATTTTAAAACCTTACCCATCTCGTAAACCAAATTTATCATTATTAATATTAAAATTTTTAGAAATATATTTTCCGAGATTTGTAGTAGAAACGCCTGCTATATGTGGTAAATTTTTCATTGGTAGAATTCCCATTTGCTCTTCAAAATTAGGAGATTCTTGTTCTGCAAATAATTCTTTTTCGTATGATGTTTCTTCTGGTGTTGGTGAATAATCTAAGATTTTTGCAGCAACAGGTACTAGTGCTTTTATAAAAATTTTAATTTCTTCACTTACTTGTTCAACTTTTTTTGCCAATATTTTGTAATTCACGAATTAATGGTATGTCTTTTTCTTGTTTTTTTTATATGGTTCTTTTTATAATTTCTATACTTCTCGATGAGCAATTTCACTCGATGAACTCCCTCTGAATCCTTCGTTTATATAGTTTTTTTATTTTATAAATGAGTTATAAATGCATTGAGAGTTTTGAGAGACGAACTTTTCCCCCAACTGAACAGACTAGGGGAAATTTAAATATTTACAATAATACAATAGAGTTTGATATTCCCAGAGGAGATGGCTTTTCTTTTCCAAATTACGCTTATGTTTTGGAAGAATATCACCTACTAAAAAGAGATAAAGTTGGAGATGAGCAAAATACGAAAAATTAGATAATATTTATATTTGTTCTAATTTTTTTTCCATTTCAGTTTTCTAGAGTAGAAATTTCAAAACATGGACATATTGCTGAGGCTGTTGATAATCCGGGAATAACTTCCACAATGATGAATATTTTGCTATGATCACCAAGTGAACAAAATTTTTTAGCCTACTGGTGTTGATAGTAAATTTCGAGTAAAATCTGTTCGTAGTGATGAAATGAATGAAATAATATATCCATTAAGATATATGTTTGGCTTTATTCGCGATAATAATGAAGTTTACTGGAAAGGTGGTTATAAAATCACTTCTTTTTTAGAAATTCGTCTGATATCAATTGTCTATTTGTTTATGAAACTAAAAAAGCAGATGGTTCAGTTGATAAAACTTATGCTGATCCAGGTAAAGTTGTTATTGAAAAATTAGAAATTTCGTGACCTATTGATGAATACGAATCTAACACACCAATTGCAATTAAAGAAAAAATATATAAAAATCCTAAAATTCATATTGGTTTTAAGTATTGGCAATTTTTAGAAAAATAAGTTCCTGCTAGGACATCTGTTTTTAACTTTGATATAAAAGATCAGTTAAATAATTTACAATTTGACATGCCTGATTTTGTAATTGTGGGTTTCTGTAACGTAAGAAATATTATTGTTAAAAACGGAAGAAATTAAATTTTTTCCAAAGGATATTGAAAATTATCTTTGTCTTAAAATGTTTCTGGCTTTTAATGATTTTAGAAATTCTAGAACAAAATTAGAAACTATATACAGAAATAATGAACTTTATTATAAGCCAATTACAAACTATCATGGCGATATCAATAGTTATTAATTTTGGGGAAGAAGACCATTGTATGTTATTGACTGCCTACATAGAAAAACAGCAGTAGTTTGAAGATAAAACAAATATAAAAATTAATGTAGATTTTAAAAAAGCTGTTTAGCGTGGTACAATTTGTAATGTTGTTTTAATTAGCCAACGAAATTTAACTTATGATTATTTGAAAGAAAATATCACTGAAGATATATAAATTTTTAATTTTATTAAATGGATACTGTAAACGATTTTACAGAAACAAGAAATTGTTTCGATTTTTAATACAATTTTTTAGACTCATAGTTCAGTGGTTGCATTTAAAAGATTTACGAATTTACGATCAAATAAAAATTAATTATTCTAATTAAAATTTTCTCATAGTAAAAATTTCTTTATAAAACATATATAAATTTCTAAATATTATAAATGGATCAAATTATATATATTTTATAACTTTGGTATATTGGATATGAAATTATAAAAACAGCAACTTCCATTGACAAATAATTGGACCTGGTTCATTTTATGTTTTTAAAAATCGATAAAAATGATCTAAGATCAGATAAATTTTCTAATTTTAAAGAAGATGTTTATGATTTGGATTGCTGTGATGGTTGGGATTATGGACTCAGTAATAATTATGCTTCAGATTTTTCTTTATTTTTAGACTCTAAAAAGTCTTATTGGTGTTTTACTTTGTATAATAAAATCTATACTTTTATCAATTATATTATTTAATATTTTCGCACATTTTGTGTCTTGAATTTGCTTTATTTAGATTGCTCGTTTGCAAATCGCTATTTCAAGAAAACATGAAAATTTTGCTTGAAAAGCGAGAAATTTGCTTGATTTTGGGGTAAGAAGCTTGTTTTTTTTTTTTTTTTAGATAGCACAAACCCTGCTCGGACATTTTTGAAAAAGCGGTAAATTTACTTGATTATGGGGTAAAAATGCTTGATTTTGGAGTAAATTTTCTTGTTTTTTGGAATGCTTAATTTATTTAATTTCAAACCATGATTTTGGACCCAGAAACCACAATTGTTTGATGAAAATTGAGTTACGCTAGAACTCCCGTTTACCTTCTACGTTTGCTTTAAAAATTATAGGGGCTTAACATCTGGCAGTAGGAAAGAAGTGAGTTATTTTCATTAAAAAAAAAAAAAAAAAGTGTTTCCGCCCGGGATCGAACCGGGACCTTGCGCGTGTGAGGCGCACGTGATAACCACTACACTACGGAAACCTACGAAGAACGTTGTTGATAATATATGATCAGAGGAAGAAATTGTTCAAGTGATTCTTTTGAAAGGATAATATCTTTAATTGGGTTGTATTAACTTATTACTATCGAATATTCAGAAACAGGTTTTTAGACTTTTATTTGTGAAACACTAATTAACTGGGGCTGAATTGTCTAAGTTGTTCTCGTCGTAACTCAGCAAGTATCTGTTTAAACATGTTTGTCTGGTGTCGAGGTGTTTGCGGGAATCCCGTAACGTAACTTTGTCAGTGATGTCACGGCGAATTCCCTGCGGTGGACTGCACTTAGCGCGCACTGGCCGATTGCCGCGCGTTCCAGTTCGTACTTCGTACGTTCTCGCACTAGCGTGTCTGTTTTCAATGTTACAAATGCAGACTGCACTGAGTGCAATTTTTGCAGCTCGCTTCGGGAAATCACGTCGTAATTACAATTTTCTAAGTTTTCAGTCGGTTACCGTCAGGGTAAAGGATGTTCGCCATATCGCTGTCAAGTCATTTCATTACCAACCTTTGGAAACAATTGCTGCCTGTAACTTCATAATTTTTTTTTAACCTAAGCACTGGCTGCAATGCTCGCGGTGAAGTTGGCAAGAAATCAGGGAAAGTAATTCCAAGTCTAAACGTCTCACTACAGAGCGTTCGCGGTGAAATGAGCACACTGAAAGCCCTGCTTAAGATCTTCTTGTATGCACGTTATGTATTCCTCCGCCTTATGTAAAATTAACATTGTCATGTGCCTCGTCACTTGATTCATTTGTCGGTCAGGAGAAACGGTGAAATTATTGGAAAAGAAAATATTTAAAAAATCTCGTAATTTTTATACTTCGAGCATTAAAAATAAAAACAGAAAGCGGAAGAAATAATTTTAAGTTATCACAAATGGTTATATAAACAATTCTTATTCGACTTTAATATATGGAACTAATTTCCATCCATCGTTGCCAACTTTACTGTGCACATGTCACTCAGTGCGCCGGTTAAAATATATGAACTTAGGAGCAGTGAATTTTTTCTAAGGTTGATTTCAAAAGTGCTCACTTTATCGTGAACAACCTATACAATTGTTCAAATCAAACTGAAATCCCACTTCTTCTTTTTTTTTTTTTTTTACGCACATATAAAATAAAAGTTGGTGAAAATAATTAACACAATACGTCTCCAACAATTTTATTATATCACTTGACTGATAATATAAATAAGCACACATATGGAACAATAAACAGTGATCCAGTTAAACATCGAACGTTACACAAACAACGATGACAGTACAACTATGACAACGCGAAAACAGCAAAATCACAAGCGAAACACGCAGTCTACAGTCAAAGAAGAAACAATAAAACTATTAAACCGTTACACTATTATAACAACCCGTAATTAAATCTTACAAAAATACACAATTCACTCTTCGTATTGTGGTTGTAATATACTCGCCACAGTGTTAGAACGCGACCAACATGCATTATATGCTGTTCACGATAAAGTGAGCACTTTTTAAGTCCCTCCCAACAGGCATTAACCACTAATAAATATATCTTATTGGCGCCACAGGCATTAAATTTTGATAGTGGTGAAATGTATACACTGTGTTTATTGGTCCCATTGCAATATTTATATTAAAAAGCAGCAAGAAGATGGAAATTGGATGAAAGGAAAAATTTATAAGGGCCTTAAAAAGTGCTCACTTTACCGTGAACAGCCTATATAAAATGCACACAGCTCTCTACTTACTATCTTCTTTGTGTTGTAGCTGTAGTAAATACCCAAACATACAATAATGTTTGCATTAGTCTCATACAACACCAGTGACAATTTTTTTCAAAATTATTTTTTATATATTTTATTTAAAAGTGCTTTAAATTATTTTAATAGTATTTTTCCATCGAAGTAGTAGTGTAATGTAAACTACAACAAAATTTAAAGCAATGGGAATTTCTATTACACTTTCAAACTAATGTAAGGTAACTAAATTTTTTACGCTGTTTAACACAGTGTCTAATGTAAGGCGGTCCACTTCATCAGGCCTATTTACCATCGGGCAAGATTACTTATCGCCATGCCGTCACTGTTTCAGGAGCTTTTGGCCGTATAGCACCTGCAAGTTGTGTACTTAAACAACTGTAGTCAACGGGAAAATGTAGATCTTTTTTATCTGAGAGTGTGGCAGGAGTGTTATGTTTGATAAAAAAATAATAAATAGCACACGGAATAATGGTCTCATACATTTATTAGTTGTATACACGGTACAACGCACTTCGCCATTTGTCAACATCTCACAGACCACGCCATACACCAGAGACAGGTCACTTCTCAACTACAACACCTTCCTCTTATAACTAAACAGAAACAAAACAACCCAGGTAGAACCACTTTATCTTGCAATTCTGAACTACAAACTAACAACAACATATAATTTCAAAATACAACATAATCGTTAAATTTCTTAGGCATCCTCTTCTCTCTCTCTCTCTCTCTCTCTCTCTCTCTCTCTCTCTCTCTCTATCTTTCTCTCTGGCCTACCTACCAATGCTCTCTCCTCCCACTCTCCTAACTCAGGGCCTCCTTCTTCATTTACCTCTCGATTGTCTTCCACTTTACCGCAAAACTCAAACTCATAGCCATTTGTAATACTTATTCTGTTATACTACTTTTTAAGGTCATAATTATTTCTCCTTAATACCTTATCACCTGCATATATCATGTAAGACCTTGGGGAAGTTTTAATTTTATATAGTACTCTAGCCTGTTTCCATTGTTTCCCATTCCTATGTACTACTCTGTCACCTTCTTGAAAATCCTTCCTTTCCCTTGTATGTCTATCATAATACTCCTTTCATTTCATTTTTCTTCCTCAATATATTCCTAGCAACTAGAATGTGTCTGTGCTGACGCTGTAATAAAGGCAACTTAGTTTTTGATGTTCTCCCAAATAACAATTGAGCAGGGTATCTTTGTAATTCTGGAATTGGAGTGTTCCTATATTCCATCAGGGCTGAACTGAGATCATTTGACTTTCATAAAATAATTTTTGCTGTCTGGACAAACCTTTCAGCTAATCCATTCAACTTTGGGTCTCCTGGACTGCTCGTTTTAAATTCACAATCAAACTCCTTAGCAAACCTGCTACATTCCCAATATGCAAATCGCATATTATATTATATAATCACATCAGGGACTCCATAATTTGCAAAAAAATTGTTTAGAAGCATTAATAACATCCCAACTCTGTTTATTCTTAAGTGGTATTATTTCCAGCCACTTCGTTAAATAATATGCTACTACTACTAAACAGTTCTTATTATTAATTTCCAAAATATCTGCACCTAATTTCTGAAATTACAACTCAGGGATCTCATGAGGGATTAACGGTTCTTTAACATTAGCAACCCTGTAACGCTCACAATGGAACATGATCTGACCACTCTTTCAATGTCAGCCGACATTCCTGGCCAAAACAGAAGTTCACGTGCACTTTCTTTTGTTCTTGTTACACCAAAATGACCCTCGTGTATTATTTTTAACATTAATTCACGCAAACATTTAGGCACCACCACTCTGTCCTGATAAAAGACAATATCATTAAACACATGAATGTCTCCTCTTTATTGATGAAACACCTTAAGTTCGCCTACATATTCTTTTTATTTTCCCACCCCTCTATACAATTATGCATCACTTTGTTTAGTATTTCATCTTTTACAGACTGCTCCCTGAACTGTTTCTTTTTGTATTGACTCATTCTCAAATATTTAGCTACTGAATGTACTTCTTCTATCACATCTTCACCCTGTTCTATTTGTTTACTACTATAATTCCTAGAGAGACAATCAGCTACATATAAATATTTACCTGCTAAATAGCCACATTTTAAATATTTAGCTACTGAATGTACTTCTTCTAGCACATCTTCACCCTGTTCTATTTGTTCACTACTATAATTCCTAGAGAGACAATCAGCTACATATAAATATTTATCTGCTAAATAGCCACATTTTAAATCACACTTAAGTGATTTCATTCTAATACTCTGCAATCTAGGTGAATGCACTTGACTTATATTTTTATTCATAATACTGACATTGGGTTTGTGGCCAGTAATTATTGTGACAGGGCGTCCCTAAATTAAATTATGGAATCATTTAGTGGCAAATACAATACCTAATAATTCTTTTGATCGCATACCTGTTTTCAATTTCAGAGAGCCCCTGGAAGCATATGCTACTGGTTTACCTTCTTACATAAAACAATACCCTAATCCATTTTTCGAAGCATCAGTTTAAATTGTGATTTCCTTTGTAGGATCAAAGTTTTGCAAAATAATATGTTTATTAATTTCAGTTTTAATCCTATTTAATGTATTTTGATGAATATCAAACCATTGAAATTCATTATCTCTTTTTAAGCGGTCACATAATGGACTAGCTATCTCACCTAATTGTGTAATAAACTTCCTAACAAAGTTAATGAACCCCAGAAGACTTTGTAATTCCTTATTTGAACACGGAGCTGACAATTCATTAATCGCCTTAACCCTATTGTTATCAACCCTCATTCCATCTTCACTAAATATATGCCCCAAGTACCTCACCTCAGTCTGAACAAATTGTAATTTATTCTTGTTAAATTTCACACCTTTATTCCTAGCTCTTTCGATCACCTTATTTATTACTTTGTAATGCTCCTCTAAACTGTTTCAAGCCACTAATAAATCATCCAAATATATAGTTACATTTTCTATGTCACTAAAATTTTCTTTATTTTTCTTTTGGAAATATTCAGGAGCTGTTTTGACGCCAAACGGTAACCTTAAAACTTCAAAACATCCAAATGGTGTTGAAAAAGTTCAAAGATTACAAGACTTTTCATTCTACTTAACTTGGCAATGCCCATATTTTAAATCAAACACAGTAGAATATTTTTTCCCAGTTAATTCACTACTTATTTCTTCAATCATAGGCACTTCATAACATTCTCATTCTACACTTATTAAGTTCATATGGATCCAAGCACAACCTTGATGTTTTATCAGGTTTTTCAATTTCTACTAAATTACTAACCTATTATGTGGGCCCCTTAACCTTACTTATAATATTCAAGTTTTCTAATTCCTTTTATTTATTTGGCAGTCTTTTTTTTTTTAAATAACTAGTGGCAATCGTCTTGCTGGTTTGGCAACTGGTATACTATCCTTTAAGTACAATTTTACAATGCTATTTAAATGAACCCACACCTTCAAACAAATCCCCATTTGTCAAAATTAATTTCTCCTTCTCTTCATTAACCCCAACGCTATGTGTTTGCACATTTAACCAACGTATTGCATAACACGTGGCTAACCCTATAATAGGTTGGAGATTCATATTAACTATAAAAAAATTCCAATACAAAAAATTTATTACGAGTTTCACATTGTAATTCTACTTTCCCCAAAGGTTTAATTTGTGTACCTCCATAAGCTTCTAATATAACATTGGTTTTAGTAATTGAAATTTCCTCATTCTTAAATATTTTGTTTGCAACATTTTTTGGTATAATATTTACCTCTGAACCTGTGTCCACCTTAAATTTAACCTTTTCATGACCCAATTTTAATATTTCCATCCACGACCGGGTGATATTACTCCTTATCTCACTAACCTTTGCAATAATATCAACAAATAATTCGTCCTCCTTGTGTGATTTTTCTTCCCACATTGAAAACACTTCTTCCTGTATGCTGGACAATTTCCAAATGCATGTTTACGATTGCATCGACTACACTTTGCAGTTTTCACATTTTGTTCAACCTTAATGAGGTTTTCCTTGTCCTCCATACCCTCATCTTGTGTATCTCTACTGAGACTCTTCTTACTAACATCACGTGCATTCTTAATTGTATCTACACTACTAACCTCATCTTTATTGCGAACAGTTTGCAATTGTCTCTTCATTACTTCAGCTCCACGGCACTTTTCTATCGCACCCTCTACTGTTACATCTTTAATGCACACCTAATATTATTTTGTCAATTAGGATAGAATCCTATTGATCACCATTTCCACAAGGCTTAATCAGCTTCTTTAAATTATTAACAAACTGGTCAAATGACTCATCACTTTCTTGACATCGACTATTAAATACAAAACGTTCATAAGTTCTATTTGTACGTGGTGCACAATATTTTTTTTGAATTCTGCTTTAACACTATCATATTTACCTTTTTCTTTTTCGTCAAGTTTGAACGTGTTCACTTCCTATTAAGTTAAGTAGTAATGCAATTTTCACATTATCTGCTTTCGTATCTTTTTCAGTCGCAATTAAGTACGTTTCAAAACTTTGAATAAACTTGTCAAAATTGACACTGATATTTCCTCGAAAGGATAACTGATCGGTTAGTCGACCCTCCATTTCCCCCGCGATTCCGCACGATGTACCATCAGTTTCCCCCGCGATTCCACACAATGCACCATCAGTTTTCCCCGCGATTCCACACAATGCACCATCAGTTTTCCCCGCGATTCCACACAATGCACCATCAGTTTTCCCCGCGATTCCACACAATGCACCATCAGTTTTCCCCGCGATTCCACACAATGCACCATCAGTTTTCCCCGCGATTCCACACAATGCACCATCAGTTTTCCCCGCGATTCCACACAATGCACCATCAGTTTTCCCCGCGATTCCACACAATGCACCATCAGTTTCCCCCGCGATTCCACACAATGCACCATCAGTTTTCCCCGCGATTCCACACAATGCACCATCAGTTTCCCCCGCGATTCTGCACGATGCACCATCAGTTTTCCCCGCGATTCCACACAATGCACCATCAGTTTTGTCCATTCGTGTTCTTCCTCGACTGCGCCATGCCATGTTTGATAATAAAATTAAATAGCACACGGAATAATTGTATCATATATTTATTAGTCGTATAAACGGTATAACGCACTTCATCATTTGTCAACATCTCACAGACCATGCCATACACCAGAGGCAGGTCACTTCTCAGCTACAAAAAGGAGAGCATCATTGGAATGCATAAACATGAAAAAGAACTTTAGAATATATCTAAAGTTTTTTTAATTGTTTTAGCCTAAAATTCTAGTTCAAAGGGCAGAAATAACCATTTGATAAAAACATAAAAAGAGAGTGTGTGTATGTATATACAAGCCAATATACATATACATATATATATATATATATATATATATATATATATATATATACATTTAATGCGAGATGTTACAAACCAGTTAATAGTTACCTTAAACGCTATAAATATTCTATTTTTGTCGTGGTAAATATAACTGAAGATTTAAATATCCACTACTAAAGGAAAATAAAAGCGTGATGAAGAATCGAAACAAGCAATCAAAGATACAGAATATTTGGCCTTGTATACGATATAATTGTGAGAATATGTGTAGGAGTTTATGTGCATGCGTATGTGAGGAAAACGAGTGTGAGAGTGGAAGGGAATTTGTTTAAAATATTATATCACGTCTCAGTGTAAATATAAATTCTTAAATTTCAAGTCATATTATTTATAGTGGTGTCTCGCATTTAAGTGGCAATTTATTTTTGATTATAATAATATACTACTATACAATTTAACTCATATTTCTATACAAAACTTCGGTTCTTATCAAAAGGAGTGAATTATATTGACTTTCGTGTAAAACAATTGGGCCATGCTAGTGATCAGCATTAATATAATTTGTAATGACAAAATATTCATCACTGAATATGAGTTTCTGCGCTTAGTGCAGTATACACGATGCATGTTATAAGTAGTATTTATATTTTTTCGTGGCGTTTTACATTTCAACCCAAATAAATAAATAAGATGGGGCGATTGATTATGTGGCTTTAGTAATCCAAGCTTCGGTATTCTGGGACGACGTAATTTCTTTGGAATGTTTTGATGTTGAAATTTATATTTGAAAGGCTAAGGATATGCTTTAAACAACTCTATGGCACGTTTATACAGCTAACAACACGATCGCCTGTACGTTAGTCGCAATGCGTCATATTAAAAGCTTGGACCTGTTAGTCGTATTGTTATGTCGCTACAATAACATTTTTTTTTTTTTTTTCAGTCGTTAAGTGTGCTTCACCTGTTTTCGCTTAGTCTTTGTTTAATGTTTGTTTTTGTCCTTGGTTCGAAGCTTCGCTGCTTTGAGAATTGTTTGATGATAAATCGCGTGCCGTTTTGTGCGCTGTGTTTACAAATGTGCCATGCATTACTCGTAAAAACCCGCAGTCGTAAAAATGTTCCCTAAGTTTTAAATACCCAATTCTTATTAGATAGCACAGAAATTAGTAACAAGATACTTTCTTTCAGTAATTAATTTTGATGTATACTGCTTATAATAAATTCGAGACACTCGACATTCTAAAACCTTGCCAGTTTTTTGTCTGTGGTTATGGTTTAGTCTGTACTTTAGTCGTTATGCGTTATGAAGATTTGGTCATCATATTATAAATTATTTTCAAGTGTTCGCTTTCGTAAAATCTGTTCAGTTTTGAGGCCATAATTATTTTTCTCCTATCAGCCATTTGTTATCTTCCCAGCACTTTTTCAAATAATTTTTGCCATGTAACTAATAAACACAGTGTGTATATATCACCGGACTCAAAAGTTAACATATAAGACTACTATAAGGCATATTTATTGAATATTAATTGCACATGAGAAGGCCTTAAAAAGTGCTCCCTTTATCGTGATTAACCAATAGTTGCAAGTATGATTATATTACCATGCTGACAATAGTCCACTGCTCTATATCAGAAGACAAGTATGCAAAATTATTATGCAGTCCCAGTTTCAAAATAAGGCATTTTCATAACTAGCAGGATACTAGCATTATAGTGAGCAATCTTCCTTAAGGAAACAGTGTAATCACACCCGAAAATTCATAAAAACGTTCAAATTTTGACTAGTTCCATCATTACCTTCCAGTGCAAATACCTATTCGATTTAGGGTTATGTAATAGACAATATTAATTGCTCTGTATGTCAGAGTTAATTACATGCTATGTTGGGTAAAGGCGGGTGGCCCAAGATATTAATCCAATATAGCCATATCGATACTGTAAAAACAGTGATGAAAGATGACATTTAGTTCCAGTAAGCTATTAAGGGAACACGGGTAATTTTCCACTTCGTGTAACTACGTATGTAAATGCTGCAATTATATGATAATAAGTAATATTCTCATAAATAATGCATTACTTTATAGCCATCCTTTACGTTAGTGCAAAGAAAAAAAGACGGGCTCAGCCGGTATTTGAATCCGGGACCTCCTGCACCCTTAGCCGGAATCATACCGCTACAACACTTTTTTTATATTATAAATAGATTTATTATCACAAACTATATACAGAGGCGTTTACACTTTACCTATTATACAGTACATATTCAACCCACAATATAAACAATAACAAAATACTCAATAAAATATCTACACAATTCTTACATAGGGGTACAAAACTATATAAACATGAACTAATACACTATTTATACATACATGGAAAATTATATACTAGGCTTACTTCCAAATAAAGTATGTTTGAGTAAATACAAACCCCAAGACATAGTGTGTTTGAGTAAATACAAACCCCAAGACTTAGTGTGTTTGCAACATACAAAGTTAATAGCATACGAAGGAATATGAGAGAAAATAAGGGTATCAGATAACATTTCATAAATTTTACAAATGTGTTTTACTTCTGGAAAAGCGGCTTAACTTACAAGCAGAACAGGCATTCTGGCAACTACAACGGCAGTTCCAGATTGAGCAGTCAGCAGTTTGCTGACACAGTCGACAGTCGTGCAGTCCGTTGTCGGCATTTAAAGCATGTTTAAAAGCGTGTTGTATTGAGGTTAAAAGATATTGTTAAAAACATATTTTGGCAATAGTAAGAAAATCAGCAGCGTCATAAGTGACTGTATAATCCATAATTATCCGTAGGTACTCAAATATAAAAAAAAATATACTATTTAAAGCAATCGAAAGTAAAACCCGAAAAAACTTTAGCAAGTATTAATTTTCGTTAGTGCAGGTGTATCGCTTGTTTGAACTATCCTCCAATCAATTAAAAATTATTTATATATATAATTTTAAATTAAAATATGCGATACCATTACTTTTATAAAGTCCAGATTTGTTTGGCATTGTAAACAGATGTGTTTACGGAGGGTCTGTCTTTACAGTAAATACTTTCTTCGGAAAGAATTATTCAAAAATATTTTATAATATTTAGCAACTTTCATTAATTCTGACTACCCTGAATTTTTCTAATCTGCCGAATGTGTGCGTGATTATCGGAAAAGCAATATTTTCTCAATTCTGGCTTCCGTACTCTTACGTTGATAAGTACGTGATCTGTTATTACGTTAATAATTTCATGCATTTACGTTAGTAAATATGTGGTCTCTGACAGTTTAAGAGATTTTCATATCTCTAGTTGGAGATTGCGTTAATAAATTAAGACGGTGTTTCTTAAAATATCCCTTTATTATTTTGAAGTCAAGATTTGTGTCACCACGCATAATCATTTGGACCTTTTCTCGTCATAACTCGGTCAATATTAATTCTATTTTTCCAACAAAAAATAAATGTTTCTTCGTTCAAGCGATTTGTATTGTATTCTTCAACGTATAAATGCGTTTGCTACACTCTGCCATACACAGAGTTTCAGATTATCAAATAATAACTGATTTCGATAAGTTCACTACAATTTATTGAATTCAGAAGTTATTTAATACGCATCTCAGTGAAATTAATAAGATAAATATAGAAGTGGCAACTTGAAAGACATAATGAAACATATACTCATCTAAAACTCAAAACATAACTTACACGAAAATAAGTTGTTAAAAAAAGGGCTATTTTAATTTGTTTAAAATCTTTTTTTTATTCTTTTATATAATTTAGTACGATATTATGCTTATTCGTCATTAAAAAATTCAATGACTTGAAAAAGTCGTAATTATGACATTGCGTTGTGCCATTTATCATTCACAACATTGACTTCAAAAAGAACCGAATTTCCTTTGAAGCTAAATTTGATGTTAGCAAATACCTAAAGCGGATTTAACCAGCTGACTGAAAATTCTCTAAGTGTATTCGGAATTATACGACTATGTATAAAGAAACCTAAAATTTTCTATAAACCCTTGCAAACTTCATTGTCGATGCTTGATGGGAACAATTACGTACTCTTTCGATTAGCGAACTGTTTCTATCCTTGTTTAGGTATGGTTTAGTAGTAAGGTTGGTCAAGAATAACATTTTACTTTGGCCAGACAAGTAAAGAAATTCTGCACTAGCATGACCCGCCATAATACATAGAGTATATCTGAGAGTTTTGTTTCCCAACAACTGGCCGCTATCGTTAAAGAACGTGCTAAACTGTACCGATTGTAAATTGCAAATCCCAAGGAAGTCTCCTTGCCGTACGTTCTTAGAATCAAATTACGCAAACAGCACGCGAAGGTACTTAGACCTCTCGATACTTAGACCTCTATCGATTCTCACTGCAAACGCCAACGGTTTACCTTGTTCTAGTAGGTTGATATATCGATTACTTCACTACTCGGACAGAGGCATTGTTGCCACGTTAAAAGGAGCCAGCGTATAGGATCTAGCATGTAGCGGTTTGCTCCCAGAAAATGGACGTTGAGCTAAACAAGGCAAAGGAATGTATGATCATATGTCGTGATTGTATCTAACACGAAATCTCTGACACAGTGGTTCGGACTTGCTGAAATTTCAATTTATAACCCTTCTATGACTAGCGAATGA
This sequence comes from Dryococelus australis, assembly GCA_029891345.1. Classification (NCBI taxonomy): domain Eukaryota; kingdom Metazoa; phylum Arthropoda; class Insecta; order Phasmatodea; family Phasmatidae; genus Dryococelus; species Dryococelus australis. The sequence continues at coordinate 64,143,074 of CM056996.1, forward strand.
CAGGAATGCATCGTAAACCAATAGAAATCACTGTTGAATTAACGAGATTCATTACCGAAATAACCACCAGGATTTCAGTGAACATAGTGGAGCAGTTTTCACTACTTTAACAGTCTTATCTGATATTTGAACGACGTGAGAATACATTAGAAATGATAACTTTTTACAATAAAATAGCATATACTCTAGATCAACACGAAAGATTTTAATAACTTTATTCCTTTCCCATGCACATCAATAGTCTCATTTATGTAGTTATGATGTACTCGAGATCAAAACTATTTTGTTTAATGGTAATGCACCGAGCAGTTGCCTAAAGACTGTTCATGATAAAGTGAGAACTTTTGAAACTAACCTTCCAAAAATGTCACTCTCCCTACCTGTATATAGTTTAATGGCCACAATGGCCAGCATGCGTCCTGTAAAGTTGGTAACGACGAAAGGAAAATAGTTCCTAGTTTTCACGTCAAATAAAAAGTGGCACGTGAACATTTCTGAATACCGTAATTATTACTTTAATTTCCCAATAACTTGACAGTTTCTCTTGACGGATGCGTGAATAATGTGGCCAGGCCGTTTGCAATGTTAATTTTACATATGGCGGAAGAATACGCAATGTACATACAATTAGATCTTAAGCAGGGCTTTTAAAAGTGCTCAGTTTACCATGAACAGCCTTTTAAATTCTGTATTCGCTAGTAGTAATCAGAGGAACACTGACGTCACAGCCGTACATCCAGGAGATAATGCTGCCTCATGTGCTTCTCTGCACGGCACGATGCCATTGGACAATTTTCGAGTATTATAATCAATGGTCAATACATCTCGAAAAACATTTTTCGCTACTTTTAATTGATTTCTCGTGAAGGGTGTTCTAAGGGACAGTCTTCGCGTTACAAAAAGACATTCGTCAAGTATGGTGTGGTTTTGTGCACAGGCAGCGTGGATCTCACCCCATACTTTTTCTTGGGCAGTGAGAAACCTAGTAACCAAGAAATCCTAATGATGAAAAAAAAAATTTGCGGTGTGTATATACAGCACGGGTTTCCCAGGACAATATTCAGGATATCGAAACTCCCTTTTTTTTGGCTACCCCGGTCTGAAGACTTACCACGTAAAGAACATGGAGCCAGGTGGGACCGATAAATTCAGTCCTTCAACACGCCGGCACCATCTTGCGCGCGGGTGTTTGCAACAGCTATCGGACAGTCTTCTGCAGACACCAGTAGACGTCGCTACGTTTCTATGCCTGATCGTATCACCGCATATATTCACGCTCGGTGTGATGCCACGGTGTACTAGAAGTGCTTTTCAATTGTGTACTTCGACACGAATAATTTATACATTTGTATTGACAATTTAATAAGATGATTTGTGCCGTAGTTCCCATTGCTAGTGCCAAGTTCCATTCCATTTCTAACTCTCTTTTAGGGCGCCGAAATTTTTTTGGCAATAACTGTACTTAATTTCCGTCATATTTAAAACGCTGACCGACAAAACTTAACTCTCATAATTTTTTTTTGTCAAGTAACTGACAAACTTAGTTTAATGTGGGATTACGCGAGAGTTTGGTTAATTTGCCTCATTATCTAGGTCAACGGAGTGATCAGCGATGCGACATTGAGCTCACCTACAGGCATATGTTACTTTATCTGCAAAGTCTTTTGCGGAACCGCGACCACGAATGGAAATATTGCGTGGTTTTTTTTGTGATCGACTTTCGGGAGTCGTAAATGTCCTGAGCTCTAATGCAGCCACTCAAGTTACCTTTTAACGCAAATGTTATTCAGAGGAAGCGCAAAATAGGATTCGCATTCGGGAGGACGTGTGTTGGATTCCCGGGTTCGGCCGTTCTTATTTCCGTTTTCCATGGTTTCCCGAACTCACTACAGGTGGACGCTGGAATGGTACCTCAACATAGCCGATTCTGTAGGCTCCGAGTATTAAAAAATGGGTTGAAGAGGGGGGTGGTTGCCCCTCCACTTTTCAATCAGCAGTGGCGTCGCCCTCTGGGTTGATAAACAGTGGATGATCACTAGTTCAGTTTGTTATAAGTGTTTATAACTTATTGTAGACTGCTTGCCTTATTCCTTTCAAAATGCATCTTGTCTGTAGGTCTTTCATAACGAAAAACATCAATGTTTCCGTAGAAATTATCGTGTTTAAATATTTAGAACCTTGCATCACGTGAAATAAGAATTATATACGTGAATAACCACATGCACAAACGAACGGGAGGTGGAGGGAAGTAGAAACGTGGATACTGAGACAGGAAGTTTGAGACTTACCCTCTTGCCGGCAACAGGGAATGGGTGCCTGTGGCCAATTCTTTCCCCACGATCCTGCTTCTCTCAGTTACTTGCCCCATCTCTAATTATCTCGCTATCGGCGAGACCTAATCCTCCCTTATTCTAAAATGCTTAACACCGCGTGACCTGTTTTTTATGTTTTCGTATAAGTGTTTCGTCCTTTGAACTAACTATGTACGTACTAGTGCCGTCCCAATGCCTAGTATAATACACAGAGGCTCTGCACTTGACAAATACACAAAGATGCTTACTTGCTGGGAGTAATTTTATACTTGATGCTGTTGCTGTATCTGTTTCGTTTGTACGAGATTTCTTCATCTTTAGGTGCTACATTTAGTAAAGCAACCTAATTCGTGTTTATGAAGCTGTATTTAAGTGTGGATGAATAACTTTAAAGTCACCAGTTTTACTTTCCCATTCATAAATGTTTATAAAATAGCTTCAGCTGCTTATGTTTCCCAAAGGTTTTGTAAACCTCCATGGCACGAAAATTTTACCTATTTATTTATTTATTTTTTTTAGTTTACATACCATCATACAGTACATGAAAATCTCAAGAATAAATAATAACAGATCTTTTATAAAAATTGCGAGAAGATTAACTCACTGTTTTTGAAAAAAGTGAAGTTTTAAAATAATATGTACCTCGTTTATAACAAATTTCACGATAGTGGCAGAAGTGAAGTGAAGTGAAGAGATTTGGGCTGCTCTTAACAGCGAGGTCTTGAGAGCCGATGATGGTGATTGAAGTGAATATGAAGTGGCGCGGGAATGAAGGAGCAGGGGAAATGGAAGATCCCCGAGAAAACCCGCCGACCAACGGCATCGCCCGGCACGATTCCCACTTGCGAAAATCCGGTGGCCCGGCCGGGGATTGAGCCCGGTTCGCCTTGGTGGGAGGCGAGCGTGGTAAACGCTCAGCCCTCGCGGCCCCATAATAGAAGAGATATGAGATATTCGAAAAGTTTTCAATTATTTACGGAGTTAGTTTCGCTTCCACATATGCAAGCACACATGTACACGCATCGACTTGTAAAGAAGTGAATATCACTTCACATCTCAGTCTCTATATAAACTTACATATGCGCCAGCAGCAGAGTGATTTATGTTGCTAGTGCTGTCGTTAGACTTTCGGGTTTTTTTTTTTTTTCCGCTTCCCTCCAGCAAGCCTTCGTAAGAATCTCGTTCATCCCACGTGGTATTTATTGACACCCAGAGTAGCGCTGGTATCGAGCCCGCGAAGGTTACACGTGCTCAAGACGATAGGGGAGGAAGAGTTTACGTTGGACTCGTCACACGTGGCGACACACTGAATCTGGCTAGTTTAATACGCGTGTTGATAGCGGGCTCGTACGAGTTGCATTTAGGCACGTGCAGGGGGGTTGTGGAAGTGACTCTAAAAATAAATCCAGCCGGTAAACAGAGAGCGATTCCTCTCTCTCTCTCTCTCTCTCTCTTTCAGGTCCCACTCCACGCTTGATCCACACGCGCGCGCGCGCACACACACACCGACACTCGAGGTGGTATTTACCCTGCTAAGTGGGTGAAGGATACACTCAAACGCCAGTCACGTGCCAACCGCAATATTAATATCAGGACTGGAGGCAAGGCAGCTGTTTGTGAAACACGTTAACACATTTGTCCGTAACCTCCTAGCGAACAGTCTTTTTTTTTTTTTTTTTATCGGGATCCGAAACAGACCGTCAACTCAACACGCAGTTCCTATTGCAGATTTTTTTTTCAACCGTAGTCTTCTTTCGTTGTAATTAAAATGCCAGTGTGTGTGGTTACCAGCTGAAAGAAATTCCCCACCAAAAAAAGATATACGCATATAATAATGTTTCTTCTAACCAATTTATTATTCAGGCACATTAATTTTGAATGTTTTCTTCAGCCGCAATAAAAACTTCATTAAGCGGAATAATAAACTACTGGCTAGTAATTTAATTTCACTTGCTAAATTATTTTTTCATAAAAATTATGACAAGTGATTTGTAAGATGGCGTTTGCTTAGATTCCCGAAGCTGCCGTTTAGAATAATGCGCAAAGGACTTCTACATAACACGCTTTATTCAACGTTGACTAGAATTTATGTGCCTTCGCCAGGAGGTAATTCCTTGTGGAAAATAAGGTGGGGTATACATTGGCAACACTATCATGTGGTGAATATTACGGGAGGTACGCGGTGTTAAAAATAAGGTCAGGTATACATTGGCAACACTATCATGTGGTGAATATTACGGGAGGTACGCGGTGTTAAAAATAAGGCGGGGTATACATTGGCAACACTATCACGTGGTGAATATTACGGGAGGTACGCGGTGTTAAAAATAAGGCGGGGTATACATTGGCAACACTATCACGTGGTGAATATTACGGGAGGTACGCGGTGTTAAAAATCGAATTTTGAAATGCATGAACGTAATTATTACAGGAAGTACTTGAGATGGAGCGACCAACACCGGAATAGTGTTTCACGAATCGTAGATCGTAAATCTGTGTAAATTTGGTTGATCGAATCGCCCCTCTTCATTGCGTAAGTAGGGGTAGCCAGCTTATTTCCCAGAGAACTTGGAAACACTCGGCTGTAAAGAAACAGTTGGTGCATATTATGACACCACAGTACAATGAAGGCAAAAGGTCCTATTGTCCGAACTCTCTCTGGCGGACCGTTTTCGAGAAAACGCCACACTTAAAGCCGTGGTACATGAAAGCAGTATATTTATATAAAGTGTGTCATAACTTGTTTCACAGCGGATTTTTCAAAATTTTTGGCGCTTCAAGACGTAAATAAGCGATTTTTGTATCTTCTTACTATGTTAGATATTCTCTTCCGTCATTATTCTCAGAGCACTGATTGCAGACAAGAAAACAAAAATTCTTTATTTTCTTCCATCAGTGCTCCGAGAGTAATGACAGCAGTGAATATCTGGCAACTTTAGAAGGTGCTAAAAGTTGTTATTTACGTCTTTAAGTGCCAAAAGTTTTGAAAAATCCGCTGTGAAACAAGTTATGACACAAATTATATAAATATACTGCTTTCATGTACCAATGGCCTTAAGTTTGGAAGTCGCGGTGTAGCCCTGCGGGTGTAGGCAACACACCTGCCAAATACGCCACGCGCGTGGCGGAGGAACAGGTGAGAATGTATCCGGTGCTTGCCTGGTGATTTTCTGAGAATAAAAATGGGAATACGGGCGTCTTCAATCTCATTTGTAGGTAATAAAATTCCAGCGATCTTCAAAGTAGCTCTGTGACTTGCAGCATACCTTTAAGTCTATTATTGCGCCATAAAATGACAGACAATGTTTTGCGAAGCTCGACTAACATGCTGCTACAGTTGAGCATATAGTGATCGTAGCCAGCGCTTTCTTGCTTCCATGCTTCAAAATTACAAAATAGCTCCAGGCAAACGTGTGAGAGCAATACCCTTCTTCGTTTCGTACAATTTTTTTATCGTACATTCTGTGACTAATATTATGGAACACTTGCATTGTAATTTAACCTACCCCGTACAGAAGAAAACGTCGTATGTGTGTACTGCTCAATCATGATTCGAACCCAAAACCCCACTCGTTAAAAAATCTTTGAGAGATTTGTGCTTTTAGTTAGTGTTTGTTTAAGAGTTTCGCTGCTATTGCGTGATTTATTGACACTTTAATATCACTTGTTTAACATCCTAATTCATAATAACCTCTAAAAGAGAATGATATCAGTGAATGGGTCTAATCATTCCAAAAAAATTAAGTTTGCCTTAAAAAATTAATAACCTAATATACTGTATTACCACGTAACAGTCTTGGCAGCCACTTAAATAGTTACGTGGATATACACGAAGTGCTACGACATACATATATGGAAATATATTTTTTTTTATCAAAGAAATGGAGCGTACCTACCACTCAAAAGCTCAACTCTTTCTCTAGGTTAGTCTCTACTATAATGTTATTTTCAAACCGGTTAATGATTTCACTTGGCCCTATACTCAGCCCTGGTGTTTCTGAGTACTATGAAGATGCACTAACTATAGTGGAAATCGGTTATATAGTTCATGTAATACAACGTTAAAATATTTTTACCGTAGGTACTTGAAATCTGAATAAAGGACATAAATATTTAAATTTTCCTTTATTCAAGGTATTGTTTACTTTCTTTCTCTCCATACATATATATATATATATATATATATATATATATATATATATATATATATATATATATATATATATATATATATATATATATAAACACCATGTGCTATGAGTTTGGCGTAAATCAGTGCAAATATTTAAATACTACAGCGTGTAAAGACACCTCCACTATCTTAAGTACTCGAAAATAATTTATCTAGCAAAGTAAGCTCCTTATAGATTAAACATGCCTCTAAATGCAAAACCAGTCATTTGTAAGAATACTCACATCATAAGTAGGTCATACTTCAGGCAAAAATATCTCATTTGCCTTGCCTAATCACGAGCTGCAGAAAATGGTTGTTTTCTAAAATGTAACAAATATCACGATGAGATTTCCTTGATGTGGTTCTTTACTCGATTCCTAAAATACTTTGAAACAGAATTTTAATTTTCATACTTAAGCAATATTCATTTCGGTTTTTAACCTATTGTACAATGTAAGTACAATTCAGTGAAAGTGCACTGATACTTCTGTAATATGTAATTGCCAAGAAGAATTCGCTGAAAAAAAAGGCCTCGGAGCAGTGCAATTTATTGTAAATTATCATAAATCACAAATTATACGTACGCAGATTTTGGAATGGACAAATGTTGCGACGTACATAGCTAAATTTTAATGGTAGTATTTACTCTAGATGCAAACCTCCCGTGGCGCAGTTTGTTGGTGTGCCACTGATCTGATGCAGGAGGCTCTGGGTTCGAATCCCGGGTAAGGCATGGATGTTAATTTAAGTTAGGTTATAAGTTAGTCTGTAAGCCGTCCTGTGATGAGCTTTCAAGCATTAAACTGGGAGACGTTTGAAATGCACACACACGCACACGCACACGCATACACACACACACACACACACACATATATATATATATATATATATAGTCTGTGTTGACGCGCAAGGAATTGGGGAATCAGAGCCGGAGCCGGGGGAGCCACCGTGTTCTTGGATGTCATTGACATTGTACCCCTAACCCGTGTGAACTTTAACCTTGACCCCGAGGACTTTTGAGTGCAAAAATCACTAAAAAACTTAAAAAAATTGCCAAAAATGTCTAAAAAAAATTCTAAATAAAATCCACAAATTTTTTAGTTAAAAATTATTTAAAAAATTATTTATAAAATTATTAAAATTATCTTGAGAAATAACCCATTTTTTTCAGAAATGCTGACAAGGATCAGCGACCCAGGGTCATACCCAGGTGACCAAGAAACAGGGATCAGTACCTATGACCTTTGACCTTTGACCTTGAAAGTGCAGAAATTTTAAAGGAATTATAAAAAAATTTATAGCAAAAATTTAATTAAAAATTCGTTTAAAATTTAGATAAATTTTATTATTAAAAAGTTTATAATAAAATTATTATTACAAATTTTAATTGAAAAATCTTTTTAAAAATTAAAATATTCGTTAAAAATTTATTTTAATACAATTTTATTTTAAGAATCTCTTTTAAGAAGTCTTTAGGGCGAACGAGCAATTGGGTTTTCTCAGCGTTCTCCAATACTACAAAGATAAATTGCGAATATGAAGTGCCGTCTTTTGACCTCGACGATCACGGAGCCTCGACCTGCATCATCGCTAACTGGTTGTTGCTATTTTATATTCTGCGATCGAGTTTTTTTTACCTATGTTCAAGAAATGCACGCTGCACGAGAGAATGATTTGTACAAAGAGTCCTTTTCGTGCATTCAGTCTCAATTGCAATTTTTCTATCAACCTCACAACCCATAAAGATGCACACACTCACATCAATCCCAATCTCAATCCCAATCCTTCGATCAATCTTTAGCATCATCACTGCTGCCGCGCCGCCCCCGCAATCAAGGGTTATTAGGGGTGATGGGTCATTATGGGTCAATGGGGTCGATGGGGTCGATGGGGTCAATGATGTCAATGGGGTCAAGGGGGTCAATAAGGTTGATGGGATTAATGGGGTCGATGGGGCCGATGGAGTCCGTCCGACAACAGGAGTCAGTTGTCTACTTTAAGTGTCACCATGATTTATAGGTGAGCGAAGAATTTGACTGGAAGAAACTGTTGAAGATATAACTACATGGTAGTGTGATCAAGGAAATAGCATCTAAAGCCTGCCTGCCTGTGTGTGATGTCTCAATGCTCGCATGCGATTGGTTAGCTGCAATCAAGTGGTAACTTGGTGATTGGCTTGCCGGTACGATTGGTTCAAAGTCAATATGACGTCATAAGGCTTGCACACTTGTAAATTATAAGAAGTAGGGAGGTAAGCCGAGAGGTTTAGCTTGACAGCAGCTGAGTGAAAGGTGGATCGTCTCGACTGGCTTTTGCCTCTTCACATAGATTTTTTCTCGAGTTTTTGTTTTTAGGTCATTCAAGACCATGGTGTTAAGGTCAAGGCAGTATGCACCTAATATGGTGGTTGTAGTCTGTAATGTATTTTGCTTGTGACTTTTATGTATTTTTCTAAGTTTTTATTTTCAAGGTCATTCGGTCAAGGTAGAGGTAGTCAGCATCTAATATGGTGGTGGTAGTCTATAATGTATTATGCTTATTGACTTTATGTATTATTTCTCGAGTTTTTTATTTTCAAAGTCATTCAAGGTTATGGGGTCAAGGTTGAGGTAGTCAGCATCTAATACTGTGGTAGATAGTCTGTAATGTATTACGCTTGTTGACTTTTATGTATTTTTTCTTGATTTTTCATTTTCAAGGCCATTCTAGGTCATGGGGCCAAGGTCTCGGTAGCCTGTATCTAATATGGCGGTTGCAACTTATAATGTATTATACTTGTTAACTTTTATGTATTATTTCTCGAGTTTTTGTTTTCAAGGTCAATCAAGGTCATGGGCCAAGGTAATAGTCATTAGCTTCCAATACGACAGATGGGAATGCCTACCAAGATGGTGGTCGCCTACCAAGATTGCGGCCTCCAATATTGTATAAACAAATGACGAACAAAAAACCAATATGGCGACCTCCTGTAGCATGTAAACAAATGGCGAACGAAAACATCAAGATGGCGGAATGAGTATAGGTGAGGGAAGTGTGTGCCAGGGAGTCAGTCGTCTGCTGGATTCGAACAGAGGTGAGTCATTGGTGGTGTGGAGGGAGATCTCAGGAAATACAAGTTTTTTAATTAAATCTTTTATAAATTTTTAAGAGAATTTTTTATGGGAAATTTCGAGGGAGAAAAGGAAATTTCGAGGGGGAAAAGGGAAAAATGGTCCCCGAGGATAAAAACTTCTTATTTAAGAAATTTTTAAAATAAAATTTTATAAAAATACATTTTTTTTACAATTTTTTAAAACTTTTTAAATGAATGTAATTACATTTTTTAATAATACATTATAAATTAATTTTTTAATAAAAACTTTTTTATAAAATTAAAGCGAATTTTTAATTAATTTTCTTGTTATAATTTTTTAATTATTCTTTTGGAATGGTTGCATTTTCAAGGTCAAAGGTCATAAGTACTGATCCCTGTCAGCATTTCCAAAAATAATGGGTTATTTCTGTGAATATTTTTAATAACTATTTATAATTTTTAATAATAAATTTTTACGGAATTTTCTTACAATTTTTTTAGCATTTTTGAGGATTTTTAAAGGTGTATTTAGTGTTTTTCGAGGTCAAAGGTCCTCGGGGTCAAGATCAAGGTCAAAGTCACACGGGTCAGGGGTGAAAGGTCAATAACATCCAAGATGGCGGTCGGGTGACGTAACAACATGGTGGCTTCCCCGGCTCCGGCTTAGATTCCCCAATACCCTGCGCGTCAATATACTATTTCCTACTACTTATATATGTGTGTGTGTGTATACGTATATATATATATCAACATACTATTTCCTACTACTTATATATATATATATATATATATATATATATATATATATATATATATATATATATATATATATATATATATATATATATATAACATACACCCACACGCACACACACCTCTAGTGGGTGCACCAAAACTAACATCATGACTGGTATGTAAGCACTGTGAAGTAAATATTGGCTCGGTGCACTGGGAGATCGAGCAGCCTGCGTTGATGCTATTGCCAAGAAGCAGGCTTCGTTGAGCGGAGCTCGGGTTCTTGCACCGGGGGCAGGTATCTTTATGGAGGCGCGTAGTTTTTTTCTCATTGTATATTCGCAGTTTATTCACACTTTTTGAATCAGACCTTTGAAAAATCATTCCAAGTTCTGCGCGTTCGGTTGTTTCCTAAATATGCCATGTATCACAAACGTCTGCGTTAACACAAAACGATTTTATTTTTTGTTAAATTTATTTCTTACTTACATTTTACCAATAAGTTATAATATTTCATTATAACTAATATGGATAAATATATGGAGGTAACAGATGTATTGTCAATGCCTAGTAAGAAATAGTCCTCATGTAAAATGTTACTACACTTAGTGCGTACGAGTGTGGTGCGTTGTCCTTAATTCTGGTACCACTTTCTAGACCTAACTAAGCTTTGTTTGCATGAGACGGAGGAATATCCTGAAATTAGAACTTTAGCAGGGCTTCAGAAGAGTTGGAAGTAGCCGTGAATTGACTATAGTAATGGTTTTCCTAATGTTATTCAAACCACAATTTGGCAAAGCGTAATTTGGCAAGGGCCATTAGGCGAATGTAGACGAAACGCCATTGCGATAAACGATTTTCCGTGAAATGACATTAGTAGAGACCTGCAAAATTCGCGTTATTTTTTGGCGGCGCACTAGACTGCGCCATCCTGTATGCACTACAATCGGTATCATCTGTTTATTGGTCTCTACGAAAGTGAGGTTCCATAGTCCCTGGTCCCTGTTGACTTGATGGGACGTGATTGGGATAACCTGTAGTTACTTGCTTGCGATTACTTTAAGGCCAACCAGGGCGTTTGAAATCAAGTTTAGTCCAAATAACAATAGCCGTACAAACGCACGTTTGTTTGAAATCTATTCTGTCTTCAAATAATAAAGTGAATTTTGAAGGTTTCTAGACATTAGGCAACACGGTTTTAAACAACATGATGTGTACTCGTCACAGGGAGTACGGGTGAATGAACTCGGACCGTCTTGCCCCACATCCTCTAACAAGGAAGGCGTTGAGAGAGACAGCTATGCGTCCCTTCGCTGCTCTGATACGAGGTCAAGGAAACCAAGCGTCATTATCACTGTTTATCGATATTACTCGAAACTTTCACTTGGAACGTGGTGCAACTATCCGGCCAGCTTGTTCGATAAATTACTAACTGTAGCTATATAATTGTTTCCTTTACTCTCTAGACATAAAACGATAGCGAATCAGTGGCATTAGAGACATTGTGAACTGTTTTGTTCTGCATCTCCCGCGTTTGCACGTTAGTGAAATGCACAAACGGTGATTTTGAGCAGTCGAGTTCACTGTAATTGAAGTAGAAACCGCTAGTAAATCGATAACAGTGGAATAACATGACATTATTGTTGAAACCAAAATACACAGTTAATAAATCAGTATTAATTCATAAACTTCGTACATTAAAACGAAATTTCTAACTTATTTAGACAGCTTATCAAGTAAATAAGCCTTCTGACACACACACACACACACACACACACACATATATATATATATATATATATATATATATATATATATATATATATTATATATATAGAGAGAGAGAGAGAGAGAGGATACCAATATGGAATTCCATTTAGTTTTTTTGTTATAGCTACTGTCTCTACTGTAGTAGAACAAGAAAAAATACAGCATGAACCTGAAACATTTACGCACACATCAGCGAAACTGTAGCAACACATCATATCATTATTTTATGAAAAAAGAAGAGTCCACTGCAGACAGGGGGAATGTCATCACTTAATGGAAAATGAGTTAATAGGTCAGAATTATACTTCTGAGGGAGTAGAATACCGTACGTCATTGTTGGCAACATAAAAGATGAGTGTCACAGAATACAAATACATTAATAATTTGGTGTATAACACAAAAAGGGTAATGTCTTTCGTGTACTGTGCAAAAAAGAGGACTGTCATTTATTGACATTCTAATCACTGTATTACTCTATGGCTACTACAGAATAATAAGTGACATAGGCTATCTATGCAAATAGTATATGGAAATAAATCTTAGCAACACTATTTATTGGAAGTAATAAACTCATTTCATCTATTATGCTCATCTCGAAATAGTACCGTAACCATTCACTAGAGGTCGCACCACATGATGCATCTTTACTTTACCTCTGTGATTGTTTTGAAGTAGTTGCCATGTTATCTTTTTCATTCTGTTGTGTGATTAATTATCAGTGTGGTTTTAACAATGGATATTTCAGCAGAATGTGACAGCCCGTGCATTAGTGCGAAAAAACTAAACTCGAGCACAAGGAAGCGTAAACGTTACGGTAGAACAAGTGATGTGATGAAGAAGTTGAGGTTATCTACTCATGGACTTGGAACTGACTGCAAATGCCAACATCATCGGTGTTTCGAGGTTATTCCACAAGAAGATATTAAAATTATTATTAAACAATTTAATGCATTATGTTATGTGGATGAACAAAATGCATATCTGTGTGGGTTAATAACCGTTTATCCTATTAAACAATGCAGGCCACGAAACCCAGAAGAAAGTGCATCATTCCACGATAATGCCTATTCATACAGTTCGAGAGTAAAAAATGAAAATTGTAACAAGGACATGGTTGTATGCTATGAGGCATTCATGTCCTTGCATGACATTTCCAAGAAACGCATGCAACATCTAAAGAAGTCTTTAAAAACAACAGGAATGGCGCCGAAAGATTTACGAGGCAAGTATGATCACAAATATTACAGCATACCGGAAGAACTTACTCAAAGTGTTGTCAGCCATATCAGTTCATTTGAAGGACGACAAAGTCATTACAGTAGAAAGAACAGTAAGAGAGTTTATCTGCCAGATACGCTTAATATTAATAGGATGTATGAAATGTACAAGAAAAAAATTACCGCCTGTGTCGTATGAATACTACAGGAAGATCCTTAATACGAGATTTAATATTGCATTTGGGTATCCTCGCAGCGATATATGTAGCTCATGCGATAAGTACCAAGCTGATGTAATCGGAAGAATCATCCCTAATGCTCATATCTGCACCTGTGTTTTCTGATGACGAGTTATCATCACAAAGAGGAATAGTGCTCACAGACTTTCTAGTGGCTCTCTTTATAGTTTTCTGTTTCTTGCTAGGCGTAGGCCTAAGTGTAGTTCTAGGTCTACACTTTCCTCTTAAGATATTCCCAGAACCCATAGGGCTACAGAGGCTATTCGCGAACAAGCTGAATAGCTAGATGTACCAGCAGCCATAGGTAAAGCAGCTGAAGAGTTTGATGGACCAGCAGCCATAGGTGAAGCAGCTGAACAGATTGGTGAACCACGAACCATCGGTGAAGCAGCTGAAGAGTTCAATGGATCAGCTAGAAGGATCAGTAGGTCTAGACCTACACCTAGCCCTGGACGAGTGGACAATGTCAATATCAGAAGTAGCCCTAGTAAATGCAATAGAAGAGGTGTCTGGGTCACCTGATGCTAGGAATTCATTGTCAGTAAATATGGGGGGATTTACAGGATAAATACCAGTGCATCTGAAACTATTTACTGCGATTTCACCTGTTTGTACTCTGACAAATAACTCTGCTACGTCGAAATTGGTTACAGGGCGAGTGCTTGATCGTACCCACAGCCGTACTTCTTACTGTAATATGGTTTAAGAGGGCTCATGAACGTCTTTTCCAACGGCTGCAACTTGTGGGACGAATGAGGCGGAAGACAGACAATCCAAACATTATTTGTTCCAGCCTTGTTGAGGACATCTGTTTCTGGAATGGCTGTAGTGGCCATCAAGGATAAACAAAACCGGTGATTCGGCAGTAGGCTTGACTTTTTCCAAGAAATGACAGAACCACTGGGTAAACAAATTGTACTGTATCCAGCCAGACGGATGACAAACACCAATGGCCCCCGGAGGAGCTCCCCTCTTGAGGCGTGGACTCATATTCTTTCTAGGAAATACCAACATTGGCGGTACATAATCTCCGCCTACACTCATGAATGTTACCACAGTTAGGAGAGAGACGCGCTTAGCTGAACTGATGGATACTACTTGCTGTTTTCCTTTCAGTGCAAGAACCTGTGAGATTTTATTTTGGAGAATAGTCAGACCTGTTTCGTCTACATTGTAGACCCTGTCAGAGGGGTATTTGTACTTATTCAATTCTGACTCCAAAAGGGTAAAAAACTGCTTTACATTGTCTCTGTTAAATCCCACAGCTGTGTGAACCGAAGTTGCAGTTGGTTTACGAAGTGATAAAATGTGCTTGTATCGCTTTAAGAACAGCCTAAACCATCTCCTGCCTGCTCTTCCTGATGCAAAAGGATTACTCATGTTGTTAGCTTTAGCAATTTGGTAAGCCATGTTTCGAACATCTTCCCTCCTTAAGCCAAAGAATTTATTCTCCATCAACAACATGTATTCTACGAGCTGCTTTTCTTATTCCGCGGGTAGGGCTGTTTTCCTACCGAGCTTTGTTTGACACGCCACCTCAGGAGAGACAGCTGTCCGGGCAAGCCTAAACAATGTAGTTCGCGGAACACCGAAAACCTTAGCAGCTTTCAGGTAATCCACCTTATTTTATCTCGCCTGGGATATAGCCATTTCCATAAGTGTTGCATCCCACTGCTTTCTTTTCTCCTTCTCTTTTTTTCGATTTACACGCGCGATATCTGCACAAAACAAATTGAACATCAGGTCACAAATATCGAATAGTATAACATTTTTGAACCCTCCTAGCATTCCATATTAGTCACCTAGCCATTTTGAAATACTTGCTGTCACAAAAGTGGTACAATTACGCCTGTATACAACAACCATTACATATTTAGTAAGACTTATCCATGTACTTTAAGCTCCATTATTACACATATCCTAATAACCTATAATACTGTTGTAATTAAATAGGAAGTACACACTTGTAAAAGTTTCGAATTCCTGAGAAATACGAATAGCACCGCACAACAAAAACGGAACTCGGATAATGGTTATGCTTCCTCACACGAGCAGCGCTGTTACGGACTTTTCACAACGCTACCAAGAGAGTGCAGCACCTACTTCATGAGCTATTGTGGTATTCCATATTACAGCATTATCTCATATTTGTCTCTTTTCCTCTCTCTCTCTCTCTCTCTCTCTCTCTCTCTCTCTCTCTATATATATATATATATATATATATATATATATATATATATATATATATATGTGTGTGTGTGTGTGTGTGTGTGTGTGTGTGTGTGTGTGTGTGTGTGTGCGTGTGTGTGTGTGTGTGTGTGTGCGTGTGTGTTTCTAATACGTAATGCTTACTGGTCTGTTACTGATATTTGAAAATGTCTGATTTAAGTTACCTACACAGCGACGTGCTTTTATACGATGTCTTTTAATTTTCACTGATTCACATTTCGCATGTATAAGTAAATTATTTGGACAAATAAATTATGAAATAAATAATAATATAGGCACTTTAAAGTGAGTTGTGAAATAATTTTATTTTCTTCGTTGCAAGAGAAAAATTGTGCGGGATTCACTCAAAACCTTTTACACGATAGCAAAGTCCAGCTGCATAAAATAAATCTCTCCTAACATTTTTTTCCCTTGTATCGTGGTGAGTCCCCAAATACCTTCTACGCCCTACTCAATTTTGGAGTTCACAAAACTTTTCAGTTGCGTCATCTGAGATTGGTGGGAACGTCGTTGCTGCAATACGTTCTACGCAAACATGTAGTAGAGTTGGGCTTTCCAACTACACTAGGGGCGTACAGTGTAGTGCTTAGCAAACTAAATTCACAAAAGATGATTGGCTATGGTCGCTATCGTTTTCATGAGCATTTTTTTTTCGGTCTTGATAGAAGTTTTGAGTATCTGCAAACTGGCGACGTGAATCACCGCGCGCTTAATCGACTCAATCTGCGTATAGGCTGTTCACAGTAAAGTGAGAACTTTTGAAGGCCCTCTCATCTGGAATAATAGACAATAAATGTATTTCATTTTAGCCTCAGACGTTGACTTCCGAGTGGGGTGACATATACACACTGTTTTTATTACTCACATAGCAATATTTGTATTAAAAAGTTGGTTAAAGGATAAAAAATATCTAAAAAAAAAAGTTACTAAGGCCTCGAAAGTGCTCACTTTACCTTAAACAGCATATACCTACCGTTCATAGAGATTTTCAAATACATGAACTGCAATCGCAACTTTCTTATGCGTCTTCGTGAGTGAATGAGTGAAGAGATTTAGGCGGCACTTAACATCAAGGTCTTGAGTGCCGATGAGGGTGAAGTGAAGTGAGTGTGGAGTAGCGTTGGAACGAAAGGGCGGGAGGAACGGGAGATCCCCGAAAAAAAAAAAAATAACCCTCCGACCAGCGGCATCGTCAGGCACGATTCCTACTTGCAAATATCCGGAGTGAATCGGCTGGTAAGAGGATCGGCAAGAAGTCATTTGGAAGAGAAGGCAGCAATGATCACGGAACTGATAGTAACATGGGCAGCTTAGGTCGAGTTGAGTTTCTCCACCAGCAAAACTAAGATCATAATGTTAAAAGGAAATTTGAAAAGGACACCCACAGTCAGATTTAATGGCGAGTTTGTCTAGTATGTCAGAGAGTTTAAGTTCTTGGGAGTCATGCTGGATGACAAAACGTATTTTCTTGGGAATATGTAATATATACCCCGCAAAGATGTGGTGGTATTTCACAAATTAAGATCAATTGGCTACACAGAATGGGGCCTAAATTTCCCTACTTTAAGGAAAAATTATAAGGCTGTGTTTGAGGGAATTGTGGCGAATGGAGCTGTGATGTGGAACACAAGAACAGATTTGGCGTGGCACAAAAGAAAGCTCATAAGTTCTATGAGGGCGACACTGCTGGCAGTCCTGAAGGCCTATAAAACAGTGTCAAATGAGGCACTTCCCATACTGACTGGTGTCTTACCTGTGGACTTGGTTGTAAGAGAACGAGGCCTTGTTGCTGAAAGAGACAGAATGGGAAGGAAGGTAGGTAGGTAAGTGGGCTTAACGTCTCGTCGAAGCGAGGTCATTAGAGACGGTGACAGAACGGGAAGAATTTCAAGAGAGGAAAGGAAATAAATCAGGAAGGGCACTTTGATGATATGGCAGGAAAGATGGGATAACATCGATAAAGGAAGACTGACATATGAACTCTTACCAGAAGTAACAGAAAAAATGGAAAGGAAATGGTTGACTATGAACCATTATAGCTTTCGCTGTACACTGGTCATGAAAATTTTAAGACCAAGTTGCACAGTCTTGGGTTGGTCACCTCCCCATTTTGCGATGTATGCGGATTGGATGATACATTGCAACATGTATTAATGGAGTGCATCAAGATTGATGATATGAGTGTGGCTACATGGCGTGATCGATCGGAGAGGACTGCAATTGGGTTTGGGACGAGTAATGGCCGATGAAAACTTACGCCAGTTATGGACCAACTTTGCTACAAAAGTAGGCAATAGACTTGAAGAATATGACCAGTGGCAGAGGCAAATTCTGATAAACCATGAGGTGATACTTGTGTAAAGGCTTTAGTGCATGAAGTCGGGGAGAAGTGTAATGGAAACAAGAAAGAAGAGGCACTTGAAGACCAGAAGAGGAGAAAGTGCTGTGCACTGTCTCACTCATCCGAGTACAGTTGCAGTGCGAGTGGATAGAGGATGTGCCGGCGTTCGGAGCCGTAAAACCTCTCACGTACTATAAAAGAGGTCGAATTAAAATTGCAATAATTTTTTGTAAATCCCCCTGTTAATCCCAGTTGTCTAAAATAAAAAAAAAAATCACGTGCCCAAAGCATACCTGCGCCAGTAGGGATTCGAGCCAATGTTCAAACCAAATACACTACGGAGGACGGCTACGGAGATTGAAGTTTTTACATAGAGCAAAGGCCTTTTGAAAGCATTAGAAATGTCGCATGTCCGCGAAAAATAATGTATTCAGTGTCCCGCTTCTACCAAATTATGTCTCGTATAACTAATTCATGGTAACTGAAACGCGTAAGGACAAATTTTTCTTAACTTTAGTTTTTCACATTCCACAATAAGGTGTTGCAAAATTCGCTCTCGTTTACTTGAGATGTTACAGAGATTATCTTAGCAGCAATTTTTCAAACAATTGTAACAATTTTTTTTTTAGTGTACGTTACAAAACACCGTAGGTTCTGCTCGTTATCCTTATAAATATATCATCTTCTTAACATAAAACCACTACCATAATAATTCGTTCGCTTACGCTATACTAATATTATAGAGAGGTACTGGGAGTTGGTTAATTTGTTAATTTGTTTATATGTCCCGGGTAATCTCGGAAATTACACGGCCGATTCTTATAATTCTTTCACTATTAGAAAGCTACATTCTTCCAGATGGGTTTATGATTCGTTAAATTCAAAAAGAAAAAAATAGTCCTTCAGAAATTTTAACATTTGTAAACAAATTAGGAGAAAAATTAACTATTTGGCTGCTTTCTAAGCATGCTCTAAAAAAACCTACAGAGCCTATTCTTAAAATTCTTTCAGTGTTAGAAAGCTACATTCTTCCAGTGGCTAGAGCGATTCCAAGTTGGGACGGAGTGAGTGAGTGGCTAGAGCAATTTCAAGTGTAGCCGCAGTGGCTCAGTAGATAAAAATATATCAAGTAGGGCCACAGTGACTCATTGGATCTTAATATTATAAATTCGCAAGTAGTCACAAGTTGTCGCAGGTAGTCGATGGTAGTCGCTAGTAGGCCCACGTAATCATGGGTAGTAACAAATTTATAGGTATGTATTTTAATATCTCCATAAAACCTAAGCTAACCGATGCTGGGCTGCTAGTACAGTAATAAACTCGGGGGAAGAAGTGAAAAGCGATCTGAGAAGAATAGTAACCTCTTATAGTTTTTGACTCACAGATCCAATAGCTTCATAGGTTCTATATGTAGGTGTTCCAGCCTACTTTCCGAAGGAAAGAAATACTTATGAGGTCTCTTTCCTGTGTGTGTGTGTGTGTGTCCGTAAAAACGATACGGTTGACATAGCAAATAAACCTAAAGTGTTTGTGTGACCGCAATTTAAAAATAAGTGCCTTATCAAATTAAATCAAATACGTTTACATGGTCTACTATACAAATTTGGCAAGCATTATTTGAGCAGTTTTCGAGATATAAAGTAAAATGTTACTTTTCCATGTACTGATATCTTCCAAAATGGTGGACCAACAGCAATATCTGTATCTAAATTCAGTGATTATGTGATGCACTGACAATACACAAAATTTGGTTAAAATCGGTTAACGGTTTCCAAAATATGACATAGCAATCTACCTTATAAACTTGGTCGCCATTTTGAAAATAAGCACCAGAAGGATCGAAAATTTTAAAAGTCTATATGTGTACTGAGTTAGTTGGAACTCATTTTACAGGTAAAAAACTTATAAGGGTACGACATAAATCCAGACAGGCATTCAGGTGATTATGATAAGCTTATCTTTCCAAAGAAAGTAGGTAAAAATTAAATAACTTATTGTGTTAACTTGGTTTTAAATTTTTAAAGGTTCCGGTTATAAAATCTCGTAAACACATTTTTTTTTTTGCAATCGGTCTATAAAAAATTTTAATATAAAATTGTTGTAGTTTTTATTTACACACACACACACACACACACACACACACTTATAAAACAATTATTTTGGCGTATTTAAGTGTCTGATTTTGTAATTTGGATCCTTGATCTTTTTTTGCGGAATGTGGTCAGTTTTCAAGTTGAAAAATTATAGACCATATCATCTCTTTCTGTATATGATAGTTACCAACATTCAAAAATCCGAAATATAATTTTAACCCCATAAAAATATTTTAACTAAAATGCTTAAATTTTTTCCTTCATTTTACTGTATTTCTTTATAATCCGCGCAATGCGAGACGTTTCTATAGCACCTTAGCAATTGTCAATAAATTATCATGTTGATATCAACTCACTCGGTCGTAGTACCACGTATACCAGTTGAAGAACGGAATCAATACTTCCAGACCAACATTAATTTATAGTTTCAGATGTTGCAAGCAAATATTAATTATGATGCGTGCTTTGCTTAACTCGACCCAACACTTGTTCCGTTGTAGCAACAAATGAGTTGCAGGCTTTGAGTACGTTTATAAAGGCTGTCAGGATAATGTGAGCACTTTTGAAACCAACCTTGGGGAAAAAGTCACTGTCTCTCTATACGTATATTTCAAAGGGCGCGTCAAGTGACATGCGTCCAGTAAAGTTGGTAATGATGGATGGAAAGTAGTTACAATTTTAAAGTAGAATAAAAGGTTTGGATAACCATTTGTGATTACTTAAATTATTTATTTTTCTTGCTGTTTTTTTATGCATCGAAGTATAAAAAGGACCAGAACTGTAACATATTTACTTTTCTAATAATTCCAGAGTTTCACTTGGCCGACGCATGAATAAAGTCATGAGGCTCATGGTAATGTTAATTTTACATAGGGCGGAAGAATACGGAACGTGCATACAAGTAGATACTAAGCAAGGCTTTCAAGAGTGCTCATTTTACCGCGAGCTGCCTATGGCAGAGTATACAATTACACACAGACAAGATGGCGTGGCGGTACCTTTGATGTGGGCGTGCCTGTTCTTTGATTGGCCTGAGCGATGCTCTGGGAACGCGGGTTGCGTCTCGCCGACTACCGCGTTGTTACGAGCGAACCTTAGTGTAAAATCCTCGCATGAACCAGACATCACAACTTCAGTAAAACAGGACGCCAGAGATTACAACAGCGCGTTGCAAAAGAAGGGCCGACAGCAATATCCCAATCCACCAGCCGGCGATCGGGGACAGCCCATGTCTTAAACAACGCGCCGATCTAGGCCAGCGCGAGCCAGAGCGCGGCATCTGTCCAACACCGGCCAGCCTACATGGAAGATATCAACTATGCGTGTGTCCGATCGCCGTCAACCGTTCAGGCGGAAACAGCCTCCGGCATCAAGTTTAAGGTGGAGGCTGTCCGTAGTAGATAATAATTAAACTGGCGGGTGGTAAAATAATTTAATATAAATTAATATCAGTTCTGGTGGCTCCCCAGATATTTAATATTACAGTGTTTCGTACTGTCTGTGCCTCAATCATAATTAAAAACCCCTCATTAACAGTTATGCTCTACATCTAATTTATCAGTCAGTTACTCCCGTGGCCCTGTCTTGTGTGAATGTAACGATAAGTCGTATTCGTCACATCTGGTGGAGGTGCCGAGCAGTGCTGTCAGCCCTTCTTTTGCAATACGCTGTTGTAATTTTTGGCGTCCTGGTTTACTGAAGTTGTGATGCCTGGTTAACACGAGGATTTTGCACTAAGGTTCACTCATAACAACGTGCTGCGAGAGATTTCTTATTGGCTGGACTGCCGGCTGGCGAGTGGGTCAGCTCGTGCTGATTGGCGGACGGGGCTCTGGCACACTGGAGGCTGTTGACGTCGTTTTGTTGTCATGTGCGGGTGGAGTTTCGCACTGTAAGACCCACACTCCAAATTCGAAGCAGTGGAAAACCACTGATTCGCAGTGAAATTCAGCTACTCGAATCGGTGAAAATGGCCCCACTTAGAATCAGTGGAAAACCACTGATTTCTTCAGTGAAAAAATTTTACTGATTTAATTAGTGACGTGAAACCATTTCAATGATTGAATAAGTGACGGCTGATTGCAGCTGTGAATTAAATATTGTTTTTTTATTGAATGTAGTCAAATAATTACGTGAAATAAAACTATTTACGATAGTTTACTATTTATATTGCGCAATCTGCCTTAATTTAAAAAAGTAAAAATGTTTGGATGTGGCCGGGATTGATCTGGTGGTTATCTGCGCCACCAAGCCAAGATTAAATAATAAGAGGAAAATTGATGTCTTATAGTGCTTATCGAAGTCATGACGATTTAATTTATATTCCCATATTTTTCGTTTTCGGTTTAATTGGTACTGTTAGGATTGTTAAAACGAATAGTATATATGAGTGCCCTCTCTTCACCACATTATATGCAGTTTAAACCTTCAAACAGAGTGCTGTGATGATTACATGAAAACGAAATGAAAGACGCAAAAACGGAACAAAATGCTGAATGTTCATATTACCTCATAGAATGGTGTTTGTAAATACGAAACACATTTTAGAAAGTAATTTGTCTTGGTTTTATTAGCTTATTATTTGTTATTTTAATTGATGCACTTTGTTTAGCGGCCATTTTAAACGTTGTTTGGCAGCCATTTTTACACGCTATTTAACTGATCCGTCAGTCAGAAATAAACCACTGAAAATCAGCCGGGGGGGGGGGGATTAGTGATGAAGCGCCGGATGATGCCACTGGTCGGCAGTTTTTCTCGGGTATCTCCCGTTTCCGCCGTTTCTAGAGTGTTATTTCCTGCTTGCGAAAAGGCAAGAACTTATTGATAAAATAATAATATGTTCTAGATATTTTACAACAAGCAAATAACACACAATGAATATTACGCACAAAAATATTAAGCTGCTCGTACATGTACACTTTCTATAATAGTTCATTATCAGTAATTGCCATGAATCCTAAAGTATGACGCAAAAACGAAGTATTTCTATTGGGGGGGGGGGGGGGGTGCTGAACCTCGAGATCCACCCAAATCTCTCAGCTCAACTCAACTCAACTTTGTTAACAAACTTTGTTAACAAAAGGCGGAGGAATATTGAGTGAGTGAAGATATTTTGGGCGGCTTTTAACAGCAAAGTCTTGAGAGCCGATGAGGGTGAAGTGAGGTGAATAAGGGGCAGCGCCGGAATGAAAAGGCGCGGAAACGGAAAGATCCCCGAAGAAACCCGCTGACCTGCGGCATCGTCCGGCGCGATTCCCACTTGCGAAAATCCGGGAGTGACCCAGCAGTGGATAGAACCCGCATATTCGCCTAGGTGGGAGGCGAGCAGTCTAACCGTTCAGCCACCGCGACCCCCTGTAAAGTGTGAAGTAACCGTGAGTGGATTATAGCGGCAGTGCTTTGAGGGTGACGGTGTATAAAGGCTGTTCACGATAAAGTGAGCACTCTTGAAATCAACCTAAGGAAAAAGTCACTGCTACTAACGTCATATATTTTAACGGGCGCGCTGAGTAACATGCGCCCAGTAAAGTTGGTAACGATTGATGGAGAGTATTTTCATATCTTAACGTAGAATAAAAAGTGTTAGGTAGGGACGTAAGCCATTTGTGATAACTTAAATTATTTGCTTCGATTTCTGTTTTATTTTAATGCATCGAAGTATAATAATGACCACATTGGTAAATTATTTTAGTTTCCTATGATTTCACAGTTTCGCCTGGCAGACGCATAAATAAAGTGATGAAGCCCATGGCAATGCGGAAGAATACACAACGGGACGTACAAGTAGAGCTTAAGCAGGGCTTTCAAAAGTGGTCATTTTACCGTGGACAGCCCATAGCTTGCGTGTGTGTGGGTGTGAAGCAGATGGAGCAGCCGTTCGGGTCGTGGTCGGGAGCCAGTCGACTGCCGGAGTACAGAGTGTTGAAGGATGACCTGGAGACCCAGGGCCGGTGTTCTGTGCTGGGCTGGGGGTCCACGAAATTCCGTAGCCGCATTCGCACACGCAACATCACCGAGCACCCGAAACCCTCCAGCCTCGCCGGAAGAGACTACCTCCTCCAGGTCAGCACCTTAAGGCCATTGGTGCAAGAAATGCTTTCTTTTCTTCCATCAGTGCTCCGAGAATAAGGAAGGTAGTGAACATCTAACTACGTAAGAAGGCGTTGAAAATTATTATTTACTTCTTGTAGAGCCAGATATTTCTATAAACTCTTTGGAAAACGATCTGTATCGAAAATCGGGCAAATATACTGCTTTTATTCACAATTCCCCTTAAAGACTGTTCATGATAAACTGAGCACTCTTGAAATCAACCTTAGCAAAAAGTCACTGCCCCTTCCTCCATATATTTTAACGGGCGCACTGAGTGACATGTGCCCAGTAAAGTTGGCAATGATGGATGGAAAGTAGTTCTATATCATAACGTCTAATAAAAAGTGCGAGGTAAAAATTTGTGATAACTTAAATTATTCTTTCGCTTTCTTTTTTTCTAATGCATCGAAGTGTAAAGTTGACAAGATTTGTAACATTTACTTTTCCAAAAATCCCACAGTTTCACCTGACCGACGCATGAATGAAGTGATGAGGACCATGGCAATGTTAATTTTGCATAAGGAGGAAAAATACATAAAGTGCATACAAGTAAATCCAAAGCAAGAATTTAAAAAGTGCTCATTTTACCCTGAGCAGAGACTCCGATTCACGTTCAGGTTGAAGGGCATTGCCTGCGAAAAAAAAGTTTATTTTATTTTTGCACTACTTGTTAAGTGATTGAGTGAAGAGATTTGGGCGGCTCTTAACAGCGAGGTCACGAGAGCCGATGAGGGTGATTCAGGTGGGTATGACGCAGTGCCGGAATGAAAGGGCGGGAGAAACGGGAGATTCCCGATAAAACCCGCCGACCAACGGCATCGTCCGGCACTATTACCACATGCAATGCACTACATAATATTATCATCGATTACTATTTCCTAAAAAAAAAAAAAAAGGGTTGCCCATACGTTTTTACATAAAAACGTACCAAAATCTCAATTTTACTGTTTTAGAAATGTATAGGGCCGCCTGTTTTTTTTTTTTTTTTTTTTGCAAAACGACTTACGCTCAAATTAAGTCGCGGCTACACGAGTGTCGTCTGAACAAGTTTAAAAACAGAACGTGTTTTTGCGGTTACACACCCAAAGCAGAATGGAATCAATGGAAATTCCAACCTCAACAAACATGGAACATAAAATGTATGATATTTAATTATAATAACCTCCAACATTTATCACTATTGATCTTTTGAATTCTTATGAAACATACACTTTTACCGTAATGGCATAATGGGTGGGTATTAGTACAGTCAACCTTAAACTTATGTTAATTAACCAGGTACAGGAATTCTCGCCAAATTCAGCAATTTTTATTACACATCTGGTTTACTCGAAGCAGCCAATAGGAGCGCAGCAGAGAACATAAATCGTTCGAAACGAGTTATGGAAACGGTTCACTTTGAACGAGAAACAACTGCGATCGTAACTCGTTCGAAAGTAACGTAACCTCTTCAATAGCTGAACCTGTTTTAGTGAAGTGGTTCTGCAGCCCGGGTGACCGCGTCCTTAGACTACAACTTCCTGCGAGAAAGCGTTCACATTTCATCCGGTCATTGGCCACGTGTCTGTGCGAGAAGACATTTCACACTCGACTGGGCCAATCAGAATAAAGTTTCTCTGACAACGTACTTCCGTGATTGGCTGTTAGGCACGTACGGCGTGTGCGAGTTAAAATCATCCAACAGCGATATTGGCTCTGAAGTTACGTGTTTTGGAGTACAACTAGTCCTGGAATATTTCCGTATAAAGCAGGCTGCCGTAGGAACACACTAGTAATGAAAACTAACGTACATTAATTAGGTCATTCTCACTGAAAGGTGGCAAGAGCTACTTCAAGACATCAATAAAATCTTCTAAGAAGATGTTTTTGCAATAAAAAAAATTGCTGAAAATGAAGAAATTCTGGTAATTTTTGACTCGTGTATGCCCCTGATTTTTTGTGAAATAAATTTTACTGGGCATACCTAAGAATAAATTAAGACCTTTCAGTTACTTTCGTTAAATTTTTTAGCAAATAGATTGGTTAATTTTTTGTCACATTACAAAAGCAGTAAAAATGAAAAAGTAGTTACAGATAAGGTCTAAGAGTTTAACAGACTGTAAAATAACAAATTCTTTCGAGGCTAATGAACTTTAGGCTTGGCTCATCGACTACACCAAATTCTTAAGTTTTCTAATGGTTTAATATTTAGCGAGGCAAAATTTTTAAAAGTGCTACTGTAGACAAACCTTTATTTGCCTTACTCTGCAGAACATACACGAAATCCAAACTACCTTTGCCACAAATAGCATAGAATACTCTTTTAAAACACCAATACGTTCCTGCCTTTTCAGAACTACCAGATGACTAGAGATAATGGTTTGTCACGGGAAAAGTTGACTGTTTTCTAGGGTTCAGCGTATTGTAGACATGTTAGACAGTTTTCATCCCTTACTGGCTGAAATGCATGTTTGAAGCCAATACCTTATTTCACTGGGCCAATGAGGATTTTGGTACTATAACGCAGAACGTTCGTGATTGGTCTGGAAACAACTTGCCGAGTCAAAGCCTTGTTCATCCAATCATGAAAGAATAAACTAGTTAAGAGTGTCATAGAAGATATGTTGGCTCAAATAATTTCCGCGATTTTCCATAATCTCTACAGATAACATGTAGTATAGAATGAATAATTTCTGCAAAACAGAAGCGCGGGAGAAATTAAGAGTTGCACTATCTCTAGGGATAGGAACATTTCACGAGTTCATTTCAGGGCAAGATAGACGTCAAACACGTGTACACTGAAGTTGACTTTGCAATTGGATTGCAGTTTATTAGGCACGCCCTGGACGAATCTGAGCCAATAGCAGACTTGCAAAGAAACAAGTAACGAGTGCCATACCGCCAGGTGTGAAGTAACGCTGGCTACTCTATGAGGCAGCAGCCAACGAACAAATAATCGAGGCTCGAGTATACACACGACTGCGGTAGTCTAAGCTTACGTCGTTGAACTCGCGAAGTTTCGACCCCAACCCTCTCGCATCAAGTGCGCAGGGTTGGCACCAGCGGCCCCAGACTCCCCCTCCACAAGGCGAAACCCGGTTCGATCCGGCGGGGCTGCTCCCGATTCGCACGTGGGAAATCGTGTCGACGACACCTGACCGCGGGTCTTCTCGGGGTCTTCCCGTGCCCCCACTTGCATCGACGCTGCACCATACTCGCCCCGTCTCGCCTCGCCCTCGTCGGCTGTCAAGAGCGCGTTTTTAAGAGCCGCCAAAACCTCTTCACCCCACTCACCACAGGCTGTTCACGGTAAACTGAGCACTTTTAAAAGCCCTGCTTAATATCTTCTGTTATACACGTTGTGTGTTCTTCCATCTTATGTAAAATTAACATTGCCATGGGCCTCATCACTTTAATGGCGTGTCGGTGAAGGAAAAATGTGAAATTATTAGAAAAGTAAATATTCCAGAAATCTGCTCATTTTACACTTCGATACATTAAAAAAAAATACAGAAAGCGAGAGAAATAATATAAGTTATCACAAATGGCTACCTAACATTTTTTGTTCGACGTTAATATATCGAACTACTTTCCCCTCCATCGTTGCCAACTTTACCGTGCGCATGTTTCTCATTGCGACCGTAAAATATATGCAGGTAGGGGCAGTAACTTTTTTATAAGGTTGATTTCAAAAGTGCTCACTTTATCGTTAACAGCCTTTAATAAACATAGCGTGTACATTTCCCCGGACTCGAAAGTTGACGTCTAAATCTATTATGAAATATATTTATTTATTATTAGTCCAAATGGGAGGTCTTCAAAAAGTGCTCACTATGCCGTAAATAGCATGTAGCCAAGAGTTCTTTCGCCACTACACGTACGGTTCTGAACTGGCGTGCAGTCATTGTCGTGCTGCGTGTACGCACCTGCGAGACTTTGGCCGGTGAACCTCTATCATTTTATTGGGGGAAGACTGTATTCCCTATTCGCAGTTTCTTCGCGGCTTTTTTAATTTGCTACCTTTGAAAATTATGACGTGTTTCTTTCTTTCCTAAATATAACATATGTAACAAACATTTTCAACTTCTAGTTACATTAAGGTTATTTATTTTTGGTTAGATTGCACTTTTGCTTATATTTTATCTATAAATTATAGTATTTGGTTTATAAATAATACCAATAAAACGGAGAGGAAATGGGTGTTTGGTTAATGCCTCGTAAGAAATTGTTAGAAACCTAAAGAATTCACGATTTCATTTCAGGACAAGCTAGACTTCAAAACCTCTAAAGTTTGTATTGCTTGTGCTATTAGTTCAACCGTTAGTTTACACCTGCTGGACAACTCTGAGCCAATAATAAAAAACACAATAAAATGCAGACCCAATCAGTGTCGTCCGCTAATACAACAAGTAACCAATGAACAGTTATATTTGCATGATTTTACATACGACAATGGAGTATAACATAGATGTAATTGACATCACGAATTTTTCAGGTCTCTAGAAATAGTTATTTTGCGAAATATTAATACACTGCGTGAGCGCGAATGTTGGGCGTTGTCCCTTTGGTGTAATTGGATAGACTCGATTAAGCTTTGTTTTCACAAGGAGGAGTGTTATGTAGGTAGTGCTTTAGAAGTGCTTCAGAAAAGCTGGAAGAAGCCATAAATCGACAGTAGCAAGTTTCGACGCAGGGCCCTTGAATATTTTTTGTGTGCATCTGACGCCTATGTTTTTAGTCGCAGCGCTTTGCTAAAGCCGTTTCATCTATGCTGGAGTGTGGTCTGAAACTGTGTTTCTAACATACGTGTCGCCTGGGAAAAAAAATTTCCGCAGACCTGGTCTGAAGTGTGCTCTCTTCGTAGATTAGCACATCTGACGCACGTTTGATGGTTTCGTGGGTAACTGTATTTCAGACACTCTGCAAAGCAGTTCAAGTGCAAGGCAGGCGGGTCCCTTAACCCATTCAGACCCAGTGTACACAATTGTGTACATTGCGCATGTATAGATAATATTTGGTCTGTACCGCACACTGCGAAGCTCAAAGACCAATGACTAATGATTCGCAAACTGTCTTACTGTCCTAGGTCATAATTTCTTCATATAGCCGAACATGTAGCATACAGCTCATTGGCTGTGACGACGAAACAAGTGTTGTGTCGACTTAAGTACAGAACGCATCATAAAATATTTTGTTTGCAACACCTAAAATCGTACATTTAAGCGGGTCTGGAAGGGTTAAAACGGAGCTCGTTGCGTTAACTTCGCACAGTCTTCACGTTCCGGTATATAATCCATCCATGGTTACTTCACACTTTTCTGAAGCCCTGCTTGAGTTCTATTTCCACGATATTCCTCCGCCTCGTGCAAACTAAGCTTAGCTAAGTCTAGAAAACTGCACCAAATGACTACGCACCGAATTCGTGCGCACTCACATGCAATAACATTCAGCATATTAACTATTTATTACTATGCGCTACCAACACGGATTTTTTCTCAGTGTTTTTATTAATGTTTATTATAAATACAATATTATTATGAATACATATAATATAGGTTAAATTTCAATGTAAAAAAATAAGAAGAGTCTTTGTTAACATATGTATAAAACGCTTGTGACACATGGCATATTTAAGAAATAACTAAATGTGTCATACATGGGGTGATTTTTCAAAGGTTTGATTCAAAAAGTGTGATGAAACCTCGAATAGACTATAGATCGCACAGCACTGTGATCGCCACGAATTAAGGGCAACACTAACCTGGCACTTGAATAACGTTGCAGTGTGTGTGAAATCCGCATATATTTTTTTTTACGAAACCATTAAACGTCTCTCCGTTATAGGTTGTTCACAATATAATGAGCACTTTTGAAAGCCCTGCTTAAGATATACTTGTAAGCACATTGTATATCTTTCCGCTGTATGTAAAATCAACATTGCCATGGACCTGCTAGCTTTTTTCATGCACCAGTCTAAAAAAACTAAGAAATTATCAGAAAAATAAATATTTTACAAATTTTCATATCCATACACTTACATGTATTAAAAAGCTCAGAAAGAAAAATAAACCCTTTTAGTATATTGACATATGTTTACCAACCACTTTTTATAATATTTGAGACATGCACTCTAAGAAATTATTCGCAAATTTACTATATGAGTGCATACGTATAGTGACAAAGCGCGAATGGAACGGTTATTTACAATTCATCTATGATAACATTCCTTCATTCGGTCAGGAAACAGTAAAATACGTAGGAAACTTCCGACTTTGTATAGTAACGATGCTACACATTCCATATTTGTAAAGGTTATTCACGTTAAAGTGAGCACTTTTGAAATCAGCCTTAGAAATAGTCACTGTCCATCCATGCATATATTTTAACGGGTGCGCTGGGTGGCATGTGCCCACTGTAAAGTTGGCAACGATGGATGGCAAGAAGTGCCATATCTTAGTATTCGAATAAAATTGTTAGGTATAAATTTGTTATAATTTATATTATTTCTTTCGCTTTGTGTTTTTGAATGCGTCAGAGTGTAAAAATGAGCAAATTTTTAAAATATTTACTTTTCTAATAATTTCACAGTTTCACTTGACCAAAGCATGAATAAAGCGACGAGGCCCATGGCAATGTTAATTCTACATAAGGCGGAAGAGTACACAACGTGTATACAAGTAGATCTTAAGCAGGGCTTTCAAAAATTTCTCATTTTATCGTGAACAGCCTATAGCCATATGTGTGGTATTATCTCCATAGATATATGGGTTAAAAACTTCCAATTCATTTTAAGAAGTTTATCAGAATTTTCTTTAGAGTGTGGCACTACTTTCCCTCCGTCCGTTACCAACTGTACTGAGGCGGATGCCAGCACGTGCGTCCGTTGGAAATACACGCAGCTAGGGAAAGTGACATTTTTCAAAGGTAAATTTTAAAAATTCTCACATTATCGTGAACAGCCTTTATACCGATGTACGAAGCTAAAACACATTTCAGGCGAGGCACGAATAATGCTCTCAATATATCTTGCATTTTATAAATGCTATTTCCGAGCTCTCTGTTGGGAACGTGCGAAACGATTAAGGGTACTCGCACTGAACTTTGTTTCGGGCATTAGAGCAATAAAATTATAGGATCACCGCTTAAGGCCGTTGGGTGCATGAAAGCAGTATATTTACATAATTTGTGTCATTACTTATTTCACAGAGGATTTTTCAAAATTGTTGGCACTTCAAAACGCAAATAACAACTTTCAGCGCCTGCTTACCTTGTTAGATATTCACTGCCGCCGTTAGTCTCAGAGCACTGATCGCAGATAAGAAAACAAAAATTCTTTCTTACCTGCAATCAATGCTCCAGGAATAACGACAGCAGTGAATATCTAACAACTTAAGAAGGTGCTAAGAGTGGTTATTTACGACTTGAAGTGCGAACAATTTTGAAAAAATCGCCGTGAAACAAGTTACGACACAAATTATATAAATATACTGCTTTCATACACCAATGGCCTTAAAGTCCCGTAGGTACACGCAGCGCGACGGAAACACTGCACGTCAGTTCAACTCCTTACGCTTAGGAGCTATGAGGGACTTGGTACTCATGTCAGTGTCGCCCTTATAGCTTGCTTGCTTCTGATCCTCAAACGCGCTAGAAATACAGGTACATGTAAACTGTGCCCTTAAGAGCGACGCAAAAGTAAATTTTCCACCCGAGAAGAAGTCCCGACTTCAACATAACGCAAAGGCGACGTAGTTTAGGGCAACTATCCAAAGAACTATTACTTTTTTTTTGTATTCAATTTCATTCCTATCAACTTCCGACTGGATTGTTTTCGACTGCTACGTTACAATTGCAACATATGTTGAAGTTAACGTTCTTCCGTTTGCGTGTAGACCGCTTGAAAAATGAACATATTAACGTCTTTAAATAGTCCTGGAGTAAAGGAAAATGTATGGGTGCAAACTGGCGTAAATTTACGTGAAAGATGAGCTTGTTACTGATCCTTAGGAAAGAGAAACCTTATATTATAGCAAGTGCTCGTATATAAGTTTATTTTCAAATATCGACATGTACACACTAGCGTTTTAAGATCCCGTGTATAGAATATTTGGTAATACTGATCTATTTACTTTTAATGTGAACAAAGGTACGATTTTTGGAGAAATATTGGCACAGAATTAACACAAAAGTAACATAACAAGCTCCATGTTAACTACGTTACAGGGAAGTGATGTCATTAACAAACGTTCTGATTAACGGGCGCATTCCGGAACGTAACCTGTTCACTAAACAAGGAATAACTCGTGACAAGCCGTTAGTTAAAAATCGCTATAAATGCTGTAAAAGAACTTGGACATGAAATGCACGTTCAGTCTTCGTTCGTACAACTTTGTGCGGTGGTGTCAGCTGATTGTCTTCCGGCAAACACAAAGCTTTCACACCACAAGCAAAAAGTCAACACGCTGGCTGGGAACGTAACACAATCCTACACTGCAAACATTTTTCCGGTAAACTTTCTAAACTGCAGTGGAAGTTTTTAACCTATACACTGTATGGTTATAACACCGCACATCAAGCTGCAGATATAGGAATGTTTAGCAGCGGTACTATACAAAGTTAGGAACTTCCCTACGCATTTGACTGTTTCCTGAGCAAATGCAGGAACGCTACAATGAATGCATAGTGGGAAGAACTACCTTTACCGCTTTCTCACTAAGCGTATACACTGATGTTGAAAATTTCCTAATAATTTCGGCCGTTTTCACCAGGTAGACCTTCTCAGCATAATCCTGTTGAAATGTATCAATAACTGAAAAAATGAGAAATATAATGATCGGAGTGAATATCATATTTGTAATTTGCTGAGGCGTGAATTTGAAATAGATGTGGACCCATTTATATCTACAATTATCTAAATAACAGCAGTTGGACTGTTGAGATTGGCACAACCTGATGGCCTTTTAAAGTGTGTTTATGTATTTAAATAATTTATTCGTATCGTAATTGTGGAAAAATAACCATGAGTTTCATTACCACAATTTTTCAATAGTTCTAGTGACAAACTCCTGGTAAAAGTTATTCACGATAAAGTGAGCACTTTTGAAATCAACCTCGAAAAAAAGTCGCTGCCCCGGCCTGCATATATTTTAAAGGGCGCACCGAGTGACATGCGCCCAGTAAAGGCGGCAATGGTGGATGGAAAGTAGTTACAATTATTAACGTCGAATAAAATGTGTTAGGCAACCATTTGTGATAGCTTAAATGATTTATTCTGCTTTCTGGTTTTGTGATGCATCGAAGATTAAGAAGACCAGAATAGTGACATATTTATTTTTCTAATAATTCCAGAATTTCATCTGGCCGACGCATGAATAAAGTGGCGAGGCCCGTGGCAATGTTAATTCTACATAAGGCGGAAGAATACACAACGTTCATACAAGTATATTTTAAGCGGGGCTTTAAAGAGTGCTCATTTTACCGTGAACTGCCTATAGCAGCACTTTCCCAGAGCGATGAACTCCTAATCCTATTCGTGCACTTCTTTCACGGCGCTTCACCTACATCCGGACTCATTAGCCACCTCTAAGTCGCGTTGTCTGTCTGCTTGCGGGTTCTGTCGCAAGCAAGTGTGCTAATTAAACTCGCGTGTGAAAGTGTAGTGGTCCCTAGCCGTGTCGGTACATGCGGGTCTGCTGTGAGATGAGGAAAGAAAGCCCAGCTGTTAACCGCCTTAGCCGTGTTCCGTTCCCTGCACTGAAGCGACCAGCAGCATAGCCGCCAGTTGTTCCGTTGCTACACGCGTTCAATGCTGCGCTGGGAAACGGAACAACTTCCATAATCTATTTTCGGCGCGTAGTTTGAGCGTTTTGTTTACGTATGGCAAGACATTTACATATATGACGATAGTAAACCCGCGATACCGTCTTACCATTTGACAGGATAACGCGTTTGTCGTATATGTAAACAAGACATAATAAAATTAATCGATTATTAAATATTTAACGGCCACCACGAGGACATATTAACCTCAAATTCGTACATACAGCAGATTAAAACGCCACAAACAATATTATACCATCCATGTCTTAAGTTTTTTCTGCAGTCACTCTGTCCACTTTAAGCGTGAAAGGTATCCCATTTACACTCAACTTCACATATTCCATCCTTGCCCCTTGGTCGCCGCCGATGCTAACCTCCAGATGCGCATGTGTCTGGTATTTTCCCACCAGTGTGACGTCAGCGCGTGAAGCATTTGTGCTCCAGGCCTCAGTGCAGTTTATTCGTGAGATTGGCTGGAAGCAGAATGACGTAGGAGGTTCACCGATGCGCCTGTGAGAAGGGATCGGAACTACCTCGCCGCGCATATTTCGCGTCGTGGAGGTCACGGAACTCTTGTCGACTCATCCTCTGGCCCCAGAAAATATTGACTAGGAACACCATGTTGTTGGCTGTAAAATAAATAAGTGATAAGCGTCTATTAAATTAAAGAAAATCAGGTCATCGTAAAGAAAAATTTTATTAAATAATATATGCTACGTATCAAATTTTTCGAACTAATTTTTATGTTTTCTCATAATTATGATTTGAAATTTTCAATTATTGCATAGTTTATTTACAAGACTAGAGCTCTCGCATAATAAGCCTTACTTGTGTTGTTTTCCGTGTGCAATCTGACCTGGGTTTCGTAGGTTTCGCCTCACTAAGTCTCGAGTGGGAAAGAACGTGTAATGTGAGGTGTTTGTTTCACACACAGAACAGCACGAGTAATTTGACCGCTAATTTAATCCCGAAACGTCTTGCAGCGGGTTTGAAAAATGCGTTTTCTATCCGAACTATCAAACGTGTCCCCGATATGTTTACCTAAGAAAAGAAAGCATGTTTCATACAATGACTGAATCTAAGACATCGTGCATATTGTAAACATTTATTTCATGCCTTACAATATAGCTAAAAAAAAAAACTAATTTTGTGACTAATTTATCTTAAAATGTACCAACGGGAAAGATGCGAAACTACGATACTGGCATGCATTGGACTTTGCTATCAGCCGCGTCCAATAAAATTATAGGGTCACCGCTTAACCCCCCTAAGCCCTACTATCACGACGAAACCTTTACACGCTAGTTCAGGGGCTTCGCACGTAACACTTCAACGATTTTTGTCTCGTTCCTATAAACACACCCCTCATTAGGTGACCGCCTTAATGTGAAAAACAGGCTCCTGGTGTCCATATAATTAGTTCGCAAGCTTTCCTCTCGGGTTAGATTCTCGGCGGGGTCGCTTCCGGATATTTCCCATGTGTAAAACATGTCGGACGTTGCTGGTAATTGATAGGTTTTTCTCGGGGCACTCCTGCTTTTCTCACATCTGCATTCTGTCTTCTCTCCGCCAACGCATTCATTCTACCTGCTGCATGCGTTCCAAAAGGCTCCTGAGCACTCAGTCTCTTCTAGTGTGACGATGGCCGTAGAAGACAGATCTGGACACTCGCACATCTAACAATGTTATCGAACCGACCCTCTTATTGACTGACTTAGTTCATGCTGTAGCCGCAAAGCGCTGCAAGCAAACTAGTGTTATTAGCGTTGCTGGTATAAGGATAACGCAGAGATATGAACGTCAATTCCCCATTTCAAGAAAAAGTTGCAGTTCCCCTCCCTATGCTAGCCATGTCAGACAGCACTACTTCGGTAGCAGCGCTCTGCGGTTGGGTTCATGAATTGAATGGGTCAATAAGGGCGTCAACTTTTCAGGCCTGTCTTCTACGGCCATGAATGTGACCATCGCGACATTGCCTTCGGCCGGGTACACCACATGGCTAGTTAGTCTATTCTCGGTTTCTTCACACTTTTTGAATTAAACGTTTGAAAAATCATACAATGTATGACGTGTTTGTTTCCAAATTATGTTATCTATCAAAAGCGTCATTTTCGTGTATTAACATTTGCAGTACCTTATTTTACGTTACATTAAAATTTTATTCATATTTTATGCATGAATTATAATATTTCGTTTAAAATTTATGTGAATTAAAACAGTGGGAAAATGCGTCTATTGGTATTGCCTTGTAATAAGTAGTTTTTATGAACAATATAATTACACTGAGTGTGCACAAATGCATTGCGTTATTCCTAAGGTATAATTTTCTATACTTCATTAAGCTTTGTTGGCATTTGGCGAAGGAAAATCGTCGAAGTTAGCCTACAGGAAGAAATAGAATGTTTCTTATTTGTAAATCCTGAGGTCATAAATTTAAACTGCGTCTGCATTGGGCGAATGCGGCAATCTTCTTGTGTCCATACCGCTTCGATTGGCTCTCAGACTCAAGAACGTTACCGACCAGTTTCCACTAGAAATGAACGTGTAAATATCATGCTGATGGAAATTCATATGGTATTTTGTCAAACGAGTGAATTACTCTGTGTGTAAAATCGTCTCTGGTTACAGTGTGACCGTTTGTGTGGTGGATCGTAATATGATTGCGGAAATAACCCTATTTTAAGTGATACGTGAAGCGATCGCAGTCAAGCATTTAATTTGTTTTTGTGAGGAGATGCACACTCTAAATCTGAATCAGTGAGAATCTCAATGTTTCAACCAGTCAAACGTATCTGACTGATTCAACAGTCACCTCAGTGAATTTAACTGATGAATCAGTGAAAAAATGCCAGATTTCCTTCACTTATTGATTAAGTGGCATTTTCCACTGACTCATCAGTCATGTTTTTCACTATTTACTCAGTGGTTTATCTTTTACTGATGGATTACTAAACAGCGTATAAAAAAGGGCCGATAAACAACGTTTAAAGATTGCCGTTAGATAACATAAGTGAAACAACAACGAATAAAGTAATAAACCCAATACAAAATATTTCCTAAAAAGTGTTTCGTCTTTCAAAATGTCATTTTATGAGGCAATAGGAGCACACAGCCTTTCATTCCGTGTTTACGTCTATCATTTCTTTTTCATGTAATCGTCACAGCGCTCTGTTTGAAGGTTTAAACTACGCATAATGTGATTAAGAGAGGGCACTCATATATAGTATTTGTTTTAACAATCCTGACGGTACCGATTAAACCAAAAACGAAAAGTAAAAGCATACAATTTAAATCTTCACGAATTCGCGGCGAAACTATTTTTTCTATCAACGCTTCATCTTGGCGTGATAGCGCAGACCTTAAGGAAACGGGCTGAAGTCGAAAGCTTTGTGAGTACGACCCCGGCCACCTTAAATTTTTGTTTTTTTTTTTGTTTTTTCTCTATTACGGTAAATTGCCCAATATAAATAGTAAAGTATCGTAAATATGTTTATTTCACGTAATTGTTTGGCTGCATTCAATAAAAACAATATTTAATTCGCCACTGTAGTCGGCCGTCACTTATACAATCAGTTAAATAATTTCAAGTCACTAATTCAATCAGTGACATTTTTTTTACTAAAACAATCTGTGGTTTTTCACCACTGTTTAGAAACAGTAGAGCCATTTAACTGATTCTAGTAGTTGAATTTCACTGCGAATCAGTGGTCTTCCACTGATTCAAATTTAGAGTGTACTGTCCGCAGATTTGACGAAGGAGTTGAAGCTCCCTGCGGCTCAGCGGAATGGTAGTGCCATGTCGTTGCTCCATTAGTGTCTTGTAGGTTTTCTCCCCCCAAGTGTCGAGTCAAATTCTCAAGTGGTGTGTTGTGTA
This sequence comes from Dryococelus australis, assembly GCA_029891345.1. Classification (NCBI taxonomy): domain Eukaryota; kingdom Metazoa; phylum Arthropoda; class Insecta; order Phasmatodea; family Phasmatidae; genus Dryococelus; species Dryococelus australis. The sequence continues at coordinate 64,181,021 of CM056996.1, forward strand.
AAACGTAGTTCAGTGCGCGCGTAGGTCCGATTGAGAGGAGAAAGCTGACATTCGTGTTACAACACTGCCAAGTTGCTTCGATGTTCGTTGCAAGAAAGCCAGGCGCTCGTTTAGGCTCTTCTTTGTTCTGTTCTTTGTGCCCCTGTACACAACTGCGATGCAAAAAAAAAAATGGTTTAGAGGAACTCTATCGCGAATAAATTCAGTAACTGAGTAAAAGTTTATAAACATTCGCAATATCGAGTCAACTGATATTAAATACGGCATCAAAGTAAATTACTAATTAAGTCTTACTTCACCTTAATAAATGACTATATCGGGTTTAAAAGTTTTCGAGACTCTTAACACATAACTGAATTTAGGTGCTGTATAGAGAGCTGTATAATAAATCAACCATCTATCCGTCACTATTTCTTTAACTGCTTAACGTTTCGGGACTTTTATCTGCATAACATACACCCTACCACAAAACACAGGTTTATATCTCCTCGGTCAGCTCTTTTCCGAAACAGACGACTACCAAAACGGAAAATTTTATGGCAAGCAATTCTTACATAAATATTTACCACTGCAATTTTTTACCAGTTTCAATACGATAGTTGTAAAGCCGATGTACTTGTGTGGGTTATTCGCTGTAAATTGAGCACTTTTTAAAGCCCTATCATTTGGAATAAAAGTCAATAAATCTATTTAATTGTAGCCTTAAACGTTAACTTTCGAGTCCGGTGAAATATATGCACTGTCTTTATTACTTACATGGCAATATTTATTTAAAAAGTGGAGGAAGGATAAAAAATGGCTGATAGGAAACAAATAACTAGGGCCTCTAAAGTGCTCACTTTACCGTGAACAGCCTATAAGATGTCTGCTTTTATGGAATACTGATAGCCCCTATTCTGTGGTTCCTCTCTGCCAACTGTCGTGATTTCCGCCCAAAATAAAAACGGAAAAACTAAACAGACTCACCAATGAGTGTGCTCAACTATAGGCCATTCACGGTAAAGTGCGCCCTTTTGAAAGCTCTCTCATTTGGAATAATAGTCAACAAATATATTTTATTTTAGCCGTAGACGTTAACTTCCGAGTGCGGTGGACTCTACACACTGTGTTTATTACTTACATGTCAATATTTATTTTTAAAGGTGGCTAAAGAATAAAACATGGCTGAAATAAAAAAAGTAACTAACGCTTCAAAAGTACTCATTTTACCGTGGACAGCCTATACCCTGAAATATCATCGAAGGTACTACGTGGTGAGACGGCGTTCAGAACTGGCGACGCTACTATAGTAATACTACCAGTTTAAATTAATGTCTGCAGGTCGTTGAAATGTTACACTCTGCATGGTTCATCCTACTGCTAAACAATAAAGAACTTCAACCCCCCCCCCCCAACAATTAAATGCTCCCCCTTCATTTTCAAAGTCGCCTCTCAATTCACAGTTTCATTAGTGTCAAAATTAAGCAGGTACAAATCTTAAAAATAAAACATACTGACAAGGGGGGCCACGGTGGCTGAGCCATTAGCACACTCGCCTCCCACCAAGGCGAACCGGGTTCAAACCCCTGCCGGTCGGAGGGTTTTCTCGGGGATCTCCCGTTTCCCCCGCTCCTTCATTCCGGCAACGCTCCATATTCACTTCCATCGCCCTCATCGGCTCTGAAGACCTAGCTGTCAAGAGCCGCGCAAATCTGTTCACTCACTCGCTCACTCACACAGACAAGGTGGACTGATTTTCCTATTAAGCTGGGTTCCCGGTGAAAAAGGTGTGTCAAACTGAATGTAGCTATTATTTATGGCACGTTCATAGTAATTTACGTACACGATAACCATGTACCGTGCCATAAATAATAGTTATTTGAATGTGACACGTATACATTTGTTATGCACAGGTCTTTTTTTTTTTAAATCGTGAACCGAGTTTAATAGGAAAATCAAAACACCTTGCCTGTGTGATCTGTGGTAGTGAGCGTCAATGGAGAGCACAGCTTATTTCACCTCGGCAGGTGAACCAGTTCGAGCGGCAGAAGAACTCCCCGCGGCTGAAGATAGCGCAGCTGCAGCTGATCTCGATGGAGCGATGCCGGTCCATGCTCGTCATCAAGGCCTCCGTACTTTCGCACGTAAACCTTTGCACCTACGAATTGGGCAAGGACGCCTGCAGTGTGAGTAGGCCTACCTACCTACCTACCTACCTACCTACCTACCTACGTACATACGTGCCTATAGGGCGGCATTCCATAAATTTTCTCTGAGAATTTAGTAAAGTAACAGAGAGTAGCATCTGTGGAAAGCAAGAGTAAACGTGGTTTTGGAAAGAGCATTATGTAAATAGCCTACTGTGTTTATAAATATGTACTGATTAAACAACCTATTTAAATTGCAAACCCGATTTAGCACATTCTTCAAATTCTTTCTTTAAAAAGAAAATGTTTGTATAACGTTTTAATTAAAATAAGTTAATCATAAACATTACGTTGAAAAATGCAACCTTGATAAAAGTTGACTTTAAATAAGAACACAAATTTTGTCACTCGTTATTCGTAATTTTCCCGTGCGTGTCTGTAACCAAAAGTCCGCATTTCCTTTCAGTTTGGTTTTATCCTACTAAACTTCAAGCAGTTTTTGGTTTGCCCTTCGTTACTCGCTGAAATAGGGACTGTAAAAGTTTTACTCTGTCAAGATGATCATAGTAATTACTCTGCCGTTTTGGGACACTGGCAAGAGCGTGGAAAGCCTTTAACATTTACTCAAAGTGTTTTGCGACAGCCAAATACAAATGTTTACTCGTAGAGTCACGTTCTGGAACGCCCCCTAGCGAGAGCTGGTCTCCACCTACTGCCTTTTTTTTTGCATCTACTCCACCTTCCATACCCATAGCCAGGGGGTGAAACTAAAAATGCCCTACACCGGTGTTATTGAAAATACCGGACTCACTAAATAACATCAACATAACTCTACGAAACATTTTAATTTGTCATACGAATTATATTTCAATGATAATTATTAATCTAAATAATGCCAATCTCAATAATTATCCCAATTTTAACTAACTCTTTATATCACATTTAAGATTTCATTTTTCCGTTTTATTAAATAACTAGCTGACCAGTGCGACTTCGTTCGCATGATTTTTTTTTCAGTTGTTAAATAAAGCCACCATAGTTTCATTAAGGTTTCATGTTTAAAATACTAATATTTTTTCTTTCAGTTTTAATGAAGTTATTAAATCGTAGCATGCCATCGCTTCGCACATATTTAAACTTAGCATGATATTTAGGACTTTGAATTGATCTAGCCATTTTTTAAATTGGGTTTTTAGCCACTGAGCTAATGCGGCTCCCTTTTTGGGTGCTCTGGCCACTGAGATATTGCGGCCCTACTATTCGGTGCTCTAGCCCCTGACCAGCTGCGGCCCCTCTATTGGGTTCTCTCACCCCTCACCATCTGCGGCCCCACTATTGGGTGCTGTAGCCCCTGATCAGCTGCAGCCCTACTATTGGTTGCTCTAGCCCCTGACCAGCTGCGGCCCCTCTATTGGGTTCTCTAGCCCCTGAGCTACTGCGGCCCCGCTATTGGGTGCTGTAGCCCCTGACCAGTTGCGGCCCCACTATTGGGTTCTCTAGCCCCTGAGCTTCCGTGGCACACTTATTAGGTTCTCTAGCCACAGAGCTTCTGCGGCCCCCTTATTGGATGCTCTAGCCACTGAGCTACTGCGGCCCCACTTGATATATATCTATCCACAGGCTCACTGCGGCCCCACTTAGCCACTGGGCAAATACGGCTTCTTGGAATGAAAGGTTTACAGCCCATCGACAATGTCTTTTTTTATGCAGTAATCCTAAGAAAAGTTTAATCCAGTACCTATTTACATCCCTGATCATCATTTTTTCCGGAATAGTTTGAGATATCTCGATGAAACAAAGATTAAGTTGGTCCTGGGGTTGTGATCTGTATACTGTGTAAATTTGATGTCAATACGTCATGTGGTTTTTGAATTGAATCCGTTCGGACTGACAGACACGAAAAAATTAACATTATATATGGCTTATTTATCAATTATTCTATACGAAAAAATAATTAAAAGTGAAAAATTCGAAAATCACAGACAGAAACTTCTATTTTATTTAGTAGTATAGATTACGTTTATATCAATAGTTTTAGTTTGTTTGTTTTTGGGGGCATATCTACTTATGAACGTGTATCTTATACGCGGGGGCGTGAGTTCTTCACGTAAATTTTGAAATATGAAAATAAGTGACAACTGAAAATGTTATATGCTGGGTGACTCTTTCTGTTACAGCTTGTGGCATACGGTACTATGTGATGAATAATTAACTACCAGTTTACATATTTTTAAAACCTAAAAACGGAGTCGACAATAGTAGGGGCCATCCTGTAAAGAAAAACAATTTAATGAACATTAGCAAACAGCTTAAATGAAGGTAAAATATGTGCCGTTTGCCAAACAACCATAAAGCTGGTCTACAAAATCGATTTTTACGAACAAAAATCAATGCATGATATTTAAATGAGCGTAAACATTATTTTTGCACTGGATGGTGTGAATTGTTATTACGATCGTAAGATATATACTTCCCTCTTCCCCCCCCCTTTTTTCTCAAGATACCACTGCAAATAATTAAAACGTAAGAGTGCTGTCTCTTTCTCCCTAGGGCCGCGATGCTGTAGTGGTTAGACTACTCGCCTCCCATTTTTGCGAACATTGTTCGATTCTCGGCGGGGTCGCTCCAGGATTTTTGCATGTTAGAATCGTGTTGGACGATGCTGTTGGTCGCCGGGTTTTTCTCGGGTATCTACCGTTTCTCCCGCCCTTGCAACCCGTCGTTGCTCCATACTCACCTCACTTCACCCTCATCGGCTCTCAAGAGCCGATGAGGGTGAAGTGACTCTAAATCTCTCAACTTCACTCCACTCCTTATCCCTTCCGTACTCAGTGACTATAGCTGGCTCGTATTTCATTCCGTACTTTTAAAATCAACCTCTGAAAAATAACATATAAACTGGTGACATATAGGCGGTACTTAACATCGAGGCCTTGAGAGCCGATTAGGGTGAAGGGTGGAGAGCAGCGAGAATGAAGGGCAGGGGCGATGGAAAAGAATGGAGGGGCGGGTTAAACGGGAGATCCCCGGGAATGAAATCCCCGCCACATCGGCATCGTCGGCACGATTGCCACGTCTGAGAATCTCCCCCGCGGATGTAGAATCCCGACGGAATTCGGTCCGGTTCGCCTAGGTGCAATGTGAGTATTGCGCCCCATGCTTATAGATAGAGACCTGACGAATTCGCTGATTCATTTGGACAAGCTAGATTCAAACACGTGGATTATATGACGTTAGTAGCGACCTGAGAAAATAAGCGATTTCAATTCAGGACAAGCCAGAATTCAAAACCTCGAACGTTTGTATTGCTTATGCTATTGGTTCAACCGTTAGTTTACTCCTCCTGGACAACACTTAGCCAAAAAGGAAAAAAACAATAAAATGCAGACCCAATCAGTGTCGTCTGCTAATACAACAACCAACCAATGAACAGTTATATTTGCATGACTTTACACACGACAGTGGAGTATTAAATTGCGAATTTTTCTGGTCTCTAACCATTAAACCATTGGTAGAGACCCGAGAAATTCGCGAGTTCAATGACCTATAGGCTAGACTTCACTGTCTTATATACTCCCATACAGATATAAACTGTTTATTGGTGGATTGCTGTGGTAGTAAAAGCCGGTGGCTGGGCGCACGATTTATTGCATGTTTGTTATTGGCTCATTTATTTCCAGGAGGTGTCAAACAAGACGTCGACCAATTACAAACGTTACATGAACATATATGTGTGTGAATTCCAACTTGTCTAGAAATGAACCTGCGAAATTCTCGGGTCTCAAGCCATTGGCTCACACGGTGTTTGACACCTCCTAGAGAAGGCTGGCCCAACCGTCGCCCTCCACTGTGACAGCAGACATTCAATTCACAGTTGACATCGTCAAGTTTGTACATAAGACTGTAGAGTCTAGCCAGCAGAATTTTCCAGGTCTCTACGTTTAGGCTATGGCGAATGTGCGCGTGTGTTTTCTGTTTGCAGGGCGACTCGGGCGGGCCGCTGCTCTGCGACGGATTGCAGGTCGGCATCGTGTCGTGGGGCTACGGGTGCTCGCGTCGCGACACCCCGGGCGTGTACACGCGCGTCGACAACTACCTGACCTGGATGGACGCCGTGAGGAGCTCCTCGGCGTCGCGGCGCTCCGCAATGCCTTGCGATCATCTGCTCCTCTTCCTTCTGCTGCTAGCAGCAACTCGCTGATTTTACCCTGCCGCACCTCCACCCTCCCTACGTTACTTACCGTCTCAATAAAGTGATCGTATCTGACGAGGGGGAAAAAAACATATGCAGCACCATTAATTTTACTCACATAACGAACTTTAAATTAAATGCATTTAAGTAACTTCTAAATAAAGCCTCTTCACGATAAAGTGAGCACTTTTAAAATCAACCTTAGAAAAAAGTCACTGTCCAAGTAGCAAACAACATGCAGATAACAGTTGGTCTACTGTTGGCACAGGTGGTACATGTTCGCCCACATGACTGTAAGAGTTTTCTTATGTGGTACACTATAAGACCACGCGAACAATAGTGACTGTATTTTCTTGGGAAGTATTTTTGATATGGGCCATTAAACACAAAATGATTGACAGAATTTAATGTATGGCCCAAAAGCAAACATCAGTGTATCACCCACTGGCATCTTAGAACACATTGAAAACATGTGGCTGATGTATGCCAAAGTATGATTATACGATCATGTTTGCTCATAAAGCCCTCGCGTGGTATAATGCTTCATTTCTAATAGCTGGGCATCATCATATGGGAAATTGTGGGCCATTGAACACAAAATGACTTACGGAATTTCATATATGGCGCACAAGTAAATGTCTGTGAAACACCCACAGTAATCTTAAGTATATAGAGAATGTGTGGGTGATGTTTACCAAAGAGTACATAATATAAGATCATGTTTGTACATAAAGCCCTCACGTAGTAGAACAATTAATCTTTGATAGTTAGGCATCATCGCGAGGGCCCCAAGTAGCAAACAACATGCAGTTAACAGTTGACCAACTGTTGCCAGTAGTGACAACGTTCGCATTGATGACTGTTAGCATTTCTTATATGGTTGACAGTCAGGTCATATAAACAAAAGTGTCAGTGCCTATTTTTCAAATACTTGTAATGCAGGCCAATGCTCTCACGACGATCGTTAGATTTCAACAGACGCCCCACAAGCAGATGATTAAGGAAATGCTAACTGTTACTCACTGTTGGGAAAATATTGGCAGCATGTTTATGGGCCATTTACGGCATGCCAACTATTGTTCACTGCTGGGGACATAATAGCAACATACTTACCGCCTTTTGTGGTATGCCAACTGTTCCTTATTACTGAGGAAACATGATCAGCAAGCTTACGTTCCGTTTATGGCATACAACTATGTGTTGTTGTACAGTAGCAAATAGCATATGAGTATTCAATTTATCTTTTTATTTCATGTGTTTATGAAGTAAAATTATCACGTTGCATTGCTAGTAATAGTGAAACATAGTTTTTAGACCAGAGACCTACAAAACATTACACGAAAAAAAAATTCATTATTTCGCTTTTAAATTCTATCTGTAAGTAGTCCGAAACTAAAATACTAGTTTTTTTTAACCAAAACACATAAACCATATTGACTCGTGATACTAACATTGTCTATATAGCAAAGCTAATAATGTATTATCTATGTGAAGTAAATATCAAGATTTACTTAAACGGCCTTATATGAATGCATAGTAGAGTGATTGTACATTCAGGCTTCCAAAACGTCGGCTGTCATACCATCTGTTGTGAATCGCACCCCAACCATCCGTTGGAGGCGCCCATGAAAAATACTTGCCGATCCTAACCTTTCCGCGGATCTTCGAGCTGCAGCATTCGGCTTCTACAATAATATCGTGGCAACTCAGCAGCGTAAATACAGCATTTACCTGACAGCTGACCATGCATGCCCGCTGTGTGGCAACACCGACACGGCCCTTCATAGGGTAATTTCCTGTGTTTATGCAGCTCCCATCTGGCTGTGGTGTCGCGTACGAGTACGAAAAATAATTCGCGATGAACGTGGAGATGTCAGCGACACGTACATGCTTCATTGCGATTTCTTCACCTTCACCTCAGTTCGACGAAGAGCTGCGGCCTGGTATATACTTCATGCGATCGGTTTTTTGGTGGACCATTCGAAACCGGTGACAGTTCAAGATTTTGTCCAGCTTCTTCGTCAAGATAGGTGGAACATGGCGCGGCGTGGCACATTGCGTCAGTGGTACGGCAATTTTTTATTTTCATTCTGACGTTCACGCCTACAGGAAGTGTGTGTATATCACCGAGGTTGGGTGTACGCCGTGCGCTGCCCGCCCCTCGGTCCTTACAAGTGCACAATTGAATGTTCCAGTAGTAATCGTCGATAGGTGGTAGTGTTCTAAGTCAGTGTCACGTGTCGGGGTGTAGGCCGTGCGCTTGGCCCTCACGTTAAATAATTTCTTATGTGTTCGTCGACTTTGTCAGTAAAACCAGTTCACCAAATGTTCATATCGTTTTTGTGCCCCTATGTAAGAATTGTGTAGATATTTTATTGAGTATTTTGTTATTGTTTATATTGTTTTATAATGTGTACTGTATATAATAGGTTAAGGGTAAACGCCTCTGTATATCGTGTGTGATAATAAATCTATTTTATTAAAAAAAAAATTGATAGCGTACTTGACTGTAGACGTAAAGTTTGTGAGTTCGATTCCAGGTTTTCCAAAGAAATTTACTAATTGTGAAGTAAAGCTGAATATAACACACATGAATATGGCAAATACATCAATTTTATTTGGGCTGGACGCAATAATTTTTTGGTTTTGAAAATGCATGGCAAGCTGCGTCTTTGTGGGCCACAAGTGGCTTACCAACAGTTGGCTAACAGCATGTGGTTTACTTAGTTGGCTAACAGCATGTGGTTTACTTACTGCAGGCCAGAAGCAAAAAGCTAGAAGTGGCCCGCTTGTGGTTAACTTACGGGCAATTCTTGTTTTCCCAGACATCAGCCACCAATTCATCAAGAAGTGGCCCGCTTGTGGTTGACTTATGGGCAACTCTTGGTTTGTCAGGCATTAGCCGACAGTACATCTAGAAGTGGCTCGTTTGTGGTTAACTTACGGAGAACTCTAGTTTTGCCAGAAATCTGCTGACAGTTAAATATCCGCATGTAGCCCACGCGTAAATACATCATACCAAAGTCATCATTCCTCATGTGTGCCACATGCATCTGCGGGTGCATTCGGTTTCTTGAATGTCTATGGATGCCGCATGTGGGCTTCTTGTTCACAATCATATCTGCACTTGTGGGTCAACTACATGTTGCTACTTCGGTGGCCCTGCCTGAATATATTTTAACGGGCGCGCACTGAGTGATATGCGCCCAGTAAAGTTGGTAACGGAGGATAGAAAGTAGTTCCATATCTTAACGTCGAATAAAAAGTGTTAGGAAACCATTTCTGACAACAAATTATTTATTTCGCTTCCGGTTTTCTTTTGAATGCATCAAAGTATAAAAATGAGCAATTGTAAAATATTTACTTTTTCTAATAATTTCACAGTTTCACTTAACCGACGCACGAATAAAGTGATGAGGTCCATGACAATGTTAATCTTACATAAGGTGGAAGAGTACACAACGTGCATACAAGTAGATCTTAAGCAGGGCTTTCAAAAATTCTCCTTTTACCGTGAACATTCTATACTTAGTGTTGTATGTGCCTTCATTTACGTGGCGTTCCTTGAACGGTCACCCATCCAAGTTCAGATCACGCCTTAGCCTGTTGAACCATGACGATCTGAAGACCACCAGGTTACGAGGGCGGCATGGCCGTCAGCCACAGCCAGTGAGTTTATTGGCCGCTAACCTTTAAATGGAGTCGCCTACCTGTTTGACTTCGTTAAAAAAGACTGTCTGGTTAGCTGATTAATTTACATTATTCGCTCAAGATTCTCGCGAGGCGTGCCAGAGATACTGCCGGCATGTGGCAGATATCGGTAAAATGCACAATAACTTGGAGTTCAGTCAGCCGCTAAATAATAACGCGAACGATTAGGCTCATAGTTATGCATATTTTACATATGGTGGAAGCATATGACTTTAGTATAAATGAAGATCTTGAAACATGGCTTTCACAAGTGCTCAATTTACCGTGAATATAGTCTGTACCAAGAGACACGAGTATTTCGAGAATTCATTCGGAGGCGAGGTATATTCCAAACACTTGTTCGTTTCTTCTAATGTTGTGATTGGACGACATTTCTTTGGACACGCTCCGTTTAAATGTGAGCCAGTAATAAGCAGGAAGCACTAGTGTGAGTGAGCTTTAACAGTGCTGTACGAGGGCCTCACTTGATTACAGCAACCAATAAGCAAACTATAACGTCTCCAGTGTATAGAGGACTGTCCAGCCTAGTTTGCTGCTAACTCAATCCGCGAAATACTCGGGGCTCTATATATAAGGAAGTTGTAAGCATCTAAGAATCAAATGGTCGAATTATGAGCGGCGAAGTCAACTGTGCTGGAATACAGGCATGTGCGCATTTAAGTAACGCTTGCTACTTTATAAGAGTTTATAAGATATGTTCTAGAGAACTCTGTCAAAAACAAATTTTTTATTGTGGGGGGGGAGACAACGAATCCCCTGCTTCTCTAGGCCCATGGTGGTTGAGCGGTTTGCCTGCTTGCCTCCCACCAAGGTGATCCGGGTTCGATCCCCGGCCGGGTCACTCCGGATTTTTGCATGTGGTAATCCTGCCGGATGATGCCATTGGTCAGCGGGTTTTCTCGGGGTTCTCCCCGTTTTTCCAGCCCTTTCATTCCGGCGCTGCTCCATACTCACCTTAATCATCCTCATCGGCTCTCAAGACCTCGGTGTTAAGAGCCGTCCAAATCTCTTCACTCACTCACCCTGCTTCTCGTTCTGGGACAGAATTGGCGTAGGAAATATTTTTTTGGTAAAATATTGAACGTAAGCTTTCCAACCCCCTCCCCTCCATCTCTCCCCTTCCCCGCAAAAGAACGAAATAAAGGAAGAACCCGAAGAATACCAGGTACACCACTGCATTAACTAAACGGATCATCTAAACATGATCGCCGTGGTGAGATGCCATCGTGCTAATGGACAAACCCGATTTCCCCTGTCATCTGTTGGTAAAAGACTTAACCCCGCTCCTATCTAAAGTGCAGCATTCTCAGACGCTTTATCGAGGTGGCCCACGCACCAGCGCCTATTCTCTATTGGACAAATCCACTTGTGTGTTCCGAATACACACGACAGATATGCTCCGTGGCGCGGACACATACAGCCGACACGACACTTGACCAAAATTAAGAAAGGAGCAAAGACGAAGATCAGTGGCGATTTGAGAATTATTAGGGACGCTTCCTTGCAACACTACCCTCTGTACACTCTCTGTAAGGGTGCACTCGGGGGTTTGAGCGAGCGAGTGGAGACATTTGGGCTGCTCTTAACACTGAAGTCTTGAGAGCCGATGAGGCGGAAGCGAGATAGGTACGTATATTGAATTCAGTGTAAGGGTCTTTACTTAAATACGACCTTTTAAAGAACATCATTTGAACTGCTGAAAATTGAGTAAATGTTTCACATACGTGTTAAAATAGTAGTCGAAATTTCGGCTGAGACTCTGCTACATACAACTATTCATATGGCCCTAAATGTATGTTTTCAGCTATAATAGACAAACAGAAACGCCACCAATCTCAGCATCTGTTGCAACAGTTAAGCTGTTTGTCACTGACGTAAGATCGTACTTGCCGTGACGTTGCCGTGACGACTGAATACAACACACAGAATATCTTAACAATGTCTGGCAATACAGTTCATCGAAAGACGCTGCAGACAGATGACTAGAATGCCTGCCCTCTTTGTGTGCGACTGGTGGAGTGTGTGTATTGGCGTAGTACACGTTATGGTAACCATAACCAATTATAAACACGTGACAGAACTCGCCAATACGGCTCGAAATTCTACCAGCACATTAAAAAAACTGCTTATTGTAATTTTTATTAAATTCAGAAACGTCATTCTTAAACGGAAAAAAAAAAAAATCTGAGAACATACTGAACTCTGGCAAAAACGTTCCGCCGATGAGAAAATAGGGCAGCCGCTTTTGGTGCTGTACTGTAGTTGCGCACGTCTCGTGTGTCCTTGTCAACTTTGTTTACTTTCGAGTAGGTAGACACTACAAGTATCAGCGATAGAATTTGTATATATTATTTTTAATTCGGGGGAAAAATTCGCTATTTTTTAAGAATCCCATGTTCCTAATGCCCCGAAGAAACTAAATTTTTGCTCGAAAATTTTTTTCTCCTCTCTAGGCTCTAAGTTCTGTTTGAGAGATACAGTCGGTCCCGGTTATTTATTGCGGGGCAAGGTTACGTTCGTAAAGGTAAAATGAGGGATAGTGCTGGTCCAAGGCGCGCAGTAGCCCTTTCATGTTCCAATATTGGACTGCTTATCTGCTAATACGACTATCATAAAACGACGTGGAGGATTTGAGGTTAGAGCACTGGTTATGTAAACAAGGGCTTTGAGATGTTTCTATACTTCCTCAGGCCAATTTTTAATCATGCAATTATGTTAAATTCAATTAGGTATAAGTATTGTATTTATATGAAACCGCTTGTCTTTTGAAAATTAGATCCAAACAAACACGTGCACCAATGTTTACCACGTGACTATGACAGTTGTGTTAGTTTCGGGTGGTTCAATTTTGGGTGCATAGCCTGAAGACGATAATCGTTTTATCTCGTCTCCACTCTATTGTTTCGTTGGCCGGGCTGAATCCAGCCTGAACACAGCAGAACTCCATCACGCGAAACGAAAACGGTGCCGTGGTCTGCGGGAACCGAGAACGTCATTGCAGTAGCCCTCAGACTAAGGAACAGCGATGCTTCACCGTCAGCGGGGTGATGAATGCTCCGGGCCACCTCCCCAATTTGACCACCATTTGTCAAACTCCTGCGGCAGGATGGGGCAGGGGGAAGGGGTGGATCTGGTGCGCGCATAATTCCTGCCCCGAGTAACTGGCAGCGGTAACAGCCACCGACCTCCCTCGAACCACCCCTCCCCCCCCCAAAATCCACTTTTCCCATCGTCCCCTTGTTCATCTCCCATGGTCCCGGTCGCTTATTCTTCTTCATTTTCCCGTGCGCCTCCCGCGAGCGAATTCGTCCCGCCTGTTATTCCACATGCCCGGCCTACTGTGAAATTCCAAGTCCTTCCAGATAAATCTTCGGCGATGTATAACAAGGCTCAGCTCGGCGGAAGAGTGGCGTATCGACCGCGTTCGACACTTTTCAAGGACGGCATCGACACGAGTGAGGAATGGATGGACCTGAACAGAGTCGAAATAGTTCAAACCCGTGGTTTCGGTGATTTCAATCAAAACTTCCATTACAACTGCATTATAATATGCATAATTTTGTTTTAGGAAGGCCTATTGGAATCAACTTAATAAAACATGTTTTCTGATATAATTTATTCATGTAGGACTTCATATTGTGCGTGTGTGTGTGTGTATGTACAGATTGATGGATGATTCTCAATTAGACCGACAAACTTCGGGAGGTAATACATCATGAAAAAGTAAAATGAAAACATATGTGACTCTTTATACCTAAACCTAATATTAAGGGAGGTGTGAGCTATTAAAAAACGACATTTTAAGCCGTATTTGTGCAAAATATCGGTTCTTACGTTGAAGGTCCCGATAACACACAATTACGTTCCGAGAGTTCACATTGTATTTTGCCTCGTTATCGGTATTTTGGGCAAATACGGTTTAAAACCCCGTTTTTTTAATGGCTCATACCTCCCTTAATATTCGGTCTAGGTATAAAGTGTCACATATGTTTTCCTTTTACTCTTCCATAAAGAATCACCTCCCGAAGTTTGTCAGTTTAATTGCGAAGCAACCTGTATATATGTGTATATATATATTTTTTTTTTTTTGTATATATTAATGCCCTTCCTTCAATATGGGTGGGTAAACGGACGGCAGTTTAGGACGTTAAACCAACCCGACTAACATCTCCAAACCGCACCGATATCTGTTACTCGGAATTCTAACCCGAAACACAGTTGTCAAAATGTAACACCTTACTGACTTCGGCTGCGAAAGTCGCACCCGAGGAACGTGTGGTTGTTACATCCTTGTTCGGCTGTGATTTAAATAATAATACGGGGCTTCGACAGTACTGCTTTGTATGGAGCAAAACATCATCTTAAAAGTGCTTGAGATAAATGATGTGTGATAGAAGAAGTTGTGGAATAGAGACTGGCACTTCGGCAGCCCGTTTTCGCGTCTCCCAAAAAGTTCCACCACGTAGAGAGGGTGATACAATTCGTCACCCATTTCTGGTAAAATGTGCAGTAGGTAAAAGATAACAACGACGATATTCCATTCAGAAGTAAGTACAAAACAGTCATAAGTCTACGTATTTTCTGTTTGGGAAACGTTAAGATTAAAAAGACTTACGAAAAATTACATTCCATTTAACGGAAAGGAAATTAGTGTCAGTACACTTCAAGGTAAATTAAATTAACATAACTAATTTACGCAAGGAAATGTGTATTTCGTCGTCTGTAAGGGAAATCGCCTGGAACATACTTGATATTCGCTTGCTATACATTAGTATACGTCGTTAATTAGAACAAAGAAGTAGTTTTCTTTTATGTTATTCGTGACTGCAACCTTACTATTCTCAAGTTCAGTATAACCGTTGTTCCCAATGGCGACATTTTTAAACTGTGTTAACCGAACCTGTTTTCAGTTCAAAAACATTTTAATACTGGGAACTAGTTGCTTTTCTCAGCACTTTTTCACAATTAACATTCGCAAACTGATTCGTATACCTAACCATAAGGTGTTTGCTCCAATTTTGTAGATTATTTTTTAAATATATGTTTAACTGTAAAACAAAAATTATAATCTTACTCCTAAATAACGGTTTTTCACTATGGCTTCTTGTCCAATACAGAGCATACCCATAGTAAAAAACATTTTGTCTCAAGAGAAATTCCCATTGCCACAAACGTATGTTTTTATTATTGCGAACACACTCGCTGTAATACAGGTACTGGTTATGAAGTGTTGTTAGTTAATCCGTCGTAGCGAACCGCTTGCAATCTTTATTATTGCGAACACACTCGCTGTAATACAGGTACTGGTTATGAAGTGTTGTTAGTTAATCCGTCGTAGCGAACCGCTTGCAATTTTTATTATTGCGAACACACTCGCTGTAATACAGGTACTGGTTATGAAGTGTTGTTAGTTAATCCGTCGTAGCGAACCGCTTGCAATAGCTGTAACTATCAACATTGTTATTTTAACGAACAGTGGACGATTCGTTAGCAGTGTTCCACACGATTGTGAGATTTATGTCGAAGAACGCTGATCTAAGCTGAGAACTCAAGTAGCGGCTATGCAGTAGCAAGCAGATTTTCCTTGAACTGCATTGTTGGGACAGTACACGACGCCAAGATTACATTCAGCTTAAAATATCTGCAATCGAACACAGACAGTTGTCGCGGTGAATATGCACTTTTTTGGAGAGCAGATATTATGTATGTGTTATATTTCCATGTGACTGCAACTGGAAATACAATGTAACTGCCATGACGATGATCGAGAGAGCCCGTGTTAGTAGTAATAATGTCAATAATCTCGCGGTGTACTTGACCTTTGTAGGTGGCAACGTCCCAGGGAGTGGGGCATCGGGGCTCGAACCCGCATTCTTCAAGCGAACGGCAACTATGCTAACCACGACACTGCGGTAGTAATGCAGTTAAATTTCGATTGCATTCCTCGTAAATCAACACTACTCACAGGCTACTTCTTATTTAGTTTTTATCTCAAGACAGAACTTGAGCGCAATTTCCACTTATGAGCAAAAGTCTATTTATATTGGCGAACTTGAAATATGACACAAAATACGAAAGTGTAGGTAATAAAAGTATCTTAATCGACTGACTATGAAAGTACAAATAAATTTGGTATAATTTCAAAGCTTGGGTTCTCAGTTATAAATGTACCATATTTATGTATTTTTATTATATTCCGTTGATATATTTAATGTTGAAGAGAAGAGGACATAAATTACACCAACGTAGAGAACGTTAGTTAAAAAGAAACTGCAAGTTATCACTTTAAGTACCAGTTGTATCAACATGGCGTTTATTTTAGTGTTAACTAGCACTTGTAAGCTTAACCCCTTGCTAAAATCACAACTTATTTTAGTGTTAACTAGCACTTGTAAGCTTAACCCCTTGCTAAAATCACAACTTATTTTTATCATCACATGTATCTGTTTGGTTAGATACAAGAGTGATAAGAGGTTTTGTGGTTCTGTTATGCATATGTTGGCAACGAATTTACTGGAAATTCAGTATTTAATTATGAAAACTTGTCAAGAGCACAGTGATAATTTTAATTTATTTTGTTCGTAATGTTTACACGTGTATCCAAGTGAACACTTCGGCCTGCCTATGCTTCAATATTTTATTAATGACCTTCTGCTACTGCGACTTGAATGTTGTCCATGGCATTCTCCAACTTACAGGCATTAATTCTAAATATGTGTCGAAAGCCATAATATTTGTGCTGATATCAGCTGCATAGTTTATATCTCAAAATCTGTACCATTGATTTGAATGCTATTTTTACGAGACGAACACTCCTAGCTTTGGGATGAAACTAGTGGTTAAAACGCAATTTTCGATGCATTCTTTGAGGCACAGAGTGCGGTGAAAATTAATATATAGCGCATTGTCGTTTATAAGCAGCTAGTGAATGTTAACCAGTTAAAAACAATATAAATCATACAAACTTAGCATGACTCTATAAAGATTGGTTTAATTAATCCTTTCGTTCGTAGATCAATGTACCTTACGAAATTATTCTATTTTACCTAAGAAGTGATAATGTTACTTGTTGAAAACTTATTTTAACGTGATTAATGGCCCGTTGCACAATTTGAGTTCACAACAGTGATCCAGGTTCATTGGTAATTTGAACTAATATTAGTGTATGTGAAGCGTTGCACAAACTAATTTGAACTAATATTAGTGTATGTGAAGCGTTGCACAAACGCTTTTCACGCTTTTCACCAGGTTCGTTTTTTTCGCCGTACACGAACCGTCAGAGTCGATGGTTTAAAAAAAAAATGATCTTGGTTGAAGTGTTGTTTTCTATGTTCTCTATTATATTTGAGGTTATGACTATTATAATGTTTTCGTCAATAAAAAATATTTTTAAAGAAGGATCTTAGTTTCGCTTAGTCTATACTTGGTCTATAATGAAAGCAGCAGAATCTGCAGATGTATTGGTTTAGTTGAGTGTAACATACTTATGTTTGAACCCCTATCGTGTTGGTTAATTTAGAAGTTACTTATAGCTAATTGTTTCTATCGCGATGCATTCTTCAGAAAGTGAACAAGAACGTGATGAAATGGATAATATTTCTGAGCAGCATTATTTCCATGAAGTACCTAGGCCAAAACAGCACATGAGGAAACAGCATCCTTTCCAAAACCTAGATGACGATGAATTTAAGATGCGGTTCCGTCTTTCATAACAGACTACTTTGCAATTGCTTTACAAAATCGAAAACTACTTAAGTTTTGTTAGTAACAGGAACAAGCCTGCTGTTTCTCCCCTCAATCAATTATTACTGACAATTAGATTTTCTGCCACTGGGTCGTTTTTTATTGTGTGCGGTGATATAATGGGTGTACACGCTGTAGAATGTTACACAGGATAACACACCAGGTTGCACTTTTACTTAGAAGAATCGGTTTAATGTTGCATTATTAACGGCAAAACCCCTATACACTCATTACACTAGATCTGTCCCGATGTTATCAAAATGCCAGCCAGCCAGTAGACAAGGACAGCATACTACAAAACAAAACGTTTATGAGATTGCATTCTATTCTGGTGTAATTGGACAATTAACTGTACACATGAGTTATCGTAACACGTCTTTAACTGTTTCGCAGTTCTGTGAACGACATTCTGGGAAATTAAAGTCAGCGGCAATCCTTTGCCACGCGACTTCTTTTTCCTTCAAAGACACGACATCAGCCTTTCTGCTCTCAATTATGCTCATATTTTCTTCTACTAAATCTATTAACAATTATTTCTCATGTTCTGTCGTGTTCGGTACATGCGAATAACCCATTATCTGGAAAAGAATGTTACAACTGTCAACGCTAAGAAACAACTATGTTTAATTTTAATTCCAACCTAGGTATATGCATATAGATACCAATCAGTCAATTATACAACATCGAGAAACAATTAAGTTTATATTTTTGCTCAATTATTGTTACATAATTACAACTGTCTGACAATAATACATCGGAAAACAAAAATAACTGTGTACATATTTCTATTCGATGCCAACACGCAGAGAAAAATTTTGCACCAGTGAAAAAAAATAATTTCTTACAAAATACATTACATCAGAGGTTCCAACCAACGATATTTCGTGAAACATACTAGCTCTGGCGGCCAGAATAACAGTCTCGAGATCACAAGATCTGAGATCGCTAGAACTTAGTTACAGCTTGGTGCAACACAAACATACTTTAACGAGGTTATGATCGATGTTCGTTCATGAACTCACTTCCTGTGAACTAAGATTTTCTACAATGTTGGTGCAACCGGGCATAAGACGTAATGTATAAAGAATCATTGCATTATGTTAAATCCATAACTACTACAAATAAAATTAATTCCCCCACATAGGACGTCTAATATTTCTATCGATTGTTCGGTATGAATTTTAATGGAGCTTATTAATATTGTAATAGGTTGTTTTAAATGGTACCAGCAACATTTTGATGCAACTGACAGTTGAAAGGTTGTGGAATTAAAATATTATAATATACTGTATTTATTCTTCCACTAAAGCAAAACTGGCAAACATTTAATAATAAAAATTTAAAAATAGATTATATTAGGCTTAGTTTTTCAGACGTTTACTTTCTTGTTATAATCATTCCTATAGCAAATTTTATGAATTTTAATCTGACAGGATGGACAAATTTTGTTGTAAATTGTGCAAATATAAGAACACGTTTTCAATGATCAGTTTTATACACTGCATATGGATTGTGAGATTGCTTTCGAAATAATGTTTACATTTGCACAATTTGCACATGTAAGTTACACTAACACAATTTGCCTTCTTTCTCTTTACACAAATTTCTTAACTCTAAACCAATAAATCGCCTCACTTTCCGATAGCTCAAAATGTTACTTTCGGGGTAGAATAATAATTTATGTTCGGGCATAAGGAGCCGGAGATGGAGCCGAAATCATGCACTATCATGCCAGTCGATCGGTGGCCATATTGGATCCAGGTGACCATGACCCGTGACCTTGACCTTAAAAATGTAATTTTTAATACAATTTCTTAATAATTAAAAAAAAAATATTTTAATATTTTTATAATAGTTTTGAATAGTTCTTATAATTTTTTTGGAAATTTTTGAAACAATTTTGGACTTTTTGGAGCTCAAGGTCTTTCAAGGTCAAGGGTACAGTGACAAGTCCAAGGTCGCAGGTCAAGTTCACCTGGATCCAGTATGGTCGCCAACCGGAATAACAGAGCATGATGTCGGCTGCGGCTCCGGACCCCTAGCTCCTTATGCCCTAACATACTAAATTATTCTACGTTTCGTAAAACAATGTTTTATAGTCGTAGTTAACTTTCACGAATCGCAGAGTCGCAGAGTCCTTTTCATGTTCTCTATATACACGGATAAATGCTTAACTGGTCATTCCACAGCTGAATAGCTAACAAGAGGATAATATCTCCAAATAGCAGTAACACGAGCTCGTACAACGCATTTAAAACTAACAATAGAATTATTTTTATCTAGAGTGCTAACGCTATACGGTACGACTGGTCTTAAGTAGAATACAATTCCCTACGTTTGTGCTCTTACATATTTCGTATCCAATGCTTATAACGTCATTTTTGTAATAATTTATTTTCAATATACCTTCAGAAATAAATAAATTATATAAGTCAAAGTGAACACTCTTAAAAAAAGCTACACCTTCACGAATTAACTAAAAACAGCGCAAAAGAACGCATGCTCCTCAAATCGTGTAAAGTAAAAATGTTCTATAAACAAAGTTGAATCTGTTGTTTTTTTGCTACCTGGAAAATGTGTAGTGCAAAGGAAAGTCACATTTTAACTATGGAGACGTGGCGTGCAATTTTCTTAAAATAAAACCGCATACCATGAAAACAAATTTAAATATTCTTTAAGCACTTACAACGAAATTAAATTATTTTTTAAAAACACAAATTATTTGGTTACTGCTATAGTGATGAAATTAGCAACATAAAAATTACTTTCGAACAGAATTAATTTCGTTTTGTAAATGTAAACTTTTTTTTTTTTTCCAACGTATCCAATTCAGCGCATCTTAAGAACAATCGTTAAAATTGCCTTGTCATTCAATTAACACTGAATTAAGTTTATCAAACATAAGTTTTTCAGGACTAAACCTTCTCCGCGCTGCACTCAGGTGGTTCGTTCATAAATGATGTGAAAAGTTAAAATAACTGTCGAATACACTGGATTTCTTGCAAGTGTAAAATAATTTGGTAGTACGTTAATGTTATTTCGTGCTATGCGAGCGTAAGAAGTTTGGAATTATTTTTGAACATCAAACATAACCTTTCGGGACGCTAGGAGGCCTGATCGATCAAGGTTCGAACCGAGCACCTCACGTAATTATAGGTATGAGTAGCTAATACACCATAATTCATTTCTATTGCATTAACGCTATCGCTGCATAAGCGAGCCACGAGAAAACCAAGTTTTGATTTCCACTTTCCCCTCAGGATCAAAAAATTTGTGAAAAGGTAATTTAATTGCAATCTTTGGGTACATACGTACGCGCAAGTCTGTGTTCATCCACGCATGGTGGTCTACATATGGGACTCTACATAGGTACTGGATTTTATGAACTACGTTGTAAACAGCAGAATAGTTATTCATTAACGGAAGTTCCTAACGTTGTGGGAGACATAATTTGTCGTTTACCTAAGACACATTCCATAGTCGTATGAACAGTTGCTGCAAATAACATTAAAAACAAACATATATAAATTGGTTTCGACAATATAACAGGATTTTATACTGATAACAGTACAGTTCCAACCAAAAATTGTATCACTGCTACACCAAAAATTCCATTTTTTTTTTGTATGCCAGAAGTAGTTAACTGGTTCTGGCATCACCAAATACCCTCTCGTGCATACGAGTCCCAAAATTTCAAGGTACCTTTTTCCTTCGGCGCGTTTTCTAGACAATCTCAAGATAGTTTATAGCTGGGGCATGTTTTTGTGGGCGAGAAAACGCAATCAAGTGAATCACGTGCGTTCTTGCCTTTGTAAATCACCACGACAAATCAAGTGTTCACGCGATTGAGACAGGAACATGTGTCATAAGGTTTTGTACTGCATACCATTTTTGTATGGGATATTAATTGGCAACGAGAGGTGTGTGGTATGCTTGAGAGACTGTTTTAAGATTTCTTGTCAACTCTTTCTGAAAATTGCATTGCAGATATTCTAATAATAATGATTGAGTAACTTTTCAAATTACTCTATGAACTAATTTATCACCATCACATTAATATCGTCAACATTATTATTACGTTCGTAAATGCCGGGTCATTGTATGGAATTCTATATGTAGATAAACTTAATCTATATATTTTTAACTTCTTTCTACTCTGCTTTAGAATTGTGAATTGCGGTCATAA
Source organism: Dryococelus australis (assembly GCA_029891345.1). NCBI lineage: Eukaryota > Metazoa > Arthropoda > Insecta > Phasmatodea > Phasmatidae > Dryococelus > Dryococelus australis. The sequence goes on from CM056996.1 coordinate 64,202,979, forward strand.
TTGTGAGAGCACATTTGATTCACGAATAAAGTTCGACTTCATGACCTTTTTCCTCTCTTTCTCTCTCTCTCTCTCTCTCTCCCTCCGTCTCTCATTATAACACAAACACTTCGCCCGAGACAAGTCTCTTAAATTTCTTTTAACTCCACACCCCTAATAGGAGCAGGATAAATTATCACGTAACGACGAGCATGAAGGGGCCAATTTCAGAGTATAAATTATCTGGCTACGCTTTAATCATCGCTTTGAGGTCCTCTCCTTTTAGTTAATGAACTATAATTTGTTTCATTCTTCCTGAAGCACAATAAGCCAGGAACGAGCACTTAACACCGAGGTTTCCTGATCATACGATTTATTTGGTAAATAGGTTGCTGAGCCTCTTTCACGCTGCCTTTATCTCAGCAAACTATAAAACCGACAGTATTCTTTGCGCCTGCTATTCGTGGAAGAGCATTAATTAGTCGCCAGTAAATATTTATGACCTTGTCTCGTGCATAACTGGGAGACCATTAAATACCTACAGATAATCTATATTGCAAAGATTAAATTTCTTACTGGTCATTCAAATTCAAGTCCTGTGTTTAAACAATCGAATTCATTCAAATCTCTGCGTTTACGGTGATCCAATTTTAGCCCTTCCTATTGATATATAAATAACTCTCTTGAATTCGTATCGGCTTGCTCGCAGCCGTTTTCTCCTATAATAAATACCCATTTCTCAGCCAACATGATAATACCATTAAAGGAATGAGACAAAAACAGATATGTTTCTGTGAGACAAAATGTGGTTGCTTAATAATAAACATGATAGAACTCTGCACTATGTAATTTGCTCTGAGAATGGAATAGAGCTGCTTAAAAGGAGAATTTAACTTTGTTATTATTCTTTAGTTTGAATTTTGGTGCGTACACTTTCGAAAGCGTTTAGAGTAAGAGCTAGTTGTTACTTTCATCACGTCTCAATATATATATATATATATATATATATATATATATTCGCAAGCTGACAAATGAATTGCAGTTCTGTGTTACAATTCATTTTTACTCAATACTGTAGTTAAAAAACCAGGACATTAAATTTTTTGAAATGACTGACATCTGAAGTATGCATCTGTCTAAGACGCATTGCTTAAGTATTAAGCCCACGTGTGTCAAAAGAGTCTTTGCCACACTAGATTACCACATGTCAGATAGTCCACTCAAATTACAAACCATTCTTCCCAAACTTGAATATACGCTAGCAATAAGCATACGCATTAGTATAAGTTTATGTTAACGTTATTAATACACTTCAACAGTATCTATGGTGTAGGACTCAGCAAATCATCAAAATTTCCCCTACTTGTGGTACAACTTTTATACGGAGCTAAACATTTTCTTCATGTGGTATTTAATTCCGAATTCAGAAAATAATGTATAGCAGATATTCACTCGGAACCAACCGTTTACATTACAGCTGACAATAAAATTCGCATTTGCCACAAAATAAATTGAAGCATATCTCTATTCGACAAGATAGCAACAAGGATCACTCCCCTCCCTTTTGTGAGAGACGTTGGTTTTGTTCATAAATACGCCCTTGAGACCTGGATAGTGAACTGGAGATGTTCACTGTCCAACTCCAAAAGTTAAAGGATAAAGTTAAAAAATGCTGGTACAACGAGTTATTCTAGCATTTTTTCGCGTTTATATCAACAAGACTGTGAACGTGTATTTTATTATAGTCTATTTCATGTAAGTGGGATAAATTTTGAGAGTTCTAGAAAAGTAACACGGCCACAATGTATCCTTCCACCACAGCTGTTTGTCACTGAAGGAAAAGACGCTTGTAAACAAATGTTTGAGTCCAATGCACACTTGCATTTTCCTCTTTCCTCGTGTTTCCTGTCGTGATAGGCACTGAAAGACTAACGTTAGCTAACTTCCGTCCAGTAATTAATGTAAGATATCATAGCTAGGTTTAGGTTGGCATTCCAAACTGTTTTATTTTTTTAATTACCAAGTTAATTTTGTTGGCGTTTTGTTTATGTTATTTTGATGGAAAAAGGAAACAGTGAGGCGGTGGGGAGCTTTAGTTTAACGTCTTCGTGATACGGCATTATTTTGATGTTCATAAGAGTGTGTGGCATTTTGAGTTGCATATTGTTTTGACGGAGTAGTGAAAAATTTTGCTCGCAGGGTATTTAACTTCGAAAATTTTAACATTAATGAAAAAACAAAACGCGATACATACGTCGCTGTTCGTATCCGTACTGATGCAGCAATATATACACATAAACTTTGACCGAAGTTAACCTTACACTCGTTGAATTTACGATATAGACAAATCAATATTATTCACTTTCTAGAAAATAGTAGAAAGTGCAGCTTTTCAAGCCACGTGCATTGCAATAATTATATGAATGGTTTGCAATTACATTTACAAAACACGCAAACTTACTGTTTGTAAAATTCGCAACCTCTTGAACACGTGTCTTTCCATGGAAATCCTTGCAAGTTCACTTCACTAAAATCACGTTTGTACGTTACTAGCACTAAATTATTCATTTGCAGAATCATTCAGTAAAATCAACACAGCACGTTTCCTGAAAAAAAAACAAACTTAAACTTAGATACGTAAATTATATTCGTGTCACTTCATCGCATACGGCGATAAAGAAAATGGCGGAACGAGTAGTTTTAGGAAGCTGTAAACACGTGCCGATTAATATTACATTTCACTAAAGAAAACGCACTACAACGGTACCTACAACCAACTATGATTGAAAAAAGGCAAATAAAAAAAATAATAATCTACCTATTGAATATTTCAACACCGCCAGCAAGATATTCGTATAATAAACACCATGAGAAAATGTCACACGCACAACGACTTTCACCGGGCTGGAAACTTAAAGCATAAACATAGCTAGGCTTGGCTAGAAACGTTTACTGTTCATACGTGTCAACATACTCTGTCATAATTGCTAAACATATATTTTTTAAGCCCAGTCACTAATAGCCAAGAAAATTTAATATTGCCTCAAAAACATAATTTCAATCATAAATGGTGTAATTATAATTTAAATTTTTGATTGCAACTTTTAGCTCCGAGTACTATTTTGTTCCGAAGGCTTCATCAAAATCGCCAACTTAACGACATTCAACCCACAGCAATTCATCAGCAGATACAATACTTCACAAACGAGAGCATTTACTGTTTAAAAAATGTGTTGGTTGGTTACATTGTCTGTCAGATTTCACCCCACTTATATGAAATATACTATACGTGTCTTCGCGTGGTAGGCTGTGTGGATTGCAGTACATAGGGACCTTTGATGGAATACCTTATTTGTATTCTTCTTCCCGCTCAAGGATTGGATAGTTTTGGCCTTTTGACTTCAAAGGATTTTTCAACATCTTTTTTTACCTATAATTTTATTGGTTGATACGCCAAAGTTGTAGTTCGTTTTTCTGTGTGTCACCAAAATTTAAATATTGTTCATTTCTTATGCGGTCCAGTCTTGCACATCCCGTTACAGCACGAAATGCCGTATTACACGTAGCAGGATGCAGTGTGGTTTTCTGGCTTTTTTTTTTTTTTGCCGAATCGAAAGTACTTATTAAATACCCACTGCTTTGTAACGATCGACCATCTTGCATCTCAGTAAACTCCTCTTCCTACAAACGGTCCAGGTATTCATCAGTTTCAACCTTCTACAGACATGCGTTAATTGCCATAGTTCAATCACTTCTGCCAAATATTGTTACCATCATTCACCGTAACATGAGAAAGACATAGTACAGGCTGTTCACGGTAAACTGAGCATGCTTCAAAATCCAGCTCAAGATCTGCTTTGATGCACATTGCGCATCCTTCCACCAGACGCAAAATTAACATTGCCAAGAGCCTGATCATTTGATTCATGCGTCGGTCAAGCGAAACTGTAAAATTATTAGAAAAGTGAATATTTTTAAAAATTTCGTAGATTTTGCATTTACACTAACAGAAAGGTTAGTTTGAGCCAACCAAACGTGTGTTTGTATATGGCGAAACAAAGATATAGATGCTTTAACGAAATATTTTGCAATTACACTAACAGAAAGGTTAGTTTGAGCCAACCAAACGTGTGTGTTTGTATATGGCGAAACAAAGATATAGTTGCTTTAACGAAATATTTTGATGAGTAAACCAAATATAAAATTCAATAAAACTGATTTGTTTCAGCTAACAAAATGTGTACCTGAACCAAACAAACCAGGTTTTTGGCAAACAAAATCTGCCCGACAGCAAAATATTTGGTTGAATAAACCGTATAAATTTATTCCGCCACATACAAACCAATATTTGGTTGGCTTTGCCAAACCTTTCTCTCAGTGTATATGTAATAAAAACCGAAATTGAAATAAGTGTTTTTAGTTTCAACGACAAGACATGGGACTATAGACTGCTCACGTTTGCACTTTTGATATCCCTGCTGAACATCAACTTGTATGTATGTTGCGTATTCTTCCACCTTACGTAAAATTAACATTGCTATGGGCCTAATCACTTTACTCATGCGTCGGTCAAGGCAAACTGTAGAATTATTAGAAAAGTAAATAACTTACTAATCTGCTCATTCTTCACTACGATGCATAAAAAAAAAAGAAAGCTAAAGAAATAATTTAAGTTTTCACAAACGGTTAGTTAACATTTATTATTCAACGTGAAGATAATGGAACTACTTTCCAGCCATCGTTACCAAATTTACTGGGCACATATCACTCTGTGCATCCGCTAGATTATGCAGGCAGGGGGTTGGGACATTTTTCAAAGGTCGAGTTAGAAAGTTCTCGATTAGCTGTGAAGGGCTTATAAAATATAACACACGCCTGGGAAAACAGTATCACGCAAATCGTTGAGAGAAAACTGCGATTCCAGGGGCTCGTTCAGTTTTGGGGTAGGCTGGCGCACGCGCCGTGCAACAATCGTGAAGTCGCTCGCACAGAGAGTCGATTATACGGCAGCAGCGCATGGCGCAGAAATGCAGACGTCCGATCGCAAAATATCGAACACGTTTGATAATCGTGCTGCAAGTTGACGGGGTCTTTCCGATACATGCACTGGTCATTTTGTCCTAGTACGCGATCACCTTACAGTGCTGCAAAACGTCAGAAAGCAACGCTGCCACCTGCTACATGGGCCTTAAGAAATTGCATTTCTGCCGACTGGATGTGACACCTATATTGTTATGTAACTACCCAGTATTCATATCTATACAGCAGTGTGGAGACCGCTATCAGTTTATAATTTTTTTTTTTTGTGTTCAAGTTTTTTCTTTTTCAGTCCCATTTTATTTCTCGACATGTGAAAATTGCTTAAAGGCTCTTCACAATAAAGTGAGCACTTTAGAAATGAACCTTAGAAAATAGTCACTGCCCCTGCATGCATATATTTTAATGGACGCACTGAGCGACATTAGCCCAGTAAAGTTGGTAACGATGGAAGGAAAGTAGTTCAATATATTAAGGTCGAATAAAAAGTGTTCGTAACCATTCGTGATAATTTAAAATCATTTCTTTTGTTCCAACTTTTTTTAATGCATTGAAGAGTGAAAATGAGCACGTTTGTAAAGAATTTACAATCTTAATAATTTCACAGTTTCACTTGACATACGCATGAATAAAGTGATGAGGCCCATGGCAATGTAAATTTTACATAAAGCGGAGGAATTCACAATATGTATACAAATAGATCTTAAGCAGAGCTTTCAAAAGTGTTCATTTTACAGTGACCAGCATACAATTGATTTCTTATGCCCATGCTATGTCGCAGCCAGTGACATACATGCCACCATTCAAGCGCAATAAGCAAAGGTGGTGCCGGAGAGCAAATTTCCTTTACCAAGAGCGGCAGTACAAGCCGTGTTTGCGTACATGAAACTAATATTTCCATAAAATATTCCTTAAACCTAAAATACCGATATAAAGGCACCAATCTGTGCTATTTATATTTCGGAAATTCAACTTAAAAACTAAAAATTTTATGTAGGGTTTGGGAAACTGGCAGATGGACCTAGGCTGTTGGGTTTCATTTTCGAGCTTGAAAAGCACGAAAAATTGGAGGGGGGAGGGGGCAGGTGGAGAGAGAATATTGTTTTCAAGTTAAGGAGTAGGTATTTTGCTGTCTTTTTAACCTTGTCTTAGCGGCAGGCAATGGGAAACCATCGTATTATCATATTGCCAAGAAAATACCTGATAGAGTAGCCATGCTTATAGGCCGGTTACAGAAAACTGAGCACTTGTCCGGCGTCGTAAGCCTATGCACTTTTATAATTTTGTATCCTTCCGTGACGTCAAATATTTGCATTACCATGGGCTTTATTCATGCGTCAAATTAGTGAAAACGTGAGATTTTGTAAGCAAGTTAAATTTATTATTATACAGTTTCGTAATGTATATAAAGCAAAAAAAGTAATGAATATGCATTTAAATATAACATTTGTAATAGACCGTCAAGATTTGAAACTATTTTCTTAATTTACTGCCAGTTTAAACGGGAACATGCATGACAGTGTGTGTACGGTAGCATATAAAAATGAAGTTTTTTTTTTTCAAAGGTTGATTTCAAAAGTCATAATCTTACCGTGGACAACCTATAGTGATAAGTAATGCAGCATCTGCATGCAGTATTTGTTCGAAATGTGTACTGATGTCATTCACATCTTGACGCATACTACATCACGTATATTCGCCTTCCTTGCGTAACATGGCTGCCGGTCGCGACGATGCCTTCTGCATACCAAGGTCGTCGCGCCTCCGCCTGTTACGCAAGTTAGTACGTAAAAACCACCCAGGTATCCGCTCTAGCATGCCGCTTGTTACGTCAAGGTCTTAGCAGTACTTGATGCCATCGTGTGCAGCGAGGTTAGCCTGGCAACACTCTTTAAGTCGCGTCCCGTCTCCAAGATCGTGAGGTAAACAATGGATAGACGGGAACGATTATGCGCCGTAAAAACCCACCTATTACGTCCACTTACGTTTCCCATTTGGAAAATCTTTACTGGCTTCCTCCGTGATGGCGTCCTGCCCCGTTTCTACTGTAATCCATTCACGGTTACTTCACACTTTTCTGGAGCTGTGCTAAAGATCTACTTCCAGTATATTCCTCCGCAAGTCTGAAGAATTATACCAAAGGACAGCGCACCGTATTCGTGCGCACTCAGTTGTAATGATATGTTGAATGAGAACTATTTCTTAGTAGGCGTTACCAACACACATGTTTTCTAACTGTTCTTATTCATATTATTTATAAATTATGTACTTTAATGTATAAATAAAATTCTAATAGAATTTTAATTTAACTAAAAATAGACCTTTTATGTTAGCCCAAGTATTAAACTCTTGTGATACATGGCATATTTAGGAAATAACTATACACGTCGTAGGTGGGTTGATTTTTCATAGGTTTGATGCAAGAAGTACGAAGAAACCGTGAATAGTCTATACCTAGTTATTTACCGCCCACTAATAAAGAGCATGGTTCTCACCTGTCTGTCTCCTGTAGCGTTTTCTATTAACAAATGTAATGATTTTTAATTATTTTCTGTCGAAAGGGTTTGTACGGTGTCTATGCCGGTTGTTTTCCTTTCTCTTCTCAGTTATATGTTAACTATAGGTACACTTAGGGAGGTAGCCGTGGCCCCAATCGCGGTCATGGCTGCCCATTCACTCTCTGTCACGGTGCATGCATCCGTGCATGAATTCCTTTCTATGTAAACGTATAGGGCCTAGCCTTGAGATGCACTCAGCTCCCGTACCTACCTTGGACGCACACGTATCACTTAGAATTAGGGTAGGTTAAAATTGCCTCCTTGGTCGGGACCCGGCTTGCTCATTGCGTGGACGTGCAAACACCAACTAAATCCATTGTAGCTTTGTTTGAAACACAAGTCTTCCCACGAAACGATGACTGTATAAGCCACTGTTATAGGCTGTTCATGATAAAGTGAGCACTTTTTAAGGCCCTCCCAACAGGCATTGACCACTAATAAATATATCTTATTGCAGCCTCTGGCATTGCATTTTGATGATGGTGAAATGCATACACTATGTTTATTGGACACACTGCAGTGTTTATATTGAAAAGCAGCAGGACGATGGAAATTGAATTAAAAGATAAATTTATAAGAGCCTTGAAAAGTGCTCACTTTACCGTGAACAGCCTATACACGAAGACAACACACACTTCAGATGAGGCTTGTTTAGTGCTTACAAAAATCATAGACACTAGGAACACAATTTTAGAGCGCTCCAGCGTAGCTAAAAATAGCTTTCTCAGAGCGTTGAATCTCAAATTTAAACCGTCAGACGGTTCTGCACTGAACCCTACTGCAGTCTTTCCACAAGTAAAATGACAGAGTCATCGCTTAAAGTCCTTTCGGTACACGCATCAGGACGAGAACACTGCACTACAGTTCAGAGCTTTGCGTTTAGTGGTGATGACGCACATGTTGCACCGACAGTGTCGCCCTTATCGTTATCGTACTTCTCAGCCTCAAACGCCGAAAATACCATCAGGTAGGCAGACCCCTCAAGTAATACCGATTTTTGACGGCGACAGAACGTTTTGGTTATGGTGAACTCCCTACCACTTTTTGGGAATGGGTGGAAGGGGAGGAGGTAACAGTGATATAGTTAACACCAAAGCGTACCAGGTTCACTTCCCGTCAGGGCCATCCCCAGATTTTCGCAACTGGAAGGACGTTACCTATGGTCGGCGTTTTTTCTCGGGGTACTCCCGTTTCCCCCACTCTTGTATTCCGCCATTGTTCCATCTTCACTTAATCTCAGAACCTTAGACCTTTCAACGTTCAACAACCCTGCCATTTAATACCGACTCAGATAATAATATGATTCATATTATATCGTACGTCTCGTGTATCATCACTGGCTCCAGCCGACATCCATGACGTAGTCGGACGGAACGCTAGCAATCATTGTAAGGGGTCCTGTGTTAGATTCTTCGGAAACGCATGCGTGTGTGTGACGTTTATATGCGTAAGTTTATATTTAGCTAGTTTTGCAAGCTGCCTCTCGCTTCCCCTTACAGTTAACCTACCTACATTAGTTACGAACGTTCTTAAACAATCGTTAAAGGAAATTACCAATACGAAGTGCCGGGAAAATTTCGTTTATTCAGCGTCATGTAGGCTAGACTCCACGGTCCTATGCATTGTCGAGTCTCAGCTATTTTTTAATTGCCGGCTATCCTGTTTTACTCAATACCAGGAAGCGCGGGGTTCGGTCCTTGTCCTCTTGCAAGTTGGCTATTGACTCAGGGTCGTCGACGGCGTTTCTAAAGCACAGCGATCCAGCAAAGAAAGCAAGTGAAGTGAAGGCACGTTAGACGTCTGTCTTGACAAGAAATTTATTCGCTGAAATTTTCCAATCCCTACAAGTGCAATATCCTAACCACATGTCCGAGCATGTATGGTTAAACAGTAGCTTATGTGGCTGGCATTCCAGAAGTCGTGAGTTAAATGTATCGTGTCCACGATTGAGGACATCTTACAACACATGAAGAATACATATGTTCGGTACTGTACATACACTGAAAAAACAGTTTTTTGTGGTGACCAAAAATTTTTTGTTAGCGACAACATAATTATTTTGTCAATATAGACATGACAAAAGATTTTGTCGTGCCAACAAAATTCTTTGTCATTCCAGTATTTGGTGTAAACTACAAAATGACGTTTGTTTTCACCAATCCATTCAATGTGTTAGTAGGCAGTAATGTGTTCGTTAGTCACAGCGAAAGTGTTACGATGGTATTAGCAATACTGGCTAGTAAGGTTCACAGGTAGGTATGTTCTAACAACTATTAAACAGTAAATTAAAAATTGTTATGAAGGGCATTCGAACCTTGGAGTTCTGAACTGCGAACTCAGCGTGTTACCCTTACGCTACGTTGCTCGACGTTGAACTACTGTCTTCAGCATGTAAATTACGTGAATAAAATACGTGGCACACACGACAAGGCTTGCACACTTCACCTCTTGGAAAGTTAATTTTCTGGAATAATTTCCATGTGACATTTACTTACTTGGAATAAAGGAATGACATAATCCGTTCATAGGTACTAAATAATATCCCTCATGAATTAGTTCGTCCCCAATTGCAGAGAACCGAACACAGACAAATATGGCGTCGTGGTCAGTGCGCATGCGCAGAACATAACGGATGTAGTTTTGCAGTCACAGCAAAATGTTTTACTGTGGATAATGTGAATTCTGTTGCTGCCAACTAATATTTCGTGCAGCTAATAAACTTTTTAATTAAACAAATATGTTAGTGAGCACTAAATAGCTTCCGTATTTGTCAATCTACGTGTCGTCAAGCACCATGATCTTTTGTTTTGTACCAACAACTAAATAGCTTCCGTATTTGTCAATCTACGTGTCGTCAAGCACCATGATCTTTTGTTTTGTACCAACAACTAAATAGCTTCCGTATTTGTCAATCTACGTGTCGTCAAGCACCATGATCTTTTGTTTTGTACCAACAACTAAATAGCTTCCGTATTTGTCAATCTACGTGTCGTTAAGCACCATGATCTTTTGTTTTGTACCAACAACTAAATAGCTTCCGTATTTGTCAATCTACGTGTCGTTAAGCACCATGATCTTTTGTTTTGTACCAACAACTAAATAGCTTCCGTATTTGTCAATCTACGTGTCGTTAAGCACCATGATCTTTTGTTTTGTACCAACAACTAAATAGCTTCCGTATTTGTCAATCTACGTGTCGTTAAGCACCATGATCTTTTGTTTTGTACCAACAACTAAATAGCTTCCGTATTTGTCAATCTACGTGTCGTTAAGCACCATGATCTTTTGTTTTGTACCAACAACTAAATAGCTTCCGTATTTGTCAATCTACGTGTCGTTAAGCACCATGATCTTTTGTTTTGTACCAACAACTAAATAGCTTCCGTATTTGTCAATCTACGTGTCGTTAAGCACCATGATCTTTTGTTTTGTACCAACAACTAAATAGCTTCCGTATTTGTCAATCTACGTGTCGTTAAGCACCATGATCTTTTGTTTTGTACCAACAACTAAATAGCTTCCGTATTTGTCAATCTACGTGTCGTTAAGCACCATGATCTTTTGTTTTGTACCAACAACAAAATTCTGCCTTGGAAAGCATCAACCAAACAGTTTCTGTAGCCACTAACGTTTTTTCTTCTTTTTTTTTTCAGTTTAACAAGAAATTACTGCCCAGCGTTCTGGCCATCCACCTTTCAAGTAAGTGATTTTTATTTGCTAAAGTTTCTGCACCTCTTGTTTGTGAATGGTCAATGCAAAAAGCACGCAGTACGCTGTCCACTTGTTGCGAGAAGTCCTCTTCACACAAGTACCTACACCGCACACAGAAGTATTACATGACTTCGACACTTGAGCTCGTCAATGCTTTCGGAACCGAAAGGTAAAGGTGATTTAAATCCGACTTGGTATGTTGGTACTTCTTGATGTGAGCAATATATGCACGAATTGAAAATTTCTTTAGTGTGACGTTATGATATACCAGATGTCCCAAATTAATGTTTACAATCTTCGAAGAGAACTAACATAGAAACTACTAAATTCATGACAATGTGTGGGTACTACATGCATTTATCGGTACGATCACAACTTTGGGTGTGTGGGAGCGCATGTAACGGTTCTGCTGTTGCCAGTTCCGTTTGCAGACACGAGCGGCAACACTGAAACTGTGGAGGTAATGACGGAGGTGACAGGGTCTTTTCGAGCAACGTTAGTAGATTTTAAAGTGTTACTGGATATGTGAGAATACGATTAATGGAGGACAGATTACGTGACAAGTATGAGAGTGACGGAACGGTGTGTGATGTGAAGAAAGGACGGTGAGGCAGGAAGAGAGAGGTAACGGGTGAAGGAAGCGAGGGACTTTGTGTTGCACACATTCACATGTTCCTCCAGGTTGTCGAAGTCCGTAGAATAAGTGCAGCGCCAGTCAGGTGACAGTGAATCAAGTGTCCATCGCAATTTAAAACAAGTAAAGTGGGGTGCACTACATTCCCACAATTACGTCACGCTATGAATGAAGACGGCCCAGATAGGAATGTCGAATTTCGTGGGCGGGTTTTTGGGCATGTGCAACGACAGCAAACGTTTCACTGACGTGATTGTTTGATCCGATGAGGCAACCTTTAAATTAAATATAACTTCCGATCACTACTACTGTGTGCACTGGGCCGATGAAAGCCCCCACACTGTGGTAGAGCAAGCAATGAATCTTCCTGTGTTGACGGTGGAGTGCGGTGTAGTGTAGTGCCAGCCAGAGGACTTGTGGAGCCATTCTCCTTTGACGGAATGGTGGCAGGCGAAAGTTGCCGCACTGTGTTGCAGGAAAACGACGCTTCAATTTTTTAGTTGACTATTGCTTTTTCCAACAGGGCGGTGCACCACAACATTACCATCGAAGCGTAAGTCACTCCTGGGTGAAATATTTGTTGGGAGGTGGCTAGGCCGACGAGAAAGTGCTGAGTATACACCCAGATCTCCAGATTTAACGTCGTTGTACACTGTAAAAAATTTCTAGTTAACGTCCTAAAATGTAATGGAACTTTTTAACCTATACATTGTATGGAAATAATAATACGTATCAGACTACGAATATGAAAATGTTTAGTGTCACTACTGTAAAAAGTTGGGAACTTTCCTATAGATTTGACTCTTTCCTAAGCATTTGTAGGTACGCTACCATGTAAGTATGGGGAAAAAATCTACCACTCGCGCTTTCTCACTATACGTGTACACTATAGGGTGGTAAATTTCCAAATAATTTCTGAGAGTGTATTTTTATCGGTGGGAAACTCTGAACAACAGTCACTGAACGCCACATAGCCACGGACCCTGGAACCCACGAGACACGATTGCGACTGCCTCCGACTCCACTCCCATGGAAACCTTTAGCTACTGTTTGTTGTTCTGTCCTACAGCACTGAAGACGACGTCTTGCTGCTAATTGCGGACATTTCGAGCATTTGTCACTATTAACATTCGCGCACACAGGATGTTGTCTTCATAACGTCAAAATGTAGGCAGTCTTATCAAACTATGCATTATAGTTTCTCTGTTATTCCCGTTCAAAGAAAGTAATCGTTCATTTGGAACATCCAGTACATTCCTCAAATTCTAACTAAACGTCATACTTAAGAAACTTCTCAAAAAATTCCTTCCGCATTCTGTAAGTATACAGTACTGCGTAAAGCAGTCTAAAAAATTGCCAACCCCCCGTGGCGCAGTCGGTTGGTGCGCCACCGATGTGGGTTATGGGACGCTCTGGGTTAGAATCCCGGGCAAGGCATGGGTATTAATTTAAGTTAGGTTATAAGTTAGTCTGTAAGCCGTCCCCTGCCAAGCTTTCATGAATAAAACCGGAGGACGCTAAAAAAAAAAAAAAAAAAAAAAAAAAAAAAGTAGCATCTTATTTAAAAACAAGATAAATTTAGCTTGTTTCAATGGCACCAGAGATACAGCAATAACACTACTACTTAGAAGATTAAATCTGCGTGGTACTGCATAAAAAAATAGTTGTCACGTGCTAATTTCACATCTCAGGAGAAACGCGATTGACCACTGTCAATTCTTGTAGAAAATGAACTCTGCTCAGAATTTTTTTTTAACGGGTATGATTCTACTGTCTATGTCTTTGAATGCATAATCAGAATAATTGAATGTGTTTAAGAGCAAAGGAATGTAGTCTAATAAGTCATATCGGTAACTAACCCTAAGTGTCAGAATTTTTAAGTTTTAATATAATGTTTGTTAAGCATGTCGCGATAGTCGGAAATACAAAAAAAAAAAAAATGCTGTGTTACGTAGTCATCAAATCAAAGCAAATAAATGTAAATTACTGTTTTCAAAGTTCAACATTTTTATGAATATACACGTCGAAACGCCAGCTGAATAAATGTTCTTGTTTTTCTGTAAGGGATGAAGTTGGTACTCAGAAAGTACATTTTCTTTATTTAGTAGCACTTATGTCCTTTATCCTTTGAATGCTGCGGACAGCTACCTGTCATACGAGGCCCAAACGCATCACTATTGCATCTTATTCACTCACAATTTTTACCCTAACTTTTTTGTCCCCTGATTTTGACAAATAGCCCGGAGCAGCCGAAATCATTTCATCCCCTCAACCTTCTGTTTTTTTTTCTCTCTTCCCGCCTTCGCAAAGGCACAAGGGAAGTTTCTTTATATCTCCCTCACCCCCTGCTGTTCCATCGGGGGTAAAAAGTGGATGATGATAACAAAACATATCCTGGAGCGAAGGGAAATGCGATGATATGAATAAATTGTGCCTTTCTTCGCTGGCTGTAAATGTATTTGGCAAGTAGCTCGGAGCCCCGCAACAGTTTGAGGAGATTGCGATGCGGTACTTCGTGAAGGCGTATTCTTTACTCTGTCAGCAACGTTTCATAAATAACGCAGACAGAAGCCGATAGAGCTCCATTACCTTTATTCTCAGCAATCAGCAAGAAGAAGCCTGCCCTCCCGTCGTAGGTAACGTATTCATTTGATAAAATGATTGGGTGATCGTTGACGGAGTCAGCTCTAACAATTTATACGCAAATTTTGTGATTGGTAAAGTAGGATTATGCAAAAAATTTAAAATAAGTGACACACAGGTTTGTGTTTCTAAGCATTCATATTTAATCTACGAATAACTTTTTGAACCACCTAATCCATAAGTTAAATGTTTCGCTGAAGCAGATTCTAAATGCCATGTGATATTAATAAACTAACCTATTTTTAAATCCACAGTATTTACGGTTTACCTTACAGTACTAGACTAGTGGTTAAGAGGAATATCGGGCAGTTTTCCTCTGATGAACTGGGAAGCAGCATTTAACAGCGGTGGCAAATAAGTTACATTATTTTACCCTGCAGTTTTATTTATCCCTATTATACTCAGTAATATTACAAATGCCTATTAATAGTCAACAAAAAATATTTTTAAAAATAATGTCGTACAAAGGTATATGGTTGGAGATTTCCTACCAACGTATTTGTAATCTCGCCCAAGCACAATGAAATTTAAAATGATCGTAGTAACCAAAGTTTGCTAATATACGGACAGGACCAGCCCTGTCAGCAAGAAAGTCAACAATTTTATTTGACACTTTTTTTAGTTCACGATTATTTTATTACTTACGAATATGTAAACGGCGTACTTTAAAGGCGAACTAACCTTACAAGTGCGCCAGACTGCAAGATATGGACAGAGTTTAACTGACTGCAAATATTTCATTCCAGCTAACTCTTTATTGTGAAATGTGTTTTTGAAATCGCTTCTGTTTAATTTGAGCTAAACCACTGAAAATGTCAATGCTGGTTCACTTTCAGCACTAAACATGAAGCATTTCTAATGTATAACAATTTAACTCGAAAAATTTTCCGTTAGCTTACGTCGCTACTGAAACGCAGCAATTTAAGACTTACGCGACGTTGATATTATTTCTAGTCAACTAACTTTAAAAGGTTCCATTTAATTTGTTTAGCTTAGCAACTCTCTCAGATTTCACTAATCATTGTTAAGTAGATGATCTGAAACGTTATACTCTCATGAAAACTGCAGCCTCAAAAAAAAAATAGGATCCATTCAAATAATGTGTTTCTCATTTGGGAAAATTGGTGAAATAGTACACAAAAAAAAAACCTATGATTCATCTTGAGATATTATTTAAATTATTATTTATTTACACAACTTACTTGTTTCGAAAGTCTTATTAAGGGGTGTTTACAAAATTAATTACACTTCTCCTCGCTTCTCGCTTCTTGCTTCGTAAAAACTCGCACGTGCTCCCACACACACACACACACACACACACACACACACACACACACACACACACACATCGGGTATTTTACCAACAAACTCAACCATAGAGGTTGGCCTACTAAGTACTTAAAGTCGAGCAGGTCACTGCGTTATGTGGTATGCGTCACTGGTTGTGTAGAAATTGAGATTTTTTGCTACATAACCACGAGTTTAGGGATTCAGGCCTATCCTACAAACGTTCGAATGTCACAATTTAAAAAATAAATGTAATTAATTTAGTTTGGAAGCCTTTCGTCTAGCTGGCTTCCCGGCATTAGCACGAAGGATGCTAATGGACAACATTGTATCAACCTTAAAACCTAACCAGCGTTTTTTTTTAGTTATGAAAGTTCAGCTAATAGAGCATAAGAATAAATTATATTTCCGGTATAGAAAATTTCCAGTTTAATGAATTTGAGATATATGAAATTGGTACTAACCGAGATATAAACCACAATATATTTGTTTCAATATATTAAGATGTCTAGTGGGAGCCACCACGGGTGCTCGATACACATCAATCTTGTAGATGAATTCCTGCCAGACAGGTTGCAGCATTTCATAGTATACTGAGTCAATGTCTTTTTTTTTTTTTTCCAACAGCTGAGGCTTCAGCGCTGATTGAAGTGAAGCAAGGTAAGGATGCAGCGGCGACAAGCGCAATTGTGGGATAATGGGAGCACAGCGGGAAAACCCACTGGCCAGCGGCAACGTCCGTCACGCTCACCTCGTGAAAATTTTGAGTTTTGCTCAACCGGGAATCGAACTAGGTTCACTGATGTTGGGCCTTTTTTTTCTCTGATGTGCATTCGAAACTGAGCTAGAGAATATGGAAAAAAGTGGCACGTAGATTATCTGCAAAAATTTCTCACCGGAAGAAATTAGAAGTCATCAAATCCAAGGAACGTAAACGCCAGCACAGAATTATATTAACATATTAATTGGAATTTGGATATTGCCTACAGAGACTAAAATTTTTAACCAGTAAAAATTATAAAATGCAGAGATTTTGTTCAGTGCTTTTTTGTTTATTTGATTTGTAATTTTTTTTATCCATATATTGTTTATTTGTTCCCCACTTAGCTCTAATTTTAAAACAAAATATGGAATTGGGGGAGTCCAACTAATTTCTTAATATATTAGGATCACAACACTGCCATTACACTTCTACTAAAACAACATCAATGAAAAGGTTCACAACAGTATCGACCAAAACGGCAAATTCATCTGTTTGGTAGTTAAGTATTTATTCACTTTCAATTTCATACTGAAAATATGTAGGTGCGTCGGCATTATGGATAATGAACGCGGAGATGAATATTATTATTATGTTAGAAATAAAAACATAGAAGCCTAGATAGTTTTCTACATTTTACTAGCAAATAGTCGTATTTACAGAACATATATTTACCGAGATACGCGACTACGCGCAAACAACGATTTCACAAAAAATGTTTCAATGCACAGTCCTCTTAAGAGAACCGCATTTATGTAGAAAAAAAAGACAGTTGACGTTCTGACACCGTGAGGTGAACATCGATTTGGAAGCGCTCTCTCGTCATACCACGAAGATGAATTGCGAATAAGAAGGCCTGACTTCGACCTCACCGACCATGGAGCCACGACCTGCATTATTGCTAACTGATTTTCGCCAGTGTCGATGATTCTACGATCGAGTTTTCACCTATGTTCAAAATGCTCGTCGGCATGAGAGAACGGCCTGTACGAAAAGTCCTTTTCACGCGATGAAGCTCTACGACATTGGTCGCATGCAGATTGTGCAAGGCGATACATTGAAAGAACGTACCGAGATCTGCAAGGATTGTCTACTGGGAGTCAGCAAGTGTTGCCGGCAATACCTTTTGCTGTATCGATGGGTACTGATTCAACAGGCGATTATGATGAGACAGTTAATGCTACAGACGGAATGAGTGCAGTAGAGTCAAATTGCGCAGAATGTACACTTGCAAGACATTGGCGTGAAGTCGACGAACTCCAAAATAAACGGTCGACGGCTCTAAATACTGATGAACATACAACTCCAGTAACAAAGAAAAGAAAATATAATATTGAAGATGAAACAGGAAGTGAAGACGATCATGAAGACTGCATAGATGAAAATGAACATGAAGACAGTGATAATGTTGAAGATGATGATGGCAAGTTTCTAGATGCACTGACACACCCCTCCAACACATTTGCTGCAATGAGCGACATGAAGAAGGCAGAAGACGCCGAGAATACTGGCTACCTATTTCCCAAAGACAGGAATGAACTTGTTGATAGACTCAGATATTTGATTGACCTTAAAAAATGTGGGCATTTCTAGTGCATTACTGAAATATCTTCAAGCATTAGTAAACTGAAGAAACGGGTATATATCGCATGATGCGATGAACTGTTTTCTTCGCAAACAACACTGCATGCAGAGGAGAATTGCTCAGGAGGAGTTTGGATCATTTATGGGTCATTGTGGGTCATGTATGGGTCAATCATGGGTCATTGTGGGCCATTATTGGCCATTTATGGGTAATTATGTGTCATTTGTGGGTCATTATGGGTCATTTATGGGTCAGTCTTGTGAGGGGTCGGTTTTCCAGTAGTCAGTTGTCTGCTTGATGTGCATCCATGAGTTCAAGATGAGCGAAGATAACACAAGAACGAACTATATTTTCACATTAAAAAGATTTATTCACTGGTAAGGCAACAATGATAAGTTAGCGGCTAGCGAGTCGGTCACAAGTTTTTTTTTTAAATCGTCTGGGAGGGTCTTTCTCGGGCTAACCATAATGTGTATTGTTTACGAATTAAAGCTAATTTTTTTCCCTCTTGGCAACTTACATGTGAGGTGACGATTGTTAATAAATGACTTTGGTGTAAAGGGTTAAATATTTAAAAAAATTTACCGTAGGTTGTTTCACATTTGATGCGTCTGTATGTACTCGTGAGTGACATAATAAATATGTATACTAGAATTTATACTTCATGTGCGTAATATTCCAAGTTTTACTAGCTAATGTAATGCAGATTATTAATGGAAGGTGCAGAGACTTCTATATATCATATTTTCCCTGTGTGCTGGCTTCAAATTTTGTTTTAAAGAAATAACGTTTTATAAGAAATAAAAAATTGTTAGGAATGTGCTTGACGAGTGTTTTATTTTCCATTCATCAGCATGTTCTGTCTTTTTTTTTTTTTATCAATCGGTACGGTAACATGTATATTTTTCTCAAGTGTCGAACCTTGATCCTCCTGTCAGTGTGCCTGTATATTCACTCATGAGCTAAAGATAAAAGTGTGTCTATTAATTTTTTCACTGTATTAAAGTTTGTATGATAACATAAATACGAATTCGTGGATTCCTTTTAAAACTTATTAAAGTTTTACATGATAAACGAATATGCGACCGCTCTCTGTTGGAATAATAAATTTAACGTAGCTAGTGTGAAGCCACCATGGTTGAGCGAGATGCTTGCTCGTTCCCAGGCTCCTGGAGAGCGCGTACCTTCAACAAAACACAACAGAACAAAAATTTCATCAGTACCCGGCTAATGGCCATTACTGATCTTAATCAAGTATATTTAAATAAATGAAAATAAAATTAACTCTACTACTTAATGAAATTTATGAAATGGATTTACAATACTGATGAGAATGATCTATCGTTTCTTTTGGGCCTGGAGATCTCTAAGCGGTCCCACGCTCGGATGTTATGAGTGTGGGAAGGCGGCTGTTTGTCTGGACCCCGTATTTTTAGATCTATAGGATGTTCACGGTAAAGTGAACACTTTTTAAGGGCCTCCCAGCAGGCATTAACCACTAATAAATGTATCTTATTGCAAACCCAGGTATACAATTTTGAAGGTGGTGAAATGTATACACTGTGTTTATTGGTCACATTTCAATGTTTATAATAAAAAGCAGCAGGAAGATGGAAATTGGATGAAAGGAAAAATTTGGAATGGCCTTAAAAAGTGCTCACTTTATCGTGAACAGCCTATAATATGATTTCTACTCAGTTATACTTCCTTCGACAGCTGGTGTTACAGGAAAAGCAAAGTACAAATCATGGCTGCCAACTCGTGAATACTGCGCGTGGTACCAACCTACACATGTCGCCTCCGTCGTTGCTATCGCTGAAACATCTCCTAAAAAAATACTTTTTCGTCAATGACGGCTACAGATTGAGTTTCTCGGGGATACACCGCGACCTGATGTATTGGAATGTCTGAAATTACCAGTGCGCTCTAGTAGATGATACTAAAAATTAATGGACAGTAGATATAGACATGGCGTGGAAGGGGGTGGAGGCCTGCCTATAAATTAACGGAACCGAGTAATTGACCGATTAAATAACCAATAAAAAACTGATGAGCGTCGGTCATGGTGGGACCTCTGGAAATCTACGTTTTCTAATAATACTTTTTGGTAATTTTTCATAGATTTTTTTAATGTATTTAAAATAAATAGTTTGAATTTTTTATAAATTTCTCAAAGTTTTATATTTCTTGCGATTTTTACAATTCTTCTGTTTCAAGGTTACCAGACCAAGGTCAAAGGTCAACGTCAAGGTCACTGATATCCAACTTGGGGTTCGTAGTCTGTAACATAATATGCTAGCCGACTTTATGAATTCATTTGATTTTTAAAAATTTTTCTCGAGTCTTTGTTTTTAATATTACTGGGGTAATAGTCACTTTCATTCAAAATTGCGGTAGTAATCACTAATGTAATATGCTTGCTGACTTTTAGGAATTTATTCAACTTTTACAATTTTCTCGCGTTTTTGTTTTCAAGGTCATCCAAGATCATGGTTATAGGGTCAAGGTCACCTGGGTCCAACATGGCGGTTGGGTGACGTCATAACATGGTAGCTGGTCGGTTCCAGTCCCTCGTAACCTCTAAGCCCAAACATTATTAATAGCAATTTTATATTTTTCAAAAAAAAGTTGATGATTTCTTTATAAATGTTTTAGGATTTTTTTTGAATTTTTGATATTTTTTACATTTTTATATTTTGTAGTGATATATGTTTTATTTTTTGGGTTCTCAAGGTCATTCAAGGTAATGGAGTCAAGCAAAGGTCACCTGCATGCAATATGGCTGCTAAGATGGCTGTCAGAACCAAGATGGCTGATGATTAGGTCTGACTCTGGACATTGGACCCCTTGTATCGATTTGCATACTCTATGCCCATAAAAGCAATATGGCCGCCACTGTTCTTCCCTCGAAAACGATCATCTCAAAGTCACCTGAATTAGCTGAAAATTGCCTTTCTGTGGATATTTTTGTAACCTGGAGGCTCAGTGCTTTTTTGAAGGAAAAACGGGATTTTTTTAGGGAAATTTTGAAGAAAAAAGGAAACAATTTTTAGGAAAAAGCTATTTTGAGGTAAATTTAGTCGGTTTTGAGGGGAAAAAAGCGAAAATTTTTAGGAATAATTGCCACCGACCGACCGGAATGACAGTGCATGAACAGCTCCGAGCTCCGATCCCAGATCCCGATGCCTCAAAGACCCCATTTATATTCTACTAGCCAATTAATTTCAACTTAAGCAAGTTCCATAGTAACTTCAATAAATGGCTTTTATCATACCGACAGGGTGTATTTGAAAGAAGAAATATTTCTAGCGACTGGAATATTTTTTTGCGAGCTGTGCTGGGAAGGTGGCGGAGATATTTCTGGCTTCCTGCTCGTGGCAATATCCTGCAGCGCTCAGACTGGCCGCTTCCTCGACGTCCGGCCGAGAGACGGAGAAATCAAATTCTCACGCGCCTCGTTCCCTGGTGCCGGTGATTGGGCAGAGCGCCGGGTCCAGTTATTGCTCATCTCCTGTCGCGTCCCTGGTCATTGGGCAGCGCGCGACGTCCACTGATGCCCGGTACACCCGCTGCAGCATCACTGGAGATACGCATCCATCTACACAGAAGTTTTTATCGAATATTTCGGAGTACTTTTCAAGGCTCCTACGTATACTTGTCCACAGTAATCCACTTTGGATCTGGCCCGAGGATGAGGTGTCTAAGTGGGTGGGTTGGGAGGGGAGGGGGAGAAATGTTGCTGGGCCAGTTACACCATTCCCCTCACCATAGTGGTGTCTTCCCTAGCATTCTAGTTAAACCACCCACTATTTACTATTCTTTCTCTACACACTAATAAAGAGCATGGTTACATCCTGTCTGTCTCATGTAGCATTTTCTATTAATGCATACAATCATTTCGAATTATTTCCTGCCGAGAGGGTTTTTACGGAACCTATGCCAGTTTTGGCCGTCTATTCTTAGTTATAGGTTAACTATAGATACAAATAGGGTCCCAAACTGTGGCTATGGAAACAAAAAACCCCCTCTGCCGCGATGTCTGCCTGCCACCTTGTATGGATTCCCTCCACTGTAGGCGTAAGGTCGCTCAGCCCTGAGACGCAATTAGCTCCCGTCCCTACCTTGCGCACACTTAACACCTAAGCAGGTTTCATACGATGCAAGATGAGTGCCAAACTTGTGCGGGATGCCGACCTTTCGGCAAAAATTTTTTGCACAAGTTTGTGTGCAAGGCACATCATGCACGAAATGAGGAGATAGATCAGGTCCTATCTTTATCGTGCAAGGCGATGCAAGTTGCGATCCTATTGGTCCTTGTATACTGGTCATGTGACTTGTTGTAAACTCAACCATAGAGTAAAAGTAAATCATAGTATGAGGTGTGTGAAGAAGAATACAGGGAATAAAAAAAATTGCTGGAAAATAACTTTAAAACGTAAACTGGAGTACAGACAGTTTGCTGAGAATAAAATGAAAATAACTATGTTTTGGTGGGATAGCTTTGAAACAAATACCCTGTTGAAGTAAACAACTTCATGTTTTGTATTACAATATCATGGCTGTTTGGTGCCAACCAGGGCTATCAACTAATTTCGATGCGATACAGTATTCATCTTATTTATCTGCCTGCGAACTCGTTTCGCACGAAATTTAGGTGGCATTCTCGTACGAAATCTTATGCGAAATGCATATTGCATTGTGTGAAGCCTGCTTTAGAATTAGGGTAGGTTAAAAAAAAAAGTTCCCTGCCCATATCTGCAACTGTCCTATTCTCTGCTTTCTGCCTAGAGCGCTCGCCTCCCACAAAGGTACCGGGTTCGATTCCACGCGGGGCCTCTCTCGGATTTCCGCACGTGGGAATCGTGCCGGGCGATGCCGTTGGTCGGCGGGTCTTCTCGGGGATCTCCCGTTTCCCGCGCTCTTGCATTCTGGTGCCGCTCCATAATCAAAGCGTTTCACTCTCATTGGCTGTTAAGAACCTATTGTAAGGCGAACACATTTTGGCATATCGTATCCTTGGTTTTCATAGATGTTCATATAAAAAAAAAAAGAAATTCGGAAAGTAATCATTTACCTAACTAGATATTAACCTTACTCAACAGTACAGGCATAACAACTGAACAACGATCTCATAACGACGTAAATACGAGCTCGTAGTTCAGTAAAACAATCAAACTGTATAAGTTTTGAGCAGATTACAAAAAGGTTTGAAAGCTGTTCACGATAAAGTGAACGTTTTTGAAATCAACCTTAGAAAAAAGTCACTGTTCCCACCTGCAAATATTGTAACGGGCGCGCTGAGTGACATGCACCCAGTGAAGTTGGCAACGATGAAAGGAAAATAGTTCCATATCTGAACGTCGAATAAAAAGTGTTACGTAAGCATTTGTGGTAACTTAATCACTTCTTTCACTTCCTGTTTTTTTTAATCATCGAAGCGTAAAACCGAACAGATTTATAAAACGTTAACTTTCCTAAGATTTCCATAGTTTCGCTTGACCGACGCATAAATAAAATAATGAGGCCCATGGCAATGTTAATATTACATAAGGCGGAAGAATCCACAACGTGCGTACAAGTAGATACTAAGCAGGGCTTTTAATAGTGCTCAGATTATCGTGAACAGCCTATAAAAGGTTTTAATAATGTTTGATACTGTGAGGCAGGAATCCGCTTAATCGTCTGTGCGGACTCTTGCCCCAGTAAATTTGCCCCAGCAAACCGGAAAAAATGTAATTATCGTCGACTACATTTCAAAGTTTCATGATCAAAATTACACCCTCGTATGAATACAAGCAAAAAAATATATACCTGTTACATAAATGTACACATTCTTCGACAGCAATAATTCTTTGTGGTTCTGAAGGCACTTCTTTGACACAAACTAATTGCATCAAACGTCAACCTAAACAATTATTTCAGACCTCGCTCCCATTAATAGCGGCAGCAGGTAAACAACAGCGTCCATTGGGTGTTATGCATTTCGAAAATCCCCTATATAAACGTTGATGCTATCTGACGGCGACTGCGAGAACTACAACGTCGCAGGACTCTTGCTCCATGTGGACTCTTACCCCACATTACCCTATGATCAAAATCCTGGGTCGCTTCATTTACACGCATCTCAAAAATAATAAATTGTTTGAGAAGTGCAAGTATTAAACATTTTAATATATTGTTGCAGTATTTGTCTGCCCACCTGTAGCCAGCTGGCGAACATTTTGTTGTTGTCAAAATAATTTCGATGTTGCCACAAAATTCTTCTGTGAATATAGACATAAAATATTTTGTGGGACTTACGACATTTTTTTTTGTAACTTCAGTATGTAGTGGCAACTACAAAACTACTTATCGCCAGTAAATTCGTTGTACTGGTAGGCAATAATGTGTTCTTTAGTCGCAAAAAAAAAATGTTACAGTGATAGCATCAGTTCTGATTAGAGAGACTTAGAAGTATTTCGCGGGTTGCGAGGTTGTACCTACTAGTTTAACAACTAGTAATAACCAATAATTCAGGATGGTCAGATCAGGAAACGAACCAGTGTCGACATAGATGTGAGCTCAGTGTGCTACGACGACGCCACCTCAACTGGTGTTGTTGACTTTGATTTGAGGATGTACATATCACAAATCTAATAAGGGCACACGCGCTAAGCCCTAAACACTTCACCTCACGGAAAGTCTATTTACTGGAGTCATTTATGTGTAACATTTAATTACTTTTAATTAATAAATTATCTACCTAATCCTCTTTAAAAATTTTTAATACAATCTCTCGTTAATTAGTTCGTAACCTGTTTTGAGTAGACGAACAAGGACAAGTATGGCGTCGTAGCCACACAGAAGATGGCCACTTACAACCGCCAGTGCGCACGCGCAGAATGTAACGGATGTAGATTTGCAGCCCTGAATGACATAAAGGTTAATGCTGCATTGTTAAAAATTCCCGTATATTTACGGAATGTTTTACGGAAACGTGCAGGCAATCAGTAATGACGAAAAAAGGAGTTAAGTCCGTAAATACAAAATACGGAAAGTCTCCGTGTTCCTTTTTGCTTCGAGTTACGAGGACGAACAATGCCGATTCTACACGAAGCTTTCTTCGCCACAGTAACAAGAAAATTGTCGTTTCTGTGGCAGTTATTGTTATCCACGCGACTATGACCTATTCTTTCAAATATTAAAAAATAGCATCAGGTGTGTGTAATATTTGGCAACACTAAAAATACACTAAATTTAATAGGAACTGAATTTTTGCTTTTGTCTTTTGAATACAAATATAAAAGTTATACCACAATTTTCAAGTGAGAGTTGTAGGAGAGTCGTGGACTGGTAATTTTTTGACTGGTTCAAACATCGCTTAAGTACAAAATATTTTAACTTCTTTAATATCATTTTTTATACACGGTAAAACACCCACATAACAAAAATTGCAGACATTTTCATTATATATTTTTATTTTAAACGGAAAGTACAGAAAAATAACTAGGAAATTAACGGAGAGGTTCCATAAAATTTACGGAAAGTCCGTTTCTGAAAATCAACGTGTCCCTAATTTTACAGAGAGTTTACGGACACTTCTGGATAAATATTTTCCAGCACTTTTCCGTAAAAAGGAGTTTTTTTTTTTTTTTTAACAGTGTGCGAACTAAATATTTGGTGGTAGCAAATACAATTTTTTTTCAATAAACAAATATCTTAGCAAGCATCAGGTTGTGTTAGTACTTGTCAATATACGTGCTATTTTGCACCACATAGTGTTTTTCCTACCATTAACATGGCCGTGTATAAGGGAGGGGTTTTGAGGGATCAAACCCACCCCTTACAGATCCAGTGATATTTAATAGTTTCATTATTTGAATAAGAATATCAAGTAGTTCGGGAAAGGTAGATATAATGAATCCGAATCACTAGGTATACTGAAATTCGTTAAGACAAAGTCATTGTACTTCTTTCTTTGGCTCACCCTAAATACATAGTGAATACTGCATTAAAATTAAGTTACTACTTTTATACTGAAACAAAGCACATGTTTGGATTTTTATGTGTAAGAACGCACTGATTTAAGCCTGGTAATGATTATGAGTATCGATTAAATTCGACCACAGCAATTCTCTCACGCTCGGAAACGTAATATTTTTTAAGTGACTCGATATACGTAAGAACATTAGTCAGGAAGCCCATGTTTTGTTTTTAACGAATAAGTCAGTCGCCAGTCGCTTATTTTCAAAATCGATGCCTTTTTTTTTTTTTTTTTTTTTTTTTTTTTTTTTTTTTTTTTTTTTTTTTTTTTTTTGCTGTTGTCATATATTCGAAACCATGTCGCCTAGTCGATTTGGTACGTCAGAAACTCGTGTCCTTGTTAGTTCTTGAATAAAGATCACAACTTAAATAAATTATACTTTAACTCACATCTCAGAAACTGCTCCGCCAATAATCGCCGAATTTGTCATGCAAGTATTGTAGTCCATTAAATAATGCATCATATTTAGTTATTCAGATGCTTGTTTTATATAGATGGTATAGAATTAGCATTTTCTCAGATTAGTGCGGCAACGTATTAGATTTCTAGTAGGCCTATATGTTGCAAGTATTATATTTCTCTTACATTAGAACATATGCAACTTAAATATATTAATTTAGCTGCATTTATGGCGAGCATTAAAAGCCTTTATTTAAAAATTGTGAACTTAATTTCTAAGTTCTGCGCATTCAAGTGCAACAATCGCTCGGTGGCTGCGTCATGGCGTGAGACTGGATCCACAGAAGTTTAAAACACTTACTCGTCAGAAGACAGACCGTTCATCTGAAAATATCGAGCACATGACAACAGCCTTGTACAGGCTGTTCACAGTAAAATGAGCACTTTTGGAAGCCCTGCTTAAGATCTTCTTGTGTGTACATTGTGTATTCTTCCGCCTTGTGTAAAATTAACATTGCCTTGGGCCTCGTCACTCAATTCACGCGTCGGTCAAGTGAAACTGTGAAATTATTAGAAAAGTAAATATTTAACGAATCCGCTCATTTAGACACTTCGATGCATTGAAAAATTCAATAAGCGAAATAAACAATGTAAGCTATCACAAATGGTTACCTAACACTTTTTATTAGACGTTAAGATACGGAACTACTTCACATCCATCGTTACCAACTTTACTGGGTGTATGTTACTCAGGGCGCCCGTTGAAAATATGCAGGTAGGGGCAGTGGCTTATTTTCTAAAGTTGATTTCAAAAGTGCTCACTTTATCATGAACAGCCTTAATGGAGTCCACGTCGATCAGCGCGGCGGCATTCCCGACTCTTGTATTTGTCGGACATAAGTGCGCGACGAATCTTTACCATGATTTATTGCGTTCTCACCAGTATAAACTGCAGGCCGCCCAGGAATCAACTACTGCGCTCTGTTATGAGTAATGACTTATGGCCATACTCATACATGAAAGGGTTAAGTGAGTAGCTGAATAATGAGAGATGATTTGGCAGAGCCCTACTGAGACTGATTGGGTATATTAGACAAGATGAACACACAATAACGTATTACGTTACTATTAATTAATCGGGGGAGCTTATATTGAATTTACTATACAGTTAACCTGTTAATAAAGAGTTACCGCAGCAACTGCTATGACAAACTAACTGGAATTTCCCCATCTTTAATCATGGTTCCGGAGGCTGATTCTGGTAGAGCGGTTATCGACGATCGGGCACACCCATTTCTGCGATCTTCTCTCGTTGATAGCGTGATGAGAAAAGCGTGAGGCTGGCCTATATCGGCGCGTTGTTTGGCATGCTCGTTCCCCGATTGCTGATCGGTGGAGGGGGTTTCTGCTGCTGGCTTTGCAATAAGTTGTTGCGATTCCGCTCGCGTCCTGGCTTAATGTCTAAACGCGTGATCAGGCAGACTGCCTACCTAAGGCGTCAACACATTATAACATCACGAAGTGTTGCGCATACGTCGTCGTTAACAGTTGGTGCAGCTGCATCGCACGCACGATGACCTCGAGAGATGCCTCGTCATAAGTGACGAAGCAATATTCTCTGTTAGCGGCTCTCTAAACAAACAAACCTGTCAATACTAAGTGCCTACAAATCCACACGAACTCCACGAGTGGCCACTACACAGCCCTAAGGTCGTGGTGTTATGAGCCATTTCAGCGTAGGGATTTATTGGGCCCTACTGTTTCGAGGATGATAACGGTGTCCCTTTGACAGTGAAAGCCTAACGTTATAACCACAGATTGTAAACTTTCTTCCTACCTGAGTTGAAACTTCACAACTTGAATGTTGCAAGAGCGTAGTTTCAGTATACCGGTACCACAGCCAATACATGTCCTGCATTCTTTGGGCGACTTCTCTCTTGATTTGGTAACCTTCAGAGATCCTCCAATTCAATGGGCCCTACTGTAGAATATTCACATATTTTTTTTTTGGGTATTTGAAAGACAAAATTTCCTTTCAGACTCTCAATTCAATTCTTTCACACCCTCCCTAACATAAACATCCTTAAAAATGCAGTTCTTCAAGAGACTGTGAATGTTACCCAGGACACTATAGTTCGCGTCATGCACGGAAAATTTACCTGGGAGATGGCAGCAATGACTTCACTCATGGAGGAGTCTCCGAAACGTTGTATTCAAGATGTGAGCATAGACGTCGACTTAGCATCCCCAAAAACATTTTCGGAGATGCTCAGCACCCCCAATACTTCATCCTTTAGACCCATATTACCACGTCGCTAGTTCCATTTCGGATGCAAGATTGCACTGTGAGCAGTGTTTTCTAGCATAGTACCAGGCAGAGGCTGCCATCCACCTTAATTTTGGCCTTCAGCCACAACACTTTTTTAATATTACACTTGAGAAATTCGCTTTTTTAAGCACTCGCCTACTCCCCCCCTCTCCCTTCCTCATAAAAATAATTTTTGGAGCATTCCCAATATTTTTTTTTTTTATAATTCGGCGCCGTTTGGCTTGAGGCCTGTTTTGTGTATCCAAGACACTCACTTAATCATCGTCTTCAGTTATATTTATTGCTCGTGTACAGTAAATATGTTATTCTACTTTCAAAATGGGTACCATTGGATACAGCATCCTGTAGTAAATGACTTGTATTATTATTCTGTTCCCATTTAAGTTGCTATTCAAGAAATGAGATGGAAAAATCCACACACATTTTAAATTCGAATAATTTATACAGATGTTTAAAAACGATGGGCATTTTTGCAGGATGGAATTCTCCATATGTAGACAATAAAACAAGATTATTAAAACTTGGGTCCGGAAATGCTTGGTTTCCGAGATATGAAGGTGTTTCTATGGCACGTACTTTTTGTAAATCTCCCTAAAGAAGATGTTCAAAATGTCCACCATCTGGATGTATACGTGCCTCACATCGACGTCTCATGCCCTGCGAAGACGATTCTAAATGTCTGGAGTATTACGTATTTCCTCACAACCCTCTACAATGCGATTCCGAAGGGTTACCATGTCAGGCACCGGATACGAATACATCAATTATTTTAAATTCGATGCGGGGCCTGAATGCACGCTGGTGGTAGACATTTTGTACATCTCCTTTAGGGAGCTGTACAAAGGTACGTGTCATAGATGCACCTTCATATATCGGAATCCAAGCATTTCCGGAAATGTTAGGGGCATAAAAATTAAAATTAGTCAATTTATAGCTTTTCTGTCAAAGAACTGAATTAGTTATTTTGTAACTTTTTAAGACATGGACTGCTGGTATTATTCTTGTTTGACATATACGTTCAAACCTAATTTTAACTGCTTTACTAATATTTAACATTTAGCATAACATCCTTTGAACAATTTAGCTGACTATCCATAAACTGTATACACGCAGCGAGTAGAAAGTGCTTAAATGATTATCCCTTTATACTGTTGATTTTGTAATCGTAACGCTCAGAAATTCAATTTTGTTACTACAGTATCATGGGAAATAATATCGTAATGTTGGTATACATATCATTAAATGGAGCTCAACAATCAATTTGAGTTTTCTAAATACATCTTACCCTTTTACAAAATGGTTGCAATTTAAATCGTTGTGGAGAAAAATCACACTGCTTGTCTGAAATCATAAAACTAATTTGAACCAACTATGAGCATAAAAAAACCCACTCAGGGAGTGAAGAGTTTAGGCTACCAACGTTATGAAAGCAACATAAAGTATAGTTAATTAACTTCCTATGATTCTGAGAGTTTTTTTTTTTTGCATATCCCCATCAACACGATAACGATTGGAACGATTTCGACGAAACAGATTGTAACAAAAATACTATTTTTTTTTGTTATGATTGAGTAAAAAACACTAAAAACTTATGTAGACTTTCAATAGCATTATCAGTTACTCGTAAAATTACGTACGGGTAATTACTTGAACTACAAAAATTGTGAGGTTTTTAACTTGTATGAGAGTAGTATTGTAGTGAGAATACAACATATTTATTTTAACATGCCTACTAGTTTAACACTCCTTTATGACCGGTTTGTACCAAATTTGGCATCAGAAAGTTATAAAGCATTTTTTAATAAAAGAAAATTTGTTCGGTATTTCAACAACATCCACCGTCTATTAATTAATTTTTAGTGATTTAAATTTTATGAAAAATTGTACTGATTACGAGAATTATATATACGGTCGTATTAATCGTTCCTTCTTATTTTTCGACTTTCAAAAATAAAAATCACGTATTAAAATATTTGATAATATACAAACCTGAGAAATCAGGTAAATTATTTATAACAATATCTGCTTTATCTCTACTTACTTTTCAGCAAATTATCAAACATTGTTTTATTAAAAGTAGGGATTATCTAAATTTATATATGTGTATGTGTGTGTATATATATATATATATATATATATATATATAGAGAGAGAGAGAGAGAGAGAGAGAGAGAGAGAGACACACACACCTCATATAGTGAGTTGAGTAAACCACATTGAGTGTGTTAAAACATTCTTTCATTTCATTATTATTTTCGGAAATCATTAAAAACGATATAAGTGTTACGTATGATGAATTCCGTATTTTGTAAGAGTAGACTGGGAACAACAATATGAATGTGAAAATAAAAAGTTACGTGGTTCCGCCCGGGATCGAACCGGGGACCTTCTGCGTGTAAAGCAGACGTGATAACCACTACACCACGAAACCAACTATACACTTGTTATTCATATTAATAATTATAAGTATTTAAATCCTGAAATGTTCGCAATGTATCGAAGAAATTTATCGAGTGATTTTTATAACGCAAGCCATGGCGTGTCTCATAATTTGCGTAACCCGGAAGTACTAGTGCTGTTCTTGGAAGTGCATTTATTGCGTGTTTCCAAAACTCTGCGGGACAAATTCTCTTTTTGTCGTGAAAGAATAAATTTAAACAATTTAAACTCAGACCAACACATTTTTAAGATCTGAGAATCGAGAATGTAATTTTATATGTTAATTTATTTTGAAACTAGCGATAAAGTGGAGCCCATTGCCTCATCCGAGGTCTAGGCTTTAAGCTCCTTGCTAGCTTTGCAGAAAACGACGCGAAATGAGGTAGGGGTCAAGTAGTGACTGGATGAATCCAGGGGCGTAAGCTGCAGCACCGGGAGAAAACACCCTCACCACAATAATCGTTCCGCCTGAAAAGCTTCCTGGCGCTAAAATTACATATGTGCGAGATTTAACAGAGTTTACAAGAATGTGGCTAATGCAACTAAGTGCTGTGTAATGGTCCTTTATGTTGTAGGCCTTACTGAGGCTCGTTCACTCTTGACGTCACAGAGTCTTCTCTGTCGTCCCAACTCCGTGGAGAGAGCGCGAGAGGGAGAGTGAACGACGATGTACACGGAGCTCACTCTCGCGCCCTCTCTGACAGCCATGCTTTCAAATCTAACCTCAAATATCCAAACATATATTTTGTTGTTTTCAAAAGCAGTATTAGAAATATTTTATCGACTTAACTTAATCACTGCGATTGTGAAATGTGTAATAACAACAATATTCCGTTTGACAAGGAATATAATAAATTATGATGTTATTATGTTCACGTTTAATTTAGATTAATTACGTGCATATTATTAAATACTGTGATTTGCACATAAAAATTATGTTTTCAATCATGCAAAAATGTTTAAATTAGAATTACTTACTATTTCTTAAAATAGTGTACATTTATTCTAAGAAAGTGAAAGGCAAACAATACTTAATTTTTTAATATATATTACCTTTACTGTCAGATAAATAATGCCGAAGACTTACAGAGGGCACAAGACTCAATTCGCTAAAGTGAGCCAGAGTGTGCCAGAGTGAGAGTTGAGAGTGAGAGTGAGCACACTTTCGAGTTGAGACACAGCCTGAAAAGAGTTCTTGCACCATTCGTTGCAGCTCCTTAACTTGAAACGTACTTTATTATATTTAAGTAAAACGAGGCTAAGATGTGTGCTATTAGGAGAAGATTTGCTTCGTGAGTACGCTATTGACATAATGTGCCAAAATATTAAGCTTTCACTTTACAGAAGTTTTACATACAATCAAAATGCGTGATAAGTCATGCCCGCGCACACATATTGATACAATGACTTCGGAAGTTGCTCACTCGCACCTATCGGCGGTCGCTCGCACCTTCCAAGGCTGCGAATTTGTGAAACTATAGTACATTTTTACACTTTCAAAATTTTACCGGGTCTTGTGTCGGCGCTGAAGTAATATGCCAGAAGTATTCGGAATACTGGGGAGTAGTAGAGTAAATTATGGTACGCTTTTAGGAACTGTCGTACGAAACACCAAAGTCGTGGTACACTGTACTATAACTATTGTACATGAAAATTATTCAAGGTGACTATATAGTATAATTATGGTACAAATTATGGTATATTCTTAAGGTAGGGGAAGTTACCGAAAGGGTCTAACCTGTTTTAAGGGTGCTAGAGGGCTTAAAAAGAAAGTTAAATACCAAATTCCAATAAAATACGATAACATGAGCCACATAGCACATACCAAAGGCGAAAATGGTGGAAGGGGGAGGGGGAATTTTAGGGAGTGGGGTGAGAAGGTTCGAAGGGCCTAACTTCCCATTAGGGGAGGGTAGGGTATAGAAAGACAATCATCTCCCAAATCCCACGAAAACCGGGCAAAAATGCGACTCCCAGGCCGAAAACAAGGTGTAAAACGCACCCCGATCATCGCATCTCTCCCAGGGGAATGGTAGAATTGGGAGGCGGGGTTCGACAGTCGAATGTCCAAAGGTGTGCACAAACTTGGTTCCACCCATCCATTCCTCTAGGAGGGAAGGGTAGGGGGGAGTCGCTGCTCACCGTCAACAATACTTTTTTTTTTTTTTTTTTTTTTTTTTCACGAGTTACCAAGGTTCGGGCCTGCGGAATCCGCGGGCTAGGCCACGATGGGTGAATCAGGTAATTATGGTATGTATAATATGTGCAATAACTACTAGAGTTGCTCGCTCAACCGGCTGTTATTGTAACACAGATATGTACAATAAAAGTAAAATTTATCAGAAATAATTATTTGTGGTATATAGGAGTACGCAAAAAAACACCTTACTATGTTAATAATGAAATCTAGTATATTATGGTACACTCGTACTTTTAATCTTTAATAAATTTTGAACCGTTCATCCGATTTAGACCCGCAAAGGCTTATTGGAAAGCTTGCGGGAAGCTTTGGAGTGCTTGTTGCCAGCCGAAACAATTATGGTACGCAGTTAAAAGTTGCTGTTAATATATCGCAAACCGTTGGACCTAGGTAAGATTTGATGAGTGCGTAGATTCAATTATGGTATGCTTTCCACAGATGGCTATATAAACTTGTGTACGATAATTATGGAATATCCAAACGCAACTTTCATGGCAAACGCGAACCTTAATTGCGGGTCACAAAAACCCCTCCCCTCAGAAGTGAGGGGGGGGGGGGAGGACAACAACCACAACTGACCCCTTTCTCCATGGCACACTATCGATCCGCCCTAACACTCCCCCCCCCCCCACCTCATCCTCTGCATTAGTATGGGCGTAAAGCGTTTGACCGGGCAAACTTTCGTTCTTAATTAGTAAGATTGGACCAGCCGCGGGTGAAGCTACTATCGGTGAAGCAGGTAATCAATCGTGTTGTCTGAAAACTCAGGCATTCACTCGCTATCCCGTCCTGCAGTTGCAATGGGAAAAATGGTAAATTTATTGTATATTCATTGCATATATTTAATAGAGTTTTCGTTGCATTAAACTTTATTTTTGCCATCTTTTTTATTAATTTGCCAATGTGATATTAATGGCTCTCTCTTTCAAGTTTAATAGGCCGTAGGGCATGTTTAATGGCAACTAGCCCATTTTATTTTACCTGCGCTAGTAAAATAGCTATAGGTTATTTTAGCAACTAGCAATGTCCAAGAATACATTTTTTTTCCAAAAAAATTTTATACAGCTTTGTTATTATACATGATTTTAGCACTATTTTTTACGCTGCAACGAAATGTCAAGAATTACTGCTTTAAGGAGTAGAATGGTAGAAATGCGCTTTTTTATCAGCTTGCATTACTTGCAGATATTTCCATCAATGATCGGTATTTTAATGTTTATTCTATATTGCATTCCAAAAAAAAAAAAAAAAAAAAAAAAAACCCCCAGAAAGACTTGAATGAGCTATTGCGATCGCTAATTTATGTCCCACGTTCTGCTAAGTGTTTTGAAACCGTTTTCACACAGACCAGTCTTTGCCGTCTTGAAAAATTACATAAATATGAAATACTTGCAAATATATTTTATGAGAGTTAAGATAAAATTTCGGCAGCTTTGC
Source organism: Dryococelus australis (assembly GCA_029891345.1). NCBI lineage: Eukaryota > Metazoa > Arthropoda > Insecta > Phasmatodea > Phasmatidae > Dryococelus > Dryococelus australis. The sequence continues at coordinate 64,238,000 of CM056996.1, forward strand.
AATTACATCGCCTCACCTACATTACTGCACGACGTAATTAGCGTACAATACTTCGAGCGTAAAATGCAGTGGTCCCGCCCGGGATCGAACCGGGGACCTTCTGCGTGTAAGGCAGTGTTATCACCACGGAACCTTGCGTTTTTTGTGCCTGCCGCTTAAAAGTGTTACCAAATCGCCGCTTACATGCATACATGCTGTAATGCAGTCGGTAATATCGAGACTTGTAATGTTCGCCATGTGGCTTGGAGCACGCACCGGTGATATTTCTAGCGCAGGGCATGGCATGACTCGTTACTAATGCACCCAGAAGTAACAATGTCATGCAAATAAATCCCTGCATCTGGCATATTGAATTTCAAATGAAAGCGCGAAGATCCCTTCATATTGCGACGTTATTTAGAAATAAAAATGTTTGCGGAAACAATCCGCAAAAGGTGGGCACGATTCTACGGTCACCTCAAACGAATGGAGGAAAACAGACTGACTAAAAAAAAAAAAATCTATAATGTTTTCGATACAAAACCCAAAACCGTGATGTGCTGATTCGTGAACACCAAATAGGACCTTCTTTTACTGGAAATAAAACCCGAAGATGCTTTTGATAGAGATCACTTTCGGAAGAAGATATTGACGCATGGGATAAACCGAGACCAACAACCCAAAATAAGACGCGGTTCCCCTTGGTCATAAGAGCACAAACAGGCCCACTCACAACAAATGAGGGAATTCTGGGCACAAAAGAAAAACGTAACTCGCTGCCAAATGCAAGAAGGCTTAACGTGGTCCTAGTCGGCCCCAACGAAAAAAAAAATGTTTACCATAATATCTAATATAGTGTGGATGTAGGGGGGCTGTTACCCTTAATGGTATAAAGATGTCCCACAGTGACTGTATTTATGAAATACAGTGACGCAGATAAGTACAGTTTAGTCGATTATAAATCAAAATAGTCTATCCGAAGGGCAATCATCTGACTGAAACTTGTAATCATGCTTGCAAAAGTCATATATTTCCCCGGTTCAGTGAAGGTTAAAATGAGACTGGCGCTCAAGTGGAGCCTTGATTGTCCTGTCGATGTTTTCCAGTCTTGGAGAACACGTGGTGCAATGTGAAAAAAAGGGGGGGGGGGGGGGGGGGGCGTCGAGCAGCAACGAGATGAATTTAGATGAGGAAACAGCAGCAACCCGTGGAACTTTCTCACGAAACCCGCCTGAAAAATCCTTTTCTCTCCAGGCCCGTGTGTGATAGAAGATATCTCACAATAAATGTGACTAGTGCAAATAAGGGATGTATAACGTTTATTTACAGTTGCAGCACGGCAAAGTGAGCACATTCGAAAATAATCTCTGAAAGATGTCACTGCTCCTGCCTGCGTACATTTTAATGTTTACACTGACTGACATGCACCCAGTAATTAGAGTTGGCTATGGCGCGGAAGGAAAATAGTTCTAGCTTAACATTGGATGAAAAGTCTCCGGTAGACATTCACGAATACTGAAGTGATCTATTTTGCTTTCTGTTTCTTTGATACGTATAAGTGTGAGTAGTCATGAATTTGAAAAGTATTTAATTTTCTTATAATTTCACAGTCTCATTTGACAGACGCGTGATTAAATTGATCGTAGGCACATGGCAATATTAATTCTACATGTGTTGGAAGAATGCACAGAGCACAGAGCTTATGAAGGACATTCAAAAGTGCTCAGTTTACCTTGAACGGATTATAATAAGCAGACCGTACTGAAATAGTTCCAAATGACTACCGAGTTTGTGGTACAAGAAGTTGGAACTCACCTTTAATATATATTCTCGAACTGATGATACGAATAAAAATTATGCCAGCGCTATAATTTAGAAAGATCTCGTTATTTAGTTCGGAATTCACTTGAGATGTTTATGGCATGCAATAAAAACGTGCTGCAGAAATGTTTCACTAAATATTTATAACATCGTTCAAATATGCCAATGACTTGAAAATAGTATTTAAGAAAGAATAGCAACATAGTACAGCTGTCGCGACAAAACAAAATCAATAACATTTCGCAACATTACATGTGTAAGGAATTTTGACGACGGCATTTAAAACGTAAGTCGTAGTATACCAGGCTTAAAAAGAATTGATTCAGGATAAAGAATTTTTCACCAGACTTAATGCTATCGGTAGAGAGTCCTCGAGAGTGCTGTATTTTTGGTAACGTTTTATTCTAAAATAAAAGACGATACAATCTTTCATACAGCAAATTTCCGGCACACTGTAGGGACTTCAATAAATCAAGTTTGTATGGTTTGGTGGTCCCGTACATGTAGCATATAATAAAACAATAAGACTGTAATTTTAAAATAAGTGAATGTCCTGTACAATATTATTACATGGGCCTCCAAATTAGTAATTGCATGACAAATGTAGTGGGACTTGTTTGAGAAATTACGAATATATGATATTTAGGCCCAACTTTTCATATGACGCTATCATTGCATACGTCGGACTAAAACAGTTTTATAATAAGTAGCATATATTCAGTTTGCACCCTAACCATTGCCTGAGTACGAAGAAAGTTTAAAATAGGTTAAATTGTTCCAAATAGTATAAATAGTTTTAAAATATGGTTAGGTTAGTTTGATAATGTTAAAAAAAAATGAGAGTGTGTTTGACAGTTTAATGTTTTGTGTATGTTTTATTTAGTAAAAAATAATAATAATGCTATATTGAAAGTATTTGTGTTTGACATTAATTTGCTCATTTTTTTGTTTCCATGTGTGAGTGGTGGTTAAAGTTGCTAATCACCACCTCCACTGTTTACGGTTGTGTTATAGTAGTGACCAATGTTAGGTCACTATTGTGTCTCCTGACCTAACCTAACGTAATCTAACCTAACCTAACCAAAAAATGTAATTGGTTCACCATTTTGAATTTAATTCCTCATTCTTTTAAACATTCTTTGTTAAAGCGGATTGTTATTGTGCTATTTGTATGCCAAATTTGTTATGTTCGTTTTAGCAGATGCACGAACGTTTCATAAATATATATATATATATATATATATATATATATATATATATATATATATATATATATATATAACAATTTTCACTGTTTAGGTAGTGCAGTTTCACGTTGCTGATCAGTAGGCCTAACAAATGCCCGACGAAACTCTCACTGCACGAATACGATCGACTCGCTTAATACGAACCGTTCCACACAAAATATTCGTTTATGTTCGTGCCAAAGTTTAATTGTTCACTGATTTCAAGGCCGCTCGGAACTCAACCACCACTGTGTACGAGACTCCCCCCCCCCCCTTCTCCCCGAGCCAGCACAATGTTGCCAACTCATAATGAGTAACGTTAATTACCAATTCCTAAATATGAATGTAATTTTTGTTATAGTTAGCTGTTGCATGTATGGATATTTCAATTCGACTTGGTGGTTCATCAAAGAGATATGGACAATGACGAATCATCCTAATGGTTAGTATGTTTGTAATTCTGAATATACGGTACGTTACTGTAAAATTAAAATTTGTTAAGACGTTACCGTTTGCACAATTACGGATACAATTTTGGCGATAAATTTTTCATTAGTTTCTGAAATTTAAAACACAAACTAAATTTTTCAGGTGTAACTAACTCCTAAAATGAAAGAAGAGCAAAGCTGTCAGTTTGTATTTCCAATGCTCCCTTTAAATGTTTAGTATTACCAGAATATTGAGTTTGGATCAAAATTGAATTATAATAAGTTTTTGCGACGAATCTAGATAGGCCTATCTATATGGTACACATTATGAAAATCTCTATGTATATAATGAATTATCCCTACTGACTGACACACAGGTCAATGCACAGTCCAAACGGCAGATTACTAAAGCAAGAAAATTTAAGGATGGATTCCCCTTAGAGTGCAGGAACTCACTAGGGAAAGATAGGCGAAACTCGACTCTAAGAGAGCGAGAAGGGATAAAAATATGTTTTCTAGGATTCCTCAGTAGCTCATTAACTCGATGAAATATCGCTATACTCGTAGATTCAAAAGGTTGCCTGTATAAATATCTAATATTCATTTAAGAATTTTTTGAAATTCGAAAACTAAGAGAATGATAAAGGGAAAAATGTGTTTTAGAGGACTCCTTAATAACTCATAAACACAATAAATTATCGTTATGCTTTTTGCTTAAAAGGATACCCTGTAAGTTCCTAAATAGTACTAACTGTAAGCTTTTTTTTTAAATTCAATACCTAACTTATCAACTGAATCCCACTACATTTGGCACAAGAGTAAAAATGTGGAAGCTCAAATCAGTTATTTTCAAAATTACATACTTATGGTTTGGTTTTGTTATACACTACATGGGACCTCTAAACCGGACAAACAAAATTTGCTGAAGTACTTTCTACTTACAGCGGGTCTTTAATTTTCTGTATAATAGATTGTATCTGCTTTCATTTTAGAATTTAGCACTATCAATAATGTGGCTATACAGAAGTATCAAGAACTCTCTACTGATAGGATTGTCCGGCGAAAAAACACTTCTTCTGAAACAATAATTCTTCGTTTAATACGCTAAACTACTGCTTAAGCTCTTAAGTTTGTCATCGAAATTCCAAACATTTATAGCATAGAAGAAATTTCTAGATTTGTGTCTTGACTTCTGAATTATTGTGCTGCTCTTGTTTTAATACATGGCATGTACGTATTTTTAATATATTAAAAATATAAAAAAATATCTGCAGCATATATTTATTGTATGCCACGAATATTTCAAATTAATTCTAAATGACTTAACACTATTGTCTAGATTATAGCGGAGAACAATTAGTATTCGCGAAATCGTTCGATAAAAGATGGGTTCCAACTTACGGTACCACAAACTTGGTTCTCGTTTGGAACTGCTTCAGTACGGCCTGCTTATTAAAGGCTGTCTACGGGAAACGAAACGCTTTTGAAAGCCGTGTTTTGTTATCTACTTCTATATACAACGAGTATTCTTCCACCGTGTGTATACTCAGTCATGTGCCTGATAATTAAGATACATGCAAAATTTGCATAATTTTCTTGTTGTAGGCTGTTCATGGTAAAATGAGTACTTTTGAAAGCCCTGCTTAAGATATACCTATGTGCACGTTTTTCATTCTTTCGCCTTATGTAAAATTAACAGTTACATGCCCCTCATCACTTTATTTATGCGTCGGTCAAGTGAAACTGCGAAATTACTACACAAGTTAATATTCTATAAATATGTTTATTTTTACACATAGATGCATTAAAAAAGACAGAAAGCTTAAGAAATAATTTCAGTTATCCTAAATGTTTACCTAACACTCTTTGTTCGACGTTAAGATACGGAACTACTTTCCACCCTTCGTTATCAAATTTACTGGGCGTATGCCACTCAGTGCGCCCGTTGAAATATATGCAGGTAGGAGCAGTGACTATTTTTTAAGGTGTATTTCAAAAGTGCTCACTTTATCGTGAACAGTCTTTAACATGTTAGACTTTACTGCCCTATGTCTGAGTGGAATTGGCGATTTCATTGTCTACTGGCACTTATACGACATAGTTTACCTGTGTGAACAATTCCCTGCCGATTGGTTACTGAAACCTTGAGGCTATACTATTGGCTAAAATCGTTCTTGCAGCGTGCCACACAAGCTTGCAGCCAATGGCAGAAGTCAGACACACATGCAGCATTTTGGAGCTGCGTGTGCAGACACAAAATAACGCCAATTTTGCAGGTATCGACTAATCACTATATTCATTCGTTGGTCAAGTGAAACTGCGAAATTCTCAGAATAAGAAATATTTAACACATTTACTCATTTTTCACACATACATTAATTTAAAAAAAAAAAAAAAAAGCAAAACTGATAATTTCAGTATTCACAAATGTATACCTAGCAATAAAAATCAACGTTAAGACATTGCACTATTTTCATTCCGCGGAGACCAATTTTACTAGGCGCATGGCAGTCAGGGGCAGTAACCATTTTCAGATGTTTATTTCCAAAGTACTAGCCCCTAACTTGCACTACCCACATTTGTGTGAGACATTTTCAATCTCGCAGAGGCGAGAATATTTCTGGCGGGAAGACTATATAGTTTACTCCTTCGTCGCTGCTCTATCCCCCATCTCATTTCACCTCGTGTTCTTCAACGCCAGAAAACAGCGGCAGGTCCACTATACTCCATTTACGGTTACTCCGAACTTTTTAGAAGCCCTGCTATAGTTCTACTTCCAGGATATTCCTCCGCTTCATATAAACATAGCTTACAAAATTACGCCAGAGGTACAACGCACCGCATTCGTGCGCACTCAGTGTAATAATATTTTGCATAAGAACGATTTCTTACTAGGCGTTACCAACACACCTGTTTCATCCTTGTCTTTATTCATAATAGTTATAAATGAAACTATTATTGTTTTATACATAAAATATATGTCAAAGTTGAATTTAACCACAAATAAGGTTGTTTTATGTTAAGACAAGTATAAAACGCTTGTTATACATGAGATATTTAGGTAACAACCAAACACTTCGTACATGGGGTATTTTTCAAAAGTTTTATTCAAAACGTGTAAAGAAACCGCGAACAGACTATAGTGCATCCATGACTCCATTTGAGCCCCAGTCTCCAGTTAACCTTCACTGAACCACTGAACCGGGGAACTACATGACGATTACAAGCAAGATTCCCTGTTTCAACTAGTCGATTACCCTTCCTATAAACCCTGTCGAGCTATAAGAGACCAACATCTGCTTATCTGAGTTACAGTGCTTCAGAACTTGAGAAATACAGCCGTTAAGGGTAATCTTTGTACCATTAAAGGCAATATTGCATCACATTTTCGTAACAATGAAGGCTTTACAGCAGTAACCTTCCCCTCCCCCCTCACATTGAAGTACATTTCCTAGTTAACGTTTTATTGATATAGAACTATGTAATATGAAGTATTGTTCAAGCTTTCCTTCGAAATTTAATGTGGCAGGTGGTGGTACAAAGTTGCCATGGCAGGTGTTTATTTCACATGGTTGTGCACAAATAAGCGTCGAGATCCCAAAAAAAAAAAAAAAACAATGCGTACCATGACACTGTTGCTTCTGGGCACATAAACAACGAGTCATGCCCATTATTTGGCTAGAAAAATCATCGGCGCGTGCTCTACTCCACATAGTGAACATTTCAAGTCTCGATATTAACGACACCATACCAGCACGCATGCATGTAAGTGGCAATTTTTGTCGTCGTGGAACTTTTACTCCGCGTAGCGAAATGCACGAGGTTCCGTGCTGTAGTAGTGTTCACGTCTGCTTTACACGCAGAAGGTCCCCGGTTCGATCCCGGGCGGAACCATGTTATTTTACAATCAAAATATTGCTTGCTATTTGCGTTGTGGAATAATCCAGATTAGACGTCATAATCACTAAATACTAGAAAATTTTGTGTATATTTTCCTACAAATGTTACTTATTCACGTAATTGTGAAAGATGGCTAAGGGCGAATATTAAAAAACAAAAGTTTAAAAACTCTTAATAGTATTTAGAACATATAAAGGTCAATGTGATAAAAACTCTATTATATGATTGTATTCTATCCGTAGCCTATTGTTTTGGTAACTGAATTACCTTATGCATTCAGTAAAGATTGCAATAATTCGCCACAAGTGTAATGGGTAGCCAATCGTAACATTTTTTAACTAAAGGAAACCCTAATTTATTTTTGAGGAGAATTGCCCCAGCGTGCACGCTAGATAAACGTAGTAGAAAAAAGGGTATTATTTCTGAAGGCAAATTAGAAAATTTACGTTCTTAGAGAAGCTGAACATAGAACGGAAAAATTAAGTATCTTTGAAAATTGAATTTTCAAGTATCTATTAACAATTTATTTCAGTATTGTCGCACAGCACTACGAGTATAACAATTCTAGTTTAAATATTTGTAATGTGTACAAACATACTACGTATCCTCCTTAAATTATGAATACCTTCCGCCCCCCTCCCCCACGAATTAAAAACAATTTGTGAGTCTTAAAAAAAATTCCTCAAACATTAGATTTCTTCCATAACAACACTTCCACAGTTAAACAAACGGCCGCCTTTAAACTTAGTCCTTAAAATTAAACTCGGTGTGTAATTTTGCGTGCTGCACATTCCTAAAATCACAAACTAGATTGTTAATGATAGAATGTTGATTTTATTAATAGGTATTTCCAGTATTGGTGATGCGATTTTTAAGTTGGAGCGGTATAGCAAAATATAATTTATGTCATGCCTATTGTTTAATGAGATCTACTCCGATCAACTAAAATTCGTTAAAGTAGTAGGTGTATTATGTAGATACTTATAAATCGGGGTGACGCTACTAGTTACTTTTTGAGATACAAAAAAATACTTTATCCAGTTAAACTATCTCCAAAAATTGACAATGTTGAAAGTTATATATTACTAATTTTAATCAACTCGTATGTTTTTTTAAATACACAAGTTTAGTTGAAATCGTTCTTATATTTACAGAGTTATGTCGTTGGGTAGTTGGCCGTTTAACCAAAATGTCTGATATATGAAGGATCCGTATATTCAGTTTGGTCATTAGAGCTTGATTTGTTTTGAAAATTGGTAGACTGTGTTGAAAAGTTCCTGAGACCTGATCTAATCACCAAAGTGCATTTTTATTTTCTAATGAATTAAGCTAAATTTATTAATTGGATCAACTTCAGTACTGATTAATGAGTAATATTTGCAAAAATACTTTAATATACAACTCAATATTTATATCTACTTTCTGTATATGCTAATTTGGCACAGAAGAATATAACTGCCTTTTGGCTCAATGGTTAGATTAAAACCAAACCTCATTTGATTAAAACCTGGAATGAATTGTGACCAGTATGCCAATTTATATTTCAGTAATTTGTATCCTGATTTACCTATGTCTAGTTGTAAAGTGACAAAATATTTATAGTCCCACAAAACGCTATACAAAAATTTCGTAAACAAAGTTTTGTGAAATATAACATGAAAATACTATCTTAGAAAGATCAATTTTTGGATGCAGTAATTTGCAATACGCCTGAATTATGTAAGCAAAAAACAAACGATTTGATATTTAGTAATAAAATTAAAGTTACTATTTTCAATCATTTATAATTGGCGTTCAGTCTGTTCCGGAATATTCGTTAGTGTGGCCGACCGTATATTCCGTCGTGATAGATTTGGTATTTTTCAAAGAGGCTGTTTCTAAGCTACACTGTTATCACTGTAATTTTTTTTGATAACAGATGATTTCATATTGCAAGACCTGATCGAGTGCGGTTTTCAAAAAAAACTTTACATAATTCAACATAATACTAATTTTTGATAAAACTAATTAATTCCTGCAGTTCATTTTGAATGTACGTAAAACAAATGTAAAGAGAAAGCTGAATAATTTGGTACATTCTGAATGCAGTAAACTCGTGAGGCAAGACTATTCGTATTAACAGAAAGGTTAACCCCATTGTCTTACTTAAAAATGAGCAAGTACATTTAAAGTAACGAGCTGCAACGATTAGCTCAAGAGCTTTTTCAGCAAGGTCGACAGGATAAAACTATTATACAAGCCTTAGCTGCACTAGCTACATACTTGTGAAGTCTTTTCATTCTCACGCAACCCTGTAGCGTCAAGGAATATTTCAGGAGGCACGTCTGTCAAGGTGAGAGTGTTTTTGCCCAGTGTTGCAGTATACTCCCCCGGATTGATTCACCTCATTTCCCCTCGTTTTCTGCAAGGCTAGCGAGGTGCTTGAAGTCTACACCTGGGATGAGGCAATGGGCTCCGCTTTACCACCTGCTTCAAATTAACGTTACATGCACATTAAAATCGACAGTAAAAAATTGAGTAATTGTTAAGAATCATGGCTTTAAAAAAAATCAGATAATGGTTTGTATCGACATTACTAATTGCACGGAACACGAACTTAATAGGGACATCCCGATATTCGTGTATAGGCCTATTAATAAATGTGTTAGGCGACTCACAAGGCGTGTGTATCGCGTGTCGGCTCCCTCCTTCCCCGACCCCTGAGATAATTTCTGCATGAAAATCCAAACTTCACGGATGTTCGAGCTGCTCACGCTCGCTATCTACGAACAACTTGCGTGCCTTGAATCACTGTTTTGTTTTATTTACTCCCCTGCTGGCGCTGAGGACTCTGATCCGGAGCGTAATAATTAGCTACCCTTGAACAGCATTTTTGAGTGCTAGGGGGCTGCGCTTAACATAATTTATACAGGATCACAACTATTAAATACAAAGCAAAAACTATAACCGCAACATATCGTGAAGTTAGGTTTAGTTCGGTTAGGTCTTCTGCACTTGACGCGGCTAAGCATCATATAATGGATGGATGTACCTCCCTGGTGATATGCGGCCCTGCCCCCATAGCTCAGGGACAGGGGCAGGGTGAATGACTTGTAGTGTAAGTAAGGTTCGTGGGTTCACGCCCCAGCCCCTCCGCGGCAGACCTTCAGTTCGCTCGTCACACCGGAAATTTGTCAGCAAGTCGGTCTAACTTGGGCTCGACAACGTCACTTTAATACAATTACAACAACGACAAAAATATATGTATATATTGCTGAAAACTCACATATATAACCCGTTTATTTTCTTCTGATGAGAAGTCTACTAACACTCGTATTTTTGCACAATAATTAGATGAAACATTTTTCAAGGAAATAATCGCGAAGAAACACTCGTACTATCACCTTCCATTTATAAATCGCAAGCATTAATACAGTCAAATTCACAAGGAACACTAAACGTACGCTGCAACCTTCACACATCGGCATATATAGGCTGTTCAAGGTAAGGTGAGCACTTTATAAAGCCCTTCTAAATTTTCCCTTTCATCCTATTTCCATCTCCCTGCTGTTTTTTAATATTGACATTGCAATGATACCAATAAACACAGTGTATACAGAGTGAGTGATCAGCTCTGCGACAAATGGAGAGAGGATGTTCCTGAAATTTCAGTTAGAAAATGTCTGACAACGAACGCCAGGAAACCACTTCTAAGGTCAGGAAACCCTTGTGAAGATTGGGTTGCAATTATGAACTTTATTTAATAGCACTGAAACAGTGTGATATTAAGGGATGAATTTTTGTAAGCATGCCAAACAATTCACTCACTGTAACATGCAAGTACCCATGTTGACCTACCGCATACCCTACATAGTCAAATGGAGGATGCCACCCCTTCAAATAGTGAAAAAAGGGTCTTCGCACATCGCTACATAAATTATGGCCATAGCATGTGAATTACCATTGCAAGACGTAAACAAATGTCCTCTTGGTAAGTAAACCTCCGACGAATGGTTTGCGAGACAATAGACCTCCAAGATATTAAATGCTATGTAATGCTTATCAGCCATTTAATATGTTGGAGATCTGTTTTCTCGCAAACCATTCGTCGGAGGTTTCCTTATCAAGAGGACATTTGTTATCGTCTTGCAATGTTAATTCATAGGCTATGGTCATAATTTACGTAACGATGTACAACGACGCTTTTTTCAGTGGTGTGGTAACCCCACTTTACCGTGTACAGCCTATAACTGTCAAATAAGCGCTAAACGGGTACGGTAAGATTAGCAGTGGATTACATAATGTCAATTCACATTTGTTTCCTTATGAAACTCATATAAAGTGTGATTAGTAATGCCGATGTACGATATTTTCTGGTATTTTCCCGTTTTATAGGAAAAGCAGCGATTCTAACATTTTCTTTGCCCGTAATAACAAGAGGATTTGGTTCACACGATATTGGACACTAACGTTATTAGAACAGTAATATCCAGGAGGGTTCCGTGGTGTAGCGGTTATCACGCGTGTTTTACCCGCAGAAAATCCCCAGTTAGATCCCGGGCGGAACTATGCGTTATTTTACACATTCGAATTTTGTCTGCAGTCTACATTCGGCAAAAACACAGTTTAAAATAATTTTCGTTATTCGCTCTTTCAAAATACATAATTTATAATGCATTTGCAAATTTTACGTAAAGGAAAAGTTTTAAAACACTCGTGTACATTGCTTAGCTCGTAGGTATATACAAATACACACATATGCATATATGAAGTACCTAGCTTTAAATAAATCTGTCAATATATAAATGATATAAATGATTAATGAAACGAATTCTGTGTGTTGAATGGTTTTATAATTTGCTGAAAAGTATGTAAAGGATATATTGATGTAACATCATAAAGTAATTTAAAGTGGGGCTTTTATTTTTAAAATTCGATGAAGTAGGAGAAACTATTTTTACGATTGTGTAGATACTTAAAAATCAGCACAGTTGTTCATAATTGCTCATAATAATTACTAAAAAATTAATTACCTATTGCATTTTAATATAAAAATTATACTGTGGATGCTGCGGAAATATCGCTATTGTTAAAAATATTACTATACCTTTCTAATACCAAAATTTTTACGAATCGGTTATAAAGGAGTATTAAACTAGTGTTTCAATAAATCCGTTATATTCTCACGGTACAATTGTGTCCTCATGAAGGTTAAAAAAATTCAAATTTGTTGTCGTGTAAGTAATTGCCTTTGCGTAATCTTGCGAGTAATTGTGGGTTATGCTATATAAAGTCTAAATATGTTGTTAGTTTTTTTTTCCACTCAATTATAACCAAGAAAATAATTGGTTGGATCAGCTTTAGTAATTAAATACTTAACGTCGTTGAGATCGTCCCAGTTATAACCGTGTTGATGAAGTTACGCAAAAAAAAAAAAAAACTCATAATCATAAGAATATTCTGTAATATCCGTTTCTTTCGAAACGTTGTAAGCCTAAAATCTTTAAGCATTGAAGGCGTTGTATATGAACACGCTTGGTTTAAATTAGGTGAATGGTTTCAGACAAGCAGTGTAATTATTCTACCACAAAAATTTAAATCGCAACCGTTTTGTAAGAAGTTCGGACGTAACAATAAATACCAAATGTATTCTTGAACTTAATTTATATAATTGTGTACCAAGTTTAATGGGAATTGCACTACTATCTTCGATGTTACTATGAAAATGATGATTAAAACTGCAGTGGAAAGGATAATAATTTATGCACTTTGTAGTTAATGCGTGAATACTGTGTATTCAGGGATATGTAGGTCAGGGTTGGGATTTTGGTGTCCAATCGTGGCCCTCACAGCTATAGGCCCCTTTAACCGTAATGATTATATATTTTTTTTTTGTGCGTGTGGGTGTGTGTGTATATATAAACAGAAAAGCTTAAGAGTTCGCAGAAGTGAAGTTAGGACAAATGGGATATGATAAATGCAAAGAAGGAAAGGTAAATAATGAGATGTGATGTTAAGTTTGGTTAATTTTTCACTCTTGCATAATTTCCTATTTACAGAGGCAGTGGATAAACTTTAAAAGCCAATTTGAATGTAAAAATAAGAAAATTTTCTCAAGGTTTTTCTGTACCGCAATACCTCCTGGTTGCCTCCCCCCCCCCCCGACAACCAATAAAAAAGTCTTTCTACATTAAAAAATCAATATCAAGTCTGGACAAGTCTACATTCACCATTGTTTCCAACGGAGGCTTCTAACCTTCCAGTCTGTTCCTGGCCTGATAAAAATCGGCAAAATTCTTCAATGGATGTTATATTTATTGTACAATATTAGTAAAGTAGTTAGAAGAAGTTAGGAGCGTAAATGACAAACCAGAATATTATCAGCAGTCCATATCTTAAATTTATTTATATTTGTACACTGAACAATTAGGAAATAGGTTGAGTTGTTGTAACCTGTACAAATTATAGTTAAAAAATAAATAAAACATACAGTGATGAAATCGTTAAGTCAGTTCCTATACAAGGAACTATAGATTTACTAATTTTTGTTTGTAGATGCCTAACATGTCCATGTATAGGCTGATGATAACATACATCAAATACCACTATTACGAATAAATGTCTATTTTATTGCAATTCTGGATTTTTACGGTTTTTTCCATCGCATAAATTGAGACTCAAACTGAATGTAAACAAAACAATAATCCCAGTCATTTTCAGGATGCGTAATTTAATTGTACATTTTTTAAAGTATAATAAAATGGTAAGGAAGTCGGTGATTTGTCTACACAGAACAGGTCTCACGTCTTGAATACATCTTGAAGATGTCCTCCATGACAGTAAAGTAATTCTCCTTACAAATTTCACGTGCAACTTTTCCGGAAGATATTGTGCTCTGTGTAGTAAATGCAAATTTATTTTTTAGCTTCACTGAATTACATTCATACCGAATTCAGTGGTAACTGGAGCATTAGTCTCCCACAAACAGTAAAAGAGAAATTTAATTTTTTTTGGTGTTATATTATTAACTCAGCGAAAGAAAATTATAATAGATATGTATGGCCATTCTAGTTAATACTTGATAAAAATTATTAATACAACTATCATAAAAAAATTAAGTGATAAATTAAATAAAAAGATTCAATAACGCGTGTGTTAAGTTTCTCTGCGTATTCATTGAACATATTGGAAATCTGGAAGTAATTTGAGTAGTTGGACGATATGAGGAAGTGTTTTAATAACTATATATATATATATATATATATATATACAGTATACTACAAAAAAAAATTAGAAAGCGTAGGCAGTTGTAGGAGATGGTGAAATAAATTGTTTCACAACTTAATAATTTTGATTTGTATTTGCCTAACTCATTAATATTTATGACCTATCATGGTGTTGATCAAATATTATGATTAAAAACTAATTAAAAAAATTGGACATATATATATTTTTTTTTTCAATTGCTTTCGTTGAATGTCAGATGAACTGGGAATCGTACAATCATTTCTGTCAGGTAATATTCTTGTATACATTTTTGGGGGATATTATTTTTCATACCATCGTTCTATTTACAGAATTAGTGCTTTTACGAAATTTTTTCAGAGTTCCTGTTTTCAATTAAATTGTGCACTAGTTCAAGATCATGACATTCCTCCCAAAATGGTTGGTAAAGCTTTCTTTCCGAAAATACGTTCCTGATAAATTAACGTTAACCAAAATTTAAATTGGTGTGAATCAGTCAATTGCTGGGGGTTACATACATAAGCTTAATTTTACACGTTGATCTAACTTCCAAAATGAAAGCTGAATAAATCAATTTAAGTGTGATTTTAATGCCAGGAAAACGAGTTTGGTCGAAATCGGGATTGTATTTAAAGAGTTTTGTCGTATGAGCCTGTTTGCCTGTACATCCATAGGTTGGCGATTACGAAGATAAACTCCTGAACGACGAATATACCATAACACTACTTTATTCCATGAAATTCTTTGTTTGACAAACTTAATGACAATATGTTCGAATTACGCGATACAAATCCCTTCTATTAATAAAAGAAGTTAAACATGGTCTCAATAAATTCCAGCAATACTAAGTTAAAAACATTATTACTAATAATATGATTTTTTTATAAAGTTATTATATTAGCAAAAAGTCTTCACTATAGCTACATTGCCAAAACAATCTCAGATCAAATCAAAACAGCGCGAAACAGTATATGAAAGGAACAGAAAAAATGTGGTTTTTAATCAAAATAAATTTAAGTCACTGGAACGATGATAACCCAGTTTAAAAATGTCGCTGAGGATTCTAATGAATATTTTACATGTGGTAGAAAATCATTATAAGTTAAACTGTAATTCAACATCCAGCAACTATTCAAAAATAGTAACAAAATTTGTCGGGATATATTTGACAATTATTTATTTTACTCTTACTAGAATTAAAGATATTTAAAACATCGCGCGGTCTCTTAAAAATAAAAGTAATTCTGGATACGGTGGTATTAACAGTATGCAACTAAAATTGTGCACAACAGTAATAAGTTTACTTCTAAGTCACATACGCCACAGTATTAAAGAGACTGGGCTATTCTGTGATAAATTAAAATTTGCAATAGTGAAGTCAAGATTCAAGAGAGTCATTAAATCTGTTATTTCTAACAGACCAGTATTTTTATTACCTAAGTTAAAAAAAAATTGATGGATGAAATATTATTTTTAATAATTTTAGAGCACTTAGCTTAGTACAATACTTCTGCCCAATTCGGGTTAAGGAAAAATATGTTTGCCCGTATTGCATGTCACAGGCTGATAAACGAAATTTTGAGTAAACTTAATAAAAGTAAACACAAAATAGCTGTTTTCTGTGACCTTCGACTATAACAACCATAAGATTTATTCACAGTAAGGTGAAAACAATCAGTATCAGAGTGTGGACTATATAATGGGGTGCCACAGGTTTCAATTTTGGGACTAATAACGTGTGTGTGTGTATATATATATATATACATAAGTGTGTTTGTTTGTTTATTTGTTTGTCCTTCTTTCTCGTCAAAACGGACGGAGCAACGGATCGACGTAATTTTTTGCACAGAGATAGTTGAAGGGCCGAAGAGTGACATAGGTTACTTTTTATACCGGGAAAATATCTCATTCTTTAAGGAAAATTTTTATAGTAATTTAAAAAAGTACACATATTAAATTACATTACAACGTCACAACAGAGCAACAAATCGTCGTATTTTTTGCACACAGTTAGTTGGTGGGCTTGGAAATGACATGGACTACATTAAATAGTCAACCAAATTAATTCTGAGATTTTGAAAGATGTACAAGGAGAAATAACGGAGTATGTGTCAGTAGACACAGTCATGAACACAGAACAGAGCATTACATATCCTGTAGATTTACCGAATTCTCTACAGTTGTAAGGTGGGCCCTCACATAAGATCCAATTAAAATTAGACGTTCCGGTCATGCTTATGCGAAATTTAGATGCACCGCGACTATGTAACGCGAAGAGGCTTAGTGTCACGAAACTTCATTATTTATCCCTATAAACACGCGCGCAAAGCCGCGGGTAAAAGCTAGTAACTGTATATTGTAAAGCGTCGTATGATCGATGTGTTTCTTGTATGTTTTGAACCGTGTTGGTTCTGCGCATAATTGTCTATTAGAATCTGTTTGGCGTGCACGTGCCTATCTCATGCTCGTGCTGTGTGCTTCTTGATTTTGTGCCAGTGCCTCTTCAGTTTGTGCATTGCGTGTTCACGTTCTATTTTGCCTTCTCAATGCGTATGAGCAAATTCGGCCCATTCATATAGAAGTTAAATTCCAGCGTAACCTAACGGAATGAAACATAAATTAAAACCTTACTCGCCACCTCAATAGCGTATGGCGTGAAGATCGTCTCAATTGGTCTAGTGGTTTGTCAGTGATGATGCGGTTTAGTATGAACGAGCAAAATTGACCCATAAATATAGAAGTTAGACTCCAGCGCTACCTATCAATTAAACATAACTAATGAAACATAACTAAAAACCTTACTCGCCACCTCAATAACATATGGTGTTTATATGGTCACAATTGGTCTAGTGGTTTGTCAGTTATAATACGGTTTACTCACGCACAATGGATTATACATATACACACACAATCTTGAAAAGCATGTCGGACAGAATGGCTTTGTGGTACTCTTTACAAATGCTAAAAGTCGTATGACCAAGCGATACAGATTTATCCGAATGCCTTTGACAGACTGTGCTTTTGGTTATAGTTTATCAATTAACATTAAATAAAGCAGAAACTAATTTTATTCATTTTTCATTCATGAACAAACACTCCGACGTTCAAATTATGTTAATTAAAAATATCGGGATTTAAAAAAGTCGTATTAAAATTTATAGGAACTACTCTCAATGAGTATTTAAATTAGAACCGCCACGTTGCCGCATGTATTACAAAAAAATAATTTAGCACGTTTTGTTTTAAGAAGTGTAATCTACTACATAAACTCTACATTATTAAAATCAATTTATTACACATTATGGAGAAATTCTACAGATGTTATTAAGCAGTTTAACATAAACTGGCTCTGATATAATAGAAAGGTTGCGTGTACGTTAGTGTTACAGTAAATAGTTTTATATACGCCAAACTGTAAATTTTTATCGTCAATACATGTATGTTTTATAAAGTGCTTAGTAATAATAGCGGTTTGTACCTAAGTAGACAATTATTTGAAAAACAATGTAAAAAACTACTTCATGAATAATTAATTTTATTCTGCTGAAGAGTTTGTGGACCAAGAATAACGATTTGACTAATTACAACTTGTGAATTTATAGTTACGGATATCATTATTTATTATGTTTGGTACGATTTTATTTATTGAATTGTTTATTGTAAACGTTTATCTTTATATACTTATATTTTGACTTGTTCTATAATCCTGAAGCTTGGCTGCAAATAGGAATCTGAGGAATGAAAACAAAATATCACGATACTAGTTTTTCCGCACATATATTACAGGTAATGCCAGGACTTGTGCTAAAAACATCGTCAGAGAAGGCTGCTCGCAACATGGCGAACTTACAAGATCTCTGAAAGATTCGACTGCACACGCGAATGTAAACGCAATGTTTGCAATATGACTATCGAGAATGAGAGGTTGCACAGTATGTGGTTCCGTGATGTAGTGGTTATCACGTCTGCTTTACGCCCAGAAGGTCTCCGGACGGAGCCATGATCTAGAATTTCTCAAACAATTCTGATAATTCTCCTCCGCGAAGAAATTGAGCAATTTTCGAAACCATTTTTAAAGACAACATAAAAATTGATTTTGCAGAAGTGAGTATCTACATGAATAGAATAAGTATTTTATAGAACTAATCTGTATGGTATTCCGCAATAATTTGGAATTTTTTAGTTTAACTACACTTTAAGCACAAATCAACCAAATAACTCTAATCATATGATACCCTCGAGTAAGATTTTCATAAAGATATAACTTACGTTGTAATAAATAGATTGACACACACGCGTATGCTGTAAATTTTTCAGTACACTTACTAAACTGTAATGGCGTTTACAAATACGTAATACGGAAATGCATCTATGTACACAATGTTGAGATCTTAAATAAGCATGCGTCCCTTTCTTGAACAAATGTTGGAAAGCTACTATATTTATTTAAGGGGGAAAAATTACCATTCATACTTTGTCATGCGGGAAATCTGTAAACAATATCTTCGAGTGCGCAATTACTGAATACCCTCTAGTTGAAAATAATACGCCAGATTGATGGCAACAGATTCGAAAGATCCTTAAAGTTATACAATTTAGCTTGCTTTATTCAAATATAAGTATTCTCGATTATGCTAGAAGAAGAGCTCTTAATTTAATATATTATCATGCTCATCTTAGGAAATGTATTCATCAGACTTTTGGTTCAAATTAGTTAACTGAGTGGAGATAAAGGATAACTCACTTCAGTCTTTTTAACGGGCTATGATTTTGAAAAGCAATCGTTATGTCGTTTGTCACAACAACTTAACTGCGTGCTGTGTGATCCATTGAGCAATCGGGTACCGATTTCCATACGAATCGGAAAAAACGGTTTTTGAGTTACAATAAATAAGGCTTGTATGATTTTGTCGTTACTATATGTCGAAGGGAAGAATAGAAGGTACTTTAAATTTATACTTCACGTTCTTGGTACTATATGTAAAGTTTGAACTTAATTGATTTAGTTGTTTATTCTACGTATATCTACGAGGGCTGATTCAGAAGTCATGGCAACTATTGTTTATCTCCCGAAAATGATCCAGCACAGGAAATGTACTATGTACAGTTGAAAGTGCACGACAAATATGTTTTGAAGGTGACACCGCGTGGGGTATGTCAGCAGGAATGTCAGACATGGAACATGGAATAACACGGGTGCTTGAAATCGCCGTTTAATTGACATATTCTCGTGCAACCTGTATACTCTCATTTGAACGGCTACGTGTCGTTCGTGTACGAGCTGTTTAACATCCTTCAAAGTGGTCTCCGAGATTGTCCACGGTTCGTTGCCAGCGATGAGATAGACGGGAATTACCATCGACTGTATGAGTTCCGTCAATGAGCGCCACCTCTCGTCTAAATGCTGTGGCAGATATTTGTGTTATATAAATATATCCTAATGGACGCGTTGATTTCATTTTTTAAATTAGGAAATATTGACTGTTCGCTAGGATTCAACGTACTGTGCACATTTCCGACAGTTATTTTTTTTTTTCATTTCGATTTCGTGATTTGTATGTAAACAATTAGCGATTCGAAACTTTGTTCATCCAATCATAAAAGAATTAACTAGCTAAAGTGTTATCGAAGCTACGTTGGCCCAAAAAATTTCGCGATTTTCCATTATCTTTAAGGATAGTGATTAGGACTTGAATTATTGAATGCTCACTGAAACAGCAGTAATTGTTAATAGTAAGAATATATCTTTATCTTGTAAATAATAGGAGGATTGTACATTTATAGCCATCCAAATAAATCAGTAACTTGGATTTTGTTCTTATTATTTTTTTAAGACCTCTTTCCATTACGAACCTGGCCGCGCTTAGGCGCATGGAACAATATTGTTGAAAGCGCAACTTGTCCAGCGGAACTGCGTAATTGTTCACTTTTTAGGCCACCAAAGGGAAACGGATCTCATTTCTAGTGTCAGCAGTATATTGTTGTTTCCTAATGCTGTTAGTGGTTTATGAGATAGAAGACTGGAAGATTTGCTATCATTCTTGACTACCAACTTCAGAATAACTGTGGCAATATTAAAAAATTACAGTTACCGTGTTGTATAAAATTTCCTTTACTTTCACTGGACAGTCGAAAGAAATACGGGAACTTTATCGAGGACGGCAGATATTGAGTAAAATGCAGAATGATATGTTGCACACAAGGGATTTTTCGGTTATACCATTGTTCGTAATAGAAATAACACGATCGTGACGACTAAAACTAACCACTATTTTAACACCACTTATTCGACATCATTTTCAAAAATTGATTTTTATCCATGAAGGAATAGTTTTAGATTTGCTCGACAGTAGGAAGTTTATGTAAATTGTGTACATGCTGAAATGATAGATAAAAAAAATATTATCAACTATCAATTCATCGAAATTAAAAAAAAAACTGTACAAGAAAGTAGGCCTATTAGAATTTTGGACTAATTATAAAGTAATGCCATTTAGTGCCTGCGTATGCTGATGAAGTGTGCAGGTGTAATTTCGTTATAAAGCGTTCTGCTCATAGAAATGTGAAAGTACGTTAAAAGAATGACACTTATAATAATACCTACCAAAATAAGTAAGATAACTGGTTCTGCATAATACAAAACTGCATAAATGTAGAATAATGAATTAGCAAAATTGAAATAATAAACCTAGATAGATATTCATCTTTGATGCGAAAAATTACTTACACATGACAATAGCGACTGACAGTATCAAGAATATAATTTTTTCACTCGTGACAAACAAATACGAACAGGTAGATGCGTGTAAAGGCTGTTCACGATAAAGTGAGTACTTTTGAAATCAGACTTGGAAAAAAGTCATTGCCCCTACCTGCATATATTTTAACAGACGCAATGAGTGACATGTGTCCAGTAAAATTGGTAACGGTGGAGGGGAAATTAGTTACATATATTAAAGTTGAACAAAAAGTGTTAGGTAACCATTTCTAATAACTTACATTATTTATCTCGCTCTCAGTATTTTTTAATGCATCGAAGTGTAAAAATGAGCAGATTTGTACCATATTTACTTTTCTTATTATTCCACAGTTTAATTTGACCGACGCATGAATAAAGTGATAAGGTCCATGGGAATGTTAACTTTACATAAGGCGGAACAACACACAACGTGTATACAAGTAGATCTTAAGCAGGGCTTTCAAAAGTGCTCATTTTACCGTGAACAACCTATAGTAAGAAAGTGTAAGAGCGAAAATGACAGGATACTCAGTGCATGCAACCTCGCGGATAATGGCGAAGGACAGAAGGCAGGATCGCAGAGGGAAAGTCAAGGCTGCAGTAAATAGAACAGAAAGAGGACGACGTGGAAACACATCTAGCGTGGAAATTACGAGACTGACGCGAAAGGCGGCGAAGAAACACGCAAGACTACGCCCTGACCTCGCACAAGAATAACAACACGCAGAGACCATGCACGCCTAGTCGAAGTCTGTAGTGTCGTTATTACAAATGTGCCAAGCGTAAACTGGGGTACGTCAGGTTTGTTCGGGACCTGCAGCAAAGTTTATTATTCTCCGAGAGGTAGGGGACCGTGGTGGTCTAGTGGTCAGACTACTCGCCTCCTGTATAGGCGAACCGGGTCGCTCCCGGATTTTCGCATGTGGGAATCGTGCCAGACGAAGCATCTGGTCGGTGGGTTTTCTCGGGATCTCCCGTTTTACCCCCGCCCTTTTATTCTGGCGCTGCTCCATAGACCTACTCCCTTCACTTCACCCCACCGGCTCTCAAGACCTCGATGTTAAATGCTACCCAGATTTTCTCCACTCCACTCTGACAGGCAGTTTGACAGTATATTTCGAGATTTGTCGTCATTTTCACTGGCTGGTTCTACGAAGAAACAGGGCACACAGCACAGCTCTGACTAGATTATATGTAGCCGGGAGTAGTCGTCCTACACTCTTGGAACAAATGTTTCTTCTCGTAATTTGTTCTACACGTATAAAGATTCTTTGGCAAAGACAAGTTCAATACAACACATCTGAATATTTGCGTTTGCTTTTAAGATCCCTCTCCCAGGGACTTATCGACTGTGGTATGGGCTATTTACGGTAAAGTGAGCACTTTTGTAAACTCTCTCATTTGGAATAATGGTCAATAAATATATTTTATTTTAGACTTAGACTTTAACTTCCCATTGCAGTGGAATATACACACTGTGTATATTAATTGCATGGTCATATTTATTTAAAAGGTTGTTAAAGGATAAAAAATGACTGAGATAAAAAGTAACTAGGGCGTCAAAAGTGCTCACTTTACCATGAATAGTCTATACCACAGTAGATAAGTTCGTGGTCCTGCGCTCCGAGTGCAGGCAGCCACGTGCAATGGCGACGTCCAATAAAGGCCGTATGCAGAGAAAAATTTAGTCACCAGCATCACAAGAAACAAAGGTAAATCGTCACTGGATGGCTTGTTTTGTATGCTCAGACACATTAAGTGTTAGTCCGCCTTTTTTTTTTTAAGTGTAGAAATCTAGTCTCTGATTAACCTCCTTAAACTGGAAACTATAAAATTTTCTACTTCGTGAGGATAGATCTAAAGAGTTTTATTTCGTATATGGGTGAAAACCCACGCAATCCTGCCATGTAAATGTATTTACGAAACCTAACACGTACAGATGAGACTGATTTTTAATTTTTCAGGCAGTTGCGTTTCTGAAACATAAATTGTATTTCGTACATAACACTATTGTTATATTGCAGTAACTAGATAGCGTTAAAAGTAATATTTATTTTATTAATATAATTTTTTAATTGTTTTCATATATAAATGTATAATATATAAACATATACATATTAATTCACAAAATATAGCGAGCATTACGAAATGTTCAAGGTAAAAAAATAATGGTAATCTTCTATAACGATAAGTGTGTTAAACAGGGATAATAATTGAACTACGAAGTAGATTTAAAAAATCGTTACATCTATTAAACTTTTAACATTTGTACTTGAGTAGAAATATCAATGAAACTTTGTGGTGGTGATCACCCTGCAAATTTCACTGGCTGATCATATCGTCTTCAATACATACAAAATAAGGAAACACGTGTCCAAGCCACATCAGTTTCAAAAGCTAACCTTTTAGCAACATATTTCTCGAATACATTTCGTTCGCATATCCCGCCTCCCGGATATCCTGGGTATGAATCATTATAAAACACATTCCAACCAATTCCTTCACCTTCCATCGATGACAGACTTCTTACCTTACCAAGCGATGTCAAAAAAGCCATATAAAAAATCCGACCAAACATGGCACCAAGTTATGATTACCTTCCAGCTCCCCTCATACGAGCACTCACTCGCAAAGCCAATATATATCTCACTCAGATCATCAATGCCATCATCCTCACATGTAATTATCCCAACGCCTGGAAAAAGGTCATTGTCATTCCTATTCCTAAACACAATTCTGCTCCAGACAGCATCAATTCATAGTACATACCTATAGTCCGTATACCAATTCTATCAAAAATCGCAGAAAGAATAATCCTCTCACGGCTTGCTCAGAACATAGAAACACTTCACATTCTTCTAAACACCTAATTAGGCTTTCGCAAAAGTCACTCCTCCCTACACGCAGATGCTGCTGTAGTGGACAAAATTACACAAGGCTTCTTCGAACATAAGCACTCCATCTTAATTCTTCTCGACCTTGCAAAAGCATTTGACTCAGTTCAATATCTTGCTCTTCTCTCAAAACTACACAACTTCAACATTCACGAACGCCTCATCTCAGTTCTTCACAGTTTCCTCGCCAAGAGAAGTTTCACAGTTCGTGTAGATCACCACCTAACATCTTATCATAGTATCACAGCAGGGGTTCCACAAGGCGCACTTCTAAGTACCACATTTTTCTCAATTTATGTCGCAGACATTCCATCCATTCCCGACGTCATGCTTTACCAATACGCTGACGACACTGCCATTCTGCTTTACAGTCAGGAGGCTGAAACTCTTTCAGCACACGTCCGACTTAGCCTACGGTCATTATGTGACTACTTCCAACATTTGGGGGAGGGGGGGGGGGTAGCTCCAAACCCCAAAAAGTCATGAATAATGTTCCTCACAAAATGCCGACGACAACCACCTCCACTTCCAACAACTTTAGGCCACAAAATGTAATGGACGCACACTGTCCACTACCTCGGTATTCATCTGGATCACACTCATCTGGCATCATCACATACCCATTGCAACAGCCAAAACCCAATTAGCATTTCGAGCACTACGACCACTTCTCGCACGATCTTGTACATTACCACAAATCACCCGGATACGTCTATGGAAGGCATACATTATCCCAATACTCCCGTAAGGCAGCGTGGTCTGGTCATATGTGAGCTCCTTAACGTTACGATCAATCATCAGCATATACAACAAAGGATTCTGAAGCATCCTCGGCTGCTCGCTCCGCATTCTATTAGATCAGTTCTACGAGATGGGTGAGTTTCGGGGGCCACTCCAGAACATCCGACGACAAACCACCAGATTCCTGACATCAATTCGTCGCCACCACAATCCTATCATTGCATCCATAGCCGTCTACGACCCTATGGACCACCAACCCCACCGCCGACTCCTGGACCTTTACATAGATCCCCCCTAAACACCGAAGATCCTCACCTATCAGTCCTACACATCCTCATCTCATGTGATTATGTGCGGGAGTGACTCCTTTGGGGGTAATTCGTGTGCGGGTCATGGGCAATCCGATCCTTTTCATTCCTGTAATCTTATTATTTCCCATTCTTAACTTCAGTTCTTCCAAATTACAAGTATCATCACTTTTGGCATAGAGTCAATGCATCGATACAACAATATTCTGTCTATTAATTGCAATTCCTGTCTCTTTTCCTCAAACCTATTTTAAGTATTCACTACATTTACATTTCATTTTTTACAATTGTATTTTCCTTAATCATACCATCCAATTGTCAATAATTCCATCCATCTCTCTACTCACTTCATTCCTGTTCACCAAAATTTAAGTTTTCTTGGTCATGTAATTTAGTGGATGTTCAAATCCTCAGATCACTAAGAGGTTCTTAATCATTCCATGTATATATGTGTATAATTAGCAATTATTTTATATAGAAAGACCCCTATGGGCATTTGAAACTTCCTTAAGGGCAGATTATTGTTCATTTGATTAATTTTCTAGTATTCCTGATGTATTTGCCTTTTAACTTTAAATTATGTGTACTAACTATACTAATTTGCTTTGCGGTTCTTCAAAATAAGTTTGTATAAGACATTTATATTGTAACACATGATCCCCTAATTTTTTTTATGTTCTATAGATTTTCTCAATCTTTTTCCTACATTTAATAATGTAAGGCATGTATTATATAAGTTAGAATCAAAAATTTGTAATTTAATATTAGTTGATAAGGAGCTGGCAAGTGGCTGGAGATTGACCATTGCTAAGCAAGATCATTAACAAAGAGATAATATGTATACTTCAGGTTTAATATAGTATTAAAAAACTGTAGCATATTTAGACGTTGAGTTACTCGATAAATGTATCAAAATCTGTAAGTAACACTAAATAATTACTATTTATCGCCATCCCTCAAAACAAGGTAAGAACATAAAAGAACCGAAAACAGAAAAGTCCAGGATCAGCCTGTATTTAACATGCGAATGAAAAACTCCGCAGCAGCTCTCCATATCTCTATTCGCTGCCTCTATGTGCTGGGACCTTATCGCTGGATGTACTTCTGGGCCCTACCAAGCCCCACTTCTGGGCGATAAACAACTGCCATTTCCAGGCGATAAACAACTTCCTAAAACCAAGCTCAATGCACTATCGCAACTGATAACAACATCCTGTTACATGCAACACATACACACACAAAAGTGTAAACATGTTGGCCTACATAAACATTTGATCCACCAACTTAACAAACTATTCCTTTCGTGTATGTTAAAGGGATCACATCGAGAGGAAAAGAGGGGAGGGGGGTGATGAATTTAACTTTTCTTGCATGTCTTTTGTCAATCTAATGTTATATATATATATCTGTATACCGTATTGGACATTTCGCTAAGGAAGCTCCATAAATTTCGCTATTAATTTTAATAATATGATTTTTGAAGGGTGCACTTTTAGAGTATCAAGTGTGATGTTCTTGATGCGTATTTATATCACTCCGTATATTTAATAGCATAAAATAAATGTTCAAATATTCCCCCTCAATACACCCCCCTTTTTAATATAAAGGTAAGGAATATAAAAAATTTGAAAAATACACAGCAGTACATTTCGTACCTACAAAACATTTACTTACAGAATAAAAATACATAACACATAATCACAGATTTACAAAATAATATACTTCTCGGCATGAGACCTTCTGAAGGAGCACATTTCCAACAAACCACTACCAGCTTTAGCAGTTATTCCTTGAAGACCAAAACGGTGCAAAAAATACTGCAAAATAAAACTTTCTTCTATATCAAGGATCTTAACTGCCCAAGATATATCATCTTTATTGATGTTCTTAGCAAAAGAAACAATATTACGATAAACCTTCCTCGGGTAATAACCAGAAGAACGAATTCGCCTCCGATTCTTGTCAGGATGAAATCTGCAAAAAAACATAATCAATACTGTTAATAAACAACTTCTGGTTACAACCAAACGCAATGCACTATCGCAACTGATAACATCCTGTTACATGCAACACACACACAAGTGTAAACATGTTGCCCAACATAAACATTTGCTACACCAACTTAAACATAATTACTCCTTCGGGTATGTTAAAGGGATCACATCGAGAGGAAAAGAGGGGGGGGGGGGGGGGTGATGAATTTAACTTTTCTTGCATATCTTTTGTCAATCTAAAGTTATATATATATATATATATATATATATATATATATATATATATATATATATATACCGTATTGGACATTTCTCTAAGGAAGCGCCATAAATTTTTGCTATTAATTTTAATAATATGATTAATTTGAAGGGAGCACTTTTTGAGTATCTAGTGTGATGTCCTTGCTGTGTTTTTATATCACTCCGTATATTTAATAGCATAAAATAAATGTTCAAATATTCCCCCCTCAATACACCCCCCTTTTTAATATAAAGGAAAGGAATATAAAAACTACGAAAAAATGTAGCAGTACATATAAAGGAAAGGAATATTTAAAAAATACGAAAAAACGCAGCAGTACGTTTTGTACCTACAAAACATTTATTTACGAAATAAAAAAGACATAACATATAATCACAAATTGAAAACAATTCCACGTGAACAAGAATATGCATTCGCCAGTAGTACCAACTAATTTCCTATACAACTAAATCTGATCACCAAGTTCCATCTTCATCTTCTCACATGAATACATAGACGCATGTTGTTATCAGTTACGATAGTGCATTGCGCTTGGTTGTAACTGGAAGTTGTTTATCGACCGATAGTGGCGGCTTGGTGGGGCCCGGAAGTGATAAGGTCCCCGCACATAGTGGCAGCGAATAGAGAAACAGAGAGCTGCCGCGGAGTTTCCCATTCGCATGTTAAATGCCAAGCGAGTAGGTTAAAGTAGTAGGTGCGGGCTAATCCTGGACTTTTCTGTTTTCTTTTTTTTTGTTCTTACCTTGTTTTGAGGCATGTATCTGTGTTGTAATAATAGTTTAATTCGTTTTTGTATATTATATTAATTTATTCTATTTTTGACATTATTGATTTTTTTTGCAGATTTCATCCTGACGTGAATCGGAGGCGAATTCGTTCTTCTTGTTATTGCCCGAGGGATGTTTATCGTAATATTGTGTCTTTTACTAAGGATGTCAATAAAGAAAATAGGTCTTGGACAGTTGATATCATTGATATAGAAGAGAGCTATATTTTGTTGTCTTTTTTGTGCCATCTTGGTCTTCAAGGAATAACTGCTAAATCTGGCAGTGGCTTGTTGGAAATGTGTTTCTTCAGAAGGTCTCGTGTCGAGAAGGAGCATGAAACAAAGGATATTAGTGAGATTGCCAAACAGGATTATCTGCTGGAAGACTTTTCCAGTTCATGAGGGCAAGGCAGACAATACTGCTGTAATTAGTGTTTTTGGAAATGTGTCTATGTATTCACATAATAAGATTAAGATGGAACTTGGTGATCGGATTTGGTTGTATCGGAAATTAGTTGGTACTACTGGCGACATACATATTCTTGGTCATGTCAAATTGTTTTTTCAATCCTTGATTATTTATTATGTATTTTTTATTTTACAAATAAATCTTTTGTAGGTACAAATTGTACTGCGACGTTTTTTTTGTTTGTTCTTATATTCCTTTCCTTTATATTAAAAGGGGAGATGTATTGAGGGGGGAATATTTGAATATGTATTTTATGCTATTAAATATATAGAGTGGTATAAATACACGTAAAGTACATTACACTAGATACTAAAAAAGCGCACCCTTTAAAAATCCTATTATTAAATGTGATAGCGAAATTGATGAAGAGTCCTCAGGGAAACGTCCAACATGATATACAGAAATATGTATAATTAACATTAGATTGACAAAATACATGCATGAATAGTTAAATTCATTCCCCCCTCTTTTCCTCTCGATGTGATCCCTTTAAAATTCCCGAAAGGAGCATGTTAAAGATATAGTTTTGTTAACAATATCCTCTGTCTCCATCCCAAGTATATTTCGAGGAGCAGACACATCAATTGTATTTAATACAAGAGGAAGTAGCAAACTTCATAGTTTCAGCCGTTTTCTATTGGCTGAGATCAACTGACGTCATGATGTATGGACAAGCTCGTGCATCTACGTATATAGTAACCCTCCTAACTAAACTTCATCAAGCACCACCAACGTCGGTTCTTACACCTTTGGACGAGCCGATATCACGTGGGGTTAGCACTGTACTACCAGCCTATCGGTGTCGTTTTTGCTGTGCGGAGTTTGCAATGAAACTCGTCCTGCTTCGCCATGAAGTTCGCGAGCGTACAAAGAGCTTGATTTCGTTTATACCCGGGACCAGTTGACGTGAATGTAGTAGATGTAGATTTTACCAAATTAAATATATGTGTTTTATACATAATTGCGAGATTCATTTATTTCTTGTTTGTCATAAAAAAAAAAGTTTGAAATTTAAATTATAAAAAAAGTGCGTTTAAGAATAAAATAATATTATAAGGTACCACAATGGTACTTTGATTATCCTTTAAAACATGAACAATAAAATTTTTTATGTAATCAGTTATAAAGTTTTTAATAAAGAACATTTTCACTTTCATACGTAATGCATGTAGGTAAACTGTTGATTGTAAAACACAATTGTATAAAAAAAAGGAGGAATGAAAAAATTAATGTTTTTTAGTCTACAAATATGAGTGTCGTCATTTTACCTGGCAGCTGAATCGAGAATTACCTATGCATGATGAAAATTGAATCCAACATGGAGGAGGTCGAACGCGACTAATTAGCCCCACTTATACTTAAATAAATACATTAGCACCATCTGGTTGTTGAAAACAAATGACGCTTACCAATATGGCGTCGAACAGAGAGACTAATTGACGCCTGCCAACATGACCGTCGTTTGGGGGAAAACCTAATACACTAGCGCTACCTAGGTGATGTAAACAAATTACGCTTACCAATATGGTGGTGGAGAGAAAGCGACTAATTGGCCGTGGCGCTTACCAATATGGCGTCGAACGTAAGAGAGATCATACCAATATGACGTCCTTCGAAACAAATGTCGACCGATAAAATCAACATGGCGGATTGAGTATGGGAGAGGGGGGGGTGAGGTGAATGAGTCAGTCGTCTGCTGGGAGTCGAATTAAAGTGACTAATTGGTGGAACGAACGGCATAAAGGGGGATGGGGTTGGAGCGGACTCAACTTATTAACCCTGGAAATGTAAGTTTATTATAATAATTTTATAAAATTTCTAGTATACATTTTTATACAATTGTTATTAATTTTTTACAATACATTTGTAAACTATTTGTTAATAGTTTTTACTAAATTTTTTAGAATAATTTAAATAAAAATTTATCAAATTTTTTTTACTTTTAAAGATTTTTTGAATTTTTGTTGGGTTTTTGGGGTTAGAGGGCAAGGTAAAGGTCAGGGGTCAAAAGTCATTGACTTCCAAGATGGCGGTTAAGTGACATAACAATATGGTGGCCGGCCGACTCCGGCTCCGACACTCCACACCCTTGCGATCAACGCAGCTTTCCCCACTACTTATATCTTATTTATAAATATAATATTTCATTTATAATAGATATGAATAAAAATAGCGAGAAAACATGCGTGCTGGTGGGACCTAGTAACAAATAGACCTCATGCAAAATATTACTACAAATGCGTGCGCACGAATTCAGTGCGTTGTCCTTTGGTATAAATTTATATACTCGGTCAAGCTTCGGTTGCAAGAAGCGGATAAATATCCCGGAAGTAGAACTTTAGCAGGGCTTCATAAAAGTGTGAAGCAACTGTGAATGGTCCATACGTAACGAAAACGCAGGTTATTGTTTGGCTGGTACTGTTCACTACGACTGGCAATGCCCAATCACTTTCCCTGTGGATAAAAGCTTCGTAAACTATGTTACTCTTCTAGGATGTTGATGGTTCAGCTGAACAGAAAATCGTCTTGAATTACAGCTCTCGTCAAAAAAATTTCTTATTCGCAACACCTGAAACGACAATGCTTATTTAGAGTTGATTGGAGCCCGTGTTAATGCAGCTGTGACAACCTCCGTAAAGGCTGTTCACGACAAAGTGAGAACTTTTTTAATCAACCTTAGGAAAAGGTCACTGCCCCTGCACGCATACATTTTAACGGGCGCACTGGGCGACATTCGCCCAGTAAAGTTGGTAACGATTGACGGAAACTAGTTCCGTAGCTTAATGTCGAATAAAAAGTGTTAGGTAACCATTCGTGATAACTTAAAATTATTTATTTCGTTTTCTGTTTGTAAAAATGAGCAGATTTGTAATGTATTTACTTTTCTAATCAATTCACAGTTTCATCTGACCGACGAATGAATAAAGTGATGAGGCCCATAGCATTGTTAATTTTCACATAAGGCGGAGGAATACACAACGTGTATACAAGTAGATCTTAAGCAGGGCTTTCAAAAGTGCTCATTTTACAGTGAATAGCGTATACCACCTAATATACTAGAATAAGTCTTCAAATGATCAACTTCCTGGTATGTGGTACAGAGCAAAGTTATGTACAAAAAAAAATTTTAAGTTAAAAATAAGACAGTCAACTACTAGGAATCATCGCTGCGTCGCACCGCGCAGCCACGGTGCGATGGAAAATGCTCAACTGGACCGGATCTGTTAATGCCAGCGAGATCGAGCCAGCTCCGCTTGTCGTCCTTGGGCCGACTTGGTTTCCAATTTGCCGTCGAACGGCCACGGCAGGAGCGCCAACGGGGCGGAAAGTCGTCCATGTTTGGAATAGCGGCACGTACTTGCCCGTCGAAGCTAAACGAACGTACAGCACTTTGCAGTTATGCACAGCCTGCTTTTTTTTCCTACGCTACACAGTTGCCGTAAGATTGTAAGAGGATGGACTAAAACCTTTTCTGTGAAATAGTTGTTTGCGCGAATTCGAGTATCTCGGGGAAATAAATGCTCTGCAAATATGACTATTTGTCACAAAAGATTTAAAAATATATATGGCCTTTCTTTTGCTTTCGTCATAAAAAGTGTATCCTTGGAGAGAAAAAAATCGTGATAATAGTCAAATGTAGCATTTTAGAAGCTAGCCAATGCAGTTCCCTTAAGCGGCAAGAGAAAGGTACAAATATAGAGGCACAGTTTAATCTGTGGGATTTCATCGCGTGTAATAAAATCCCACTGTTAGGGCGCTTGTCCACGACAAGAATTCTCGCCGTCCGCCGTTCCGGCGGAACTGCTGGCTCGGTAGTGACTCATTATTTCGCATGAGCTCTCCCACGAGGCGTCACAGCGTTTCTACCTTGCCGGATGCCGTGAGCAGCATAGGATTCCCATTGTAGAGCCGTGAGCAGCATAGGATTCCCACTGTAGAGCCGTGAGCAGCATAGGATTCCCACTGTAGAGCCGGCAGGCAAGCGGCGCTCCGTGTGCACGTTCACACATGTGGTGACGTGTGCGCTTGTCCACCATCCGGCAAACTCACCGTCAGTGGCCGGATAGCGCTTGCTGAGTGCGGTACACTGTTCATTGTCAAAATGAGTGCAGAATTAATTATAAATAGGGATGGGAAAATTTCGCGAATTAAATTTGGGACAAAAAAGAAGTCAAACCCATATACAGTGAAGTCTCATTTGCAATTGGGTCACAATTTATTAGACACACCCGGGACGCCTCTGAGCCAATAGCAGACTTGCAAAAAAAAAAAACATATAGCAACTCCCATACTGCTAGGTGTGCAGTAACTCTGACTACTGCCTGGAGCCGCAGCCAATGAACACACGTCTGAGGCTTGAGTGTACACAGGACTTTGGAGTTTAGCCTACAGGTCATTGAACTAGCGATATTTTGCTGTCCCTAATTATAGATTGTGATATCCTGATTACGCCGTTTCAGGAGCGGCCAGTTCTGTGGGGCAAGACTACAGAAGAGTGTAAAGACAGGCGGTTGACTTTGGAACCATGGAAGGAAGTATGCAGCCTCCTGAAAGAAGACTTTGAAACACTCCCGGGTGCAGAAAGAAACGAAATAGGTAACCAAGTGGTACATGCAAATATACATGGGGTTTATTACCATGTGTTACAGACAAAAAAAACCACATTAAATTTTTAAGAAATCTGACCTATTATTATTTTTTTTGCAATAATTGAGTGACCACCCCGTTATTTTCTAGAAAGGGAGAGGTTTAAATAGCGGTTTCTTCACAGGTTTAAGATCACAATAACACTAACATTACCCACAGAATCGTAATAAACTCCATGTCGTTTTCGATATTTTACCAAAATAGAATTTAAAGGAATCACCTCCCAAAGGCTGGAACATAAGTTGATAAACATCCTGTATTGTTCTACGTTTTGAGTGATCATAAATCGGGTACAGTATGTACACTATTATTACAGTCCAAAATATAAACCACAAAAGTAGTACTGGTAAATACAAATAAAGAAAAGTAAAGTGATTATGTTGATTTTCGGGTGTTCTAACATTGAAAACATGATGGAACACAATACACTGAACTTATCATATTCAGTTGTCACTATTTGACGCTGCATTACGCAAATCTGTCCTGCCACGGAATTCTTCCACGTTCTGAAGCGAAGTAGTTAGCAAATTTATTTATAATAGCGTTTGCTCCCAAACTACCTCGCACTTCTTGTGATTGAGGGAGAGTTGAAAGTCCTGAGTTCTCATCTATGATAGAGTCGACGAAATTAGTACTGAGTCCCTCTTCTTAATGGATGAAGTTTTGAAGAATATAGCATGCCTTCACTATGTCGACTGCGAGGTCTGTAAAAACATTTAATGGCCGGTAAAAAAATTCTCAATTTATTGCTCGTTATACCGAAGACACACTCAGCGAAACTTCTTCCTCGTGTTAAGAGGTAACTAAAAACTCGCTTCACGTGATCAAGCTCTCGGCCACCATAGGGACGAAGAAAATTACTGTGTTATGCAAAAGCTTCGTCACCTACGAAAACACAAGAAAGTTCCTCTTCAGTATCTGGTACTGGCTTTGAAGATGGTATGTTCAGTGTTTTGTCCTGCACCTTTTTCCCAAGAGAAGTTTCTTTAATCACACTTGAGTCGCATTCCTTGCCATAAGCACAGACCTCAACATAAATGAAATTATAATTTGTGTTAACAACAGCCATTATAACCAATGAATAATAACCTTTGTAGTTATAGAACATTGATCCACGGTCCAGTGGCGTAATGATTCTGATGTGCTTGCCGTCGACGGCCCCAATACAATACGGGAAATTTTTTAATAACTTCGAACTGATGTGCTATAGCCATCCGTTTACTGGTAGTCGGAGCTGACATGTATGTCCCACGTAATATCATCCATATCTTCTTGCATACTACACGTACTATTCTACTTACTGTTTTTATTCCGAGTCGGAAACTGTAATGGAGGTATGCGAAGGTAGTTCCTGTTGCCAGGTACCTGAAACAAATAGGAACCTACCAGTTAATATTTCCCATTCTGTTCTTTGCAAGGAAATTGGTGATGAAAAAAATGGGCTGGCATTCGTGAAAACTGGATGAAGTGCCAAAAAGAGTTATTGAGGATCAGAAGAGCTGTGCAGCAGCGCATAAAAAGAGTAAGAACATGTTTTATGATGAACTACAGTTTCTAACGAAAATTGCAACTCATCGACAAACTACGTCAAATATGCCTGATGATGATCCTGGTGAAACTGAATAAGATAACAGTCGTGTGGACAAACGGACCGATGAAAATCTAGAAAAAAACCCAAAAAGCAAACGACATATAAGTGAAATGAACAAAAAAATTATGGCTGTCATTGACACTTCCATTGAATAGGGACAAAGCAGAATCATGTCCTTTTTTAAGGGTATTGCACCAACTGTAGATCAATTCAACGAGGACTATATAGTCGACTTTCAATTCGAAGTGATGAAATTTATTAGGGATATTAGGAAGAAGCGAAGCAACAGTGGAATTCCACCCCAACCCACTCAACATTCCTTCAATCAGTATGCTGAGTATAGTGCATTACACGCATGCCAAACTGTAGGAGATCCATCAACATATCGAATACCACATGCCTCATCCACTACCAGTGCTGCGAACAGCCATGAGACACCATGGATAAATCGGCAAAATCGCCATCCAGTTAATTCTCCTGTTCAACATTCACAAGATGGGATGTGTTTTCAATCTTACACCAGCCCTGAATCCGCTGCGTCTGATCTTTCACAAACATTGTATTTAGAAAATTCGTTCTAAAACATGCACTGTCAAGGCGGGCTATTCTTATTTGTGTCACTTTTTTACTTATATTTATGGACAAATCCTATTTTGGGTTTCATTTTGACATTTGGCCAAGTTAGGTGCAATATCTTATTCCTTGGTGACTAATGGGACTGTGCACTTAAATTTTTATGTTAATGTGATCTCAGTCATTCGTTAAACATAAAATAAACGAGAGCAATTTATCATATACGTGCTCAATATATTTTGTAGTCCATTTAAGGTGAGACTTCTGTGACAGTTCTACCACATGTTCTCTCTCAACGGAAATATGTACGTGTATCTGTATTCCCAATTTTTTTCCAAGCTGTGTTCATATGCAGTGATACAACAAACATTTTGATTTGAGAATTGAGTATGTTTGATGTGGACAGCTGTCAATGAAAAATACGACATGGTTGACCTGTCAAATAAGTCTCACCTTACACGAAATAGACTGTAGTAAGGCTCACCTCAGTGTCACAGCCATCATTTCAGGTGGATAAATGTAGTTTTGCATTTTCGTGTCTTCATGCTTCAAATGGTCGTAGAGAAGTGCCAATAATTTATCAAATGTTTCTCTCGATATTCTGTAAAAATTCATATGCTTTGCGTCGTCTTCTCTTAGTATATTAAACAACGTACTGTATTTAGCTCACAAAATTAAAAATCGATCTTGCATTAGTGGATGAACCCAGTACTTTCTACGCTGTTGATGCCACTGTTTACGAAAATAATACACTGCTGTGAGATTACACGCTATCCCCAGATCTATAGTGTAGGGATCCCAAGACTCGATGGACTTCATTCCGGCAGCCTGCCGTCCCCATGGACACAGACACAAGGTTTTTCTTCCGGCCCGGCGGAATTACCGTTCCGGCGAAAATTCTTGTCGTGGACAAGAGCCCTTACAGATCTAATTTACACAGTACACAGTTGCGCGTAGGAGCGATGAAGCACTAGGCGTGCGTGTTAATGTCGCCCGTATCGCTTCCTCACTTCTTGACCTTGGATGCGCAACTCCATCCCATTCTTAAGACGAGTTGGTCTTCAAAACATATTAGCTCAGAACCACTTGCGCGATTGGATCATTTGAACTATTGCGCGTTTTTTATGTATGCCCGCGAATCAAGGACGGTCGGAATCACATGAATTCAATTCTAAATGGTTCACTCACACGAATAGGAACAGTGGTAAAAGAAATCTGTGTTGGTAGCGCCTAGTAAGAAATAGTTCTAATGCTGAACATTATTAAACATGATTGGGCACGAATTCCGTGCGTTGTCCTTTGGTGTAATTTTGTTAACTTAGTTAAGCTTAGTTTGCACGAGGCGGAGGAATATCCTGTAGATAGAACTTTGGTGGGGCTTCGGAAAAGTGTGAAGTAACCACGAATGGATTATATACGCTCAGTAAAGTGGTAACAATGAAGAGAAGTGGCTCCATGTCTTAACGTCGGGTTAAAAGAGTTAAAACATTTGCGATCATTGAAATGACTTCGTTTCCTTTATATTTTTATTGATAAATATAAGTGCAAAAAAGATGATGCAGATTTGGAAAATATGTAATATCCGAATAATTCCACAGTTTCACTTGACCGACGCACTTATAAAGTGACCAGGCTCTTGAAACGTTAATTGTACACGTGGTGGAAGAGTAGACACCGTGCGTACAAGTAGATTTTAAGCAAGGTTTTCAAAAGTGCTCAGCTTACCGTTAATATATTGTACACTCTTGTATAGGTAGGGATAGGAAAATTTCGCTAGTTCAGTGACCTGTAGGCTAGACTCATCAGTCCTCTGCATACTGAAGCCACAGCTGTGTGATTGACTGTTTGCCCCACACCTGGCAGTTATGGGATTCGCAAGGTGTTTCCTTGCAAGTCTGCTATTGTCTCAGAGGCGTGCAGGACGGGTCTAATAAACTGTGATCCAATTGCGAAGGTAACTTCACTATATATGTGTTTGATGTCTATCTTGTCCCAAAATGAACTCGTGAAATTTTTCTATCCCTATGTATAGGCTGTTTGTTCACCGTAAAGTGAGCACTAAGGCCGTACCTCAAAGTACCTTTTAGTTTATTTGTGTACTTTCACCAATCGTTAATATAAAACCTTGAATTATGGCCAATACTCTCAGTGTGTACATATCATAACTCTCAAAAGTTAACGTCTATGGCTACAATAAAAAATAATTATTTGGTTATTATGCCTGCTGGAAGAGCCTTAAATAGTGCTCATTTTACCGTGAATAGCCTATAACTAGAGACCTTAGGAATTCGCGGATTGATTTTGGGACAAGCTATAATTTAAAACACATGTTTTTTTATTTAACTTAAGTCATTTGACCACACGGCGTTTGACACCTGGAGCACGCTGACCCAGTTGTCGCCTTCCACTGTGTCAGCAGACAGCCAATGTGCATTTGACATCGGCAATTTGGACACAATGCGGTAGAGATTAGCCTGCAGGTCTTTGAACGCACCAATTTTTCAGTTGCTTATTACAAAACTTCTGTGAGGAGGTCAATGGGCTAATTAAGTTTTGAGCTATATCGAACTACTGTGTGTTGCCTGAGAGGCATAACTAACAAGTCCAGGTGGTGGCAAAGCAATGACAGGCAACTGATCTACATGGGCGGCATGATTTGGATAGTGAGTGGCGCCAAGTTAGAGCTTAAGCCTTACGATAATCCAGCTTACGACAACCCAGCTCCCTCATATGCGTCATATGCACTCACGTCGCAATGCATCGCAATGACCGGTTACAACATAGCCTTATCACGTCAGAATTTCCATTAATACATTTAATATGATAAAAGTAAAAATATAGCTATATACATAATAGTTTTTTTTATCCTTTCTAGCAAAACTTTGTATTTCCAGAACATTCACTTACCGAGATACGCTACGCGTTTACACGCAAACAACGATTTCACAGAAAACGTTTCAATACATAGGACTCTTAACCCTCTGGAATTATTATAGTTCGTAGTATCTAATAAACACGCCTGATCATGTGTGGAGAACGTGAATAAAACTGTTACTAAGGAAAAAATCCAGTTCTCATTAGTTTACGAATTCTTAACTTTTATCTTACAGATTCCTTAAAAGTCAAAAACATTTACGCATGTAAAAATAAGTCTGTCTGTTTTACGTTTCATATGGGCTGACCATGACTTGTTAGCTTACTTTCCGAAGGATAGAAAAGTTTATATCACTTTCGTATATGTGTGTTTGTGTATGTGTGTATCTGGGTATGTGTGTGTCAGTGTATGTGAGTGTGTGTGTGTGCATGTGTGACAGTGTATACGTGTGTGTGAGGGTGTGTCGGTGCGTTTGTGTGTCCGACCCCTCCTTTTTTTCTTCTATTTTTGAACGCTTCAATCGAATTCCACCAAATCGGTACATATATAACATAGGAAGGACACCTGGCTTTTATAGTCTTCGACAACACTGATCACTTACTTTAAAAATGGCCACCATTTTAATATTTAAGGCGATGTCATATCACGGAACCATTCAACTGATTTAGATCACAATTTATATGTTGACAGAGCATCAGGTAACAATTAAATTTTGAAATGTGTATTGTTGTCAGTCGGCCATTTTGGAATATAGCGCCAAGCGAAAACGTAAATATTTACATTATATCTCAAAAACTATCGAAGCAATTCTTACGAAAAACAGGCCAGAAAAATGTAAGTAATTAAATTGGATTATGTACTTATTTTCAAAACTTAGGCTATACAAATATATAAGATTAATTTAGTATAAGCTATCTACTATACCATTTAACCATTTTAAACCCAATTTTGTATGCCTTAAGTACCTATTATAAGCATAGTATATGCCAACACATAGCCACATTTATCAGTCATTTTCTAAGCTAGGACCACATGAATAAATAATGTTTTACGTCATATCTCGGTAAACAATAAACCGATTCCCACCAAATTTGGTAGATAAGTAATACTGCGGTAGATAACGTCAAATGGTGTGTTTTAAATATGTTATACGTTTGTTTTCAAAATGGAAACCACATAGGTATCCTAACCTAGAATGATATGTCATTGTTACCATGTAATCAGTTCCGACTTATCGTTGTATGCTAGGAGTATATATTACAGCTATTAACTGTATCTACATGAGGCATATTTTGTCCACCGTTTTGTAAGGTAGCACTAAGTATAAGAAAAAATAAAATTTTCATGTTATATCTTGGGAAATAATTTACCGATTCCTACCAAATTTGTTAAACCAGTATTACTGCGCGGGATGATGTAAAATTGAATGTTTTAACTACATCAGACACTTATTTGCAAAATGGTGGCCACATAGGAGTTTTAGCTTAGTATATTTTATCGTCGAAACCATGTAAGCTCTTCAAACTTAATTTTTTATGCTGTGAGTGTATATTAAAACTATTAACTGCGTCTACACGGAGCATATTTTGTCTACCATTTCGTAAAATATGCCACAGGAAAAAACTGACCTTTTATGTAATATCTCCGGAAACAAATGAAGGATTCCTACAAAATTTGACAAACAACTTGCACTGCAGCAGGTGGTGTAAACATGCTATGTTTTAAGTAGACCAGGCACTTATTTTCAAAGTTGTGACTATATAACTATTCTAGATAAGTATATTTTATTAATGTAACAAATTCCAACTTAACTTTGCATGCTGGCAGTATCAATTACATCCATCAAATGTATCTATACAAAGCCTAATTTTTCTGCCATTTTGTAAGTTAGTCCCACAATAAAAATCAACTTTTTATGTCATATCTCGGGAAAGAGTAAATCCATTATTACCAAATTTGGCGAAAAAGTTGTACTGTGATAGATCATGTATAGACTTTTCACGATAAAATGAGCACTTTTGAAAGCCCTGTTTAAGACCTATTTGTATGCACGTTGTACGTTCTTCCATCTTATGTTAAATTATCATTGCCATGGGCCTCATCACTTTCTTCATGCGTCGGCCAAGTGAAATTGTAAAATTATTAGAAAAGTAAGTATTTTAGTAATCTGCTAGTTTTTACACTTCGACGCATTACAAAAACAGAAAGCGATAGAAATTTTTTAAGTTACCACAAGTGGTTACTTAACACATTTTATTCGACGTTAAGATTCGAATCTACTTTTCACTCCATCGTTACTAACTTTATTGGGCTAATGTCATTCGGTACTCCCGGTAACATATATGCAGGTAGGAACAGTGACCTCTTTCTATAGTTGATTTCAGAAGTGCTCACTTTATCGTGAACAGCCTTTAACAGTATATATATATATATTTTTTAAGTCTAACAGAAACTTATTTTCAGAATGGCCGCTATAAAATTATTTTAGCTTGTTGTGCTATATCTAAGAAATTACGTACTTTTTTTTTTTATCTTAACTTTGTATACTGGCAGTATACTATCATCGAATGTGCTATTACATAAATTTATTGACCTCTATTTATGAAGATCGTAACATGAAAAATATGGAGTTTTTATGCCAAATCTCAGGGAACAATCAACCGATTTTCACCAAATTCTTCAGACAAGTAACGCTATGGTAGACCATTTGGACTTACATGTTTTTAAGTAGCTCATTCACTCATTTTCAAACTGAGGACCCTGTAAATACTTTAGGTTATTAAATCCTATCATTCGAAACAATACATGGATTAAATTCGAAGTCAATCCTCGAATCCAACGTACGTAATGCAGTTGATTGCGCATTGGTGGTGGTGCAATGTTTTCTGGGTTCGAGTCCCGGGCAATGCACCTGCGTATTTGTATTTAGCTCACTGCTTTCGCATTTGTTTCTGGTTTCATCTCTTACGACATTGATTTCCACGATACTACAAATCCTGCCTATCAACTCAGCTTTTAAAAAATAATTTAAGAATCGCACCCGTGTAGAGGATAGTAGGCCCATTAGTTATAATAATAACTTCCTTTTTTGAAAATGACATGCTAAAATCACTATCAGAAAATTTTATCTGCCCAGTCATAAAATATTAACAAAAAGAATGACAAATACAAGCAAGATAAGTAGGATATGAGCGTGTGTCGCATGCCTCATAGAATATTTAAATAATATTTTGAAGTGATCGGGTAAAGTTTAAGCCTACCAAGGGGATTTCTGCAAAATCCGCAATACATTTACGCCACACATTGAGCAAGTACGAAAGCCGTATGGAAAATTCGAACTTATGATATGCAAAGAAGAAATGAAGACAAGAAAAATGCTTTCAATAACATTGCTAAAAGAGTTATCCTACATGATTTACATCAAGTATTAAACACTTCTGATCTGTCATCTGGTATTGATTATTTAAGTGGCTTCTCTCAACACAAAATCCGTCGATAAGAGTTCACCTCAGGAAGGGGGTGCTTAATGTTACATGTAGCATGACACCATAATGAGTAATGGGTGCTAACCTGACAGCTTCTTGCGTTTATGTATGCTATTCACGGTAAAGTGAGCACTTTTGAAAACCCACTCATTTTATTTTAACCTTAGACGTTTACTTCAGAGAGCGGTGTTTATTTCTTACATGCCAATATTTATTTTAATAAGTTGTTAATGGATAAACAATGGCTGGAAAAAAGATAAAAAGTAACTAGAACCTTAAACGAACCCACTTTACCGTGAACAGCCTATAAATAAATTCAGTTTGTTTCTTTCCCAATTAATCTCCGTTGATTACTAACTCACATATGTGCGATGGCCTAAACCCCAATGTTAATGTGGCCGCAATGTTCAGCTTTCAAGCGCATGAGTCAAATTTTTAAGATTATTTATTAAATAATTTATTATAAAGGCTGTTCACTATAAAGTGAGCACTTTAGAAATGAACCTTAGAAGAATGTCTCTGTCGTTGCATGCATATATTTTGATGGGCGCACTGAGTGACATTCTCCCATTAAAGCTAGTAACGATGTATGGAAAGTAGTTCCATATCTTAACTTCGAATAAAAAGTGTTAGGTAACCATTTGTTATAATTTAAAGTTATTTCTTTCGCTATCTGGTTTTTAATGCCTCGAAGTATAAAAATGAGCAGATTCGTACGGTATTTACTTTCTTGATAATTTCACAGTTTCATTTGACCGACGCATGAATAAAGTGACGAGGACCAAGGCAATGTTAATTTTTCGTATGTCGGAAAAATACACAACGTGTACACAAGTATATCTTAAGCAGGGCTTTCAAAAGTGCTCATTTTACCTTGAACATATTATACCAGGCCATATACATATTGAATGTTTCCGACCATGCTCTTATCGGAAAAGAAAAACGTAAAAATTGTGTACCCTTAGGATTGTCAGAGGACATAAACCATTTTAATCAGTAGAAATAAAATACAATCTTTTTTTTTTAGCTTACTAAGACCTGATATTCAAGAATTCGTTAATTACAATGTAATAAAATAAACTGAATTGAAATTAAATGGCTTGGATAAAAGGCACCTTCGAAAATCATCAAGTTCAAATACATTCAACTAGGTTGAATCGTTTAGAGTACTTGACATAAGAAGATCAACACGAGTAAGGCCTGTAGAAAAAGAAATTGCTCTACACTTGTCATATCAAGGCCTACAACCTATCAACAAATTCAACCCATTGAAAAAAAACCAGATCTCCTATGCCACGTCCGCTAGTTCACTATTGCCATGCATTGTATAATAATTAAGTATACAACACTAATCATCATGCTAAGGAATTCGATCTTTGTTCGGATTCAGACTCTGGTGGAGAGATTTGGGTGGCTCTTTAATATCAAGACTCTGGTGTTTGGTTCTCATTTATGGTATGTAACCCCGAACAATATTAAATTTTCTGTAATTTAAAGAAGCTGATTTTGTGTACTTTAAACACTATTAAACTCGAAAACATTTTAATTTTCGTGGTATTAGTATTTGTTCGAGGGAAGCATTTTAAAATGTGCCTCTCTAATAGTGGAAAGAGGTAATGTTTTAATGATGCCAGAGATTGAAATGATTATGTATTCATTGTATAAGGTTAAATTAAAAATATTCTGAAAGAGTCAAAACTTTATGTGTGGTAAAAGTAAGTTTTTTAATTCGTTTTAGAGTAACAATTTTGTAATAAATTTGGAACACTTGTATTATAAATATTTCATACATTTTACACAAAATAAAGTTTATTAATATAATTAAATCCTGATATTAATTGCGCTTAAAAACGTCAGTCTGTTATCCTGAAAATAAGAAAAACGTGATTAATAAGTTTCTGTCACGCCACTCTACAAATTATCAGATGCCGGTCGCTGAGGTGGGCAAAATAATTTGCATTTACTTTCGCCTTTTGGCCAAAACAACTGCGCGTACACACGTATGTGTGTGTGTGAGTATGTGGGAGAGGGCGAGGGTGGAATAAGGGCGATGGTTGAAATCTGTCGCGTGGTAGGAGGAAAGGTACGAAAATTATTATTATTATTATTATTATTATTATTATTTTACCATTTCCACACTTAACTCATGTGCCTTTGGATAGAGAGTTTTATGTAAATAACTAGAGCGTAAACTCCATGTTTATAAGCACTTCGAAGCTACATTGGTCACTTTCTAGAGCTGCCTGAAACGTGCTCTGGTGTTGGCAGACGACAGAAGCAGGGAGGTTTCGTAGATCTCACGAACGTATC
This sequence comes from Dryococelus australis, assembly GCA_029891345.1. NCBI lineage: Eukaryota > Metazoa > Arthropoda > Insecta > Phasmatodea > Phasmatidae > Dryococelus > Dryococelus australis. The sequence goes on from CM056996.1 coordinate 64,282,232, forward strand.
GCTTGCTTACTTGTAATACACTTGTAATACAGTTCTGTGGTCGCGTGTTTGAAGCAGATGAAGTTCCTGACAAGGGGAGGAGCGTAATATAATAAATTTTAGTTTCTAATTTAATTTTGAATAGGGGTGATGTGATTGATTGTCCAGTTCGCCGCCCGGAGATGTACGTGTATGCCTGTACCAAGTAGCTTTCACGTCACACAAACATGCTAGGAATATGCTGAAAAAGTTTATTCAACCAAAATACTAAAATAGTTTTGCTTAGCGTATTTTAGTACGGTGAATGCTAAGAACGGCTTTTCGCTCAAGGGTATATTAATAACAATTCGGATATTTTTGTTTGTTAGAGCCATTGATTTGTGCTGGCAGGCTGAACGGTGGCTCGGGAAAGGGTTGAGCTCTGTACAAAATTATAGAAATTCTAGACGATCAGGTAGTTGATTTCTGTATTCCCTTTTACCACCGATCTAAAGGTCCGCTCTACATTAGAGGGAGTGAGTGAAGGGATCTGGTTGGGTCTTAACATCGAGGTCTTGAGAGCCGCCGAGGGTGAAGGGAGGTGAGTATGGAGCAGCACCAGAATGCAAGGGCGGTGGAATAAATGGGAGATCACGGAGAAAACACGTCGACCAGCGGTATCGTCCGGCACGATCCACAAATGCAAAAATCCGGAGCGACCCCGCCGGGAATTGAACCCGGCCCCAAGAGTAACAGTGCGTGCGGCCCTCCGCCCGGCAGATGCACACAAACAAATTATATTGATAAAAACTCTAGAATGTACTAAAACAATTAGCAAAGATACAAATATTTCAATTTGCTATTATTCTAACTTGTATTATAATTTTTGTAATTTTTATGCTGTAATTTTGTGATCCGAGGACTTGACACTTAGGCCCACACATTAGTCGACTATTGTCCTGAGTGTGTCGACAAAAAAAGACGAAACCTAATGTGTAGACACCTGCAAAATTCGCGTTATCATTTAGGAACACGTTAAACTTCAAACACGTGTGCCTTTTCTAGAAGGTTTATCATTTGACCATGCTTAATCTGATACGATCTGTGTAACTCTGCGCCAATAAATGAACACTTTACAATTGTGTTTCCCAATCACGTGCAGGTGAGGAAGGAGGTGGCTTCACATCTATGAAGACGCCAATAGAGAAATGACCCCTGCGCCAGTATATACAGTGCTACGAAGTCCAGCCTGTCAAATAACGCGCGTTTTGCAGGTCTCTACTAATATGGTTAGTCGGAAGGGAAGGGCGCACGTGGCAGGCAGTGAGAGTGAAGTTGGGCTGCGGCATGGCTACTACCTGACGGTGACTTTCACTTGTCGCGGCGCGCCTGCTGCTAGTGGAGTGACGGTCGAAGGGGGGGGGGGGAACTGGCGTCGAGGAGAGGGGGAAGAAAGACGCTGACGTCACGCGGGGCCGTGCGTCGACAGCGCGCCGCGGCGAAGCACTGACCCAGTCAAGCGGCGGCGGCACCCGCCGAAGGAGGGACTACGACTACGACTACGACGTGTAGACATGGAGACGGGCATGCTGCGGCTCATCCTGCTGCTGGTGCTGCTCTTCCTGCTGACGGCCGACTACGGCGCCTACTTGGGCGAGCTGTACCGCGCCGTCGGCGGCGACGATGACGACGAGGACCACCACCCCCGGGGACGCCCCGCCCTAGCCGACGACAAGGCCGCCGCCGTGCACACCATATGTGAGTCTGGCCACTAACCCTCAACTGGCCTGTCCTCTGTAGTAATGTTCTCTTGACAGTGGCTTCTCAAGCATTTTAATTATATCAAAAATGTATTTTCTTTCGTATCGCTTTAAAAAAATTATTAAAAATAACTTCCTTCAAAACAAAACCCCCTTTCCCCAAATAAATGAGTATTTTAATTTAATTTAACTGATTATGTAACAGAGTTCACGACTTTTAATCGGGATCAATGTGGTGGAGGGGGGATTAAAAAGATGCCCACCGATCCCCTTTTCGGCTTCTACCCGATAAGAGAAAGGAATAACATTATATAGGAAGTACATGAATTAACTTTAATGTTAAAAATATAATAGAGTTCAGTTATGGCCAATGGCCGAACACGGATGAAATTTGTAATTTCTTTGTTGTTGTTGTTGTTGCGGCCACGCTAGCTGAAGCGAGCCTTATCGCTGCCTCAGGGGCCGCGGTGGCTGGGCGGTTAGACTGCTCGCCTCCCACCAAGGCGAACCGGGTTCAATCACCGGCTGGGTCACATCCTGATTTTCACAAGTTGGGATCATGTCGGACGGTGCCGTTGGTCGACGGGTTTTCTCGGGGAACCCCCCCCCCTCCCACGCATTCCTGTGCTTCGCCGTTCTCACCTCATTTCACCCTCATCGGTTCTCAAGACCTCGTTGTTAAGAGCCGTCCAAATATCTCAAGGCAACTCTACTCAACTTACCTCTGCCTCGTGTTCGGAGAGCACGGCGTCACGTCTGAGGCCGTGTTCGAATTGGCAAATTTTGTTTACAACCTTGTTACTTGACCCGATTTTCTGTACAAAAATAATGACTCATTTTGTAATTTCGTATTTCCTTTCTCTGTTCGTAGCAAGCCTTTACGAAAATACAGAAGTTACCAAATCGCCGTCATATTGGTTTTCATCTGGAGTCTGCATATACTACTTTAACCTATAAGATGTACATAGGCCTACAAATGCAAAAGAAGTTAATTTGGAATAAGCAACTGCTTTGTCGTCATAATTATTGCTTCAGATATTATAAGGACACTTAGCTTTGTTTACAGTCCCAGCAATATATTTCAAATATTAATGCTGGGCTTATAAATTTCAAATAAAATAATAACACGGGTGATATAAAAATTGTAATATATTTATTTTTAACGGTTACGTTACCTTAAAACATATTTCCCGAACAGAATTACGATATGGTGTTACTATTACTAAACAAGTGACTGTCCACAACATCCGAATTGAAACCTTCCAAATAACACATTGCTCAGTAACTGAATGTTAAATCCGAGCACCGCCTAACGTCTCAGTTCGGGTGTCTGTAAAACAGCAGACCGTGGAAAACCCCTTGCTCGGTGTCTGTTTGCATGTTCGAGGCGATCCGCCTTGATGCGTTCCTCCTCGCAGATGTAGAATATCAAAGAGGCCGGCGATCGTCGTGAGAAGGGGCGGACAGTGGGAACAGTTGCCTGCACATCGTCTCGGACGTGACGTCACCTTGCTCTTACAAACACGCACCAATGGAGTGGTCGCTTAAAGCGTAAACGCTCAGATAGTTCTACCCCCCCCCCCTCCAATTTATGAGCGTCTTCTGCTTAGTGGTTCGAAACCAGCTCCTATCAGAAGTTGCGGAAGTATTTCTAAGTTCCCTGTTGCACATCCGTGCGACCTAAAACTCTAAGCTCTAATGTTTTGCTCGCCACACTCCCGTACGATGGAAATCGTAAAGCAGGTTTCACACTATGCAAGATGCATTTTGTGCAATAATTTGTACGAAATATTTCGTACGAGAATGCCAACTAAATAGTGTGCGAAACGAGTTCACACGCAGATAAATAAGATGAATACTGTGTCGCATCAAAATTAGTTGATAGCGCTGGTGAGTACCAAACAGCCGAGGTATTATAATACAAGACATTATGTTGCTTACTCCAGCAAGGTATTTGTTTCAAAGCTATCCCTCCAAAATATAATTGTTTTTATTTTATTCTCAGCGAACTGTCTAAGCTTCAATCCACGCTTTAAAGTTATTTTACAGCAATGTTTAATTTCCCTGTGTTCCTCTTCGCACACCTCAGATTATGATTTTATTTTACTCTATGGTTGAGTTTGCAACAGGTCACATGACCAGCATAGGGGGGCCAATAGGATCGCCTTGCACGAGAAAAATAGGACCTGCTCTATCTCCTCATTTCGTGCAAGATGTGCCTTGCACACAAACTTGTGCAGGAAAGTCTCGTGCAAGATCGGCATCTCGCGCAAGTTTGGCGGCACTCACCTTGCATCGTGTGAAACCTGCTTAAGGAAGCATAACTTCGTGGTAACATAAAAATAATCGATCGCCGGCAAGTTTCCGAGAAGAAGCGAGAGTATTATGTCCGTGCTATTAGTGGTAAAATAACACACGGCAAAATGCCCGCAGCTCTTCTAAGTCAGAAGTAATAAATAAAAGAGTTATCGCGGAAAGAACGTTACGCGGTTCTGGGTTAATGTAGTTTTATGTTATAAGACCGTTACCCACGACTGTTATCGAGGAAAACTATCTTTCTGTTCGAAACGGTAAATGCAGCTCTTCCAGCGTACTGCGAAAGCGCAAATACGTAAAATACGATGTATAGATCGTGTTCTGTAGACATGTTGAATTCCCGGTATGTAATGCAAAATTCGCGTTGTTATTTGGGGACATGTTAAACTCTAAACATGTGTACTTTTGTGAGACGTTCGTCATTGGACCATGCTTTATCTGATACGCCCTGGGTAGCTCTGCACCAATAAATGAACACTTCACAATTGTGTTTCGTAATCACGGGCAGGTCAGTCAGAAAGGGGGTGGCTTCACATCGATGCAGAAGCCAATGGAGAAACGACGCCTGCTCCAGTATATACAGTACTACGATGTTCAGCCTGATGCCAAATAATAACGCGAATTTTGCAGGTCTCTAAGAATGGAGTGCACTCTGTGATCAGTATGTGCAAAACACTGAGCTAGCGTGCAGTCTTGCGTTCGCGGCGTGCAATGCTGGACTTTAAGAGGTTAGCTTTTCGTTTTATGGCATGCCAATAAAGATAAAGGGCTGCTCCACGGGTGGCGTAGGCTTACTGCAGTGTTTTCCGCGTGTGGATTTCTGCTGTTACAACCATCGCGAGAACGTACCACCTGGTTATGGTTTCAGAACTTTCCTCTCAGCGGGTATAAGTGACTGAATAAAATACTCGTATTTCTGCGGATACACGCAAACTCAGAGCCTTGTTGGATACATATGTTGCAGGAAATAAAGAATGTGGCATAAAATCACACACACTTTGAAAAACAAGTACAAAGTTTTCTTTTTAGGAAATAAAACCATTTATTTGGGGACTGTTTCGTTTACATTAATATAATCATGCTTTAAATCAAAGGGCAGGTTAAAAAAAATTCGGGTGTATTGTTATTTAACTTTTACTTTATACATGTTTGCTTAATGGCAATAATACCTTCCTTCGTACCAAATACGAAGATTTTTTGAGCTGTTTTGTTTACAGTAAAGTAATTTTTCTGTATACCAAAGGAAAGCGTTATGTGGTTTAAAATTTATATTAAAAAATTATAATACTTAGTAAGTAACGAAATTTTGACGAATTAATTAGATTGTCAATATAACTTTATATTTTAACCTTGAAAATCCACTACCTAACTTTACCATAAAGACTACTGCTGAACCACTGTAACGACAATGCTAGGTCATCATTGCCATCAATAAAGCTATAATTCAATTTTTTTTAGTTTGTATGGAACCTACTTTGCAGATATTTATAATTAACCAAAAATTAATTTGAGGCAATAGATCATGACTGGCAGCAAATACAGTGTTTTTAGAGTGCAGGCAGAAAATCAAGCCAAGATGAACTGTTATCAGCTAAGTTAATAACACACAGAATTCCGCAGACGGAGTTACCTAAGCAATAAACAAAGTAAACGATACGAAACCGTTAAGATGAACTATTAAAGAAACGAAAAATGTGGGGGTGGGGGATGGCAATATACACACATATATGCGAACTAACTTGTAAGACATAACGAAGACTGCGCAAATGGACACAGCTTGCTTACTACGACAAAACAGTTGCGGTGTTTCGAGAACTGGGATTGGTTTCCTTCTGCTAGAATGTAAACATGGTACACGTCATTTGGTTTAAAATTATTTTAGAGCAAGTAACATTTCGGGCAAATGAATTTTAGGACGTGAGTTAAGCCAAATTAGATTTACATCGTGACTTTAAGCCAAGTTAATTTTAGGCAATGTGACTTTAGGTCAACTATCACTTATGCCAAGTGAGATTTAGTCTAAATGACTAAGCCAAGTGACTTTTAAGCAAAGTGCGTTTTATGCCAAATCACTCTTAGTGAAATTAAATTTCTGTTGAAATTTAGTTCAAACTATTTTTAGACCTGGTAACCTACAGACCAAGTGTCGCTCTCTACGTACACGTACTAATTAGGCAGTCCTCAAAGTTTACTTACTTATTTTAAGGTAGCGAATTATTTATCATAGGTAGGGATAGGAAAAATTCACGAGTTCAATGACCCGTAGGCTAGACTCCACAGTCATGTGTATACTCAAGACCAGATGTTTGTTCATTGGCTGCTGCCCCATGGAGTAGCCAGTGTTACTTCGCACCTGGCAGTATGGCATTCGCTACTTGTTTCCTTGCACGTTCTGCTATTGGCTCATTATTGGCTCAGAGTCGTCCAGGGCGTGTCTAATAAACTGCAATCCAATTGCATGTTAACTTTAGTGTACACGTGTTTGACGTCTATCTTGTCCTGAAATGAACTCGCGAAAAATTCCTATCCCTAATTATAGGCCAAGGGTCATACTAGGTCTTGCAGATAAATTGCGCTCAAACTAAAAAAGAATCCGAATGTACACTTACGTAAACGTGACATGCAGAGAAATAAACCTAATTTCAAACAAAATGTACGTAGAAGATGTTTTCCTTCTTCGTATAAACAACGTTCAAGCATTTGCTTTCTTCCCGACGTATCTGAGGTAGAGGTCTTTCTACCCGAAAGTGTCAATATTTAGAGAACCACCACGAAGTCCACGGGTAGTTTTTACGCTAATATTAGATGCTAGCCGCCTTCGCCTTTTAAGATGAGTTGCGAGATTTGGGCAGCTCTTAACGACGTCTTGAGAGCCGATGAGGGTGAAGCGAAGAGAGTATGGAGCAGCGCTGGAATGAAAGGGCGGGTGAAACGGTAGATCCGCGAGCAAACCCGCAGACCAGAGGCATTGTCCGGCACGATTCCAACGTGCGAAAATCCGGGAGCGACCCCGCCGGGAATCGAACCCGATTCGCCTTGGTGAGAGGTGAGCAGTCCAACAGCTAGCCACCGCCGCACCTTCGCCTTGTAAGATTTCGAAATAGATGTTGATTTAATTCCTGCACTCTGCTTTGACTTCGTCGTCGAAATAAGAGAACCCGGTCTGAACGAAAAGTAACCAAACGTGTAGATTATTATTTCAACCGGTTTTTATAGACGACGCCAGTGAAAGCTTGGAGTTCGACAATCTCCTCTAAGAAATTTCAACATACCGAGTCGTATTTCACTAACCTTTACAAATACGTATGTGTAGTGAACATATACCCTAGCATTTTTTTATGTGTACGAGTTTTTGTCTTTTTCCATCTCTTTTACAGATAATTACTTGGAATATCCAAAAAGGGATTTTCGTTACACCGTTCGATTACACAGGTGTTAGAAAAGTGTATTTACAAAGCAGATTTCATTGTCGTCATATATATTTTAGAGGCTATTAAAGGTAAAATGAGCACTTTTGAAAGCCCTGCTTAGGATCTACTTGTATTCACGTTGTGTATTCTTCCACCTTATGTAATATTAACATTGTCATGGCCCTCATCACTTTATTCATCCGTCGGTCAAGTGAAACTCTGACATTATTAGAAAAGTAAATATTTTACAAATCTGCTCATTTTTACACTTTGACGCATAAAAAATGAAGGCGAAAGAAATTATTTAAGTTATCAGCAATGGTTACCTAACATTTTTTTATTCGCTGTTATGATATAGAACTACTTCCCACCAATCGTTACCAACCTTACTGGACGCATGTCACTCAGTGCAGTCGTTAAAATATATGCAGGCAAGAGCAGTGACTTTTTTCTAAGGTTGATATCAAAAGTGCTCACTTTATCGTGAACAGCGTTTATCATTGGACACGTGTTTAATGTAAAAATAGTGAAGTGCATTTGAAATAGTCACATCGTAAATAAGATGCCTGCACTCTGCAAGATGATGTTAAAATGAGTAAAAACTGTCCATGATATTGGACATTTGTTTTAACTCAGCTTCAGGATTTACGATATCAGTCGAATGAGTTATGCCTAGGGATAGGAAAATTTCGCGAGTTCAATGACCTGTAGGCTAGACTCCACAGTCCAGTGTACACTCGAGCCTCAGATGTTTGTTCAATGGCTGCTGCTCCAGAGAGTAGCCAGTGTTAATCTACACCTAAAAGAACGGGATCCGTTACTTGTTTCTTTGCAAGTGTGCTATTGGCTCAGGATCGTCCAGGACGTGTCTCATAAAATGTGATCCAATTACAAAGGTGACTTCAGTGTACACGTGTTGGACGTCTATCTTGTCCTGAAATGAATTCGCGAAATTTTCCTACCCCTAGTTATGCCTAGAGATCCAGAAATCTCGGGAATTCATTTGAGGACAAACTATACTTTAACAACACTTACATTTGAGTTCCTGTCTCCATTGGACCACGGTTTGTTAAGCACGCCACGGATCGCTTTCGACCAGTGACGAGCTTGCAAGGGAAACACGAACCGAATGCTGCGATACCTGCTCTGGAGTTAAGTTAGACCAACAACCAATGAGCAAATAACTGAGGCTCGAGTATACAATATACTGTGGAGTCTAGCTTGCTGCCGAATCAATCCGCGAGATTTCTGGGTATCCAGTTATGTCTAGCGCCACGTATTTCTTGCGAAAAGATTTATGATTATGCTATACTTCAATATCTTACGTTCACAACAACTTCCTTTGGTTATTGGTAGAGACCTGCACAATTCGCGTTATTAATTTGCATCAGGGCTTATGATAAGAGAGCATACGATATTTAGTATGGAGCTATAATCGTTATTATACACTTGTTTTTGTATCGTTGTTTTTCGATAACTTTTTCCAAAATTCTGATATGATGCTTTATTTATTAACATAAGTCAACATCGTATGTTTGGTGGGCGGACAGGAATGTAAAAGTGAAATTATTATAGCCCAAAGAAAATTTCTAATTTGTACTTGTATTTTGTTTTGTCTGGGTTATTTATAGTTTTTAATAAGGGTAACAAACAAACAGTGATGGCGCGGATGTGCAAAAACAAGGTAATCGTACCTGTCACCAAATAATAACGTGAATTTCACAAACCGTAAATAAAGGTAATTAAATCATTTAAAAATGAAAATAAAAATGCCTAATTAAATCTGCATGTAATCCGAATCATCGAAAATAAAATCAAGCTAATTAGCGCTTCATATAACTGACGGGTCCGCGGAATACAACATTCAACAAGAGTGAACCATGTACTACTCGCATTGAGATTCAGTGAAAATTATGTTAACTTGTTACGCCTTCTGTAGTTTACCGTATAAACTAATGGAAAGAATAAGAAAGCGAGTTCTCGCATGCAATTTCGGGAGCTTTAAGACATTCCAATGGTTTCACTATCGTTTTTTTTTTATGCCGGGCAGCAGCTTCAAAAATAAAATAACCAAAATTCATATCTAAAAACGACGCTAACATCCGTGACTTATCCGTTGTTCAAAATCTTCACGTCGTGATCCTAAGCCGCTTTAACTAATATGGTTTTAGAGTTCGCAGGTTTCGTGTCAAGATACGGTGCAGAACATTCAGGCACGTTCTACGTTCGTGTTTGGACTTCAGCCTTGAAACGGGCGTGCTGGCCGCTGGTGTAAAGTGAGGTGCACGAAGACACTTATGGCGGATTCCCAACCGCCGTTTTAGATTTATCGATTTCTAGCCAAAGCTTCTATTTCAGAAGGTGCATTGACATTTCCCGCACGGCATATCCTAAATAACAGCATCCCAAACTTTGTCGAATTGCCACAGTTCCACTACATTTATAAATATTTATCTTGTAACTGTCGAGGCGAAATACGAGATTATTTCTTGAGAACGATTACAAAGGCGACGATATCAACAGTAATCAAGAATACAGAGAATGCACTAGGCAATGCTCTGTGCTCTGTCGTTCCAGAAAATGTGGTACAAAACTGTATTTCCAGAGTGCGGCAAAAAATCCCATAAATCCAAGATGGCGGGTGGGAATCCGCCTTAAAAGGCGAGTGCGACGGCAAATTCACGCACCACCGTCAGGGATATTATTGAACATTTCAACCACTTCTGACTATCCACAGGAGATAGGTAAAGTGAAAGAAATAAACTGGACAACTTGGTACCGCATGTACTAATGTACCGTCGAAAACAGCAGCCATTTGGTTCGTTACCAAGACGTGCCCCCCCCCCCCCTCATGTTCGTATCGTTAAGTGATAAATGGATACGTGACGATAATCTATAGTGAAACTGACAGTGGTTGAACAATCGTGTAACTTCAAAACACTTTCCAAAACTAAAGTTGACCACACCCAATGCTTTGCCGTCAGTATAGTGGACATCACTGGTATTGTCTGTTAAGAGTTCCTTCCTCTTGGTGAAACTATTACCGTCATATCGTAATGTGTATATAATGACGAAATTCACCGGCAGTTCCGCAAAATGCATCCATCGTTGGTTAATAGGAGGGGTCACTGCTTTCTGCAGACGACAGATTTGTGTGGTAAAAATTACAGAAGAAAAGCTAAGAGAACTGAAATACGAGGTAATATCTCCATTTGCCAGTTCCATTAACATGGCTATGCATTGACGACACTTCTTGAAGAACGGGGTGTTCAAGATCAGAGGTAGTGCAGAAATTGTATTCCGGGACTTCTTTAACTCACCGGGTCCATGTTTCTTCAGTGATGGGGTTTGAATGCTTGTGAATTGTTGGCGGACGTATGTCGTTGCAGACGGAGACTATTCTGAATCATGTAAAATATATTCACTTCATTTTCCAAAACTCATTAGTCGTGTGCTGTAAGAAAACGGCCTACTTATTTTTATAGCATGCTTTGAATATTTGCAAGCGAACGTCATCTGTAGATAAGAATAATGCGGATAATCTGGAAATTAACATTTTCATTCACCATTGTGTACGACTGTCTACATGTTGCACAGGAAAGTTATATTTGACCGGTACTGTACTCTGCGAGGTTCAGTGTCCAATTATCTTCCTTAGGGGAAATTTTATTCGTAAACCGTACTAATGCTCTAAGTTATGACTGAATAATACCACTGATCACTAGGACCACCTGTTTTTCGCGAAAATATCCTATGTCCATCCTTGCAGCTTTCCTTTGGCAATTGGCCGCTTGTCTTTGTGTGAAGAGATTCTGTTACATGCGTGAGCCAATCAGATAAAGTTTGTCAAATACTAACCGTCCCTGATTCGAGGCCAGGTGGATAAGATGCGTAGCAATTCAAATGATCGATTCACAAAACTTGTTCTGAACCAAAGTGTTTTGGAACACAACTTGTCCTGAAATCTTTTCGCGAAAAACAGGTACTGATCACAGAACACAATGCTTGCAGCTTATTAACAGGAATAGGAAAATTTCGCGAATTCACTTCAGAGCAAGAAAGACGTACAACACGTGTAGACTGGCGTCATCTTTGCAATTTGATCACAGTTCATTAGACACACCCTGGATGTATCTGAGCCAATAGCAGACTTACAAGGATACAAGTAGCGAGTGTCATACTGCCAGGTGTGGAGTAACACTGGCTACTATCTGGGGCAGCAGCCAACAGACAAACATCTGAGGCGCGAGTGTACACAGTACTTTCGGAGTATAGCTTACAGGCCATTGAACTCACGAAATTTTCCTATCCCTAACTATGATTAGAAATATTCGCAAATTCATTTTAGGACAAGCTAGACTTGAAACACATGTATATTTCTCTTATGTTCGCAATTGGTTCACAGTTTATAAAGCACGTCCAAATGAACTCTGAGCCAATAGCAGATCTGAAAGAAAACAAGCACAGGATTCGGTATCACCTGGTGTGAGGTAAAACTGGATACACACTGGGTAGAGGCCTGAAAAATTCGCGAGTTCGATGACTTGCAGGCTAAACTCTACTGTCTTATGTCCAAATATGTCGATGCAAAATGCACATTGGTTGTCTGCTGTCACACTGGAAGACGACAATTGGACGAGCGTTCTCCACTAGGTACGTCAAACACGGTGTGGTCCAATGGCTTAAGTTATATAAATATATGTTTTAAATTCTAGCTTGTCCCGAAATGAATCCGCGAATCCTTCACGTCTCTAAAACTAGGACAGCAACAAAAAAAACTGAATATACACGGGGTAGTGGAGTCTGGCCTGGAAGTAAATATATCGCAAGATAGGGCATGTTGCAGTCAGCCACTAGCTTGTTTTTCAGGGGGGTTTTCGAAATTTGACAAGACATAAACAATAATTCCGAACATCTTTCGACACTGTTATATATTCAATATCTTAATTATTCTCGAAACACTGATGGAAGATAACAAAGAATCATTTTTCTTACCTTCCATCATTGCTCCGATAGTAATCAAGTCAGCGAATATCTAACTAAACAAGAAGGTTTCCAGAGTTATTAATAATGTCCTGTCGTACCAAAAATTTCGATGAACCCTCTGGAAAACCACTCATGACTGAAAAAGGGTAAATATATTGCTTTCGTACACCATTCTCCTTGTGGCTCCAGACTACCTGCAGCTTCTTTCCCGCGTTTGAGGCGGGGAGAAGCGCAGGAACGATAAGGTCGATACTGCCTCGTGCATCAAGTGCGCCATCGCCACTAAGCGCAAAGCTCTGAACTGGCGTGCAGTGTTATCGTAGCACTGCATGCATCCACGGGACCTTCAGCGGTGATCCTAGCGTTTCATTGGTGGAAAGTCTGTATGAAGGTTCAGCACAGGGCTCGTGGGTAATTCAGTAAGTATTTGATGCGTACATGTTGAGTACAATGCTTTGAAAAAAAATCGTTTTTAGCCATTTTGAAGTACTGAACAATTATGTTTCTAATGTGGGTGACGTTTTGAAATCACTCAACAGCCCTCGTCTGAAATGTGTGTTCTTTTCGGAGATCAGCCATTGAACGCACGTTTCATAGTTTCGCAGAAACACGTAAATTACTAAAGACTGTTCACGATAAAGTAAGCACTTTAGAAATAAACCTTAGAAAAAAGTCACTGCTCCTACTTGCATATATTGTAACGGGGCGCACTAGTGACATGCGTCCAGTAAAGTTGGTGACGATGGAGGAATAGTAGTTCCATACCTTAACTAAAAAGTGTTGGGTAACCATTTGTGATAACTTAAAATTATTTCTTTTGCATTCAGTTTATTTTAATGCGTCAACGTGTAAAAATAAGCATATTTGTAAAGTATTTACTTTCCTAATAATTGCATCGTTTCACTTCACCGACGCATGAATAAAGTGATGAGACTTACGGCAATATTAATTTTACATAAGACGAAAGAATATACATCGTGCATACAAGTAGATCTTAAGCAGGCCTTTAAAAAGTGCTAATTTTACTGCGAACAGCCTATAACATTCTGTAACGCAGTTCAATGGCCAGGTAGGCATGCGCCATAAGAGGCCGCACGAATCTGGGTGCACCTTATGGAAGGGGCAAGCCTGTGGGCGCCTGTACCAAGAAATTTGAGCTTACCTTATAAATTTCACGTTTGGTAAGATCAAAACCTAAATTAAATGGCGCACAGAAGTTAGAGAAAAGGCCATAACCTAGAACGAAGGCGTATACAAGAATAAAAAAAAATACATTATAAAAATTCATTAGAGATCGTTGAGACCTGTGAAATTCGCGTTATTTTTTGGCAATAAGTTGTAGATTAAGCACTTGTAAGTGCGCACTACGTTGTAATTGGATCGTAATCCATTTAACACACCTGAAAAATCTTTGCGCCAATGAATACACGCACTTCATAATGTCGCGCCCGGAATCACGTGCAGTATTGCCAGAAGGGAAATGTCTCTACATCCAGACAGCAGTCAATGGACTAACGACACTGGCTCCAGTATTCACATGAGTCTAGCTTGATGACAAATCAGGTATAACGCGAATTTCGCGAGTGCCTAGATTTCATATACAATATATTAGCTCATCTCTAATATCAACGGTTTTCTACCTGTTACGCCAATGATTGCCAGCATTTTCATGTACGGCGTTCCATCGTCGTAAATTCCTGCGACAGTAAATCCTGAAGAATAATATTATTTGTCTTTAAGTATATATGTTTTCATAAACTGAACTGAAAACTACAATTCAGCGCACTCAACAACCAGCTGCATGTTAATGCATTGTATTTATTAAATACGTTTGGTATAGGATTGCTGTTATAGTCTTCACGCATTTTGAGACAGACCTTTGAAAAGTCAGCCCGTGCATCATGTGTTTAGTTTTTTCTTAAATATGCCATGTTTCATAAGCGTTTTATTCTTCCGTTAGCATAAAAGTATCTTATTTTTCGTTAAATTAAACTTGTATTTATATTTAATCTCTAATATTTTAACTTTAGTTAATATAATTAAAAACAGGGTGAAAATAGGTGTGTTGCTATTGCCTGGTATAGGTTACTCGCGGCAAAGTGAAGACTTTTGAAAGCTCTTTCATTTGGAATATAGTCAATAAATATATTTTATTTTAGCCTTAGACGTTAACTCCAGAGTGCGATGGAATATACACACTGTATTTATTGCTTACAAGGCAATATTTATTTAAGAGGGTGGTAAAAGGATATAAATTGGTTGAAAAGAAAAAGTATCTTCATAGGGCTTCAAAAGTGCTCTTTGCCGTGAACAGCATATAAGTATAGTTTATCGCGAAAATATTTTAGGACAAGTTGTATTCCAACGCAAGCACTATAGTTCAGAACCACTCTCGTAATTGGCTCATTTGAAATGTTACGCGTCTTATATGTCTGCCCGCGGATCATGGACGGTCAGTATGGCGTGGTTACCATTAGCTAGGGCTGGCAGGCGATGCTCGAGAGTCCAGGATGGTGCGACCTCGACGGGCCAGCCTGGCTGTTTGTAAAACATCCCCCGCCAAGGAAGGTAATGAGGCCGGGTGGGGCCTTATATAAGGCTGGGGCGATGGCGGCTCGCGGCCATCTTGATTCCGGAGGAACTGAGCTGCCCGATTTTCCGAAGCACTCGACGAGAAGCAGTTGCTGTCAGTACTGCAGTGCGGGTTCGCCTACCCAGCAGTGTTAACATTAGCTCAACTTCAAGGGCGCCTGCGCCCACACGATGACTGGCATCGACGCGGGGGCTGTTCTGTCCCCCGCAATACACACCAGCTGCGATCTCATTTCATTTCACTCCGCATCAAACCAACAGAAGTGTTTCTTTCCGAACTAACAAATACCCTACTTTATCCCGCCCTAGCCCAGTCAAAAGGAGTTATTTTACCCTCCGCGACTGTCGCATAGATTTTCCACGGCCCTCTCCGCTTTGCCTGGTTTGCTATGCTCTTCCATCAGACTCGTCTTCTTTCGGGGTGTGCACATGACTACAATTTGCGACCATGGTACTACAATCCTGCTTAGCCGCGATGCATGCGCCCATTATAATAATTAAACCCGACCTAAGGCGTATAGGGCTTGCCTTGAGAAGAATCCCATTCTCCAACCGACTTAGCTACTAACATGCATACCGGAGGGCACACAGAACTAGGAAGGTGCTCACGCTGACGTAGCGAGATTTAGGGGTTCTCCAGAAAAAAAAATTCCGGAGGGCGAGACGACTTCAGTGGGGACCACCTGGCCAGTGGTCCTACTTCGACTCCAGCCGCTGCCACTGTCGAGGAGGTCTGCACATTGGCGACGACGAGGCATAGCCAGGGTAATTATAATCCCAGTAGGGCGGCATAGGTCGTGCAGAATTAGGATAGTCGTATGATTATTTAATACTCCCTCTGAGTCACGAGCAAATGTGATGTGTTGTCCTTTTAGTGTGATTTTATACACTGCATTAAGCTTTGTTTGCATGAGGCGGAGGAATGTCCTGAAAGTAGATCTTTAGGAGGGCTTCAGAAAAGTTGGAAGTAACCGTGAATAGACTATACCAAGATTTTAACCTGTATTTTTTTAAAACCTGTGTGTTGTGATGAACGTGTTTCGAAATATAGGCTGTTCACGGTAAAGTGAGCAATGTTTAAGGCCCTCCAAACCGGCATTAACCATTAATAAATATATCTTATTGCAGCCTCAGGCATTAAATTTTGAGGCTGGTGAAATGTATACACTGTGTTTATTGGTCACATTGCAATGTTTATATTAAAAAGAAGCAGAAAGATGGAAATTGGACGAAAGGAAAAATTTATAATGGCACTTTTTAAGTGCTCACTTTACCGCGAACAGCCTATAGATACATGTATCACACACTCATGTTCTGTCGTGCCAAGCGGCGGTAGGAAAAAAAAAGCGAGTTCTCGTCGTTGCGAATACCGCTTGTACGAACCGGGTCGTAGAGCTCCTGCCCGTGGTCGCACATATGACGTCGGCAGTATCTCGTGAGAACAGCGTGCTGCCAGCAAGCGTGACAATGGCCCGTACTCTAAAGCACGTTCCACTTTCACCTGACCCGCTACCCACAGCTGGCTGCGCGCCCGCCTCGGCCTGCAACAGTTGCACTCGAAAATTCTCTGCAATAAAAATAAAAGTAACTGTTATTTTTTTTTTTTTTTTTTACGATTCGACTCACACAGCTGGACTAAAAGCAGCGAGACTTGCTAATTGTAGTGAGGCTCCGAACCGTCGGAAATATAGACTTCCGCTCCCTAAAGATGAGGTTTATTTGCTCAAGTTGGCAACATCAATGTAAATAGTATGGAAACTGAAAATTCTCGCCGCCAGGTATCCGTGGTTTTGCACGTGTGCATTATTTTCTTAGTTTTGCATGTAAACAAACGGGATAGCTGCAATTTTCGTTATATATATATATATATATATATATATATATATATATATATATATATATATAATCTTCAGGTGTTTACTGGGTTAGAGCTTAGGTAAATTAATAAACATTTGATATTCGCTCTAGAATGGGAAAGTGACGAAATATGTACACATATTAATATTCGGTGATATAACTCGATTAAGCAAAACGTTGTGCTAGAAAATTTCTTTAATCAAGTGTGACAGCAGAATGGAAAAATTCCTACTATTTCGCTCTTAAACTCGTAAAATTTATGACAAACACAATTGACGTTTTGCAGTTTTTTTCTCTTGCAAGCAACTGGTAAGCGCGAATTGTTTTTAGAAAATAAAGTTAAAACTTAATATTTTCGTACGGGAAGCATATGTCACGAGTCGAGCCTAGACGGATATAATTTCTCTATTAACTGCCAGATTAACAGCGACCTCTTTGAAACACCAGCACATCATTTGACGGGAATTTTCCCTATGCCAGACTCTCCCATAACGAATCTCGTTTTGTCCCAACCCTTAGTTTAATTAACAGTATTATATAACGAGTAATATCGGGGGCCAGTGCAAAACGACATAGATCTGGCCTCCTGTCCAGATAAGCATGGCACGTTTAGCGAGCACAGTAGCTACAGTGGATGCGTCACACTTTCTTGCTGCTATGAGACTATTTTTGTAGGTAATTAACAGTATTATATAACGAGTAATATCGGGGGCCAGTGCAAAACGACATAGATCTGGCCTCCTGTCCAGATAAGCATGGCACGTTTAGCGAGCACAGTAGCTACAGTGGATGCATCACACTTTCTTGCTGCTATGAGACTATTTTTGTAGGTAATTAACAGTATTATATAACGAGTAATATCGGGGGCCAGTGCAAAACGACATAGATCTGGCCTCCTGTCCAGATAAGCATGGCACGTTTAGCGAGCACAGTAGCTACAGTGGATGCATCACACTTTCTTGCTGCTATGAGACTATTTTTGTAGGTAATTAACAGTATTATATAACGAGTAATATCGGGGGCCAGTGCAAAACGACATAGATCTGGCCTCCTGTCCAGATAAGCATGGCACGTTTAGCGAGCACAGTAGCTACAGTGGATGCATCACACTTTCTTGCTGCTATGAGACTATTTTTGTAGGTAATTAAAAGTTGAAGCACCATTTTCAACACGAAAAAGTTTCGAATAAACCACCAAGTAATTTTAATATCAGTGCCGTACAAATAGCAGGATACGTTTTTAACGTAAATGATTTTATGACACGTGACCGAAAGTCGGGAGGTCGTAATCCCTGCCTGCAGCACTATGGAGGTGCGTTTTCTCAAGTGGTTTTTCTAATCCCAAAGCCAGCCAATGTTAACGCCGTCCCTTAATGACGTTCCGAAGTCTTTCCCCATTAACTTATTAACTTAAAATCCCGATTTTACTATGCGATGAAAGGAGATAAATATTTTTATTTATTCATTACGAACGAGTATAATTATATTAGTATATATCGTATGGGGAGGCACTGTCAAAACAAAAAGTAAAAGAACCGTTTACTTAATTATGCCTCGCATTTTCTGGTGTAACAATTTGCATCAAAATACCGTTATAAAATTACTTTGAATAAAATGCTACTTTGTGAGGAATTTAATAAATTAATTGAAATAGTAAAATTAGCTATGAATCAGCGCAAATTGTCTTCAGCTTTATTCATTCCAGTCGCTGGGTTAACATTTAAAATTTTGGCTATTGTATTGGAGTAATTTGCAATGCTCCACAGATAGATGTCACTGATAAGAAACATTTTTAACTGTGTCAGTTTTAGAGCCGAGTACAATTTACTATAACATGTTTCTTGAACTTATTGTGAGGTACTTAAGTATAAAAATTGGTGCGCAGTTATATCTGGATACTAGGCACACAGACACACCCGTAAATAGTTGAATCGTTTTGTTTTCACTGCAGGCCACCTAAAATGGTTCATATGCTAGGCGTATTTTCATTCACCCTCATTCTCGGTCAAGTCATGTAACAAGGGTGGGGGGGGGGGGGTGAAGTTGGAGAACCCGATCAAGACGACAGGTTATTTCATTTTAGCCAAGGAGGATTATCATCGTTGGTGTAACCAAGGATCAGGCAAGAACAACGTAGGTTGTTGTTTACGGCACCCAACACTGTGTTGCCCAGTCGAGCGGAGAAACTGTTTCAAGGCAAGCTAGCAGCCGAGCACAGCCGCTTGTCAAATACAATCTATTCACGATTTTTTAAGACTTTTTGAATCAAACCTTTTAAAAATCTCCCCATGTATGACGTGTTTAGTTATTTCCAACATATGCCATATATCACAAACGTTTTCTACTTGTGTTCATAAATTATACTTTTCTTCTGTTCAATTGAAATGTTATTAATATTTTATCTATAAAATATAATGCTTCATTTATAAATGATTTAAATAATCAGAAAACATGCGTGTTGGTAGTGCCTAGTAAGAAATAGTTTTTATACAAAATGCTGTTGCACTGAGTGCGCACGAACTCGGTGCGTTGTCCTTTGGTGTAATTTTCCAGACTTTGTTAAGCCAAGTTTGCGCGAGGCGGAGGAATATACTGCTGGAAGTAGAACTTTAGCAGGGCTTCAGAAAAATCTGATGTAACCGAGAATGGATTATACCGCGGAATGCGGACGTATACGTACCGTGCCACAGTCAGGTTGAGATGTTTCGTGGTTAACGAAAGCTAAGCGTAGTTACAACTCTCAGCCAATTGTGTATCCATCCGCCAAGGTTTTAATGCACCTAAGACCTGTATTCTTGAGTAGATTAAACATACGCGAAATTAATTGTTTATTATTTCAATAACAGGTCGGCTGTACGATTACATAGTTACATGATGGGTATAGCCTGTTTACGGTAAAGTGAGCACTTGTGAGGCCCTAGTTACTTTTTACTTAGGCCATATTTCATCCATTAACAACTTTTTGGAAAAAATGTTGCCACGTGAGTATTAAACACAGTTTGTATATTTCACCGCACTCGGTAGTTATCGTCTAAGACTACAATAAAAAAATATTTATTGACTATTATTCCAAATGAGAGGGCTTTCAAAAGTGCTCACTCTACCGTGAACGGTCTATAGTAATAATTCAGAAGCGAAATGGCAGGGTGGGTTCCTTTGGTGTAAGCCTGCCCTGTCGTTCGATGGCCGCCAGAAGTTGTGGATACGAGCTTCGAATCTGATAGGCTGTTGCAGTTCATGAAATATTCCCTAATGGTCGGACTGCTGTCTGGCAAGTTATAGACTGTTCACAGTAAAGTGAGCACTTTTGAAAGCCCTCTCGTTTTGAAGAATAGTCAATAAATGTATTTTATCTTAGCTTTAGGCGTTAACTTCCGACTGCTGTAGAATATGCACGCTGTGTTTATTACTTACAATGCAATACTTATTTGAAAAGGTGGTTAAAAAATAAGAAACAGCTGAAAATAAAAAGTAACTAGTGCTTCAAAAGTGCTCACTTTGCCGTGAAATGCCTTTAGTCTCCAGAACGACGTTTGTTCTTATTTCCAGCCTTCAACTCGTGACAAGGAGCTTACAAGGAAAGAGTTAATTCAACAGTGTAAAGAGAGGACCTTATCTTATCTGTTTATTTGGCGAAGTAGGTTCTATGATACTGCCACCGCTAGGACACCAAGTAAACTACGAATGTTCGATTTGTTATGTTGGCAGGCAAGGCGCATGGCGTCGCCAGCCTGCATGATATTTTTATTTTAATACTAGCCTAAGATTTTTTTTGTTTATATTATTGATTGCGTCTTTTATTTACAGCTACCGCGTACAACAGATGCAATTCACGGATGTGAAATTCTATTTTATAAACCATTTCATGAGAATATTCATGGGAATATTCGTTTTGAAAGCCACGTAGACAAAGAAGGTTGCGCTACCAACATCATAATTAAAATATATAAACCCAGGAAATATTCTACAAAATATAAAAAAAAAACCTCGATTGTTGATCGTATAACTACTTACGCAATGAGCACGTATATTCTATTCGTGGTTTCTTCAATCATTTGGAATCAAACCTTCGAAAAATCACCCCGTTTATGACGTGTTTAGTTATTTCCTAAATATGTCATGTGTAACAAGCGTTTTATAACTCTGTTAACATGAAAGTATCTGATTTTTCGTTAAATTGAAGGTTTGGCTATATCTTCTTTAAAAATTATATTTAATTTATAATACATATTGATAAAAAAAAACAGCGAGGAAACATGTATGTTGGCAGCGCCTAGTGAGAACTAGTACTCATGCAAAATATTTTTTTAAAACTGAGTTCGCACGAATTCGGTGCGTTGTCCTTTGGTGTACATTTCCTAGACTTAGTTGCGCTTAGTTTGCACGAGGTGGAAAGATATCCTGAAAGTAGAACTTTAGTAGTGCTTCAGGAAAGTGTGACGTTACTGTGGATGGGTTATCGTACATGTTTTGTTTAAATACGAAGGGGAAAAAATCGGGCTGTTGCTGCGTTTGGAACACGTGCGTAGGTTTTATCTGAATAGTTATCCGCTAGCGGGTAATAATTTCTTCGTGATATGGGAACGTAATAAAAGAAACGAAACGGACGCTTTGATTTTTTTCGGTTTGAATCGCCAGATCTGAACGAGATATTTCGTTTGGAAGCAAAAATCAGCGAGCTAGCACATCGGAGCCGCGAGATATTCTGCCCGGGAATCTTCCCCCGCACGGCCCAAGCCGCCACCAGACCGCGCCTCATGCATGTGCGGTGTCAACTCGAAAAAGAACTCGCGAGGCAGTCGCACACCCCCGATCGAATGATGCCACATTTACTTCAAATCGCGCCGTCAGTCACAGATTTGTAAGCACTATGCTGTTGTGGATGTCACTTAGACCGATATTACGAGACACCTGCAGCCGTGCTTGGTTCTTGTACGAGCTTCTACAAGGCCTGGTGCACGAGCCGGTATACCAGCCGCTATACGAGCCGCCATGAAAGATTCATATTACACGACAGCAGTTCGTGTACTAGAATTTGGCACCCTCGGTGGGTGCGCAGTGTGTGGTTTGTAGTAAATATGAACCCCATTCATAGAACTGCTACCAGCTAGTAACTTGCGTAGGCCTATAAAAAATCTAGCTAGCACGTCTTAATATTACTATATTACTGTTCTCTAATTTCATAAATTGATTGCTTGCTAGTATATTTTCATTCATTTTCCTGAAAATAGCGTGAAGTCACTAGAGGACGAGCGTGTTGTTTTTAATTTTGACGAAAATTACTGACCGGTTGCAAATTATAGTTTTTTCTTTACGTACCAGGATATTGTCAGCATGTAAAATTTAATGATAAATCAAAGTTTGAGTCCGGCGGAGTTTCGAATTCTCGTCCAAAGTTACGTGATCACTGCGAACTCCGCGACTTTATCACTGCACTACCAGTTCACGCATCAGGTCTGGAGTTAATATGCTCTAGATAACTGTAGTGTTTGAAATTTTTTTTTTCATACAGTAGGTAATGTTTTAAGTGGTCAGAACGGTTTTAAACATTAATAATTGAAAGTTTTCATAGCCAATATTATTCGTCGTCGTATTTTTAACGTCTTTCAAAGAGTTAACCTTACGGATGTAAAATCAACAAGGAGGCTTCCTTTTCAGTTTCTTCACCAACTTGTTTCGAGCAGTAGCCACGGGGAGCACCCTACGCTCTGAAACTGCGATGTGATTGGCCAGGTACGAAAGCCGGTGAGGAACCTGCGACGAAAAATAGGACGTGGCCAATTACCAAACCTGGTACGAAATCTGGCCGTACAAAGCGGGAAATGCCATGTCGGGTGCCACACTAGCCCGTATACCGGCCGCTATGGCGGACCATACACAAGCTTTTACGGAATCTGGTATTGTGTAACATCGCCTTTAAAGGCGATATCCCAACTTGAGGGATGACAGAAGAGAAAGTAGAATTAAAATAAGTAAATGAGCTACTAATTCCCTTTAAATAACAAATAGCATTGTTACAAATCCTCAGGAACACGACGGGGGAGGACTAGGGAGTGAATAGCTCTCTTTCCCCCGACCAACTCACCCCTGAACAGCCGGAGATCGGCGCCCTGCCGTCTTGCGTCCACCTCGCGTTGCTGACGCCCTAGGAAGACTTCCCTTTCCTGGTTCGGATCCCCAGACTACTCTTCTCGCCCCTCCCCCCTCCTGTTAATATGTTGCAACTCCTTCATATTCTCCTATAGCTTGTCGTGGGCGGAGTTATGGTCATCGGCCTACGGTCATCCTTCCGTGTCAGCCAGACCTAATTACTGTTAGCCATCGTGCAGGTTTTTTGACGATAGATTATGCTTACGCAGTGCTTCTCGTACTGACCTAGTCTCCTTAGTAGGCTACCGCTGACCGCCTTTCGCCTGAACGCACCACGTGGCTGGTGTTGCAATCGAGAACGACGTGTTGATATGATTTTAAGGGTAACGGTGCACGAAAATCGTATATTTGTATAATTTTTGCCACGATTATTTTTACAGGGGATTTCTCGAAATTTTTTGTTCGACAAGACGTAAATAACAATTTTGAACATCTCATTACATGGTTAAAAATTCCCTGCGTTCGTTATCCTCGGAGCTCTGACTGAAGATAAGAAAAAAAAAAATCCTTTCATTTTTTCTATCAGTGCTTCGAGAATAATGAAGACAGTGGAAATCTAAAAACGTAGAAAGGTATTGAAAATTATTATTTGCGTCTTGTCGAGCCAAAAATTTCAATAAACTCTTTGGAAAACTACTTATATCGAAAATCGGGTAAATATACTGCTTTCATACACCATTCCCCTTAAGGGTGTTGGCCACGAAAAAAAAAATGGATATTTATACT